>CM053747.1:43549869-43593791 GCA_028658305.1 Pachyuromys duprasi | reverse complement strand
ATATTAAGACTCTCGATCAAGCCTCTGACAGAGGGCGAGAAGTAACGATAGATATGGGGGAGGTTGTTGAGACTTGGGGAGAACAAGAGCTCCACAAAGATCAAACTGAGCAGGGCACAGGGATCTTTTATGATAGGGTTTCTACAATCAAGGACCATGTGTGGATGTGGACTGGAACCCCCGCACGGATGGGGCCCATGATAACTTGGTGTAGGGCTGAAGACCCTACTCAGGGAAACAGGGACTGTTTCAGTCATGATCTTGATGGCTGACTCTTTGACCCTCCCCCATATAAGCCGGGGAGTGACAGACTGGCTAGAACCCAGGGGAGGACTTTGCAGCCAGCCCCGAGGAGACAGGACAAGCTGGGGTTGGATGGAAGGGAAGGAGGTCCTCCCCTGTTGGTGGACTTGGAGGGGGCGGGGAAGAAGGAGATGAGGGAGGGAGTGGGAGGGTAGGAGGGAATGGGGGAGGGGGCTACGCCTGGGATTCAAAGTACCTAACCTGTGACTGAGATAAAAATAAATAAATTAAAAAAAATCAAAAAAAAAAAGAACACTCAATGCACAGTCTAAAGAGGTGGCTCAGTGGTTAAGAGCACTCGCTGCTCTTCCAGAGGATCTGGGTTCGATTCCCAGCATCCACAAGGCAACTCACAGCTGTCTGTAACTTCAAGACCTGTCACAGTCACACAGATTTACATGCAAGCCAAATACCAGTGCATATAAAATTATATATATATCAATGCCAAACTCATTGTTAATGATCACTGTTTGCTGTTGTTGAGCTTCCTTCTTAGCACTGAATTCTCTTTCTGTATCATGAATTTTCTTTAAAAAAATGAAGATAATAGACTTACTTTAGGGCTGTTATGAAGGTAAAAGTAGATAATATGGATAGGATGTTTTGAAGAAGGCCTGCCATGAAGTAATACTCTATAAAGGTTAGATGCAATTCTTTAAATGCTTCACTTTAGGGCTTTAGGGCTCTTCCCTCATCTCAGTTGGCTGCATGATGTTCCCTCACAAATAACCTATCTCAGTCCCTTGTAGCCTTTCCATGCCCACCACAGCCTAACAAACATTCACGGTAAGACAAACATTTGGGGCCTGTTGACACTCTAGCATCTCTCTGTGATGTTCCTATTAAATACTCTAACCATTGTGCTAACTTCCTTTGGCAAAGGAAAGAAATAACTTGATAACACCTGTCCAGGGAAGGCCTGCATAGAAGGTACAACCTGGAGCAACATATAAATGTTATTATCTCATTTCAATAATATTGTCTATTATTATTATGAAGCAAATGGATCTTGATGAACACTTTTAGAGAACTAGGCTTGTATTCTGTGTGCTTTTTAGCTATGTGCTTTTAGCTATGTGTGCTAGAATCACCTAGGGGGGTTTTCACAATTTGCAGGCCTGGGCCTGTGCTCCAAGGATTCTGATTCAAGGGGAACCAGGTAGTGTTCTGGCGTGCCTATTTGGAAGTTATTTATTCAGATAATTCTGAATCAGATCTTCTGGACCAACTTTTCCTGTTTCCTTTTAACAACAACAACAACAAAAACCCAAAACCCTGCTTCAACCAGAATATACCCCATGCACAGTTTTAGTGGCACGCTCCATATAACTAGCTATAGTGTTAATAGACATTTTTTCTCAAGTTCTCTACTGAATGTTCTTAGGAGGTGTACACACACATACAATGCTCTTGTTCGAATATCCCACGCAACTATGAATGACTTTACTTGAGGACTGAGTGACTAGCAGATTTTCTAATGAATTCTCTGTAATTTGGATGAGAACAGCAACAAAAGCCTTTGAGTTGTTTTCCCGGATTGAGTCCTTCACCTGAAGGCTGGTAAAGCGCCAGGGCACTGGACACATGGTAGCATTCCTGCTGCAAGAGCACAACTTTTCAATTTTAGGAGAGCTGTCTACCTCCCTATTAGAGAGGCTCATGTCACTCAAAGCTTTGATTGGGAGATAAGAGTAGAGAACAGGAAAGTATAATTGAATTCTGTTCGTTTAAATAAATAAAGCTACTAATCTTTTTTATTTTTCTTTTTTAATATTTTTTCACTTATGTGTATGTGTGTGTGTAGGTGCCCACAGAGGGCAGAAAAGGTTGTCAGATCCCAGGGAGCTGGAGTTACACTGAACTCACGTCCTCTGGAGGAGCAGTTTGTGTTCTAAACCACTGAACTCTCTCTTGGGACAGAAATCACACTTTTCTGGTATATAAAAGGAGAGATGTTATAAACAAACAATCAAGCCATGTATTTCGTCACAGAGGATGGCTTCCAAGCCTCCAAAGCTCTCTGTACCTTCCCTGGATGCTTTCCTGCCTATAAGCACTGGTGACTGGTTGGGAGTGCAGTTCACTGGGAGAGAAGTTACCTCATGTGTACAGGTCCTGGACTCAGTCTAAGCACTACAAATGATAGTCATAATCATAGCTAAAAATAAACTTTTGCTGATCTCTGCAATCTGTTATCTTTTCTATATGTGCTCTAAGGAACTCGTGACTGGAGTGATTTATCAAATTTAGATAGACAGAGATAGATAGATATACAGATAGAAATAGATATACAGATAGATACAGATATATTCCCCAAGCTCCAACTGTTTTAGGAGCTGAATAGCAATCTCCCCTAGAAACAAGTCTCATTTGAAGCAGGCACTTGAAAACTGCTTGTTAAACTGAAGTAAAGGAAGTTAACAGTGCTGAGCTCCCAACCCTGCGCGTCAGAGGTGCTTCATAGAAGAAATGCTCTTTCTACAGGAAAAAAAGAAAAGAACAGGTACTCTAAGCTCAGCTTTTGAACGGGATTCCAAGAGCTGAAATGTCAGACTTTCAAAAATGCATGGCTTTAGGCTATTCAATATTGTAATTAATACACTTAAATAAGATGCAAAGCCACTGACCTTTTCAGGAACTACAGAACTGCGTTGAATGAAGCACAGGACACCGCCACAACAGACATGAAGCTAGAGTTGACCTGGTTTGGGGTGGGGTATTGCCATTGTGTGTAGGAAATGCCTATATCCACTAAAGGTCATAGACATTCCCTCCAAGAGATTCCCATCAGAAAAAATCTTCTAATCTACAGTCCATAGCTTTCTCTTTTGCTTGAAGCTGATCTGTTTCTGTTTATCCCTTTCTACTAGATTATGAACCTTTTGAAGGCAAACTCCATGTGTTCACCTGATATTTTAAGTGCCCACCAGAACCAAGCATACGGCACCCCTAAAATGTTAAACAGTAATAGGTTGCTGAAGTAACCTTCTCTTATTTAGTTCCAGAGTTAAGTCAGTAGAAGAAATGTCCCCACAAAAATAATAATGTATATAAGTGTGTGTGTACATCAGATGTATAAATTATATAGCTAGGTATGCATGTGTGTGTGTGTGTGTGTTTCTAGGGATCCAGCCCAGTACTCAGGAGGCAAAGGCAGGCAGATATCTGTAGGCTCAAGGTCCCCTTCTCTATATAGAGAGTTATAGACCAGTGAGGTCCTGTTACACAGCAAGACCCTGGCAATTAATTAATTAATTAATTAATTAATTAATTGGAGACATCTTATCTAGACTATAGACAATGAAGCAAGATATTTGAAATCTAAATAGTCTCAGAAAGTTCTAGACAGATGAGAGCCTGTTCATGGATCAACTATGTTATTCACTCACCTATCCACTCATTCATCTCTCTCTCTCTTTCTCTGTGTGTGTGTCTTATATATATAATACAGACTTACTTAAGGTACACTTACAACCCATAGTTCCAAAAATATAGATAACTATATTGTTTTGACTCATTAAAATAATTAAGGCCAGGCTGTGATGAAAGGCACTTGCTTCTTTCTCAAAGGACCCAGGTTTGGTCTTTTGAGACCAGTCACCAGCATCCAAGTGGTAACTCACAACCATCTCTAACTCCAGTTCCGGTGGGTCAGGTACCCTTTACTGCCCCCTTCAGGTGCCTGGCACACATGCAGATATGCATACATGTAGGCATTCACATAGACTAAATCAGATCGTTTATAAAATCATATATATATATAATAAAAATATATAATCAAGGTCAGCATGGTGGATGAGCAGGTAAAGGCACCTGCTTCAAAGTCTCAAGACCTGAGATTGAGCCCTGAAGCAAGTTGTGCTCTGACTTCTACATTGGAGCCATGGCCTATGTACTCCTGCACACACACACACACACACACACACACACACACACACACAATCATCATCATCAATAGTGTGATTTAAAATTTAAAGATAATTATATAGAGAGACAAAAAAACTTATCTTTCCTCTCTTGGTGTAGTGTTCTGTAGTTCATACGATGTGGTATTTTAATTTAATTTGTGGCTATATTTCAAAACCTTTACAAAAAACAAAATCAAAATTTTCTCTCCACCTAAACAACTACCATGGAAGATAACGTGTGCTCCTATCCCATTTCATGTCTTTCTACCACAAGTTGGCAAGAAAAGAAAGAAACTGAAGGCCCTCTATCTGTGACAAACCTGACCTTCAGTGTTGCCTCACTGAAGGAAACTAACTGCATATATATTCAAAAGAATCAGAAATCCTTAGTTTTGAAATAAAAAGGAAAGAAAGGGAGGAAGGAAGGAAGGAAGGAAGGAAGGAAGGAAGGAAGAAAGAAAGAAAGAAAGAAAGAAAGAAAGAAAGAAAGAAAGAAAGAAAGAAAGAAAGAAAAGCTCCTGGTTCTGGCTAAGTCTTGAGGCACTTGTCTGTGATTCCAGCACTTGGAAAGCCGGGGCAGGATGATGAAGCTTTTGAGGCCAGCTGGGACTGCACAGGAAGACTTTATCTAAAACAAACAAACAAACAAACAACCTGGGAATGGTAGTTCACACTGTGATACTGCTGAGGCAGGGGAAATGCTTTGAGTTCAAGTCCAGCCCATGCTTCATATTGCTTTCCAGGGCTAGGTTGGGCCACAGGGTTAAATCTTGTGTGAAGCAAACACTTCTGTTCACATAGACACAAATAAATCTGCAGGCTTTCTCCATTTTTGTGGCGTAAAGAAGGCTGTCAACATTAAGCCAAATGGTATGTTACTGCACCACCAGTTGCTCTGGCATCCTGTCTTTGCTCAACACCTGTACAAAATGTTATAAATGTATAAATATTAATCTTACATTCGAAAATATTTAGAAATAACTGACCCCCCCCAGATAATAACATGGCTTTGAATAAACTGCCACCAAGGGGGTGGATCTGTGCTAGTCTCCTCCAGGGATGCTGTTTCAGTGGCTCTAGGTGGCCAAGCCATCTGTTCTTCATGTAATTTTACAAGAGTTTTTTGCTTCTAATTTTTCTTTGTTCTGAACTTATGTCCATCAGAATTCTACCAAGTAAACTAACTCAATTTTTCATTATATCTACATTGTGGAACCATATAGAACATTCTCCAAAGCCAACAAAGTTTATTGTTACAAAAAAACACAATAGGGAGGAAGAGAACACAATATTCATGAATATAGTATGTGACAGCAGAATTATTGAGATTAT
The DNA here is from genome assembly GCA_028658305.1 of Pachyuromys duprasi. Lineage (NCBI taxonomy): Eukaryota > Metazoa > Chordata > Mammalia > Rodentia > Muridae > Pachyuromys > Pachyuromys duprasi. The sequence goes on along the minus strand of CM053747.1, from coordinate 43,588,248 downwards.
CTGGGTATTCTTTCCTGAAAAAAGAGACCAGCTATGATATTTTGCAGTATTGATTACTGATTATTGATTCTCTTCCACATCTCCTTTTTGCTTTTCTCCCCCATGAATGACTATTTTCTTTCCAGGTTGGAGCTCTGTCTTTTCTATAGGGTGGAGAGCTCTTCCCCAGTGGGTTGGTGAGGTGCCATTTCTTGCTATGTTGACCATATCCTACTTAAGCCTCTCCCTCAAGTCAATGACAGAAATAAATGGAGAGCCCTTTAGTCTGGTTTGAAGGACTCAAACCAGACTAAATGGTAGTCCAAGACTGTCCTTGATGATACTTATAGACATTAGTAGGCACACTGAGTCTAGCTGCCACTTCAGCTTTGTACCAAAACACTCTATCTGGCTACAAACTCCATGAAATCCATTCTACTGCAAAGCATGGTGAACTTCTATTCCCTTCTCAACTTTGCACAACTATGCAAACTTACATAGACCTAAGGCATTTTAAGTCCATGGATTTCCTTTCTACTAAGAAAATTCATCAAAGAATTCTCTCCCAATTCCTACTTCTCCAAATCACAATACCCCAAGCTCAGGCCAGACGGAGAATAAACAAATGGGCCACCGCAGTCACCCCACCCACAGATGATCTAGATGAGGCGTTCCTAATTGCTCATTGCTTAATCTAATCTTGCTAAAGAAAGAAACCTTTGGGTGGGGAAATTCTTAGTCAAATAAATTCCTAAAGAGACTCTTCACTAAGTGACGACATCAAGGGAGTATATCCCCTGTGCCAGAGACTGGGTTCTGTGTCACTAACGATGAATCAGCATAGAGCTTGGGTAGACGACAGAGCCTGGCAGCTTCTAATTCTCCTCCTCTTCAGTCTTCTGCCAGGACTCTGGGCACAAGGTCCTCCCTCCTCTGTGGATGTTTTATGCATTACTTGTAGAAGGTAAGTCACACGATCTCAGTCCTTTGGCTTCAGCCTTCCAGGTGCTAGGATTAAAGGTGTGCATTACTGCACCTGGCTTCACTTTTTTTTTTTTATCCAAAATCAACTCATAATCCAGAGGCAAACAAAACAAACAAGCAAAACATAGATTTGTGGCAACGGGAAATTCATAGTCCAGGCAACGGCCAAATTAAGTTGCATGATAATGAATTTATTCCACAGCTAGTAGGGATCCATTAAAAAGGACTACGGTATAAAGGACCAACATTCCTGCAGTTGGTAAACTCACTGAGGATCCACTACAAATTAGTCATCTGCTAAGTTCTTTAAGAAAAGGATGAATGAGACCTTACTTTAATGAGTGTCCACAGTTTAATTGGTCAGTAATCACCACGGATACCAATACACAAACATGAAAGCTGGTTCTCTGATTCAGACAACAGGATCAGAGCAAAATAAATCACCCAGACAGCAGGAAGGTACAGAGAATCAAAGGGTTTATTTTGTAGAGTAACGATTGCCATAAATACAGGCATAGGTGGTCAGAAGTTTAGGAGTTAAGAGTGATTCAAGAGTCTGGAAGATGTGTGGGACACAGAGATCTGGGAATCTAAGTTGACTTTGGCCATTTGACAAACACTGTTCCTTAAATTAGGTGATAGGTACAATAATGTGGAGAGTGAATGCTGTGTCCCTCGGCACACACCTCCTACTTATTACTTTGGATGGCAAGTTCTTTCTACAAACACTTTGAGATTAGAACAGCTTTAGCTGACGGAATCAAATGAAAGCAAAAAACCAACTAAACAAACAAAACAAACAAAAAACTACCAAAAACCAAACCAAAAAGAAAAAAAAAACCCCATAACACTGGAGTCACAGCAAACTAGCAGCGACCCATCCACTTTGATTAGCCTCGGGTCATTATTAATACTTTTATCCGTTGTTCTAGAGGGATGAGTCAAATCTCTGTGGATTTATTTGATGGATAACACGAAGTCAAAAACAACTTGACCTTTGTCCTTTGTGATGATTTCTATTTTGGGTATTTATTCTGGTTTTGGTTTTCTTGTACTGGCCTCAAATTCAGGAGATCTGCCTGCTTCTGCCTCCCAAGTGCTGCCACCACACTGCCTTGCCTTTTCGACAAACATTATAAGTTCTCTGAGGGATAAAAACTCGTCTGCCTTGTTGGTTGCTGTTTTCTCAGCACATTCTTCAGTGCCTGCACAAAGCAGTCGGCTGAGTTGTTTTCCTCTTACACAGCAGCAACCGACTATGCTAAGATCATCCAGCCATGGGCTTGGATGATCTCTGCCAGCGGGGCAGTAACCTGTATTGGAGCCGAGGTTCAGAGACTGAGGAGGTCTCTGTGAAGTGGAATGGAAAAGGAAGGTAAACCAGAAAGAGCAGAACCGCGCGAGCCAAAACAAAGCCTTATGGAGAACAGTCGATTTCAAAAGCCAACCTCTTTCCCTGTGTTGTCCAGAAACTCGTCTCTGTGAAGATGTTCTTCACAAGACAGAAAACACGACTGAAAAAGAGCGGGTGTTCGGGAGCTCGGCCAGTCCGCTGTGAGCCAGTGTTCCCCGAACAAGTGCAGACCGGGATGTCTATAATTCATCCCCACTGTATGTAAGCCTGGAATACGCTGCTGTTTCCGAAGCCCTGCTTGAAACCCAGGTATGGAACCTGGGAAGGCTGACGTGAGCTCTCGGTTACACCTAACTCAAGAGCTGGCTCTTCGACAGCTTGACCTGACCTGTCCTAGAATCAGGAAAGACAGGGGAGGCTCTGGGAGGCAGAGCACACAGGAAAGCGAGTGAGGGTTGGGTATCTGGATTGGGAGGAGGTTGAAGATGAGCTAAAAACAAACTTTGACTTCTGGACAGTCCCCCAGGGAGGGACTGGAGAGCACGCCTTGCCCTAGATTCTTCAGGAATCCCATCGACAGGTCTCCCCGGGTTCACAGCCCTGGACTTCTTTAGGGGTGGGTCGACTTGACTCGTGCACAGTCAAACGAGGCCACCGTGGGCAACTCCGCAGTTTTAACCCTTTCTTCCCAGATTCTGGCGCGGGGCTGGCACTCAGTCCGCCCCGCCGCGCCCGCGCCCCGGGGTTCCGGGACTGAGCATGCTCAGTAGCCGCCCGCGTCTGGCTCCCAGGGAAACCTCTGCACACCCTCCGCAGCTGCTCTCGGTCGCCTCCTCTCTGCTCGCCGCCCAGGGAGCATCCCGGCTTGCAGGACTCCACGCGACCCAGATTCCCGCTCCGCCCCCGCCCCTCCCGCGCCCGCAGCCAGTGCGGCAGCCGCGGCCGCCCCGGTCCAGCTTCCTCGCGGGGACCAGTCGCTGCGGTCGCGGTCGCCAGGGCAGAGCCGGAGCGAAGGGGGAGATGGAGACTACACTGCCGCGCTCCCAGAGCTGCTGAACCCACCGCCGTCCCCGTCCCGGTGAGTCGCGACCCCAGAGGAGCCAAGGCGGTGGATGTCCTTGGAGAAGAGGGCTGAGCTGCGTAGGGCACAGCGGAGATGCTCGGGGTCGGGGACAGTGAGGGGACACGGATCAACGTGCGCGCTACCTGGGTGTTAGGAGCTCCGGAGGCACCCAAGACTATAAATCCTCTTTCTCATCCTGCGCCGGGAAATTAACACCCGGGGCGCTGCGGGTCAGAGCTGGAAGCTGCTTGCTTCCCGGGGGAGCGCGGGTCGCCTAGCGACTGAACGCCACTGCGGGAGCTTAGGGAGAGATCCCGGGCGGGGACAAAGGGCGGCTGGGCTGGGGCCAGTGGGGGGCCCTGGCCCCTGGGCAGCCCTCTGCCCTGCGGGTCAAGCCCCAGGGCGGTGCCAAGCAGCAGAGTGGCAGAGCTGTACACTGAAGGTCTCAGAGCCTCCACCCGGAGCCAGGTCTGCGGGGCTGGCGCGCACGCCTCCTCCCACGGTGGGAAACTCCGCTCTTGGGCAGGTGCAGCCGAACAGGCGGGCGGAGAACAGCAGCTCTGAGGGCTGTTAAAACCAGAACGGTAGAGCGAGGTGTGCTGTTTTTCCAAGTGCCTTTATTTCCAAGTGTGGGCACCGACTGCTCCCCCTCTGGTGTTTCTGTGCAACCTCTAAGTGGCGAGTCCGGTGACAGACCTTATGAATATTTCAGAAACGACCTCACAGACTCGCTTGCTTCAGATCAAGTTTAATGAATATGTGTGTAAGCCTTTCTGCCCCCGCACAGACAGATGAAAGCCCTGGCCACTGCTTGAAGCTTTCCAAATTTCATCTCTTTCCCCTACCACCACCACCCAAGAAAAAGACGTCAAAATTCCCTGTGAGCCTTAGACTGGTGTCATAAATTGAGGCTGTCATTTGGAGAGCCCGATTTTAGGCAGCCATCCAGGCTTTGTTCTGCATCTCAGCAGCGTGTGCGTGTTGGCGTCTGTCGCTTGACAACCGTCCTTAACTGGTATTGCCAATATGGTGGAAAGCAGGTAGCATCCCTACATTGGGATAAACGTCATAATTCCTTGTTGCCTTGTGAGAACACGGAGTAACAGCAGTCTTAGTCACATTCTCCCTAGAAGTTTCCTTGTGAGGTCAATCTGGTTGAAATTTTACCAAAGGTATACATTCTTGTTATTGCTCAGCGTTCTTAATCTCTCTCTTGTGGGAAAATCGAATGTTCTCCCTGTAAGATGTTGCTGTCAAAAATGGCAAAATAATGTTTTATTTCAGGGAACTTCCTGGGTTGTAGCAGACTTACGCTTCTGAGCGATAACTCCCATTGTAGCATCACAATTAACCAGTAAACTGGCACACCACATAGCGGTCAGTACTCTGAAATGGTACTCATTTATAGACCAAGCCAGCTTCCCTCACTCCTTTCCCTCTCCACCCCCAGGTATATGAGAGAGACAGGTAGGTAATCTTGACCCATCTATAAGGAATTCTTTTGTTGATCCAAAGCTCAAGCGTCCTTGTGAAGAATGAGCAATAAATCTCTCTTGCAAGTCTAAGCAGCCAGAAGGAGGCTGAGGTGCTTCTGTTTACAGATGTTCCACATTTAGGAAAGGCTCCTCCAACAAAGACCTGCTGCAGTTACCTCAGGAGCTCCTCCTCTGCCTGCCAGGCTGCTTCTCCCAGTCTGAGGATAGCGTGTGTTGCTATGTTCAATTAATGAAGAGAAACAACCCTGAAATGAAAATTCGCCCATTTCCTCTATCGTGTCTTGCTGAATGTGTGAATGTTAGCTTTTCAAGCGAGTTGGAGACCTGTGCTTAAAAATAATTCATAGATGGAATTATAAAGGAATTCTATGGAATTAACAACATAAGGAAACTCTTATGTAACAAGCAACATTTCCTAAAGCATGCCACCAAGTTGCTCAGAAGTAAACCCAGCTGCGTTCACAGATGTAAAAGCTTAGCTAACTGAGAAGTTTGCAGAGCTCTTCTAGGTGTGTCAAGGAAGTGGACCCTCCATCCACCAAGCATTTTCAAAAGATCACTTTTAGGGTTGCTGGATTTAGCAAATAAAAATTGAGGCTGCATCACTAAATTTGAATTTCAAATAAACAGCAAGTACTATTTTAGTTTAAATATGACTCTATGATACTTGCAATTATACCTTAAAAATTGTTTGTAGTTTCTCTGAAATTTGGTTTGGGCTGGGCAGACATGTTTCTTTCTGAAAACCCTGTAATGGAAACATTTCTCTCCTCCCTTTTTTTGGGTCACTTACAGGTTAACAACAACAACAAAAAAAAAGTGGAGCAGAAGTTGTATGGTGCTCCGCAGACAATCTGGGGCAGGCTCAGCTCTTGAGCTATTGAGAGTAACTCATGCCTGAAAGTGAATGCTGTCCGTTCTGCAGATATTTGCTGAATATATTTCTAGTTGTTATGCTCTGTGAGAGTTGCCAAGGATCCAAAGGAGAGAAGAAACAGGGGCTCGTGATGGGTATACATCAACGGATGTGGGACTTACTCTTCCAGAAGTTGAGGGGGGAGGGTGTTGGCTGTGTGCAATGTCAGAGTCTGGGGGAAGATAATTCTGTTAGACATCTCCACTCAAGGAATGAGATATTTAGCTGTGCAACAGGGTTGACTGTTGAAGGCTGGTCTCAGATATGAGAGTGAGTTCTTACCATGGGAGAAAGGTGTAATATATATATATATATATATATATATATATATATATATATATATATATATATATGCTACAAGTTACAGGATTTTTACCCGATAGCCTCAGTTAGAAAAACAACCATATCATGCCCTGAATACAGTATTTCATAGCACTACTCCCTATCTTCCCAAATTTACATTGTTTTCTCCTCCCAAGAAAGTCTTTTAAAATAGTTACCGAAGAACGGGACTGGCAAATGGCAGTTGGGCAAAGGTATCTCACTCATTTTTTTTTTAAGTTTTAATTTATTTTTAATGTGCATGAGCATTTTGCTTGCATGTTTGTCTGTATACCATCTGTGTGGTTGGTGCCTTTGGGGGCCAGAAGAAGGCAATGGATCTTCTGGAACTTGAATTATAGATGGCTGTGAGCTGTCACGTGGGTGTCAGGAACTGAACCTGTATCCTCTGGAAGAGCAACTAGTTCTCTATCCAATGAGCCATCTTTCCAGCTGATCTCATTGTATTCTACAAAGCAGGTGTCCTGCCCTTTGACTAACATTATTGGGTGCCATTTCATTAGTCCACTGCCACCCTGGTCTTTTCAGATTAAAACAAAACAAAACAAACCACCACATAGTATTGGAATGTATTACTTCTTTAAAGTTTTACTTTTATATAAATGTAGATATTTAAATGTATAACATGAGGTGCCGATCAATAGTCTACTTCTTTTGGTACAATTTCTTGAAATAAGATAAGCATATGTTTGGGTTTTAGAAAATCTGTTGCTCTGAATGAGAAAAGGCATTAAATTTCTATCATTTTTCTGTTTCGGTTGAGTTATCTTTAAGAAAGCAGATGCCAGTGGTGGAAAGAGAGTATATTTTACAGAAATAGCACCATGTGAAAGTGACCATATGCTTGGAGTATCAGAGAATACCTACTTAGTGTTCCGAATGAAATTAATTCCAAAACAATACCAAAGCAAACATAAAAGATTTGGAAAGTACTACTGCTGATGATCGCATCGTGTAGTGCATGGAGCTGAAGGTTATACTCATGCGGTTCGTGTAGAGACCAGTCATTTCTTCATGGTTTGCACTGGCAAAACTCCAAGACCCAGTAACAGGATGCCAATGTAGGTTACCCTTCTGTCAAGAAATCTAGTTATCTTAGCGATCTCCATTCAGAACAGCCTCAAAGGTGTAGCTTAGTTTCACTCTTCCTTCTTTCCTTCCTTCTTTCTTTCCTTCCTTCCTTTCTTTTTTTTAAATGGTGCCAGGGAGTGCACCTAGAATTTTATGTCTGGCAAACACTCTGGTGCTGAGCTGTATTACCTCCCTGAAAGAGAAAAAAAAACTTATTTTGAGACAGTCTCACTAGGTTATTCAGGGTGGCCTTGAACCTTCTCTGTTGTCAAGGAAGGCCCAGCACATGTGATCCACCTGCCTCAGCTTCTTGATCAACAGGCTTGATCCATGAGGCCCAGTTCATATTCTAACACAAATTCTCAAAATCATAAGAACTACCCCACATGGACATATATCATGAAATAGTCTTATCAAGTAAGTGATCATCCTTTAAGATAGAGTGGAAAATGGTCTGATTCAGGGACTTCCTCCAGTCCTCTTTGCAGAAGGTCAAACATTCTTCTCCCTTAACTTCCTCCCATAATTCCCAGTTTATATGAGAGAAAAAACTGTGGCCAAGGGACATATTGAAATTATTAAATCTCAAGGTGATTAGAGCCTGGGTCATCTTTCCAACAAGGTTTCTTACAGGAAGGTTTACCGCAGCGGCCCCAGCGACAGCGTGTGTGGACTGTCGCCCAGAGAGCCTCCCGTGATACCAGACGCTCATCCACAGTCTAGGTCCTTAGTGGACACCTTGAATCTGAACATTCTGCATACGGATTGTTCCTGTATACCATGAGCATATAATCTCCCAGCCCCCTCTTGCTGGCTGTAGGCAAACAGTACCATATCTTACCCTAGTTTCTCTGCCGTAAAAGAGAAGGTTTGAAGGTTAAAAAAAATGATACAATGCCAACCCTGATGTCTATCTATAAAATAAGCTTTGGGCCTTTCTGTGGTTTCAATAAGGGAATAGCTTTGTTCCAAAATAGATTAGAAACTTATATAGAGTGCGAATGCTCCATATGATGTTTCCCAGACCATTGAAATAATTACACAGATTGGATTGTCTTAGTTTTACATTGTGGAGGTAAAGCAGTTTGGTTGCTGCCTAAGTAGAATTTATTAAGTTGCTTTGAACAACCAGTCTCAGCTGGAGGTAGTGGTGTATACGCCTTTAGTTCCAGGAGGAGACAGGCAGATCTCTGTTCAAGACCAGCCTGGTGCACATAGGGAGTTTTTGGCCAGGCAGAGCAAAAATCTATCTCAAACAAACAAACATACAGTCTCAAACAGACAAACAAAAATACCCCACAAGCAAAAGTCAAAGATCAGTCTCCTGTAATCAAGATGGATGAGACAGTAAAGAGACTTACAGTCAGGCCTGATGAGCTGGCTTTGATCCCTGGGCTCAACCCCAGCAGATGGTCCTCTGGCCTCTATATACACTATAATGCATGACTGCGCACACTCAAACACACACCAGCCTAAAGAAAACTAAAGAAGCAAATAGAGTAATCGTCAAGAACAGTCACAAACAGGCTGATGCTGCAGATTTGGAGTTCTCCCCATATTCTCGCGATGAAGTCTCCATTTTAATTATTAGACTGAACTTATTAATTAAAATGCCTAGCACAGGAGCTTATTTAAGACACCCTCCTTCCTGTTTTCCCTGTGCCACCAGCTGGTGAGAGCCGACTCTCTACAAATACCTGTGCGTGTGTGTGCATGTCAGTGCTGGTGTCCTCAGAGGCCAAAAAAGGACATTAGATCCCCTGGAGCTAGAGTGACAGACAGTTGTGTGACACCGGACATGGGTCTAAAAGCTGTAGTCCTCAGAGAGAGCACTGTGCCGTTTCCCCAGCCATGTGTTTGGAAGGTTTGATTCATGGTGAAGCCAATCATTTATTTACCTCACAGATGTTCTGATTTTTGGTATTAGTCTAACAGATACCATTGACATAAACTCTGTTCCCTACATCTTTTTTTTTTTTACTCCACCAGTTGGCATTGTAAATATTTAAAGTGTAACTTGGTCACTGGAGTGAGTGCATTTATTGTATAAATACATTTCTTCCTTTTTCTTTTAAAGCAGAGAGATAGTCTATTCAGAATCTGAAAGACAAATTTTCTGAAAATTGTATAGTGTAGTAGGCCCTTTATTTTTGTTCTATATTTTGTCTGTTTGTTATGGTTTTTGTTTGTTTATTTTTGTTTTTTGAAACAGAGCCTGTCTATGATGGAGCTCTGGCTGTTCTGGAACTCTCTATGTTGACCAGGTTAGCCTTGAACTCACAGAGATCCTCCTGCCTCTGCGTCCCAAGTGCTGGAATTAAAGTTGTGTGCCACCATGTCCTGTTTCAACTTCTATTTGTTAATGTAATATTTTTATTTATTCTTCGAGAATTTTGTACAAGTATAAATGTATTTTGATCATCCACTTTTCCTTCCTCCTTTAACCCATTAAACCCAGCCAACGCATCTTATTCCAAATTCATGTTATTCTCTCTCTTTCTTTCTTCCTTCCTTTCCTCCTTCCTTCCCTTCTTTCTTTCTTAATAAATCACTGAGTCAAATCAGTGCCATCCATTTGCCTGTGGTATGGGGCCATACAGTGGAACATGGGCATCAGCAGCCACAGCCCAAAAGAAAAATGATTCTCTTTCCTCTGATAATCATTGACTGCCAATAACTCCTTAGCTAAAGATGATGCCATCTGAGCCCTGCCTGTATCCATCCTGGTATTTTGACTATCTTGATCTGCTGTGGATCATGAGCTGCTGTGAATTTAGGAGTGCAATCATGATGTCCAGAAGACAGCATCCTACAACACTCTTCCCCATCCTCCATTCTTTATGTTCCCTCTTCCATGGTATTTCCTGAATCTTGGGAGGGGAGCAGTTGATATAGATATTTGATTAGAACTGGACACCCACAGCCATTTATTCTCATCACTTAGACCAGTTTTGTGTCTCTCGATTAACTGCTGCCCACTACAAGAAGAAACTTCTGACCAAGGTTGGGAGCAGCACTAATCTATGGGAATAACATAAATCTTTACAGTGCAGTCTGACAACATGACCATTTGCCAAAACAGCGGCGGGTTCCTCCTGTGGCCTACAGCCCTCTCAGAGACAAGCTTACAGTACCTGGCAGGAATTCCAGTTGGTTACCTCCAGCCTAGTCATGCCGCTATTGTGCCAGCAGCGTATGTTGCCTGGCAGGTTGGTTTTGTACCGTGCAGGATCTAGTGCTAGGTAAGACTAGAATATTTTCTCTCAGGGGCTTGCATAACACCTGCCAGTAGTATAAAAGCTCGCTAAGCAAGAAAGAAGTTTCCTGGTCAGTTCCAGATTGATTCCTCTAGATCCTGCAACCAAAGTGGGACGCTTAGGTTTTAACTTTCAAATGTCTTTAGCCTGAAGATCCATTTAAATTAGCTTTTAAAAATGTAATCAATTACTCTTGGCAGTGAAGCTTAGTCACGGGTTCTCTTGAAATGGTAAACACGCATTAAGACTGTGTTAATTGAGATGTGTATTACATGTTATGATTCAAAAGACCTTTATTAAAATTCCTAACGTGGAATGCCTTCCCATCTGTCCTGTGTATAATGTATACATGGCCCAGTGTAGGAACCCAATAAATACAGGCCAAGATTTAACAGTATTAGAGGTTGTGTCTTAGCTGTCGTTCCATATTGTACCATGTATTTCCTCCACTCTTTCTTTAAATGATAGTTCATCCAGAAATGTATACAATAGATTCATTAAAAATACATAAACATTGGGCCCTTCTGGGACACAGCTTATCAATTAAACTCTTGAACAATCAGAGTGAGATATGGAAGTTAAGTTTAAGATGTAGTTTCATGTTGATCAAATATGTTGAGAGAATGTGGAAACCAGTATAGAAGACTGGCTTCATTGGTTTACTTTAGAATTCCTTGTTGGCTCTAATATGTTAATAACTTTATCAGTGGCCTAAATCTAATAGGTCATCATGAACATCTCAAAAAATAGAGAATTTGAATAATAATCAGAATTCAACTCAATATCCCTTGACCCAGGTAAAAAAAAATCAAGTCTAAGATTATGCCTTTAAAAGAATAGATATGATAAGGATTCTATGTATATGCATTTTTAAATTTTTTCTATTATATACATTTAAGATCTAAAATCAGTTCCAAGACCACAGTGTGGAAATACCAATTTATCTAATTGGATTATGGAAACAGTTTTAGTTCACTTGAATATGAACAGGAGAACTTTCAGTTGGATTAAAAAGTGGTCCAAGCTCAAGTCAAAGAGGGTCAGAAACAAAATGTTCAGCACACTATCTATAAAGTGACTCACTGGGACACCTGTGAGAGGTAAAAGAAGAAAGAATCATTTCCCTGAGTGGGACTTTGACTCAGATGACCTAAAAATCACCACCTAAATTTAACTGTAGACTTCAAATTGAGTTCCTAGGTGTTAATGCATGAATCTGCCAATACCTAATTCAACTTAACAAACTATTTTACCTCTGGCCTTTAACTTAGTTGTCATTTTATACTGTACAATAACTATTGTACCTCTGCCTCTTGTTTTAAAATTAATATGTAACCTTATGTTTATACTTAATTATTGCCTAGGCAACTAACAATCACAAATTAGTCAATAAACAGTTAAATGTGTGCATCTATTCTGTGACTACTACTGTTTTCTCCATAATATTCTTTAATTATATAAGCTCATATTTGAAATTGCTCATTCTAAATGATGATGTTTTCAGCAGCCATAAAACTAGGCATGTGTCATAAGTTGTACATCTAATTGAGTATGACAGTGGGTATGCAGTCTCAGACATCTCTCTGTGTCATGTTTTGGCTTTCAGAGACATTTGTTTACACCGTAGCATGGACATTTGTTACTCACTTTAAACACAGCCTTCAAAATCCTGTCCTTTATTGAGGACTGTATTCATTATTATACGGAGAAAGAGAACCAACATGAGGTGGACATATTTGTGCATACACATACAGATGTGTTAAGCCTGTGTGTGTGCGCGCATGTGTGTGCATGTGTGTGAAGAAATCTATTATGAAGAATGAGCTCTTTGGATTGTGGCAGCTGAAAAGTTCATAATCTGTTGTCTGCAAACGGGAGACCCATAAAAGCTGCGGTAATTCTGTCCAACAGCAAGAATACATCAGTGTCTCAGCCCATCATGTGAGAGGCTAATTCCTACTGCCTCCACCTTTTTGTTCCACTCAGGTTCACAGCAGATTAGAAAATGTTTCTCAACCCACACTGGGATGAGAAACATGCTTTATTGAGTCTAAGGATTCACACACTGATCTTATTCAGAAACTACATTCAAAGACGTAACCAGAAGTAATGGAACTGGGCTTCCTTGACCCAGTCTAGCGGACACATGACATTAACCATCACAGGACTCTCCTGCACTACAAAACACAACCCACTTCTCACAACAGGAGTTGAAAGCTCCAAGTGCTTCTTTCTTTTCTTTTCTTTTTCACACGTTTGAACCCTAGCCCTGTTCCTGGCATCCAAACTCCATTGCAAGGGTCCCAGCCCTTAAAGCCCACCCCCCCCCGCCCCACCCCATGCCAGAAGGCGTGGAAGCAGTACCAGCCTGTGCCTGGTGGGAGCAGTAGAGGTTTCTTCAGCAGGCTGCTTCTATGTCACATGCTTTGTTGTTTTGGCTAGTCTCCAAACCTGATTTCCTTACCCACCTGAAAATCTGGGGATTATTTTAATGACAAATGCATTTTCTGCTTAAAGAGGAGAGTTTGTTTTGTTTGGTGTTTGGCTTTGAACTCTTCCTACCTCAGTCTCTTGAGTGTTGGGGTTATAGATAAGATCCACCATGGCCCACTAGTTTCTGTTTCTGCAATAGCATGCCCTGATGCTCACAGGGCATGCTAATCCCATGCTAATGGAGGAGTGTTCATCAGTCACTAGGGCTCACTGAGTACACAGCATTCGGAAAGGCACGAGGCTGAGAGAAGGTTAGTCATTCTCTTAGTGTTTATGAGACAAGTCACCTTGCTTGGCGTAAGCTACTGGTCTGGGAACAAGTGACAAAAAGCAGGAACCCCGATGGCAAACGGAAAGTGGAGACCTGAGTCTGTGAGCTTCGTGCTTTTGAAGACTGTTTCAGTTCGGAAGTGGGAGGTGGCTATAAGGAAGGATACTTGGGAGAGCAGTAAATACCATTTCATCTATTCCAAGAGGCCACCTTTTTCTTTCTTTTTCTTTCCTGTTTAACGCACAAAGTTTGGAGTGTGTCATGTCCTAACCACCACATTCTGTTCCTGCTTTCCCCATCCATGTTTCAGTGATCCTGGATTGTCAATGGCATCCCCTCTCCTATTCTGAGTAAACAGCTCAGTAAGGCACTGGGGAGATGCCCCGGGCCGTAAAGTGCTTGCTATACAAGCTCGTGGGCCTGAGTCTGCCTGGGTTCAGTGAGAGACCCTAGCTCAAAAAAGAAATAAAAATTAAATAGAAGAAGCCTCTGGCTTTCATGGCCACCGGCACTATGTGCACATATCCAGACATGCACACATACACAGAACTAAAAATAAGATGAGAAAATAAACACATGAAAAGGGGTTTATTCCAGGGTAATGCTTACAATTACTTAAAACATTGTAATAGTAAGACTTGGTAACACAGACCCAATCCTTCTCCACTCCAAACTTGTGTTTCTCAAGAAAATACATTTCACTTTTAATGGAAGAAACTGTGTCCATATATTTACTGTTTTTTATGGTGATTTTTTTATTTAGAGTTTTAATTTTCAAAACTAAAAATATTGAGAATATTTTGTGTTACTTTTTTTTTTTTAATTTCTAGAGTCTTGTAGAAGTCAGGGACAGATTTCATCAACTGTGCCCGACAACCCTTTACTGCCTGGAAAGGCAGGAAACCATATGCTCTTTAAGCAAGTCATAAGTAAATTCATGGGCAACCTTGACTTCTGCAGCCAGCATGGCATGGACTGCCATTGCTATACGCCGCGAAATAAACCTCAGATGAGTGTTTATGTCTGAGGAAGGAAAAGTCCTCCCTAGCTGTCAGGTTAGCTCTTGTCAGCAGAGCAGTTTTGACTGCTGAGGAAGGGGGGAAGGGAGGCTCTGGATGTAGCCTCGGGGAGCCGGTTATGCGTGAGCATTACACCCCCGGTCTGATATGCTGTGCGCCACATGTGAGCCGTAGCTGTGCAACTTCACAAAGTTTGTTTTTTTTCATTCTCCAGGGTGGTAACTTTTCATATTTGCTAGTTTTCTGTCCTCACGTGGATACCTCAAACAAAAATTGCGTTTTATCCATACTTCAAATGCTCATAGCCGTAGGATCGTTCTTTCTTCCCTTCTTCCCTCCATCACCTTACGAACTCCTCCCGTTTTCGGCCTTTTGTTGTTCAATGTGTTTTTTTATTGTATTATGTCCTTTTAAAATCACGAGTCTCCATCTTTCCCTGTATAGACTCATTACTTCTCAGGACTTGATCAAATATGAAGCAGGCTGAAAATATAGACATTACCTAAATTTGCTAATTTATTTACTCACCCTTCCTAACCCTGATGCTAGGCCCATCTGATCAGAAAACACTGGTGTCGCCTTGTTTGGTTTTTGGCTCTGCTCAGGCAGAGCCCAGTCATTCAAGCAGGTTGTTTTTACCCGGCCTCCTTACCTACAGTCTTTGCCCTGGCTTGGTGTGTCCCATGCAGATGTGTTCCCTGCTGGCACACTCATTTTGGAGAGGGTTTATTTTTTTTTTCTTTTTCCTAATTTTTTGGAAACCATCCACAGACAGGTATCCATGAAGAACGTAATAGTTAGTGTGAGCTGAGTTCATCTGACCTTTCCTACATCAGCTTCAGGTATTTGTTACTGTGAGCCTTTTCTGGAATGTTTATGTTTTCCCTCCATTTTGCCTACAACACCTCGACATACCCAGGAAGGGGAGGATCAAAAAGAAATATATCTATTTTTTTTCTTAAAAAAAAAAAAACCTGTCTTATATTTACTTATATTTACCCTCATCCTTCATGTATATCTGTCCACCACATGTGTGCAGGGCCCGTGGAGGCCCAAGGAGGGTGTGGGATCCTCTGGGGCTGGTAACAGAATGCTGTGAACCACCATGTGGGTGCAGGGAATTGTACCCTAGTCCTCAGGAAGGGTGGCCAGTGCTCTTAACCACTGAGCCATCTCTCCAGGCCCACTTCTATCTATTTTTAGTAGATTCCTAAATCTCTACCTCACTGTTTTTGTTTGATTACATTCTAGAGAGGCCATCAACAAACAAGGTAAGAAACATTGCTGGAAGTTGGTCTCCTAGGTGGCTTCCCTGAGGATGTTGTGAATCTTGGGGTACATGAGAAGAGACCCACCCCTTAATGGCTTCCTGCCTTTGCACTTTAGTGAAAATTAAATGTAATTTTTATTCTCTTTTTCACGATTCTCTGGGACGTGCTTCCAGAGGTAGCACAAAAAGACGGCTGAGTGCCATTGCCTCCGGAATCTCAACTCTGCCTCATGCTAACAGCAGAGCTTCCCTCAGAAGGTCCCTTAACCTCTCCAGTTCAATGTCTTCAGCTGCGAAGTGGAGACAGTAGTTATGGCTAGGATTGAGTTTATATAAGCAAAACCCATTGGTTGTTGCCCAACTTTTAGCAAGTTGTGCATAAATGTTAGCTGTTATTAATTCCACAAAGCCTTAAACTGAGATTCAATTCTTCAGGTTGGATTTTTATATTTCAAATATATTCTATACAACTTTTTAAAGTCCTGGGATAATCATACATTGGACAGATGTTAGAATGAAGCAGTAGTCACTCTGTGGGTGATTTTTTATGCATGTGTAAGCACGCGGGGCCCACAAGTGTTTTGGTTGTTGGCGGCTACAGTCAGTTAAAAGCTGGGGACTGTGCAGAAGGTAGCCTTTTCTCTTTCTCCCCCGCCCCCCCCCCTTGTACAGGGATTAAGATTTTGAAGAAAGGAGCTCTTCCAGTGGAGTCTCTAATGCATTCCCTGGGGTGTTCAATGGCTGGATGGTTTACACAGTGGTACTTTACAAAGAACTCACAGGGAACTTCATGCTCAAAGAAGGCAGGGCAATCCCCTGATGATGGGGGCCAGAAACCTTTCAGAAGTCATGGACCACTCATCACTGTCCCTTCCCTCCCAGCTGGGAAAAGAGAGACAAGGCAGATAACAGCACAGCCCCATACAGAAGCGCCAACTCATCTCAGTTTGATCAGCAAGCTCAATCATTTGATCTTTCTCTTTGGATCTGTTCATCTCTGTGCACACGGAGACAAATCACTGCAGGGCCCTGCCAAGCTTAGCAAGCCTACTTTATAATCTTTTTTTTAACTATAGGAAAGAGAAGATCTAGGATTTTTTTTCTTCCAGGTGGGAAATTTGGAGTTTTTTTTACTAGTGTTGCTATAGATTGATGCTTTTAAAGTGCATTTTCCTAAGAAAGACACGACATTCATCCTGACAAATAATACAGAGAATGTACAGCACGCTGGGCAAAGAAATAGAAAACAGCTCATTCCCTAAGGGAGAACTTATTACTATTATCCTGCTAATGGACATGAAAGGGTTTTCTGTTTTGTTTTGTTTTTAAGATAAACCAGTTTCATAGTCATTTAATTGAACTACCTGAGGATAAAATGGTCTGCTAATTCCAACAACATATTCCTGGTGCAGCCCACTCTTTACCACCTCTGTTTTATGAGGACTCTTTGGTCTCATCCTCATGAAGAGGAACTGCTGTGATGAACATGGGTTGTATCTACGGTTTGTTCAGTAATTTCTTCTGGACTATGATTCCAATTACCTGCCGAGAAGGCTCAGACCTTTACCCAGAACTTAGGTTGATCTCCTGACCTTCAAACCCATCTCTCTCTATACCATCACTTGGCCACCAAAACTTAGAATGTCCCAGAGTCCCAAGTCTGATCCTCCAAAATCCTGTTTATCAGTGAATGCTCTGTCCAGTTGCCATCCACAAACAGAGGCCTGCGTTGGCTCTTCATTTTCCTTCACCATCCCCACCATCAAAAGCCTGGCCAACTCTGCCTGCTAAGTATCTCCCAGAATCTTCCACTGTATCTCCATTTATGGCCTGTCTGTGCCATTATCCCTGTCAGGATCATCACAGAAAGCTTCTAAACAGTTCCACTGTCTGTAATCTCGTCACAAAACAGCTCATTCAGAATATGTTTTAACATTCCTCTGTTTTTTTTTTTTATGTGTATGGGTGTTTTGCCTGCACAGATGTCTGCACCGTTTGCATGCCTTACGTACATAGAACCCAGACGAAGGCACCAGATCCTCTATAACTGGAGTTACAGATGGTTGGAAGCCACCATGTAGGTGCTGGGAATCAAACCCACGTCCTCTGGAAGAGCAGCCAATAGCCTTAACCATGAGCCACCTCTCCAGCCGCTGGACTAGTTGTTCTTTTTCTCAACCAAAAATCAAAATCATGTTGCATACCAACTTAAAAACTTGCAGTAGTTCTCACTACTCATGTGAAATGCTTCAGACTCCTTTAACATCATTTACAAAGCCTGGTACGCCCTCACTGACCTTGCCACATCCTGCTGCCTTCTCAGTGGGGACCACCTTCAGTCGTAGGAAGATCCTCTCTATGTGCCTGGTGCATTATTTTCACTTCTAGGGTTTTGTATGTGCTTTTGGGGAGCCCCCATCCCCTATATTTAAGATGGTCACCTCTCTTAATGGGTGTCTAGGACATATTTTTACTTGTAGTTCTGTGACTAAGTACCTATCTGCTTTCCTGTTGTGGAGCTGAGGAGCTATGGGAAGGGTAGGGGCGCTGCCTGGAGGTTAATGTGCAGCAAAACTCCAGAAATCTCATCCTGAGATCAGCAGGCGTAGGACCAATTTCTCCTGCCCTGCCTCCTGCCCAGGCAGCTAGCCTGTGCCCCCATCTTTGCCCCCCATAGCCTGGGAGTGTTAGGCTTGTGGTTAACTCTATTTTTTTTTGTCTCTACCTCCCTGTCACCAGCCCTTTAAGCCCAGGTTAGAGAGAGATGGTTAATGGGGAGAGGGGCACAGACCCCCTTACTTCTCCTGGCTGTTTAGGGCTGATGGGTTCTTTGGGGGCTATCCCAATCCCCATCCATAGCAAATGCAGCAAACAGTCTATCTCTCTCTGTCCAAGCTGCCACACCATCCATCTCTGGGTTCTCCAAACTGCCATGCATGCCCTTTTTTCTCTCTGGGCTCTCCTGCTTATCTTCCTCAGAGTCCTAGGCCACATCCCTGTCTGTGCTGCATGAGGCAGGCCATTACCAGCTGGCAAACATCACTCCCTGCAGGAGGCAGTTATCAGCTGTGGACAAACTGAAGCCCAAACTATAATTCCACACTTGGGATTAAAACAAAACCATATTTACATAACGTAACTGAGTTTTTAAAGAAACCAAGACTTCCATTGCATGTTAGATTAAACTTCCTCTCCCCTTACAAGGTCATGTCTGGCAGGCCCTGGAATTCTTCCTCATACAAATGAGGCATCCCCAGCACCCTAGACCTGGCCAGTGATGTACACTGCCCTCCCCCAAGGTTTAAGTAGCCTTTGTTCCCCCAACTAAATGAGCTGTGTCACTGAAGCTGCCTAGTCCGTTGTCATGCTCACAGCTCTGGTCTCTTTCACCCCCCAGCACTCCCGTCCCCACTTCCTGCCCCTGCTTCCCCCATCAGGACCCACTGATGGCCCTGTGATGGGCAGGGAAAAAGGAGCCTGAATGGTCTCCTGTATCAGCCTGTCACTCGAGATGGTGAGGTCTCCAGGATGCCGCTGCACCCTCTAATTCGCCCTGTATCTTTACTGTGGGTCTGAGGCATAAGAGGCATTAAATCCTCTTTAAAACCCTTAAGCTTGGAGTGATGTTTGTTAACAGAGAAGTTACAAAGGGTGATAAGGACAGTTCCTTTATGCTACCACCCAGTTTCCAATATTACTATCTCGCACTAATGCAATCTACTTGCCACAGCTAACAGACACATATTGACATCTCATTATTAACCCAAGTCCGTAGATTTCCCTTTTAAATTATCTTTTATAAGTATTTTTTATTTTATTTTATTATCATTACTGTGTGTGTGTGTGTGTGTGCATGATGTTTGTGTGTAGAAGTGCAAGCACAAACATGCCATTCATGGGGAGGGGGCGGGGTCAGAGGACAACTTTCAGGAATCCGTTCTCTCCTGCCATCATGGGTTCGGGTAATTGAATTCAGGTCATCAGGCGTGCACAGCAAGCACTTCACCCGCTGAGCTACGGCATCCAGGTCCGAACTTTATTCACTCTTCCTTAGACCTTACCTCATATCCCTTTCCTGCTTTCAAGGCCCTGCCTGTGATGCCTCATTTAATGGACCTGTCTCCTTAGGCACATGCTTCTTGGCCTCCATGCTTTACTGGACTTCCTTATTCTTAACTACCTTAAGCATCTTGAGGAGTCTAGTTATGTGTTCTGTGGTATGTCCTCCCACTGGGATTTGTCTGATGTTTGGTTGGGGTGATGGGACTGAGGGAAAACCACAGGAACAGGCGCCGTTGACATGCAGCTATTTACCGTCAGTGAGACTTCTTGCTGGTGACATTTCCCTTAGAGCACCTAACCAGGGCACGGCTTGTCAGGTCTCGCTATGCCACTTGCTCCTCTCTCCTTCTGAGCGGCATCCAGGAAGATACAAGGTCTAGCCTTCTTTAAAAGGCCAAGAAGTTACGCACAACATCCCTGAGGGCAAAGTGTCCACCTACTTTGTCTGAAATGTGTGTGTATGGAAGACCTATGTAGCTTTCTCCCTGTTTTTTCTGATCCAGACATCCATTTGCACTGCACAAATCCATGGACCTCCACCATATGCAGAGTCTAATTCAATAGTGCATTATTCTGTTGCCCACATTGTGCCTTCTTTGGACACTGGGGGCTCTTTCCATGACTATTTGTGTTTATTTTAAGTGCTCCTATTTTTGTTTGTCTTAAACGTGTCCCTTTCTGGCAGAACGTGATGTTTCTCCTCATGACCCAGTTATAGACTGACCGTTTCTCCAAGAATCCCTGGTTCCTCGCAGAGGTGAATATATGAGAAACCATAAGATCTCTGTTAGCACTACATTATAAATTAAAAACTGAATTCATTTAGAAGCCACAGATATAGAAAGAACGATGTAAAATTTAGGCCACACAAAACGCACAAGTATTATTTAATTTTGCTTCTGACATACTTTAAGAGAAAAGCACTTTAAAAGTTGAAGGCCGTTTCTCTCCTCTCTGTCTTGCCAGAAGCAATCAACCGCAGACTCTATGTGTAGGGTTTTTCTTTCAGACGTGTAGACTCTGCATTGTAGAGAGTACTTGTAAAAGCAAATAGTGTTAAGGAGAAGACTGGCCTCTTTAATTGTGCCGTGTCCCCTGACTTCTGAGATGCTCTGGGTGCTAGCTGTGACTCTGTCCACTGTGTGTCCATACACTCCAGTCCACTCACTTCTCCTGAAGCTGGCCTTCCCCCATGCCCTTCCTGCAGGAGTATCTTCTCTCTACTCTTATTTGAAGCCAAGTCTGGCTCACCCGTCTCACCATCCCTTGCTTCTTCGTAGCCTGCCCCATGCATCATCCTTTCCAGAAGAAAGGGGATGTGCCAGAAGCTGTAGGCTTTGTGAAAGCAAACGTTGTGAGATTTTTTTTAATTAAATTTGATGTTTGACAATTTCATACATGTCTATAATGCATTCCAATTACTTTCATACTCTCTCTCTCTTCTCTGTCCCTCCCTTGTCAACTCCTTTCCTGCCTACAAATCCCCTTTTCACATCCATGTCCTCTTGTTTTGCTTTGTGGGCAGCTGACTTTAACCAGGGCTGTCTGTTGGAACTTAGTGGCCTCGCCAGTGGGTACACAGCTGAAGACAGTGACTTCTCCTCTCCCAGAATCTATCAGTAGCCAATAGTTCAGCAGGTGAGGGGGACCTGCTATTGACAGGACCAGTCTTGTGCAGGCCAAGTCCATGTAACCACAACTGCTGGGACATCGTGACTGTAATGGCCACTTCATGTCCAGAAGATGATGGCATTTCAGAGCCCGTTCCTCTATCTTCTGCTCTTACGTTCTTTCTAGGCCCCTCTTCTATAATATCTATTCCCTGGGCCTTAGAGAAATTTTGAACTGCAAAGGACTGTGTAAATGTAGTATCTTACTATTCTGTTCCTTGTGCCAAAGGGGGAAAAACCAATCAATCAAACAAACACCTTGAACTTGGCACATCATTTATTTGTTAGGAGCACCTGGCTCTTGAACAACTCTTTAAAATCTTTTATTAACATATACCGATTGTACTGATTCTGAGCTTAGCAATATTATCAGTTCCTCCCAGTTCTTTTTGACTTGTACTGTTGGAAAATTAAGACTTCCAGGCTGGAGGTCATGGGATATCTGGAAACTGTGATAGTAATTTTTATAGTTCTTTATTTTATTAATATTGTTCCTCAAAACAAAAGAAAGATATCTGCCCAGTGAGAGTAGACCTATAAAGCTCGTAAAATCATCTCCAGCAAGTGACTTAAAATGGAAAGTTAATTGTACAGTTGTGAGGTGAAGGGCTGCGGCTTACATCTCCAGCTTTTGAATTCTTTTCATGGGCAATTCTAGTAGAACGGTGCTCTGGACATGACATACATTGTCTTACCCCAGCAAAATAGGAGGGTTATGTTTGGAAATCCTAGTAACTCTATCTAATCTTTCCCTGTAGCCCGCACTTACTTTGCAAAAGCAAATTTGGAAGCAGTTTGCTTGAAGAGAGTTGGCTTAGCATCCAGGGAGTCAACGGCTGCACCATGAAGCACTTCGTGAGGTAAGTGACCGCAGCTCCTCGGGTGAGCCCTCTGAAGGAGAGTGGCTTCCCTGCCAGTTAGAGGGCTGTTTCTTCTGTTCCTCAGTGTGGTCCCCAGACAGGATCTGTTGGCATTGCATCTTGAGTGAGGGTAACCTTCGTGTGAGGCTCCTCTCCTAACTGTCCACTCTGTGATGCTGAGAGAACGTGGGATGACAGGGCAGCCTGGGCCCAAGAACATCAAAGTTCTTCACAACCTTGGAGACGTGTGTCCCTAAGAATGATATGTAGCCACCTGTAATCTGAAGTCTATGAATCAGCTATTAAGGGATCGATTAATGTAATCTGTATAAAATCACTGCTCTGAAGTTAAAAAAAATAAATCTCCAAAAATTAAAGGCTTGGCTGACATACCGGCTCACCCTAGTACTTTTCCCTGACCACAGTCTGTTTTCAGCCTCTTCCTGCTGCCTGGCTATGTCTCTGCAATATCTATTACCAGTTCCCAGTCTGACCAGCACAGAATATCTGTGTTAGTGTTCTTAGGACAGTCCTGCTGTTTAGAAAACATTTTATGACTTAACTTCAAGATTACTAATCACCATCAACTTTTTTCTGTTAATAAGATATGTTATATCATATTAAAATATGACAAAATGAAGTTAGTCTGTGTATTAGATATTTCAATACACTCTCCAACACATCTGCCCATCAACATAGTGACTCCATATGTTACACTTTCCTTGTTTTGCTCAGCACACCCTCTAAGCAAGTTCGAGGTGGCCTTGCTTCTTTCAAGAAATTATTTGGTTCTATCGGAGGCTATTTAAGGCTTTCTTCTCCTCACTGGTTTTGTTTCCATCATTGTTTCTGGAAGCATATGGAGGGGCGTGAGGGTTTTAGTGGTGGCTGCTGGGTAATATACAAAACTGTCTGGAGATCACAATTAAGCCACTTCCAGGTGCCAGAGTTTGTTATCTTGAATAGAATATTCACTAACTTGTTTATCAAAGCTATGTGAAAGTATTTGAAGTATCACTAAGGCATGTATTTGACCTGATATGTTTTTGATTGATACGGTTACTAACGAACCTGTTTATACAGTCAAGAGAAGCTGGTACTTATGACTATCTCTTGAAGGCAAGCATGGATCCGTTGGCTGTAGGATCATGCTAGCAAGAAGCTCTATGCAACAGGAAAATCAGCAGCCATGAGTGTCCTCCAGTGTAGGGGTTATGGCGATAGAGAGATCTGTGTCAAGCCTGCACTGATGGACTTTTCCTTCAGTGTCTCAATGTGCTTCAGAAAAACATGGGCCCAAGCCAGCCCTGAGGAGACAGGATGAGCGGGGAGGGGGGGGGAGTTGGATGGAAGGGGAGATCCTCCCCTGTTAGTGGACTTGGAGGGGGCAGGGAGGAGGGAGATAAGGGAGGAAGTGGGAGGGTGGGAGGGAATGAGGGAGGAGGCTATGCCTGGGATGCAAAGTACCTAACCTGTGATTGATATAAAAATAAATAAATTTTAAAAATGTAAAAAAAAAACGAAAGAAAAGAAAAACATGGGCCCAAAGCAGCCATTTGATGAGAAATTGTGGCAGTGGCTTCTCTAAGTTTTCTTATTAAATTGAAGGGGTGCAATGGGACGCAATGGGGTAGACATCCTAACACTATCGTGTAGAATCAATCTTCACGTGATGGTTGAGAACTGGTAAAATGTACCGACTAAAACCAAGGATAGTGAAGCCAGCACAACCTTGCCAGTAGTGTGTTCTAGCGCAGACTTTTCTTTTCACTTGACGCACATATTTTTTAAAGAGATTACTTACGTGATTACTTACGTGATTACTTACATGAAACAGAAGATAGGCTGGCAGGCTGCACATTGAGAAGGAAATGAGGGGGTGGCAAGGTGGCTCATAGTGTAAAGATGGCTGCCACTGACTTCGATGCCCTGATTTTGATCCCCAGAGCCCACATGGTGGAAGGAGAGAATCAATCCTGCATGTTGTCTTCCACGTGTGTACTGTGGCATACCCACATACTGGCATGCAAACAGGTACACACAAACATGCACCTTTGTACACACCTGCATGCATACACACTCACACCATGCTCACACATACAGACACCAAGTGAATAAATGAAGAAAGCAGGGTTTCCACTGATTATTTATTTTGAAATAACAAAAGGAGACTCATTGCCCATTCTTAGTTGATTATTGGTGTTTGCTTGAGATTTTGTTTTTAATATTTTTAACTGTCATATTGTTTCAGTTCGTTTTATATTAATATACATGGAATGTGAAAGGGCATACATCAAGAAATCTACAAACTCTATTAGGGATATATTACTATTTATTCCCCAACAGTCCATTCTCATAGCTATTGAGCAACTTTGGAAATCCTTTCATTTCAACCAAAAGAAAAAAGAAAGAAAAGAAAGAAAGGAAGGAAGAAAGAAAGAAAGAAAGAAAGAAAGAAAGAAAGAAAGAAAGAAAGAAAGAAAGAAAAAGGTTATGTAAATACTGCTTGAATGAATCAGGTGTTAATTCCTGATTCATTACATTAGGTAGAATGAGGCGCTGACATTCACTGAGGAGAATTAATTCAGCATTACTTAAAAGGTTGACTTCTGAAATGTTCTAGGTGAAATGCTCTATGCCAAGACTATAAGAAACTAGATTAACTTTGAGGAATCCAGATTGTAAGAATGAATGAGTTTTGACTCACAGTTAAAGTATGTGATGTCTGTCTTAGGTCTCCTTTTTATCCCCTAAATGCCTGGATCCAGGCAATTTATATATTAAAGAAAAAGTTTATTCAGCTCATGATTCTGAAAGCTGGAGTGTCCAAGGTTGAGGGGCTACATCTGGAGGGGACCTTCTTGCTGCCAAGGACTCTGAAGACTCCCAAGTCTTCACAGGGCTCTACTCAGTGAGAGGGTCACATGACAGATGCCCAAACTAGGCTGCACAACAGCCCTGGAAAGAGTTTTGCACAGGTCAGTCAGATCACGGTGGCGGCCTCCTCCTGTGCTGCAGCCATCGCATACAGTAGTGGTGGAGTAATTCAGAGCATGAAGGAGAACAGAAAATGTTTGACGTGTGTCCCTTTAAATACATTAGCTACAATCGCTACAGGAGGAGTAAACCCCGGCTAGAGGCTATGTTTATAACTGCATCGTGGAGCGAGCGTTGGTTAACTGTCCATGGTCGCCCAGGCTGAGGTGAGCTGCAGCTGCAGAAGAAGAAAGCAAGGGTGCAGTGACGGAGAACACATGCCTCTGTGATCCCCAAAAGAGGCCGGCGTGCCTTATACCCCAAGTGAAACTAAGGCCTAGGGTTTGGTTTTTATGATCTACCTTATTTACTTTAGTTCAGCTGGTAGATTTTTAATTCAGCTGGTAGATAGGGTGACAAGGGGCTCAAGACTTGTACTCATTTGAATTTCATTATTTTGAAATTGGCTTCTTTAAAAAAAAAAAGTCACCAGGGCATTATCTTATACAATTCTGATAAGAGAATTTTAAAGTCACCCCTCATAAATAATGCCACTGGCTGTCCTAGCCTCAGCCTCTCACCCTGTGTAAGTTCACGCCTGAGGAAGGGAGTTTGCCAAGCTCAAACCTCCAGAGAGGGGGTTGGGGGAAGCTTCATCTCACAAATGTAACTGTACGGGCCTTGTCAGTCATTCACACCTAGCTAACAGTTCACTCACTGCTTCTTTCAGCCGGCGTTTGCTGTGATGGTGCCCATATTAGTGCTTTTTTTCTTCTTCTTCTTCTTCTTCTTCTTCTTCTTCTTCTTCTTCTTCTTCTTCTTCTTCTTCTTCTTCTTCTTCTTCTTCTTGGAGCAACTGTAGTAAAGGCGTGAAAGGCCTCTTATAGAGGAAGACCAGGAAGCTTGCTTAGCTGAGCGGCTTGCTCAAAGGCACAGAGATGTTTGAACACAGACCTGCTTCCGGTAGCTTCTGCAGTTTGCACCCCGCTTCCTGCGTGCTGCTGTGAGTCTTTGTGGATGAGCTGAACAAACACATGCGAGGCGGTCTCTGCTCCCAAGTAACAGAGCAGCTGTAAGAGAGGGTGTGGTCTGTAGCAGGCGGCAGGCTTTCCGTGAAGGGAAATCTTCATTGCAGTAATCCTGGAGGGAAGGGTTGATTAGAACATTTTTGCTTGGTGTTGCGTGTCTAACTTTGGACCTTCACATTCTAAGCATGTCCTTGGTCACTGGACAACATCTCCAGAACCTAGGACATTAGTAGTTTAGAGTAAGGACAGCAGGTGTAAGAGCTGGAAAAGCCGCTCTGAGCAAAGTAGAGTAAGCATGAGTGAGCGCCGCAGCTCTGCTGGGCCACTCTGTTTGTGGATGGATGGAGCAGAGGAGAATTAAAGGAATTTAAGATGATCCTACTTTCGCAAGTGTGGCATCAGACCTCCCAGAAGCATGGTAACATTTTTACCCCGATTTGAAAAGAATCCTTTTCTCTGCCAGCACATCCCCTGTTAACTAAAAACCCGGTCTAATCCCTTCCCTTAACACAAATGTGAAAGCAGAGGCCCAAGAGGCAAGGTAGCTTTTCTGAAACCACACAGCTCATACTGGCAAACTGCAAATCGATTTGCAGTCTGATTTCCTGGCAAGCTATCCACTCACTACCAACTGATTTCTTCTGCTTTTGAGGGGTAACAGCGAAGGGGTGTGTAGTTGTGTCTGAATTTGCTTAGTGTCACCTGAAGCGTCCGGTCGGTTTATTAGATGGAGAAGCTAAGTCTTAAACCAACAAACAAAAGCCTCAGAAAGGTAAATAAATGGCCCACTCACCCAATTCCTCTCACAGACATTGGCTACTTTAATCCATTGTCATAATGTCCCCCTTTTCAGGACACAAATATGCATAGATATGCACAAACATGGTTATACATGTACGTATAAAAAGCATGCACGCATATACCCACACAAACCGCAAGCGTACATATATGCACACATGTATTGATGTACACATATCTGTGTGTACATGTTTTATTTATTCCACGAGTTGAAACAAACAACTGTTTCCACACTCTTATAAAATCTATGACCTCGGATCTTTTTCCAGGTAATTCTCTCGGGATGGGGTCTCCAGAGTGTGCTTCTGACAGTCCTGTTCTCTGTTTTCCCTCAGATTTTCAAGGCTCACTCTCTGGCTGTGTGACTATTTATTAAACCCCCTTTCTACAGAGGCAAGAACAGTGAAAGCCAGGGGCACCCCATAAAAGCTGCTCTGGATTCTAACTATTTATGAATTGGAATTGTCCCTCTTCCTTTGAAGAAGAACACGGTGACCTCCCAGGCATTTGTTACCTCCCTGTGGGATGATCAAGACTGGCTCTTTTATTGCCTAAGGGATGGCTCAGTACTTAAGAGCACATCTGCTCTTGCAGGAGGCACAGATAGTTTAGTTCCTTGCACCCACAGCTGTCAGTCAGGGGATGGATATGCTTTTCTGGCCTTTGCAGATACCCGCATTCATAGGCACACACACACACACACGCACACACACATGCACACATAATTAAAAATAAAATCAATCTTATCTTTTAAAGACTAGCTTTTCTGTACCATTTTAGAGGAGAGAGCCGTGTAGCTTCCTCTAGAAATACTATATTATTTTTTAGCATTTTAGTTTTTAAATTTATATTTATTATTATTATTGTCTGTGTGTGTGTGTGTATGGCCATCAGAGGATAACTCTGTGGAGTTCTCCTTGGTTGGCTCTCTCATTCCACTGTCATGTGTGTTCCAGGAAGCAAACTCGGCTCATTGGGCTTCACTGCCTTTATCAACCATATTTTCTTGTCATTTTCCTCACTAGACTGTGAATAGGTTAGGGACAAGGACATCACGCGACTCACTTCCCTCCTCTGCCATAACCCTCGCTCTTCATTCCTCTGTATGACACCGTGAGTTCTGCTGTATATGTGTTCCTTTCCAGGATAAAATGAGCCTGATGCTTGAGGTTAATGTTTGCTTCCCCTGAACTTTTTTCAAGTCTCCATCTTCCAACTCCTAGGTCTTTAGTTCAACAGAAATTGAGTTACTCACAATCCTGAAAAGATCCTCTAAGCTGGTGATTTAAAAAATTTTAATGACATATCAATTTAATATTAGAAGGGCCATTTCTTATCTCCTACAGACTATTTTGAGACCTATAATGGATGCTAAAGCCTTCATGTCACCTTCGCGTGGCCATCCCACATTTGTGTATTTATTTAATTTTCATGGTTTAAGGGATGTTTTTGTGTGGGGGATGATATTTGTGTTTTTGTGTGTGGGATGATATTTGTGTGCATGTGTATGGTCCAGTGCAAGAGCATGTGTATGTGAATGCATGGGAGGCGAAGGTCAATGCTGGGTATTTCCCTCTGTCCTTCTCCACCTTATATTTTGAGACAGGGTCTCTCATTGCCCCTGGGGCTCACTCATCCAGCTAGATGCACCTCCTCGGCCTCTTCATCACTAGGGTCACATCACTGCACCTGCCTCTGTGTGTGGTGCTAGGGATTGACTGGAGAGAACACTGACTGAGTCACCTCCCAGCCTCTAGTTTAAAAAGTACTTTTATTTACCAATAAAAGTTTACAGTTGAGATGACATTTAAGTATGTTCTAAATGTCAATATATACTGCTTGTTGCTCCCCTCATACATGATATACACAGAACCAAAAAAAAATGTGACTTTCAGAAGAATGAATCCTGTAAAAGGAATGCTTTTAAGTATCAGATTTTTAATTTGAGAAATGATACCATTAATAAATTGAATTAAACTTCCATCTTCTCTTCCTTAAATGGAAGAGGATGAACCGTTGATTAATTTATTATTTCACTGACTTTGTGATCACTGCTTATTCTCTAAGCTCACAGATAAAATTTCCCTGAATTTGCCCATCACCATGGCAACACAATTAGAGACACCAAACCATGGACGATAGTTCCCCGCCAGCCCCTTTAATTTTTACTTGTCAGAAGGCGGGATGGTCTCTATGGAGAAAGAATTCTAGGAAAGACTGTGGTCCCACTCCACCTGGTGACAGGGCCTGAGGATTCTCCCCTGCTCTGTGGGAGAGAAGTGTTTTCCCGGAGGCTTACAGTGTTTGTTTTGTTTTGTATTGTTTTGTTTTCCAAGAGTGATTCCACATTCCACCTTGTATATCAAATCTTGTGAATCTCTCTTCCTGTTTGAAAGCTTATGAAGGAAAGGGCCTGCCTCGCTAGGACAAGCAGCTTTTGCCACATTAATTCCACACCAATTGCCAGTTCCTTTAACCGAGAACATGAAGAGAACAACCACAGATGTCTCGAGTCATTTTAGAGTGTGTCTGTGATGCTGGGAGTGTTGGGTGAGTTGCACGCTTAACGCTCATTTGCATAGGTATTTCATTTGGGAAACTGTGATTTGAGCCAAGCACTGATTTCCCCTTTGGATACTCTCAATTCTCACCAAGAGTCTGCCTCTTGTTTATTACAGGCTTTCTTCAAGCAAGAACTGACTTTCATTAGCACATTCAATGAAACTATTTTTAAGCCTGTTTTTCTCTTATTATTTCAAATGAAGACATCAGATCCCCACATTTAAGATGATGGAGTAGTGTGCAACACAGGTACCCACATACACACACCCCATCTTCAGGCATAGCACAACCTGGCTCTTGCTGAATCTTCTCTTCCTGAGGCCCCATTCCTGCTGACAGTGTTCCTCTAATGAAGCAGGCTAGACAGGAGTTCGCTTTTATTTGGTGACAAGGATATGATTCATTTTCAATAATTTATACTGGATGTTTATACTGGATGGTTCAGGCTAGAGAGTAAATTTCAATACCAAATGTAGTCATAATTATTTTATGGAGGAACGCTGCTGTGAACTCAGACATAAAACCCCACTCTACAGTGTGTTAATAAACAGCAGTGGCAGAAACTGTTGGGAATGAGAGACACAGCAGCTCTTATTATTGAGTCAGAATCTTGCTTCGGCAAGGCATTCCTGCCCAGAGGCTATAGCAGCTCATTCTGGAGCATCGTCAGAAAGACAAGATTAAAAGTCAGAAGCAAGTGCAAAACTCTGCTGCCTGTATCTGGGTGACCGTCAGAATCTTCACCTTCCAGTCCTGAGAATTCCTACAAAATCTAGCAGACTTATCAGTAGTGAATGGGGAAAAGCAAATGTCCTTAACATTAAGCCTTTATTGGTTGCTGATTCAGGCTGGGAGAAGCCCCCTGAGCATGGGTCAAGGGTGAAAGGAGTGAGAGACAGAAGAACAGAATGAGTGACCACGAAAAAGAAGGCAAAGGAGGTCTATCTTCAGCGCCTCCTCTCAAACCTAAGGGCATAAAGCACCATGGGAAAGGGGGACGTTACTAACCCTGAGAAGAACTAGGCAGACCCTCCTCCCTCTCCATTCTCTCCACCCCCCCCCTTTCTCTCTCTCTCTCTCTCCCTTTCCTTCCTCAGTCAAAAAGGAAAAGCATATTCATGTGTCTGTGTCTTAATTTCTTCCTTCTCGGAGTAATATGTCAAACAGTTAACAATCTCAAAAGACCTTCCACCATTTTAAAATTTGTTCTTTTGATCATGAAGAGTTTCCCCCTTGAACTTCATAGCTCTGGGACTAACGCCATGCGTTTGGGAGCTTTGCTGGCTCGTTCCCTCTGCAGGGTAGATTGTTGGGTTTAGTTACTGTCCTCCCTGCCAGTGCAGGGAGGACTCTGATCTTCTACCTCCAAGGATGCCTTGCCTAGGCCAGGCCTATGCACCAAACACAAAATAGATTATGTCAGTCAAAAAGTTGATTGATCTGAAGATCTGGATTTTTTTGAAGATAGTATTTAGAATAGCAAGCTGTACTTAAATGAAATGTCTGTGTATGTTGGCTCGTTAGAAAAAAAATAGGGAAGGGACTGGAGAGATGGCTCAGCAGTCATGAGCACTTCCAGCTCTTGCAGGGACTTGGGTCTGGCTCCCAGCACCGGCATGGTGGCTCACAACCATCCCTAACTCCAGTTCCAGGGGAGACAACTCCCTCTTCTGAGCTTGCAGGTACCAGGGGTGCATGTGGCATACACACACACTGGCACACTTACACAATAAAATGCATAAGTCTTGAAAACAAACTTCGCTTCTTTCAGAAAAAAAAGGGGAGGTGAATAAAGAGACATTTAAATTTACCTTGGATAACAAATAGTGTTATGAAGACTGTGAGTCGGTAGTATACGAGTGCCAGTTCATTGGGAGTTTCTCGTTCCCCTGCTGTGTGGTTTACCTGACTGGGAAAGGGCTGTCGTGGTGTTCTGGCATGTCTTCAGAGTGATGCTTTCATCCTGAGCCCACCACATCATTCTGCTGCATTCCATTACTTTTGACAATGTAAATATCCTTGGCAGTATGAAAAAGAGAGAGAAACTCACACAGAACATGATGTCTACTTTTTTTTTTCCTCTCCTATTATGTAAAAAGCCACATGGGCGTTTTTCTTCTGAAATACAAGGCGACTTGGGGGAGAAATGATAAATGAAACCCAGGCTCTAAGTCACTCTACAGAGAGACACTTCCTGACACCTAAGATAACACTTCTAAGTCTCAAGCTACACCTGTGTGCTGGCCTGATGCAGCAGTCACAGGGGAGAGGTGCCGGGGTTTAATTTAAGCTGTGAAATGGCCAGCACCTTTACTGTGGGTAGAGTGACTGCGTAGAGCTCCGTGTGATTAAAAGAAAAAAAAAAAGTCTCTTGCTGAAATCAATACCTGAGAGCAGCTTCAAATGAAAAGATATACTTGACTCATACTTTTGAAGTAATGCTGTGTCCTGTCACTCTGGGCCTGTGGGGATGCACTTCAGGCCAGAAGTCCTCAAGGAGCAAAGCCACATAGCACACATAGCAAAGGAGGAGAAGGAAAGGGACAGGATGTCCTTCACAGACGGAACCCCCCAGGGGAAAGATCTGCTGCTGGGTCTCACCACACCCAATAGTACCGTCCTAGGGATCAAGACTTTAACACTTGGGCGTTCGGAGGACATTCAAGTCCTAAACCACAGCACTCCATCAGCAATTTCCAGAGCCCTTTAACTGGGGATCACGAGGTCTAGAGTCCTGACACAGACTTAGGGGGGGGCTTCGTCTGGACACTAGTCCACATGCTGAGGCCATTTGCCATTGAAAACTGGAAACCGAACAGATCACCTTTCCTTTGTAATAGAAGCAATACTTCCCAGGATTACTTGCCATTGCCATTTGGCTGGATACCAGTCAAGATACAACTCACTTTGTTTGTTTGTTTGCTTTCCCCTGGAATGGTCGTCCAGTAGTTAGAACGTAGCATTCGTTTTCCAAACGAACACATTGAAGTTTTATAATCGTTTCATTTGCCTAATTAAAATGTTCCACTGAATTTAATTTTAGGATAACTTTTTTTTGAAAGCTGTTAACCCAAATCCAACCAGACCTTAGAATGTATTCGACTTGAACACTTAAATATCAGGCTTGGTAATGTAGTGAGTACCACAGACAGTTGATTTCATAGTAACTGGCTGCACACAGAAAAAGCACTTCCTGTAATGACTCTTGGTGATCATTTTACACAAATTTAGCCTTTTGTCATTTCCATGTTTTTTAAATATATATATAAAAGAAAATGCACTTAGTAAATCAAGAAAAATTGCTGCTGATGACTCCAATGTGCAGCAATAAATCGCTATTCAGCATGTACCCTGCCAGCCCTCTCCCGCTGTTTACATATCACTATTAAAATTATTTTATTTCTTAGAGAAAATTTAGGCCATTGCGTGTGTATCTGTACAGTTTCTTCTCTTAAGTGAATGTCATGAGCACTTTCCTGTTACTAGCTGTCCTAGGGCGTGATTTGCCTGTGAAAGTATTCCCTTGTTTCTATTTGTGGAGCAGGTTGGATACGGTGTTCTTTCTTGTCACCATTTCCTTTGTGTTTATAAGATCTAAACTCTGTGCCTTTGTGCGCTTTAGACTCTTTGCTTTTAACACAAGGGTGTTGACAATATTAGAACCGGAACGTGAATTTAACCAAAGAATTAGTTGACTAAATGGACCACTTTGTTAAGACTGTTAACCATTGTAACTGATCTTAATAGCCCCAAAACCCTTATTTTGGAACTAGAGGGAATCAGAGAACATTTGAAGAAAAAAAAAAAGTCTCTTAGAGATGACAGCAACGGGAAGTAATAGGAATAATTCTGTCTCCTAGGAGCACAGTGTGAAGAGAGGGGCTGAACACAGCCTTCTGGGTGACGGGTTGTCATTGTCTCTAAAGCAAGAGGTACTGTGACATTCTGAACAACAACATACAGTAGCAGGCACTTCCATTTTTATATCAGAAATCCGCATAAAAAACAAAGTCACGAGTTCAGTCACGGGCAAATGCAGGGATGCCCAGAGACAACATGACCCCCGTCTGCTGAGGTGCCTTGGGAGTGAGTTGGGAGTCTACCATAAAGAACGCATTGCTTAGTAGGAACCCGGAATAGATGTAGAGTTTCCGGAAAGTTTAAATCAGGGAACCTTGTCCTGTTGGAGGAAGAAATGAAAGGTCAGAAGTGCCTCCTCCACACGGACAGGGAGGCTTTAGGGAAGAAGGAAGGCATGCTGGTATTGAGTAACGATCAATAGCCACACAGCCAGAGGGCAAGGGGAAGCTGCGGGAGACAGGAAAGGTTGGGAGAGAGGAGAGGAGAGGAGAAAATGCCTGAGTGGAGGGCCTGAGTGGGGCCTGAGTGGAGGGCCGTAAGGAATGGCTGGAGCTGGGGGGCCGGGCGAGGTGGGACCTGAGGGGGGAACTGAGCAGCCATTCCCCTGGGCAAGAGGAGGCACCCCCCAGCCCGTGTCTCAGAGGCAACATTAACACTGGTTGGTTTCCAAAATCTGTTAGACAAAGAGGGTAGGAAAAGAATCTCAGGGGTGTGCCCTCGGCGTGTAGCCATAGCAACCGTCACTCTCAGGAGTGGCGTAATGAGCACCTGTGGACGCTGGAATCTAA
Source organism: Pachyuromys duprasi (assembly GCA_028658305.1). Lineage (NCBI taxonomy): Eukaryota > Metazoa > Chordata > Mammalia > Rodentia > Muridae > Pachyuromys > Pachyuromys duprasi. The sequence continues at coordinate 43,554,128 of CM053747.1, read as the reverse complement.
TGGCTGGTTTTTTTTCCCCGGCTTCTTTGCTTGCTGGTGGCGGCTGCTGTCTGTCCTCTCCCAGCTTTCTATCGGAAGGGTGCTGTCTTTTGTTCCCCACAGGATGTTGATCCAGGTGTGCCTATATTTTTACTGTAAGTTTTTGTGGCGCTGCATGAAGTTTGTGATGCGGAAGCTCACGGGAAGGTGTGAACTGCAGAGGATTTGCTACAGCACCAAACCCGGAGCTTCTAGAACCATGAAAATCGGTGAGCACTGAGCAGAGTTGGTGGGATTGAGAATGCAATGTCACGTTTCAGTAAGTAATATCCAAACACTCATCACGCGTTATTTCTAATGACATCGTGTGTTATTGCTTTAACAGAAACGTCGCTGAGGGATTCAAAAAGTAAGGTAAATAAACTCGTTTCCTTGTTTTTCAATGATCTTTCGCTGAGGGGCTGACCTCTATGATAGAACATAAAAATTGTGGAACAGTAAGAGGGTTCAGCCAGTGAAGGCGGCTGCCACCAACCACGGGTTCAATCACCAGGGCCTACCTGGAGGAACTGGCTCCTTCAGGCTGCCCGCTGACTTCCACCCATGCTGTGTAGAGTGTGCATTCCACACAGACAGATACACAATGTGATTTTTTTAAAATGTTGAAACAACACAAACTAGAAAATTTCAAGAACGAAAAATGTTGAATTAACTCTTAAACCACAAAATAGGGTGTGTTGATAGCATTTGATGGCCAGTATTTCCACAGTAATCAAACCACTTAACTTTATACTTGAGATCTCCCAGTGAAGCCAGAGAGAAGCCACTGTATTAACTACAAAGACAGTGCACAGGGCTGGAGAGAGGGCTCAGGGATTAGAAGCTCCTCAGAGGATCCAAGTGGGGTTCTCAGCACCCATAGGGTTCACAGCCATCAGTAACTGTCTTCTGATCTCCAAGTGCACACACATGGTGCAGAGACACACTCTCCAGCAGAACACCCATACACAGAAAATAAAATGAATGTCTTTTAAAACTAGTACACACAGCTGACTCTACATAAGGGGAAAATGCTTTACTTTGCAAGCTTTTTTGGTAATTTGATCTCATCTTCTTTAACTTTGGCAACCTTTAGACCAACAGTTCTTACCTTTTGGGGGTTGAATGACGTTAACATTGGGGTCACCTAAGAACATCAGAAAACACAGATATTTACATTATGATCCATTTTAACAGTAGCAAAATTACAGTTATGAAGTAGCAATGAAAAGGCTTTTACTGTTGGGGGTCACCACAACATGAGGAACTGTATTAAAGGGTCGCAGCGTCAAAAGTGTGAGAACCGCTGGTCCAGACTGTGTTCCGAGGCGCCTCGGTCTACCAGGGGGAAAGGAAACCATGATATAAACCTAAATAGCTTAGAACAAATGACAACAGGAAAGAAAAAAGCAAAATACAGACCTTATATGTGCCTGCCGTATGCCAAATGCCCTAACTAGGAAAATGACACGCCCCAGCGGTGCAGAGTGCATTGGAATTCAAGCACACTACATCAGCCTGCCCTTAGCGCCTGCTTGAGAACGGAAGTGTAGCGCCTGACGCCTCCAGCCCGAGAGGCAGTATTGAAGCCACTGGTGCTAATGAAAGAAACTAACAGAAAGATGTTTTCCAGCTATTGCAGACATCAGTGAGCGTTCATCCTGATGCAATCGAAAAGACTATTGATGACATCATGGAGTTGAAAAAGATTAACCCTGACATCAATCCACAGTAAGATCTGGATTTGTATGTGAGAAATACAGAGAACAAGTCACATGGCTACCCCCCCTTCTTTCTCTTTAAAGTAATCATCTTTGGTGTTTTGACATTCAGATGAATAATAAACAAAATTGGGAGCTCCTCGTGTTTGTAGATGGCAGTGACTTGAGGCTTCTGGCTTGTGAGCTTGTGGTCCTGTTACCATGAATGGGAAGGGGGCGGTGTACTTGCTGATACCAAAAGATAAAGATCGGGGAAGCCCATTCATCAGCAGGACCTTGCTTGGTGTCTGTACTTTATATTGATTGCACATGTTCAAAACCTGAATGTGCTTACTCTGATTCTGCTCCGTCTGAAATATTTCTTCAGCTCCTCATGAATATTTCATCATGCTGGGCCGATCATCTTAGAGACAGTTCCTACCTGCTTGTCAAGAAGACAGGCATGTGTGGGAGGAAGAGATTTTTTATATGAATACTTTAGAACTTTATAATTTATTCCTCTCATCTTGGAAATATTAAAATGAATTTGGCAATGTTCGTGACGTTTAAATTTAGCTTTCTGTTTTCCATTGGGTGAAGCAATTTTTCAGCAAAATTTAGACCTTAAAGGCATTAGATAGAATAAATTCTAAATGCAGGTATATTTTGAGACACTTTGAGGTAGATAACAATCAAACTGTCTTTGAGATGGGTGTGCATGAGGACTTCAGATGTCACGGCTGAGAAAAACTGTTAATTAACAGAGATGGAGCCAGAGTTGACAGGAACTTCAAAGTATGCTGGGCACTGCTCTGTCTTGATCTGAGAGTTCAATTAAAAAAAAAGCTGATACCTCTGTTTCCTCCCGGTCTCTACAACATCTTTCTGTAGTCTTATCACCTATGAAGCTGTACCTTTCCTCATTCAGACATTAAGGTTGATCTAGCTGTGTAGTAACTGTAGTTTTAAAATCTTCTTTCATGGGTTGGAAATAGGATTCCGCAGTTAGGAACACTTGCAGAGAACTTAGGATTGGTCCCCAGGACCCACACAGGGGCTCAGTCACCTGTAACTCCAGTTCCAAGGTATCTAACACCTCTATTGGCTTCTGCAGGCTACTGAATGCACGTGGTGCACATAAACTAATTCACACATGCACACACACACATGCTCTCTCTCTCTCTCTCTCTAAATAAATAAATCTTTACTAAATTTTTGAACATTTTAATTAAAATATAATTACATCGCTTCCACAGCTTCTTTTTCTTTAATTATTACTACCACACATGTATATGCATAAATGTATATATTCAGTCTGCTGTGCGTCCACAGCAGAAGCCATGCCCCATGAGAGGACATTGAAGGCATAGGGCTCTTTTTTTGTGTTTTTCCCCCCTAGACCTGGAAATGAGACTCAGAGTATAGCTGTCATAAAATAAGTGGGCCTGTCGGGGGAATGGTGGAGATGAGTCTCAGAGCCCAGAATTTGGTCCACCTGGTGATAAGCAAAGCGGATTGTATTTCCGCATAAGGAAGTGTTCAGAGACTGTGGGCGGGAGTGCCAGGAAGGGGGACCCCTCTCGTGCCGTTCCCTCTTCTCTTGAATCGCTACACAGAGGTGACAGTGACCCTGCTGTCTTCCCCACAGCCACTACCGCCGCCACTGCTGCCTTTGTTCCTCTATTTTGTACAGAAAACCTTCTTGTCCCGAACCCTTGGAGGGCCCCCTCCTTCTTTCCTTCTCTTCCTTTCTCCCCCTCTCATACACAGACTTTTGAAGCAGATCTAATGTACCCATCTCAACGGTCCCAAAGAATCTCTTGTTAGGTCTGCTTTCACATCTTACTCTCAGACCACCTTCCTGAAGGCCTCCCTCATTTGCCATTGCTGTTTAAGCAAAACAGTTGCACTTTCACTTAAGAAAAGGCTAAAATGAAGGAAAAAGGATTTTCACAGTTCAGCAAGAATTGTGCTTCTAGGCAGGCATGATGAGAAACTGAAGCAGGAGAATTGCCATGAATCTGAGGCCAGCCTGGGCTATGGAGTGCATTCTAGGCCAGCTTGGACTGCAGCATGAGACCTAGTCTGGAGAAACTAAACAAAGAAGGAGAAAAAAATGAATAATTAATATATATTCCTGATCATATACATATAAATATTTACATAAAAAGCTCTATCCGAGCCGGGTGTGGTGGTGTACGCCTGTAATTCCAGCACTCAGGGAGGCAGAGGCAGGCCGATCTCTGTGAGTTTGAGGCCATCCTGGTCTACAAAGAGCCCAGGACAGCCAAGGAAGGCTACACAGAGAAACTGGGTCTCGAAAAACCAACCAAACAACAATCAAACAAAAACGTTCTACCTATAAGCATCAAACAAGCAAATGCCAACAGCAATTGGGTCATTTCATTTCTAACATTCGGTTCTTCTGTACTGTAGGTTGGGGATCTCCCTCCAGGCTTGCCTTCTGCAGATTGTGGGATACAGGAACCTCATTGCAGATGTGGAAAAGCTGCGCAGGGAACCCTATGATTCTGACAACCC
>CM053747.1:43463325-43549769 GCA_028658305.1 Pachyuromys duprasi | reverse complement strand
ATTACTGGTTGGAGATATATATATATATATATATATATATATATATATATATATATATATAATCAGAAAGTTCATATGAGAAGTTGACTTTGAAGCCTGTCAACTTTTATAAACTGAGAAAGCATCAGAGGTGATTTCTGTGGGGGAGGGGCACCTCACACTTGGCTCAAGCTTGGATTGTTTCAAATGTGTTGAAAGCTGTCGGAGAGACGAGACAGCATTTGTCAGCGTGTCATGGGGTTTTTACTTACGACTTTAATACACGTCAAAGACGACGAGGTTGGTTTCTGCTTCAGCAATAGCCCTCTGGGGAAATTACCCAAGATCCTTGTGCTGATTATTTATTCATGTGACTTGGCAAATATTCAAAGAGGCGGTAAAGGTTTGTACTTGGCGCATTAAAACTGCCAAGAAAGTAATGTGGAGTTGTAACCACTCCTTGCTTCGAATCTTATGATGCCATGTCCCCATCAAACAGCAATTAAAGCTTTCCACAAAACACCAAGATCGGAGGAAATGAAAAGTCCAAACAATAACACCCAGACCAATATTTGGAACTACTAATCACATTAAATATTGTAGACATTTGCTTCTGAAAATGATGCTGTTCTTCTGGCATGAAGTGCTTTTTTTGTCTTTTCCTAAAATTCCAATAGGCAGTGACAAGCCTAGGGGAGGGGCTGGCGGGAGGGTCAGGAGAGCTTGCTGCCTAAAGATGGGTTCCCTGCACCCACATCAGGCGGCTCTCAACCGCCAGTAACTCCAGCTTCAGGGCATCTCATGTCCTCTTCTGGCCTCTTCAGGCACCTAAACTCATGTATGTGCTGTCATACACAGACACACGCATATCTGTAATTAAAAACAAATCTTAAAAAAAAAAAACAGAAGGAAGCATTTGTTTTTCTGCCTTACCTTTGTTTAACTAAAAAATGTCAACAGATGCAGTTTTTTTTATGCTTCTTGTGTTTTGTGTGAAAGAGTGCATGTGTCTGTGGATGCAAATGCTTAAGCTGGTGATTCATTTATCCCTACTAATTAATCCTGGATCTGAAGTGATCATTTAAAACTGAAGACACTTCATTCTTGGCAATGGCATTCCTTCTTTGCTTTCTCTCCTGCTAATTTAGCTAGCCTCCTAGTTGAGTTCTGCCTTCTCATATTGCCAGCTGCCCTGACCATTTTCTGATGGAGGCTGTCAAACCCAGCAAAATGATTTAATAGCCAGGTTCAAGGTGAATGAAACTGAAATGAATCAGTGTAATTAACAGCCTGGTTATACTGGTCTGAAATGCTTCACAGTGGCTAAGATAAACTCAAAATTAGCTACTGACATTGGTATGCCTGCTATGAGGCTGGTCTCATTTGTGAGCTGGCTTATAGTAGGCGTTCAGAGAGAGAGAGACAGAGAGAGACAGAGAGAGAGAGAGACAGAGATAAAGAGAGACAGACGAATGCATGACTTGCTGTAGCTCCTTAATGTATTTGTCAGGATTTTTTTTAAAGTAACAGAACAGAATATATAGATATTAAAGGAGGATTTATTAGACACAAAACCAATGTCTCATTAGTTCCAATCTGGTGCTGGAGTCCCAGGGAATTCCTAGAGAGCTGCCAATTCTCAGTCTGTGTTCCAATCATGAAGCAATTGATACAATTGGTTCCAGCACCAACAAAGGCTCAGAAACAAGATGGGTGAACTTGCCAGTGAGAGTGAGGACAAGCAGGCCAAAAAGCAAAAGCGTCCTTCTTCCATGGCCTTTTCTGTGGGCTGCCACCAGAAGAGGTGAGTCTTCCCACTCAGAAGATCCATCTAAGAAAATTCTCTAGAAGGTGTGCCCAGATGCCTGGGTTTTCGTTAATTCCAGATGTCATCAAATTGACAGCCAAGGTTAGCCATCACACTTAGCTACATGTTAAGACCAGCTAAAGATGGCACATAGCAGGCACCAAGTCCTATTTGTTAATTCTGAGTTTGTCTTAGCCAGTGTAATGCACTTCAGACACATTCGAATAGTCTGTTAACTTCTATCAGTGATGATGATTTGAGGCCGTACATGTTATCATTCTGATGTCATGGCTAAAGAATCAGATAGTGGGGCTGGAGAGATGGCCCAGAGGTTAAGAGCACTGGCTGCTCTTCTAAAGGTCCTGAGTTCAATTTCCAGCAACCATCTATAATGAGATCTAGTGCCCTCTTCTGGCGAGCAGGAGCACTGTATGCATACTAAATAAATTAAAATCTTGAAAAATAAAAGAATCAGATAATGATTATTTTCTTTATTTTAGAGAGGAGAAAACTACATTTATTTTAGTTCAGGTTCTGACTATCTAGTACCACATATCTAGTCAATAACAAACCATTGGTTTTGGCACTGTTTGCTTGTTTGTTTGTTTTGAGGCAAAGTCTCACTAACCCTAACCCTGTGAGGGTTGTGAGTCGGTCCTGAATTCATTATGTAGACAAGCCTGTCCTTGAATTTGTGGCAATCCTCCTTCCCGAGCTTCCAAAACGCTGAGATTATAGGTGTGAGCCACCTGGCCATTAGACTCTTTCCTTCCATCTTCTAAATGCTGACAGAGAGGTTTTTATGAGACGAGTCTAGCCATGTTAGTCCCTAGACACTGGGACAGCTCAGCAGAGGCCAGAGCAAGATGATTGGGGCTTAAAGGTCAGTCTGGGCTGTATGAAAGATCCTTCCTCAAACAAAATGAAACACCCTCAATTTTCCCATGTGCTATAGTAGAGAGTCCATATTGCTCAGAGCTGCCCTTTGGCCCCTTCCCAGTGAATCTCTTAGCTCCAGACCCCGCATCCCTGTCCATTACATACAGAGCCTCTCCCCGTAACACAGGCCAGGCTGTGACATCCAAGTGCCCAGGAATTTGCTCATTGTTCCCACTGCTATTCATTATTCTCAAGGAAGAAGCCACCTGGCTTTTAAAAGCCTTACTCACCGGATTTTGAAATAGTCTCGAACCTTTCCAAACACACAGAGGTGGGATCTTTATTCTGCCCTCCTGGGCATTTGCATTCCAAGCACTAAAGGACTAAAGTTGTAATGCTGAAACACTTGCTGGATGTTTGCTGTGCTCCGATCTCTACAGTAAATTCTGCACGGAGCTCTCCATTGTAATTCTCACAATAGCCTTGTGCTGATACATTATTTTGATTGCCATTTGGAGATGGGGGTGAGAAAATCCAGGCTGAGCCCTTAAGTGACCGTGCAAGCTCACCTCACTGGAAAGGGCTCCCCATAACCAAGCTGCACTGTTTTCTTCAGAGGAAACCTGCCCAGCCTGCCCCTGTATCTGCAGAACCTGGCCGATGCTGGTGGCTAGTTGCCCCAGTTCAAGTTTCATCTCTAAGATAGGTGGTGATACCCTGCCTACTCCAAAAATTGTTTAGGACAAGAGTCATCAAGCAAAAGCACAAGGGCCAATTTTGGCCAACAACCATGTCACATAGCCATGTGCAAGTGTTTCTGCTGTCCCTGGCTGCTGTCCTACTGCAAAGACAGAAGGAAGTAGTCACAGCAGAGTCCACACAGCTCGCTGCCCAAAGTAGCCAGAAAGATCGTGCACAGGGTTTACCAGGCCAGTTTATAAGCTCAGCTAACCCAGGCTGGCCTTTAATTCACTGTGTAACCAAGGCTGACCTTGAACTCCTGATCCACCTGCCTGCCTCTTCCTCCCGTGTGCTATGATTTCAGGCATGTACCACCACGCCTGATGGCTCTATACCTTTAGATATGTTGAGCTGATATGCTGTGACGTCACCATAAATGTTTCTTACAAAGAAGCAATATATTAGAGTGTGTCTATAAAAACCACAGTACATGAAAGTGAACTGCTGTGTGTGTGTGTGTCTGTGTGTCCACACTCAGGCACAAGCGTGGGTGCATGTGCACATTTGTGCATGTGACTGTGGAGTCAAGATGTCAACCTCGTGTGTCACTCCTCAGAAACCACCCACCTTGCTCTTTGGGGACAGTGTTTCTCATTGACCTAGAACTAGGAAATTCCAGAGTTTTCTCTTCTCCCTCTACATCCCAGAACGAAAACATCAAGAGCTTGAGCCATCACTCCAAGCTTTTGTACAGAATTCTGGAAATCAGTGTTGGGATCCCTCACGCTTGCAGAGCGAGCACTTTTCCTCCTGGCCATCTCTACCCCTGAAGTGCAGAGTGTCTCCTGCTAGTGTTTTCTGTTGTCAGTTATACTCTACACTGTGCCCGCTGCGTGATAATAAAGCAAGATAATTTTGTATTGCCATTCTGTTGAAGCTTTAAGATTAATGTAATATAAAATAGAGAATTTGGAAGTCTAAGTATTTCTGAAGTAGAAAGAAGAAGCTGCAGTACTCGAGCCTAGAGAAAAGGCTGTCAGTGAAGTGCTCGCTGTACATGCATGAGGGCCTGCAGTTTAAATCTGCAGAAGCTCCCCGAAGCGCATTGGCCATCGAGCCTAAATGAATCGATGAGCTCCAGGTCCACAGAGAGTCCTTATCTAAAAAAAAATAAAGGAAGGTAAAGAGCAGTTGAGGGAGACATTCAATACCAACCTCTGGCCCCACTCAAACGAATAGACATGTGCACACATGTCCACAGCACACACACACGTACCACACATTAACATGTATAACTACTACATACACACACAAAGAAATAAAATATAATATTTGGGTGTATATAATAGTTGTGGGGCTGGAGAGATGGCTCAGCAGTTAAGAGCACTTCCTGTTCTTCCACAGGACACAAACTCAGTTCCCTGCACCCGCACCTTGCATCAGGAGGCTCAGAGCTGCATTTATCTCCAAGCATAACATGCTAATATAGAACCAGGAATCACAATCCCTGTCTACCTATCTCTGTCATTAGGATGTGTGCTAAACCCAGTGTTCTACAGAAAACCTGGATAATAATAAACTAAATTTATAAAGCAGTGGAGAGTAGTTTATTTTGAGGCTTACTCGTGAACAGTGCTGATGCTTCTTCGTCTAACTGTATGATATTTGTTCTCCTGTCACAGGCGAGACCTAAGAAGTGAAGCTCAAGGCCATCTACTATGGTTTTCATTCATGATGTTCATGCTTAAACATACTAATGTAATGTTAGAAAAAGGTTTCTGTGGAGTTGAACAAGAGGTGACCTCAACATTTTTCCATTGTCCTTTTTCTTTGTACTCTTAAATATTTTAGAGACCCCCCCCAAAGAGCATTTCTGTTGCATGTTATTTACCTGATTAATTAAGAACCAAATTATAGACGTTTACAACACTATAATACACACGCACGCATTCCATTGCCTTCAAAGCAACAGCTCCGCAATAGCACTCCACAGCTCCCTCTTGAGATGACAGCAAAGGCTTATAACCTCTTGCTCTTATTGTGAAATAACAGTTTTTGCTTTTTTTTTAAATCATCCAACCCAGAAAGGTGTTGTGTCACCTTTGAGAACTGCTATTGTAACATATGTGCATATGTTCACCCTTGCAAATCACCTTGTCAGAATACAGCTCACAACATCTGAACCAATAAGACAGGACACTTGTGTGTGAATACCCAAGAGTGGTTCTCCTTTCTTCTGCCCCCAGCTATGGGAGTTCCTGAAGCCCAACACCCCATTGGAGTCTCGGATTTCTAAGCAGTGGTGTGAGATTGGTTTCCAAGGTGATGATCCGAAAACCGATTTTCGAGGAATGGGTCTTCTGGGGCTTTACAATTTACAGTGAGTAAAACACAGAATAGTTGAGTGTTAAAGCAATGTGCTAGTCTTCTGGTGTTGAAATTGCAAAGAGGAGTTATCACTTTCAAAAGTCACTTTCCAAGAGATGCCAGAAGAATATCCATATCCTCTGAAGAGAAAAATCAGGTTCATATGATTTTAAAACTTGCTAGCACCTTGCCTATATTTCAAAAGACGTCATAGACTTGTTTAAAGTGGCTCTTAGATATGTATTTTAAATTTTTTATTATGAAAAACTTTAAGCACATGCAAAACACACCCTCTTATGTTGATGACTTGAATTCAGAAATTGCAACATTATTTTTAGACTTAAAAAAAGTTAATGAAAATCTTGTATTATTTATCATTTCACTGTTCATATTTCATTATGTACCTCTAAAAAAAAATCCTGGGTCTTGAAATGTTTCAGCAGGGAAATGGCCTGCTGCCACGTTCAATGAGCTGAGTTTGAGCCTGGAAACCAGCATGGTGAGAAGAGAGAACTGACCTGCTCAGCCTGACCTCTGACCTCCACATGTGCACAGACCCACAAAAGAAACGAATAAATCTAAATTTTCTGCTTTAAGTTTTTCTGCACCCCCTTAGATTTGTACAATAAGTTACAGAGGCATACTTTAGCAACTTTGCTATAGTTTTATTGCCTGTGTCAAATACTTTTTATGAAGTACTTTTGAGGTTGTGTGTGTTTTTATGTTTATTGTGAAAGTTAATTACCAATCCCCTCATCAAAAGGCAGAAATTTGGTTTTTATTAACATCCCCAAGCTCTGTGAGATGTTTTCTAATCACCAAGAATTCAAATACAATGTAACTGCTTTCTAAGAAAGATCCATTTGATCTGGGCATTCGGGTTCACACGTGTAATCCTAACTCTTGGGAGACAGAAGCAAGGGCATCAGGACTCATCCTTGGCTGTATAATGGGGTCACTGCCAACCCGGGCTGCAGGAGGCACTGTCTTAGAAAAGAGAAAACAGGAAGAAAGGAAGGACAGAAGGAAAATAAGGAAGGGAGAGAGAGTGTGTATAAGAAGGGGAAAGGAAGGGAAGGGAGAGAAGGGGGGAGGAGCAAGGGTTCCTTCTTTCCCTTGCTGGGTTACTTCTCTCTGGCTTTTTGCCTCTGGAGGTCTTCAATCACTTCAAAAACCTAAACCATCTATGATACTTCATTATATACTTGGCTCCCTGGGTAGTAATAAAGTTCATAATTCAGTTTTCAATCTGTTGGCTCTAGCAGAGTGGTGGTTTCGTGCCAGCGCCGTGAGTACCTGAGTGCGCGGTGACCTTCCACCAGATGCGGGTGACTCCTGTAAGCAGACACTGCAATCACCGTGTTCTTTCCCTCTGCCTGCAGGTATTTCGCAGAGCGAGATGCCACAGTAGCTCAGCAGGTCCTCTCCGACTCTGTTCATCCAAAGTGCAGGTAATTCTTCAAAACAAAAGACGGCTTTGGCTTTTTGGATTAGTAAACATGCTTTCCCACGTGGATCTACAGAGAAGAGTATCAGGCAGTTCACTGGGAGCCAAGCTTAAACTGCTCCTCTAGCCCCTTTGATGGATGCTAAACAGGAAGGGTGATACTTCAGATATGCATTTCAGAATTTAGAATGTAGAGTGGTGTCCTTCAAGTAAAGTGTGTGTCAAGAGTGTCTAGGAAAATTGAAAGTGAACATTGAGGGACAGATATAAAGGAAAGGGTTCAGAGACCAGGAAGTGTGGTGAGAGCATAGAGGGAGAACGGAAGCCATGGGGTTGAAGCCCCTGAGAAAGGCTTGGCTTTTTAAGGCTATTTTTGTTTGAAAGTTCAAGACCGTATTTGCATTTTTATTTGTGTTTACTTGATTTTTTTTCTTTCACTGAATACATGAAGGGATATCACTAAGGAGGAAATAAGGTATTTTTCTTTGTTTTGTGATTTACTTTTATGCTATTTTAGAATGAACAGATTAAGAATTTCTAAAATAAGTAGATTTATGAAAAACACCTTTAAAGGCAAACATTCACCAACTTTTCATCTAATATGGTTGATTGTTTATGGGCTGCATTTTTATAAGCTAAAAGCCAGATTGATCTAATCTAGGTCCGGAAGCCTGAACTATACCTGTCTTGAAGGACATTTAATCCCTTCTTTTAAAAAGGTAACATCTCATATACATGACCTAATTCCCTCAAGGGACATTTGATTTGGAAATCTTTTGGCATAGTGAAAACTTCATTTCCAATTAGTAATTTTTTTGAGACACAGTCTCACTACATAGCTGTGCATGGCCTGGAGTGAGCTCACTGTGTAGACCAGGCTGGCCTCAAATTCACAGAGATCCACCTACCTCTACCTCCCTAGTGCTGGGATTACAAGCCACCGCCCCTGGCCTCAGCTGATGTATTTCCAATTTGATTATTATAAATAGCAGCTCATTTCATAAAGATTCCTTCTATTTTACCGTCTGGGTCTCATAAGATTTTTTTGTCCTCCACCTGACAGCACTTTGTTATTGTTGGCTAAATAAACATAAAGTTTATTACAGCAGTCTTAAAACTCAGGCATCAGTTGACTTGGGTTTATCTCACTGTTGTTACTATTATCCTCCCCCTAGCTCCATTTGGCTAAGGTTCATTAAATTGCATTACTTTCCCAAAGTTACTTTTATAATCTTTTATAAAATTAAAAATTCATTTTCTTTAATTTAAGAAAAACATTAAAATCATCTGGCTGATTCTTAATTGATCACATGATAAGACTCGAGCCTCTCTGACTTTTCAACTCTGTCTTCTGGATTGCACATTTCTGCGCTTTGGAGCTTCTGAACTCCCTCTATTGAAGTTGGCTCAGGATCCATGTGTCTTTCCAGGAGGTGTTTCCCAGACCAGACAGAACCAGAAGCCATGCATAGTCTGTGATCTGGGGAAGTAATAATGAGCCTAAAATAGTTTTGAATAACCATTGAAGGGAGATTAATTTTTGTTGGTGAGCCATCCTCAAACAAGGGGAGCGTCGACAGAGGCTTCACACTCGTGGTTCCTTTGTCAGCCGTCAGAGAGAGCTCGAGGGATTGTGGACTATCTCAAGAAGACTGGCTTCTGTGTGTGTGTGCTGGGTAGGAACCTAGTTTATCCCTCAAGATACAGTCCAGTCAGAGAGAAAGAGGCTTTTGTGTTAGTTGCTTCAAACTGATGGTGAAGGTCACCAAATGTGAACCAGAATGACTTGAAAATGCTAATCTATTTCTTATATAATTGTCTAAAAGAGGTGTTTTTGGCGGATTATGGTATCATCATAGCTTTTGTCAGACCCTACATGTTGAGCATATTTCAGATGCTCAACAGGGAGACATGAATATATGTATTAAGGACATGTTCCCAGATAATCCTTCAGCAAGCTGATACATCGCTGCCTTTGCAACTATCCACAGAGTCCTACAGTAACTTGAGGGATAAAGGGAGATGCAAGTTTAAGAGGCAAATTGTTCCTTTTGATTTTTGTTTGTTTATCTGGGGTCTATCTTTTAAGTAATCAAGTAAGTAGCAGCTACTTGGCCTTTCTTATGTTTAAAATGCAGACAAAGATCTTATTTAACAGCCATAGATACAGGATTCCATGTAATACATATAGATAACACTCTGAACTTTCAAAGCTTTGTTGAAGAGAAAAATGGTACTTACAAATTATTTAAATTTCACATGCAATCCAATTCATTTTGAAGATGTACCATTTTTAGAGGCAAAACTCTTTCTGTTGCCTCTCTAATTTAGTTTGTTGGCCAGAAATCACACTTTCGAAATAGGAATATGTTAACATGAATTCCAGCGATGATCTGGTGCCATCACCAGTCACTCAGAGTAGAGAGCACATGCGTTTAAATGTCCATTCTGTACCATGTTTCTGTGTTTGTGTGCTGTGTATTACATGAGTGTTTGTAGCGTGTCATTTGCCATCTGCTCGAGAAACTCCCCTTTTTCCAACTTAGATGAATTTAAAAATTGTATGTACCTCCACTGCCAAAGTTTGCTTTTTTTTGAGTCAAGGTCTTACTATGTAGCCCAGGCTGACCTAGACCTCAAATCTTCCCATGTCAGCTTATGTTAAAATTGTTAACTGTATGTATATGTATGCTACCTAACACTAATCAGTTTAAATATGTCAACTCTAAAAGCAACAAAACAAGTGGGATTACAGATGTGTGTCGCCAGGCCAGGCGTGTACCGTTGCATTTAGCCATGATGCTTTCAGACTGCTTAGTGTGATAATAGGGTTGCATATATCTCTACATGTAGTTAACAGTTTAATATAAGCATTCAAAGAGAGCAAGAACAGAATAATATTAAGTGCTAATTTCTTTATTCCTTCTTACAGCAAATTCAGCAAAACAGATTGGGAAAAGAAAAGGATGGATAAAGCAATCGGGTAAGTGTGGGATTGTACATGAAGACTGTCAGTCATGGCGTGGGGACAGCAAAATGGGGTTTGATCCCCAGCATTCGCTTGGTGACTCAGAACCATCTAACTAAGCTCCAAGGGATCTAAGATCTAACCGGTGACCAGATTTCAAGCCCTAGAACCTATACATAGAAGGAAAGAATGCTCAAATTATCTCCTGACCTCCACACACGCACACGCCGTAGCACAGGAGCACACGTGCGCACACACAGATAAACAAACACATGAACAAGTGTTATTAATGGTCTGTTTCATTAAAAATACTTCTATGCTGGATTCACAACAACAGAGAGAATTTAAGCGTTCTGTTTCCCTTTCTGTAGAGAAGGTACATAAAATATACTTTGTAGTGGTAACTTAATTTTTTTTCTCATGTAAAAATTTAAACTTAGAAAAGACACAGAAACGTTGAGCAGAACTCAGCCCACCCTGTCACTTGTTCACAGCCATAGTGACCACTCAGAGCTTTTTCCTGGAGCCATTTCTTCATGCACACATGTGCGCCTACGCTAAACCTCAGCATGCATCTTGCTTTCACATTTCTAGGAATGCAATTTTAGTTAGCTGTAAAATCGCCATAATTTAGTTAGCACCAAAAATTGCCGTAATTTCCCTAGGACTCTTTTTAGCATGCTTGAGTGGTTTCAGTGTCTCACCGTGATAAATAACCCTGTAATAAATATTATTATATGTAAAGTGCGGTCAACTTTAGACACTAACCTGCCATACGTTTGGAAGTGGAATTACCAAGTCAAGGCATGTAAACTCTCTGGTTTCTTGGCGCACGCTCCTGAAACTCTGTGATAGATTTAAAGGGTAAGGCTTTGATGTGGTGGAGATGTGTGGGCAGCGTGCCGCTCTGATGATCTGACAGGAATTGAGAGTTGAGGTTATCAGTTCCTGAAGTGCTTGTTTCCCACACTGCAACACTGTTGGGGTTTGTGGGTTCTGCCTGCAGGTACTCCTTTGCAATCGTGGGCATCAACATCACTGATCTGGCGTATAATCTGCTCGTGAGTGGCGCTCTCAAAACACACTTCTACAACATCGCCCCCGAAGCTCCAACACTGACTCACTTCCAACAAACATTCTGTAAGTGTCCTGTTGTTTATCAGTGTGGGTTTCTGTAGAGCACGCCAGACAAGGGTCAAGTGAGAGGTCATTGTGATGAAGGTATTTGACTTCTTTGTTTACTTTCTCATTTACACACCTATGCTTATATTTCTGGGCCTCATGGATTTTCCTTTTTCTCAGCTCTTAGATGATTTGCAATGTGTCAACTTCAGATCTGACTTTTGTCTGTCTCCCTCTGATCTAGCACAGCTTAACACTGAAGAATGCAACTCTAAAGACAGCCTGAGTTGACTGCCAGGTTCTATGTTTTAACAGAAATAAAATTCACGAGAAGATTAGAAAGGAGTGTTGAAAGATTTGCCCAGAAAGTAGATCAAAAAGGTATTGATGAAAAGGAAAAGGAAAAATAAAAAATAAAAAGACTGAAGCATGGAAGGGCCATTGTAAGGAGTTGCCTCTCTGAAGAAGGGGAAACTAAGGGAAAGAAAATAAAGAAATTACTCAAGAAAAAAATCAGGCCAGCAAGATGGCTTTGTGGGTGAAGACACTTGCCACTAAGGCTGACAATCTGAGTTTGATCCTCAAGACCCACATGACAGAAGGCAAGGACCAACTCTTACAAGTTGTCCTCTGACCTCTCACAAATGCACTGTCTAACATACATGCACACACACGATAAACAGACAGACAGACATGGTAGAACTTTAGACCTGATGGATAGGCTTTCATATTTTAAATTCTAAATGCCAACAAAATAGATTAAGATCTACCAAATCAACATAATAAATGAAAGTCTATGTCACTGTGAGCTATCATGACATTGTAAAGACATGCTCCTAAAATCTTCTGAAACTATGGCTCAAAAACTTTGGAGTCAAGACTACACTAGACTTCTCAAGAGCGGTATTTTGTTCTAAAACACATTGGAATGATAACTACAAAAACTAAAGATGGCACAAAGAGAATATGTTTACAATTGCAAATTATATTCCCAGTCTCACCTACCAACTCAGTACTGGATATCAAAATAGGACAGGCTTTTTCTTTAATGAATGCAAGGTCTTAAATATTTTACTTCCCCATAACTTGATCACGAATCTCTTGAAACATATAATGTTTTCACAAGACAAAAGAGTAATTCTAGGAAGTATAAATTAACCCAGACAATAGGAAATCTTTCCAGGAGGAGAGTAAAGGGGCTCTTGAGGTGACAGAAAGGGGCCCTCCCAAGGTGGGTCCCACACGATAGGCTGAGAAGGACAGATCTGGATTTTGACAAAGCTCTGAAACTGAGAGAATATCTACCATGTTCGGACACATTTAGGATACGTTTGACATCCTTAGGGAAAGTGGTTTGTGGCTGAATTAAACGGAGAACTAAGTAAATGAGCAAAGTAGGCAGTTTGTACTGGATTAAGAAAACAGTAAAAAATTGAGTGTGGCTGGGTCCCTGAACAGGATCATATCTTCTGTAAGCAGGGGTTTTAAAAACAGTCCAAAAACGGAATGCAGCTTGTGTGGGGCTGTCAGAAGAATCAGCCGAAGCAACTCTAGAGCAAGGGTTACGTAGGGGAGGGCACTGTCTTTCATGGTGCTTTGTTCTCTTATTAAAACATATGAAACTATCTGATACTAAACAATGCATGTACAACTGATAAGAATAAAAAAGATATTGAAAAAAGAATTTGCTTTATAAAGCAAATACCTGTTAGTACAAAGTATAAATCCCTCACGTGACATTTTCTATCTCTTGTTTTGACCATTGGGTGATTGTATTCACTCCTGTAACAACTCTATCTCCAACAAATATTGCTGGTATTTTACTACAGATCAAGGTCTATTTTGAGGAATACTGGCATCTAAACAAATAAGTACAACATACCAGGAAGTAAAGATACTGTTTTAAAACATTGCAAAGGTCCATTGCTGTCCTTGCCCACTCAATCTGAGAGGCAGAGAAAGCTCCCTAAAGCAAATGCTGCTTTCCTTGAAAACCAAAGGATGAGTGGCAGAAAGTAAAGCAATGGAGACTGAGTGGTCCAGCCAGAGAAGGAGAAATGCCAAGGACATGAGCCGTAAAACAGGAGAGTACAGCAGATCCAAGCACTACAACATCGAGGGTATGATTAGACATGATACAGAGGAGGGTGTGATCAGATACAAAATTGAAGCGGGTGTGATCAGCTATGATACCCAAGAGGGTGTTATTAGATAGGAAACTGAAGAGGGTGTGATGCAATATGGAACTGAGGAGGGTGTGATTAGCTATGCACAGGAAATGTAGGAGAAGAATTTGGAATGGACCCCGAAGAGCTTTGAGCCCTGTTGGAGAGAATGAGCGTAACTACTAACAAATAAAATCTCCTGCACGGTTTCATTAGCCCTTTAAAAGTTGCCCTATTCTAGAATTTCCATCTTTCTTAGACAAATCACAGAAGCTCTTGTGAGTGAAAATAGAATGAGATTAATTTGAGGTAAACCAAAGGTAAGTTTCTTCAGGGAGGTCTTTTCGGAGGCACAAAATGGACATTCCTATGAGAAGCCATAGATCCCTGATGCATTAGGGGGGATCTGCCTACACACTTTTAATTCATCTGCTTGGAGTTAAAAATCAGAATCACACAGCAACCGACATCTCCAGGAAAGAATCAGAGTTAAAACCAGCAATAATTGGCATATAAGGGTAGGAGTAGATGCTTTGTTCATGGCTATATGCTCAGAGCGAGTTTAGTAATTATATATTGGATGAATGGGTGGGCAGATGGATGGATGGAGGATGGATGGACAAATGATGGACTGACAGGCAGATAAGATTCTACAATGTTAAATGATATTTTTTTTCCCAGGGGAAAACGGGATGTAGCTGGTATGGAATTGTTTTGGCATTACCCAACTGATAGGCTTTTCAAAAGAATCCTAGCCCAGATAAGGAAGCATGAGGCAGGATCTTATTTCCCAGGACACTCTTCCGGTTTTAGAAAGAGCAGCAATCCTCTAGCTGACTGGGTTATGGACAGAGAGACCAGGCATCTTTAGAAGAGGCAAACTGGATTCATTGTCCTTCCACTGGGCATGGTCACCTCTGCACATCTCCTCTGTAATATTCTTGCAATTATCTGTGTCCTTGCACATGCCTCTGCTCTCTCCTAACAGGATGCACTGAAGCAAAACCAAGACACATTTAAGCAGCAATAAATATGCAGCAGGCTTCAGATGGCAAAGCCAAATTAGTATTCAAAACGAGTATTTCATCTAGAGGAAAGGAAATAAGAACGTAACGGCTCTGCCGTCCTGACTTCACAGGCTTAGTGAATGCTGTGCTGCCAAAGCACTGTGTTGTAAAAATGACATCCAACCTAAAGCTCCACTGAGCACCCAGACCGAGCTAATGGGGTAAGGTTAGGTGCAGTGATCGGAGAAAGGACAAGCGCAGAAGACGGAGGGATTATCTTTTCTTTGACCTTCGGGAGAAGGAACTATTACACAGAAATGAGCACCAGAGGAAGAGCATGCACTAGGAGAGACAGCCTGTAGTTTGAGTGGGGTGACAGCCCGGTTCAGCCCTGGCTTCCAGCTGTTAAACTGCATGTTTGCGCACTGTTGGAGCTTCCTGGCCGAGCCCAGTGTCCACATCTGTAAGATGGAGATATGAAGTCTGCTTGGACAGCCGGCAGCACTGGGGAATGAATGAAACGGAAAACCAGAAGCAGTAGATTGATCTGTTTTCTCCCTCCACTCCCACACTACATTGTCAGCGTTCCCAGCTAACAAATCATTGTCAGAAACGGAATACCCATCTCTCTCTCTTCAAGAGGCAGGGAATCAGGAATCATGAGAACGCTACCCTTTTCTTCATCCTCAGTGCCTACCAGTGTATCTGTTACATACAAAATCGGTAGATGGCTTGATCAGACAACTGGCCAAATGAATTTTTGAATGCTGTGTAATACACATACGTGAGTGGAGTTCTATGATTGTAATATGTACTTTGGAAGCCAAGTCACCCATTTCTGTATTTTTATTGCAATCATGTTAGATAGTCTCTATCAATTTTCCTGATAAGACATGGATAGTCTCTGGGAATCTGTCTACAGGATTTATTGTTTACATTTGTACTTAGAGAGGAAGTATGAAAATGGTGTCAAATTATGAAACACCATTGCTCTCCGACATGGCCTTCCATAATTGTATGTCCAATAGAAAAAGATGAGGGAAACAACTGTCTTGGAGCTCTTCTATAACTATTAATTATTACGTCCCCGTAAGAGTGAGCTGCACATTGTAGAAGAGTGAGCATCTTTATGTGTGCTACAGAAAAATAAACTATTCATTAAAAGGAGATGGAGATGACACATATTCTGATTTGATAGCCCACATCATACCCAAGCATCAAATTATCACATTATACCATATAAACATATACAGTCAAAATCAAAAAAGCAAGCTGCAAGTGTTAGAAAAGGACTAGATTTTTTTTCCATGAAGTATAGGCCAACAGCTCTTGGCCCAAGAACCTTCTAAGAATCTTGGGATGAATCAGCAGGAGGATTACAAATTGAAGACTAGCCAGAGCCACATACGAAGGCCTTTAAAAAAAAAAAACTAAATCCTTCCCTCATCTATGTAACCATCAGTGTTGTTCCTAGAGCTGCCTAAGCCTGGAAGCAGCCTTGGGTCCCCTCTGGGAATCCAAAGGTCAGATGAGTGGAAACAGATGAGCTAACTCCTGGCATGATGGTGGAGTTGATTTCCGGTTTACCTAGTAGTCAGCTTTTGTGTGTCCTCAAGATCGGCCTGGTAAGGGGAATGAATGCCTCCAGAAGAAGTGTTAGAAAGCAGTCTTGCCCATTGCCCAGAAAGAAAGGGAATAGGGCTGTGGATGAAGTTGTCCTGATAGAGTGCTCTCCTAGAGCACACAGGGCCCTAGGTTCGATCCTCAATACTTACCACATGAACCAGGTGTGATAATGCGCTGGGGAGGTGGAGAGGAGGGCAAGAGTCCAAGGTCCTCTGCAACACGGAGTTCCAGGCCAGAATGGGCTGCAAGTGACCTTGTCAAAAGAAAGAAAAAGGAAAAAAATGGAGCAGAATAGACAACCCAAAATAAATATGAACCCTCAGCCTTTTCTCCTATGCTTGAGAGACTGAGTTCTTAGCTGTGTGCGTATGCCTTAGCACACAGTGGGAGGATAAGAGGGTGAGTCCCTGTGAATGCGTCACTACCACAGTGTATACTGGGGAGGGACACCTCAAATACTGTGTAGTGAGCTATGAATAGATGATGTTCAGAGGGTTAGACCTTTGTGTTAGTTTAGGTGGGATGGGAAAGATGAAGGAGTCACTGTGAGCCCTTTTAGAATAAGTTCCAGGGGTTTGGGGAGATGGCTTATGGGTAAAGAACAAGGAGCAGAGTTCAGAACCCATATGCATACCACGTAGGCATGGTGGCCCGTCTGCAGTCCCAGAGCTCAGGAGACATAGAGGGTGGACTCTCCAGAGTAAGCCAGCTAGGCTAACTCTAGCGGCAAGCTGTGGGGTCAAGGGAGAGGTTCCACCATAATACACAGGCTGGAGAGAAGACGCCTACTGTTATCCCGCTCCACAAGCACGCACACACATGCACTCACACTCACATACCTGAAAATACACACACACACACATAAAGGTAATTTTATGTATTTGAAAATATTGTTGAAATATTTGAAAATAAAAGCCTTTAATCCCAGCACTTGGGAGGCAGAGGCAGATGGATCTCTATGAGTTGAGGTAGCCTGGTCTACAGAGCAAGTTCCAGAACAGCCAGGGCTACATAAAGAGACCTTGCCTCAAAAAGAGAGAGATGGAAAGAGAGAATGCAGTAAGGAAGAAGAAAGAAGGAAGGAAGGAAAACCAAAAATTGAAGTTGAGCTAGAAAGATGCACCACTAGTTAAGAGCTCTGCCTGCTCTTCCAGAGGACTGAGATTCAATTTCCAGCACCCCCATAGCAGTTCACAATGGTACCTCCAGTTCCAGGCAGTCCAACACCCTCTTCTGGCCTCCAAGGGACACCACACAGTGCAATGCACAAACATACATCACAGGCAAACACTCATAAATATTAAAAAATAAAAATAAAATATGCTCCCAGTGGGATTCGTGTTCAAGAGGTGACAGAACTGATTGGCTCGCCTGCTTTGTGGAACTGAAGTTTTCTCTAATACTAGCCACAAAAAGGAGAAAATGAAACAGGCAGCTTGGCAGCTTCCGCTCTGCTGGTCACCCGAAATCTTGGTGTTTCCTGGGAACTCCATAGAGACTGGTTTTTCGGTCTCACGCACCCACAGAGGTTTGGAACATGACTAAGGGCCATTATCTTCCCGTCTCATCACTGTCTTGTCCCTAACAGGCTATTTGATGCACGAGTTTCACAAGTTTTGGATTGAGGAGGACCCCATGGACATAATGGAATTTAACCGCGTGCGGGAGAAATTCCGCAAGAGGATCCTAAAGCAGCTGCAGAACCCAAATATGGCGCTATGCCCACATTTTGCCGCATCTGAAGGTTTAATCAACATGTAGTGCCCACCTTGGTTTCAATGGATACCCCAGAACACTGCCTCATTGTCGTCTTAGGTCTCTGCTTAGGTGACAGCTCACACACCTAATGCACATAGTGATTATATATACATATATATACGTATATATGTGTGTATATATATGCATGCATTTTGGTACAGTATTTTCATCTCTTGGTCATAATTCCAAGATTTCCCCCTAAATACCACTACTTCTGGAGTACCTACCCTCCAGGGACTGCTCATATTGTGGCATTGTGCAGTGTTAGCATCTGTCCTTGACACCCGGGTTTGAAGAAACTTTTCTATTTTTTTAGATTTATTTTCTCCCCCATCCCATCATTCAATATTAAGAATGTGTAATGATTCTCTAGCTGTAATTTGTATGTGAGAGATTTAACTAAATCTCGTTCTGTGTTCATATTTATTGAGATGTTTCATGAAGACCGCTGCTGCTCGCTTCTCAAGCTGGGCTCATGCTTGGACCTCATTCTGGTAAAGTGTAAGACGTTAAAAACAATACAGACACATGATAAGCCAAACTCCTCCTGCACATATAGCTGCACTTCACCAAAATGTAATGAGGCTATAAGAAATTAGCTTAACTAGGAGCCATCCTTGTGTGAAATCCTGCAGAACTATGGCCTAACTTAACCACAGTTGCAACTGTGGCGTAGTCATTCGGATAGAAAATTATTTTATTCCCATCACTTCATGGCTTGGATGTCTAAATACATGTGTATTGCTTGGAGCCCCAGAAAAGAAGCCATATCTTTCCAAGGCTACAAAGGGTTTCTCACTGCCTGCTGAACCCAGAGTTAGTCCTTAGCGTTCCCCAGATCTGAGTTTCCTTGCTTAGGGGACTAAGTGCTCACTGGTTTGTTTTCTATGTTGAGGGGCAATAATTTAATTTTTTTTGCAAGGAAATGTGTTACACCACAGGAACCTAAGCAATGATACCATGCAATGATTCTTAAAATTAGCATCCTTATATCACTGGAAGAAGTTGCTTAGAAGAAAAATAAAATCATCCTCAAACTGCTAAGAATCATCTTCTTAAAAATGTGACTTAGTTTGGAATTATGACTGTAGTCTGCTGAATAGTATTTACCGTGGTATTTCATAGCCATGGTATTTTATACTTTGGGACTATCGATTTTAGTATTATTAGATGTTTGTGTAATCACTTGCTTATTTAAATGAATTTTGAGTACTGCCTAATTGTCAGTATATGAATAAATTACATATCATTCTACAGTAATGGAGAATGTGTTTTATTGTGATGTCTTTGTGCTCTATGGGTCTTAAGATATGCAAATATGTGAGTGAGTGGACTGTCAAAGACAAACAACTGGTTATAACTGCTCTGCCTTTCAGAGCAGCCAGGTGTGACTTAGAATGTGTTATGGCTGGGAAATTTCCTTCATCCTGAGGTCTGAGGATGCTTTCATGAATGAGCTCATTTTAAATTTCCTTTTTTTGAAAAGTTTTGACAGGCTCTCATTATGTAGCCCTGCCTTACCTATAACTCATTGTGTAAACCAGGCTGGCCCAGAATTCAGCTGGTCACCTGCCTCCATCGTCAAAGTGCCAAGATTAAAGGCATGCATCATCATGCCTTGCCCTCTTTCTTTTTCCTCATTACTTCCTATAAAATCTGACTTAAGTACTGCAAGACATCTGACTTCTGAAATCCCTCAGCTGCCTGTGGTTGCTTGGTAGAATTCCCCTACTCTAGGATTCTGTCACCCTTTCTCTTTCAGTCCGGGAGCCATATGGTCGCATTTCCATTGCCTCTCCTTCAACCTCTGTTAGCCAGTGGGAAGGAGAAAATCAGTCAACGCTTAGTGTATATCAGAAATAATGTCTCTAGAAGAAGTGAAAGCTCTGAGCCAAGTAGATGATCTGTCTTGAGCACACAGCATCTGCTCTTACAGGTAAAGGCAAGGCAGCCTCTGTCTACTACATTTGTACACTGCCTCTTCCTGGCTAGGGTAGCCCTATATCAACAATGCACTGATGGTGTGTGATACTTAGAATAGCTCAAGTGATTCTGCTCAGGGAGAGAGAGAGCTGATGTTAAAAAGCTGAGGCATTTTCCTCCCAGCTCCTTGGAAGCTTTTGATAGTATCTAAACATGGCTGTGCAATTTTAGGATGAATAATCGCTGCCAGCCCCTTCCCGGTATTATTAGCCTTCTCATTCACACCTCATTGTGGGAGATGCATTCTACCCAGTAACACAGAGCAAGGTGAGAAAAAGAAAAGGAGAAGGTTTCAAAAGCATTAGAGGCATGTGATGTATGCTGTGTGTGTACGTGTTTCCCTTGGGTATTTTTAGTTTGCTCATATTTATTTCATTGAGCAAGGATTGAGCACATAAAATGTAAATCGTGTATCACATTTACTTCAAGCTTTCCAAAACACTGCTTGATATATGAATTTTAAAACATTCTAGTTTGCACTGCAGGGAAAGAAATTTTTTAAAAAATTACTCTTTGAAGCATCGTTTCTGAAACTTGAGACTTTAGCTGGATTTTCCTTCTCACAGTTCTTATTATTGTGCTATAGTGAAAAACATTTGCTTGGTGATCCATCATCTTGTCTGTATTTGTAAAGAAGCTTAGATAGGCGCCATTCCAAATACAGGGCAGAGATAGTTCTACAATACATCCTCCAAATCAGGGAATGTTTAGGGGAGGGAAGGAGAGAGGGGAAGAGGATGGATGCTGTTGACTTCTTTGGTACAACAGGCTAAACAGGAGCAATTTAAGAAAACAAGAGATGTTACATGACCAAAAGACAGATACAAATAAGAACTGTCTGCTTGAAACTCAATGATGCAGATACAAATCCATCTTTTTGCTTTCTTACTCTAAGTGCATCATGGGATCCTGTCATAAATACTGTGCACCTATCAGAGGTATGGGTTTTGCCTGAGTTGAGAATTTCAGTTCTGAAGGCTGGGCCGAAAATGTGATGGGGAAATGAAACCTGGAAATCAAGTTCCATGTGCACAGGCTATACTTATCTGCAAACACAGGAGGCCAGGTCCAGACTGTATAGGAGGGGGATGGGACCAGAGTTAGTAGCGTAGGTGGAAGAAATAGAGGGTTCTAGAGAAAGATAGAGACAATGGAATGCAGACATTTGCAGCTCACTGAGCCCAGAGCCTCATGGAAGAACCCGAGGCACAGTAATAAATACTCTGCTAATGCATTGCCTCTAACTCTTCTGGGAGCATTCTGGGAGTGCCCAAATTCAGAGACAGGCAGAAGGCAGAACTGAGCCCAACATCAAGCCCTAGAAGGAGGTTCCGGCACAGATCCCATTTCTAACACTAGCATTTAGTAAACTCCAGTGCTGCGTGTCAGGACCCTGCCAGCCCCGGCCATGGCCATGGCCCCATGACTCCAGCTCCTAGACAGCAGCTGAAGTCAGGTAGCCTCATTTGCTTCTTGTTTGCTTAACTTTTCTTTCTTTCTTTAAATTACTAGACTTATTCCTCTTACTGTGTGTGTTTTGCCTACATGTATGTATGTGCACCACATACACGCTTGGAGCCTGCAAATGTCAGAAGAAAGAATCAGATAGTTGTAAGCCACCATGCAGTGTCTGGGAATTGGGCCCAAGTCCTGTAAAAAAGCAGGCGGTACTCTCAACCTCGGAGCCTTCTCTCCATCACTGCTCCCCACCCCACCCTGAACGTTCCCTGACAACCAGGCTTATAAGATTTCAACACAGCCAAGGAATGAACAAGCATGGTGGCTCGCGTACATAATTCCTATACTGAGGAGGTTGAGGCAGGAGAATCACAAGTTCCAGGCCAGCCTGGACTACAGGGTGATGTCTAATCTCAAAATCCAAAAGTAGAAAGAGAAGAAGAGGAAGAAGAGAGGAGAGATGTGGAAGAGGAGAAGGAGGGCTAAGCACTAAGCTAAACCTTGGACTCCAGGACCATGAGCCAAGACTTGTAATCACTTAGGATTTTAGCCTACTGCTCCGGGGTTCCGCTGGATTATAAACATACACAGATGCTCAAGCCTTGCTCCTAAGTGATAACATGTTAACATTTCTCACTCAGATGCCTGCAGGGTAAATTCATACCTGCAAACGCTGCTGCATTTTTCCCGTATTCAGCTTTGGGAAATTCCCCGCTTTGATATACAGGCAATTGCGACAGCACCCTGAGCTCTTTTCTGACCCCTGCCTCCCTGGGGAAGGCAGCTGCCTTTCTTTCTCCCTGCTTCCTGGAGGAAGCCTCAGCAAGATGGGTTTGCAGAGCCCGGGCTGGGTTGTGCTCAGGTCAGATGCTGCAGGGCATGACGGTGGAAAAAGAACCATGTGAGACCGTCAACATGTGGAGCCCTCGTGAATAATACATTCGCCCCTGCCCCTCTGAGCAGAAGCGGCCTCCAGAACGCTACAGCTTACAGACACACCAGCTTGTATTACGTCAGCCATTAATATCCCTGGGATGCTTCACAGAGACCCAACAGACACGGAGAGGAAAGATGTCAGAGAAAGGTCACAGACCAAAGCTCTTTTTTTTTTCCTTCCTTTTTTTCTTTTAATAAATCTAAATACCCAGGACTGTGACATGCTTTCAGGGGAAACCATACAAGAAAATTCGTGGCAATTAGGGAAGTATAGCAAAGCACCAGAGAAACTACGATTAAATTCGTAAAAACCCGGGTTGGAGAGATGGCTGAGAGATGGCAAGAGCCAGTCAGCCAGTCAGCTCTCCTGGCTGAATGGTAAACTAAGCTCCCGATTCAGTGAGAGAACCTGTGTCAAAGCAGTTAACACAGCACAGAAGAAGACATCTGGCATCCGGCCCGGGTTTCTGCATGTTTAAACACAAGCACGCACACCTATACATTCACGTGAGCATACATCGCATGCGTACACAAGTGACGTGTGCAACACACACAGGCTTAAAAGAGAAAAAAAAAGTTAAACCCTTTCTACCCTGCAAGTCAAGGTGTCCCTCAATGGTTTTCACCTACAGTACAGGCTCAGATGAACTAGTTTTATTCAGGATGTTTCTAAAGCCAGAATCCAAAAAAAAAAAAAAAAAATTCAGGTGTAGAGAGCCCCCACCTCTTTGCTATTCTTTCTTTTTAGAACAAGAATTTTCCAGGGCCCTGGGATAGGGGAGGACCCAGGAAGTCTGTGGGGGTCACCCCAGCTGAGACTCCTAGCAGTGAGGACATGGAGCCTGAAGTGGCCGCCTCCTGAATCCAGGCAGAACTTCCAGTGGAGGGATAAGGACACCAACACACCCACTAGACCTTCCACCCAAAATTTGTCCTGCCTACAAGATGTTCAGGGACAAAGACAGAGCGAAGATTGAGGGAATGGCCAACCAAAGTCTGGCTCTACTTGTGGCCCACCCCATAGGAGAGAACCAGTCCCTGACACTATTACTGTTGCTCTGCTTTGCTTGTAGACAGGAACTCAGTGTCACTCCTCTGTGAAGCTTCACCCAGCAGCTGACGGAAATTGATGCAGAGGCACACAGCCAAACATTAGACAGAACTCAGGGAGTTCTATGTAAGAGTTGGGGGAATTGAAGGAGCTGGAGGGGTCAAGGACTCCATAAGAAGACCTACAGAGTCAACTAACCTGGGCCCATGGAGGCTCACAGAGACTAAACCACCAATCAAAGGACATGCACGGACTGGTCCTAGGACCCCTGCACATACGTAACAGAAGTGCGGCTTGGTCTTATGTGGATCCCCCAACAACTGGAGCAGGCCCTCTCTGACTCTGGTGCCTCCCTTCGGAACCCATTCCCCTAACTGGGGCTGCCTTGTCTGGCCTCAGTGGGAGAGGATGCGCCTAGCCCTGTAGCGACTTAATGTGCCAGTGTGGGTTGGTACCCATGGGGGACCTCCCACTTCTCTGAGAAGAAGGAACTTGGAGGAGAGGAAGGGGACTGCAATCAGGATGTGAAGTGAATAAATTAATAGCAATAATATAACAAGCATGAAAGCAACTGTCAGAGCTGCAGTGAGGCAGGCAGGCTGGACCTGCTGCCCCTGGCTGGAGTCAGCCCCTCGTGCCTGGAGAGTTTGGTGTCTGTGAGATGTTGTTGTGGGGAAGGCAATATCTCAGGGCTTGAGAGAAATTGAACGGAGACGGAACTCTTCTGTTAGGACAGAGCGGAACCATCAATGGCTCCTGCTTTGCACAAGTCTCCAAAATAGAGCTCAGCAAAGCTTTGGGGAAACTTTTTCGTATCCCATTGCACGTACATTTAGTCAGAATAGTTCTCCATGCTGAGCATAGAGCAACGATAGAGAAATGAGGACAACAGTCTCAAGCTGACAAAGAATTACGTAAGTGTTTACTTTTTCTGCAGGGTACGGCAGGAGGAATTCTGGCAACCAGAGGTCCATTTTCTAGTGCTATGGAGTGCTAGCCTTCCATAGGGCAATGACTCAACCTGCCTGACTTTGCTTTTATACCCATAACAAATTGATAATGAGCACTCCTCCTGGGAGGAATATGGAAAGCCTGAGAATCAAGTTATTATTAATTAAAGTACTTTGAGACTTCAAAGTAATAAGTCTGTGTTTAATTGTGGTTTGGTTTGTATGTATTTGGGGTTTGGCTAAGAGCTATCACCAAAAGAAAATCTATAAGATTTGCTCTTACAGCCAATATCCTCATTAATTCATTTCAGCAAATATTTATTGAGAACTTATTTCTGTGCCAGGCATCAGGCCAAGTCTGGGGATCAAACGGGAAGCAAGAGAGTGGCTTTGCTCTCAGGAGCATCTGAGTCTAAAACTGAGGAGCCTTTCTGAATCTGGCGTGAACACTGAAAGAAATGAATACCTTGGGGTCCTCCTCAGACCTGCTGAATGAGACTGCTGTGGAGCCTCCCTCTCTGGGTGATCCGTGTACGCTGAGAATCTCAGGGTATTGACCTGATGGCTCTCCAACAAAACCTGACAAGGTTTGGCTTCAGATGGGAAAAGAAGCAACCCTCCCTTTTGTTTCACACACGCACACGCACGCACACGCACGCGCACGCACACGCACACGCGCACACGCACACGCACACACGCGCGCGCGCGCACACACACACACTCTTGCCAGTGCAACTTGACACTATGTCTTTCTCAGCGGTGTTGCTATTTCCTCAGACTTGGAAAATCGTCTCCTGGGAGGCGGGAGGGATATTCGTACACTTAGCCAGGAAAGGAGACTTATCAGGCTCCCGGTGCTGAAGAAATTGTGATTTTCCAAGGCCTCTCTCCGGGGTTATATAAGCAGAAACAATTCTTGAGTAGCGGAGACTCCGGCAGGCTGAGCTGCCTGCAGGCTGTACATGGAGCTTCAGCAGTGCTGCTTTCTGGGAGTTGTCACCTGTTCCAAGGTGGGCTTTTTTGAGTCAGCTGTCTTGAGTCACCCATGTTTCTGTAAGTAACTTCAGTGAACTCGCTGGTTGACTACGTTAGATTTTGATGGGATCATTTCCAGGGTCTGTATCTGAACACTGTTCACATCACATAGAAGTCACACAACAACTGCTATCATAAAAAAGACTGTGTGTTCTGCTTTCACTTGTCTAGTGGTACAGACAAGTGGGCATGGACAAGGAAGGAGTCATCACCAGAACAAGTACTTGTTTGCTGCTGACTCCATAATGACAGCTCTCCTCTTAAAGGGAGGAAGAGATAGTTCATTCATGAGCGACCATGGCCTAGGAACACAGATTTGGGTTGCCCCAAATTTCATATTTCAGAGTGGAAGAAGTTTCACGAATTTTTTATAGGTTCACAGAACAAAGAAAGTCATGAATCAAGGCAAGTTTAAAATCTATTGGTGGCTACATCAGAGAGAAAGGCATTGAGAGATGGGGAAAGCTTTCTATAGGACCAACACACTACCTGATGACATTCTTAGATTTTGGATTGATGGAAGCTAGTGGTCTGCTAAGTTACTAGATTCCAGAGGATTTTAACCAATCACAAGTTCCAACACAGAGGTGAGCAAGGAATGGCTGTTCCAGAGGGACCTAGCCCAAGATAAGGTAGCTAGCCCTCAGACCCGACTGGATGCAGCAGATAACTATTGAGAGAAGGGTAGAATAACTCCTGGGAAGTTATGATAGCAACAGCTCTCAGTCACTGGCCACCTACTCCACGCTATTTATTCTTTGAGTCAAGTAATTTATATCCAGTGTCTCATTTACCTCAGAAGTAACTCTGCGGGGAGGGGGGTGCTGTTTTTACTGGTACTTTATACATTGAGAAACTGAGGCAAAGCGAATCTGTGTGCTTTGCTCCAAGCTTTGCAAATATTAACTGGAAAACCCAGTTTTTCTGGCTTTCCTCTGGGCTTTTATTAGAAACCAGATCCCGCTTGCTAAGCTTTTATTCTGTATTTTTTTAGAAAATTATTTGAGCAACGTTAAACCAAATTTATTACGTTGGGGTAATAGGATTAGAGTTACTTTTATGGTATCCATATCTTATATTTCCCATGTTTCCTTCCATGAGCATATATGGTACCCATAACCTGAAAAAAATTATTGTTTCATTTAAATAATAAAATAATAACCTCTGAGAAAGCAAGCATAGCCTCAGGAGTCTAAATTTATGTATGTTCTCTGGCAAGGAAGAAACTGTCTTCAGCAATCAGGCCTGGGCGTGGGAGCCAAGCCTAAGGATATTCCCAGTAAAAGTCTTGGCAGACAGGAGCCCGGGGTGGGTGTTCACCCAAATCTGCCTTTGCTCAGCTATTTCTATTCCCTTGAGCGTCTCACCACCTCGTTGGCTCACAGAGACTACTTGGGTTTGGTTTGTTGGGCTTTGTTATTACTGTTATTTTATCACTAATAATTCCAGGCAGTGAAGTGAAAATTCAGTAAAGTTCATCCTCTGCCAGCACCTCATGAAGTGGCCGGAATGATGGCATCATGAATATGTATGGCTTGCTATTGTCACTGCTTCATAGGGCGACAGTTTGAGCTCCAGAGACTGTGTTATTCATTTCCCTCTCACTGCTCAGTCCTGCAGATTCTGTTTCAGTTCAACCCCGAATATCCTGCCAGGTGCCCTCAGTCCTGAGTTCCACACACCCTAGAGCAGACTTGCTTATGTGTCTATTGTGTAGGTGGAATATCCCTTCAGGAGCATTTTCCCTGCTCCTGTGCAGTAGAGATATGGGCAGCTATTTATTCTTTCATCCATTCATCAGTAAATCTTCACAAAGTCATACCACATACTAGGCACGGGGCCAGCTTACCAAGGTCAGTAAGATATATTTCCTGCTCTCAAGTCAAGTGGGAAGGTAGATGCATGAAAGCCTAGCCGTGACTAGGATGGTGTTGGGGAAGCCAACTGTGAGGCCATGCACAATGACAAAGGAGTGAGGAAAGGTGACCAGAGCACAGCATCGTGAACAGAGAACAGGAACATGGGGTGAGAATGGACGCAGGATAATGGTGGCCTTCAGAGCTCGTAAATCTGAAGCGTCAGCAAGACTGTTGGGTGATCAAGAGTGCAACGCAGTCCAGGTTTGCAGAGGCCCAAACTGAAAATGTGGAGGTGGCTGTGCAGAAGAAACAGGTTCAGAAAATATGCCCAAGATTAAAATGGAAGGAAATAATGCCTGGTTGTCTTAGTTACTTTTCCATCACCATGACAAAATACCATAACCAAGGCAACTTCTATAAGAAAGCATTTAATTTGGGAGCTCATGGTTACAGACGGTGAAGGTCCATGACCATCATGGCAGGAAGCATGGTAACAGGCAGGCAGGCAGACAGGGTTCTGGAACAATAGCTGAGAACTCTGTCTTGATCCACAAACTGGAGGCAGAGAAACAAAGAGGAAAAATAAAAACTAAGAATGTCACAAGGTTTTGCAACCTTAAAACCCATTCCCAGTTACACGTCTCCAAAAAGGCCACACCTCCTACCCCTTCCCAAACAGTTCCACCAGCTGGGTCCCAAGCATTCAAATACATGAGCCTTTGGGGGCCATTCTCATTCAAACTGAAACAATGATTACAGGAGGAGAAAGGTGTCTGTTTGAAAGGGTGAGGGAAAGGATACTACGATTGTGAGGGGAGTAAGAGCCTATTAAAAGAAATTTTTATAGATTATTTTGGGAAATTTTAATCCATGTAATTATGGCATCTTTCCATCCAGGCTCTGTTTGTCTTCAAATATTCAGGTCTTCTTGAGATCACCTAATAAGTTGAAGTCATTTTCTTATTTCTATGGTAGTACCTATGGATCTGATTTTGTTATTTTAACCTCTCTTGTTTCTACTGTAAGTGGGCTCTTTTCCCATCTTATTTTCTTATCAGTTGTATCAGTTAGGATTCTTTTTATTGGAAAGAACAGAAAATCCAACTTGAACTGTTGTAAACAAATAATAGCACATATTTGGGTATTTACTGAAGGTGTTGGTTTAAGTTTTTGATATGGACTAGCCTTGAATGCATTTAAATAAAAATAAATGGTGTATTGTCTTATGTGGCTCAAAAACTTAGTCCTATGTCTGCTTCGCATGATATAGGTAAATCTGGAAGCTCAAAGAAACATCAGCTGAGTTAGGTTAGTCCCCACCCTTTGGCTCCAGAGAAACAAAGGCAGTTTCCACTCATATACGGTGAGATTTGTGGCCCAGCAATGTAAGGGGAGTCTACGTCAAAAAAGACTAAAGGGTCTTCTTAGCCCAATTTGAGATACGCTCATCCCTGAACGATCACCATTGCTCGGAGAACATGATGCTTTGATTAGCTAAACATCATTTTGAGAAAGCCTCCTCAAAACACAGGGAGATCTATGCACTAAAGAAATCAGGTTCCTTTGCAAGAAAAAACAAAAAACCAAAACCCAGCTACTATTCACTTTATTATTATGTCAAACACACACCCTTAACAACCAACCAGTTTAGATACTTTTTATCTACTTTAATTTGGATATTGTGCTGTTCCTGGAGTTGGTATTCAGAGCCTGGACCCTGGCAGTCCTTAAAAGCTAGGCTCAGCCATTCATCCTCAACAGGCCAATGAGAGACAGGTAATAGTGGAAAGTAGAGAAGGAGTTTTATTCGATGTGGCCACATTAAGAAGAGGGACAGATAAAGAGGTTGAGTGATGCTCCCCCCAAGCCTGTCTTTGGGGTTCTGACATGGGGTTGGGGTTTAAATAGAGAAAGTTCCCATCCTCCACCCCCAGCCAGTCGCTGAGCTGTCTTAGCTCTGGGATGTCCTGCAAGGTACTCTGACAAAATGTGAGAAGTGTGTGAAGACAAGCTTCCCCTCAGGCTGGTAGCAGGCTTCAGCCTTTTCCTTCTCCCAGCATGAGATTCCTGGGGAAATTCACTTTCTTGGGATCCATTATTTCAGAGTCTGAGAACCAAAGAGAGGGACACAAATGTCTCTCCTTAGAATATCGTCACTCCAACCAGGAAGGCTACAGTACTCAATAGATTAGGCCAGCCATGCCAAATTTCATACTTTCCTCTAATATAACCTCTCTGCTCTTCCCACTGATTCTGAGCCTGCCTGCTGCCTTACTCTTGGCCAGTAGACAAGGTCAACTTGACACACGTGAAGGTTTGAAGATGTTTTGAATACCCTGCTGTTCTTCTGCAGGAGAGAAAGCTTGAGTTGCCCTGCTGGGAGACTAAAGATCATGTGAGGAAAGCCAAGCTGCACATGCCAGAGCTCTCCTAGATCAACCAGTCTCCAGCTGCTCTGTGAGCTAAGCACAGATGCTTGAATGAGCCTCGCCAAGATCAGCCGAGCCTGGAGCGGAGCAGCAGAGTATCCAGCCATGGACTGGTAAAAAAAATAATAATAAGTAGTTGGCATCACCTGCCACTAAGTTTTAGAGTCTATAAAGCATCAGTCATGAGATGAAGGAGATGAATCAAACAATTGTCAAAGGTGACGATGCCTAAGGTTCTCGTGGGTTGTTCTGTCGTTGGGAAACGAGCAGGAGATGAACGTGTAGGTTGCTAAGTGTACTGCTGCATTGGCTCACCGACAGCCTGAGGCCTTCAAGTGTCAAAAGGTGAAAGCAAAGAAGACCGTGGTTGGCAAATCAAAACAATCAACCTTCAAGTTTCCTTTCACACATTTATTGAAATACAGTTAGGTGGTACACTCTATCTGGGTAAAGACAAAGGGAACAGAAGAAAGGAGATTAATAACTAAGAGGAGAGAGGGAGCATGGGGCCGGGGCTGAGTGTTAGAGCCCTTGCCTAGCATGTGTGAGGCTCGAAGCTTGACCTCTATACACCTTGCACTTGTGTGCAAGTATGTAATATATACATAGTGCGGGTGTACATATACACACAGGGAGCATAAGCATACTTACTACGTGATCAGGTGTATATTACAATCATTCTCCAATGTAATCAAAGATGTACTGCGGGATGCAAGAACTAATGAGGAAGGAAGTAAAGATACAGTTATGAGAGGCAGAAAAAAACGATGGAGAGGCACCAAACCAGTTTACTGCCTAGAATTCTTAGACATTTGGAAGCTTGCGTGGCTTGCCAAAAATCTAAATAATGGCATGAACTAGGTTTCTTAAAACCTAGAAGAAAAATCAGTTCATTGGCTCTGCACTAGGATGAAGGTTGGTATTAGTCAGTTGCCTGAATCTTACTTCTACTTGACTTAGTCTTGGTCAGAGTATTTGGGTCTTAGTTCGAGGGAACTCTTATAAAGAGAAGGCATTAGCTAATCTCTGGTGTTCCCTTTGCTTCTAAAATTCTCTAGCTCCTTCTGTGAAAGAAGAACCTTCCCTAATGCAGAACTGTGGCTTCTGGAGCTTTCATGTGCCTTCATGTGGGTCAGAGAATCCACTCTTCAGCAGGGAACAGTCAAGGCAAAGGAAAAGGCATCAAACTGTCATTTCCCAAGCTGAGGGTGAGGGGGCTTCACGCACCAGGCTTCAATTGCGTGATGAAAAGAATCATCTCCGGGCTGTTATCTTTCTTCCAGAAACATTTCAAGTCTTCCAAGAGTAATGAGGTCGAAGACAGCTTTTTTTTTTTTTTGACTGTGCGAGAAAGAAAAAAACATCAAATTATCTTCCTGTTCTCAAAACAAGTGTTTAAATAACACTTGTTGGGAACATGGAAATGATACCTTCAACTCAACTGTTATCACTCTCTTAATGTACATAGCAGACAAAGACATCAACAAGCTTCTAATGTCTACCACCATCCAAAGAGCATGCTTGTTTTCAGGTGGGGAAGTAACCTGTGTCCACTGTGTGTCCAGGAAACCAGCCCCCAGATCTTTCTTCCTGGTCCTTAATACATATTCTAAGACTGGCCAGTAGGACACTCTCTGAAGACATCAAATTTGAGGTATTATTTCTAGGTCCTCCTCATTAACATTTTCCTTCCACTAGTGCAATGTGTGTAGGTTTTCATGAATCCTACATGTTTCTAAATCCCAGAGCATCAATTGCAAACCTCTGTGTGAGCATGCTCACTGACATTTCTAAAAAAAAAAAAATCAATCTTGCTTTTAAGCTATCGGCAGATGAAAGCCCTAACTGGCACCCTGGCAGAACCAGTCTCATGCACAAGTCACAGAGTAGGGATGCCTCTTGCTTCCTGTCCTCTGACGTGCCGTTTCCTCTGCATCATTGACTTTTTCTTCTGTTCATCACAACTCATTATACTTAGCACTTTTTTAAGGCAGTGTCTAACGTAGCCCAGGCTGGCCCTGGTCTTCCTGCCTCTTTCTCCCAGATGCTGAAATTACAGGCATGCTCGACCACACTCAGTTTATCCTTCTCACTCTTTATTTAGGGCAGCCTAAATCACATTTCGTTGAGTTAATGTAGCTGTGGGAAAGTTTGGGGGTATATTTAGTTTTATATTAAGTATGAGTTTTTAGTTTAAGATTTCTGCTTTTCACTATTTTCTTCTTTTCTGAGAAAAGCACATTGAAACTGTACTAGGATTAAAAGAGAGATTGAGAGCTTCATTTAATCAAATGGTAAACTTGAGAGAGACAGAAAATAAAGGTCTGGCTGGAGGGGAGTGTGTGTGTGTGTGTGTGTCTGTGTGTGTGTGTCCAGGAATATGAGTCCATGTACACATGGTCATAGGCCAAAGGAGGATGTTGAACATTTCGTTCTGTTACTCTGTGCCTTATTCTTTTCAGACAGGGTCTCTGGCTGAACCAATAGCTATGCTGGAACAAGGAAGGTACAGAGATATTCCTGTCTCTGCCTCCCGCAGCTCTGGGGTTATAGGTGGGCATGGCCATGCCCAACTTCTAGTTTGGTGCTAGGGATTTAATCTCAGGTCCTCATGCTTCTTCAGCAACATTTCTTACCAATGAGCCTTTGCACCCCAGCCAAAGTGATAAACATTTTAAGGGAACAACCAAAAGTTCCAATTAGCAATCCTGCCTTATCTACTCAGGATTGATGTCACAAACTAAGTACTTAGCATGCATTGCCTTCATGTGTAAAGAGTAGAGCAGGTAAAGTTGTTATGACTATTCATTGAATAATAGTGCCTGAGTGTGGTTTGAATAGGAATGGCCCCACTGGATCATATATTTTGAATGCTTGGTTTTAGGAAATGGCACTACTTTAGAGGGATTAGGAGGTATGGTTTTTTGGAGTAGGTGTGGCCATGTGGTCACGGGGGTTGGCTTTGGGGTTTCAGAAACCCAAGCCAGTCCCCTGTCTCTCTCTTCCTGCTGTCTACAGATTCAGGTGAAGAGTTCTCAAGTGCTTCTTGAGCACCATGTTTGCTTCATGCTGCCATGCTTCCCGCCATGATGATAAGGCACTAAACCTCTGAACCTGTAAGCCAGCCCCAATTAAATGATTTCTTTTATAAGAGTTGCTCTGGTCATGGTGTCTCTTCATAACAACATAACACTACGACTCTGAGAATAAGTGCTTAGGAAATTCAGTAACGTACTGAGTAAACGTTATGACGAGCACTTGAATGCTGTATAATTGTTTACTATTGCTGGTATGTACCAAGTACTTCACAGACAATTACCTATGCCTGTTACAATATTTCTTTTTGAATAGGCAAAATCGTACCCATTTTATATAGAAGTAAACTGAGACTCAGAGAAGTTGACTTAAGTGGCATGGTCAATTTCATGGCAGTGTCTGGCTATCTGCCTCAATTTTAGTTTATTTCTTCTGGAAATCTTGACATTCCAAGGTTTGGTTGGAAGAGCCCTCTTCTCTGTTAGTTTTGTTCAAGGCAGGCTTCATGCAAACAGTCTCACCAAACTGTAACTGCACTCCGGACTTCACATTCCTTCAAAGTGAGAACTAGTTTTCTTTTGCCCAGGCAGATCTCAGAATGGAGTCTTCAGTGCACGCGTAAACGAGAAATGAATGAGGCGATGACAATAAAAAGGACATAGGAGGTGAATCTCAGCCACCATTACCTCTGGCTGGCCTCGAGCCAGGCCTGGACATGCTGTGTTCAGAGCACACAGAACAGTGTGGAGGTCCTTGGATAGTCATCTCTGTCAATGTGGGCAGCCAACGTAGGGAAGTCAAACCTCAAGGACGCTGAGCCCAAAACAGTGTCTGCACTTTCAACCATGTAGTCGACCTTCTGGGGTATTGGCATGTAGAGCGTAGAGTTTAAGCTTACCATCTGAATGGAGAGGGAGTTAAGTAAAGAAATACTCATTTAGTATTACCACAAAAGGAAGACATCTAAATAGGAAAAAAAAAAACAGTAGAAGAATGATAAATGATGATGTCTTAGAATATTGATAATAACATTTCTAGCAATATTTACTGAGAGCTTACACCACAACATATGATCTGTGAGGCACTGCAAACACATAGAAGCCTTTACAGCTACACACGAGAGCATACTACCACCGTCTCTGGCTTACACCTGAGGAAGCTGTGCAAACCTGCCTGGGTTCCCATCCCTGGGAAGAGACAATAATGGAGAGTGAGTGGCTAAAGTTACGCAGCTGGGTTTATTCCCTCTTCAAATGCTGTTGAACAGCAGACACATTCACAGAGTGCAGCAGGCTGATGAGGAAGACTTCAACACGAGAGCCCTTGGGGCACATTCCTTTTTCAAACCATCACATTCTACAAACATTGGCCCCCATGACAACTTCCTCAATGAATGCTCCCCGTTCCCATTGTGAAATTTGACCTATCAAAAGTGGTGCTCGCTATATGTTTTACTCTCAGTCAAAGCCTTCCTTGAAGTACCCTAGGGGAGATGCTTAAATCTCACTCAGAATGGTAAACAAGATAGACACCAGAATCAGTGGAAGAGAAGGAACAAGATGGGAGCCTACTCTAGAGGGTCCTCTGAAAGGGTCCACCCAACAGGGGATCCAAGCAGATGCTGAGACTCACATCCAAACTTTGGGCAGAGCACTGAGAGTCTTATGGAAGAAGCGGGGATAGAAGGACGCAGAGGGGACAGGAACCCCACAAGGAGACCAACAAAGCTAAAAAGAATCCTGAGCCCAGGAGGTCCTGCAGAGACTGAGGCACCAACCAAGGACCATGCATGGAAAGGACCTAGAGCCCCTGCTCAGATGTAGCCAATTGGCAGCTCAGTCTCCATGTGGATTCCCAAGTAAGGGAAACAGGGGCTGCCTCTGTCATGAAACTCAATTACCTGCTCTTTGATCCTTGCCAGAGGAAGAAGATCCAGGCAGTCCTCATGAGACTTGATAAGCTATGGGCAGATGGCAGAGGAAGAGAACTCCTCCTTCCAGTGGTTGAGGAGGGGAAACGGGCAGAGGTAAAGAGGGAGGGAGGGTGGGAATGGCAGGAGGAGGGAGGGGGCTTCAATCAGGATATATAATAAATAAATTGTAAAAAAAATTAAAGATTTAAAAATAAAAATAAAAATAAATTTTAAAAGCCTTCCTTGAGTCTCCACAAGCTGTGTTTACTTTATATAATGTAATAGCTGTTTGACCCGGCTTATCACAAGTCTTTTGCAACAGCCATAGACAAGACTCTTCCTTGGCTGATGGGAATAACATAAAAACAACATTTAGACATCTAAATTATTTTCTAGATGCACATGATTAAACTTTAAACTGTCATGCAAAATGAATCCACGGCAGCAAAAAACAGAGGATATGGTCTTGATCTAACTTGGTGTCTTAGTCACTCTTGTTTTACTGTGAAGAGACACTATGGCCAAAGCAACTTTTATGAAAGAGAGCATTTTAACTGGGGGGCTGACTTACAGTTTTAGACGGTTAGTCCAGTATCATCATGGTGGGAATCATGGCGGCATGCAGGCTGACATGGTGCTGGAGAAGATGCTGAGAGTTCTACATATTGATTCACAAGCAGAAAGCGGGGTGGGGGGAGGCTCCTGGTGTGGGATTTTGAAACCCCAAAGCCTATCCCAAGCAACACACTTCCTCCAACGAGGACATGTTTCCGAATCTTTCTAATCCTTCTCAAGCAGTTCCACTTTTTAGTGCCAGAGCATTCAAATACATGTGGCCATGGAAGCTAACCTCAGTCAAACCACCAGATTTCACTCCCTGGCTGATAAGCATAGCACAATGCAAAATATATTTAGTCCAACTTCAACAGTCCACTACAGTTACTCACAGTTTCAAGACTGTTTAAAATTCCAAAGTCTCTTCTGAGACTCAAAGCAATCTCGTTAGCTGCAACCCCTGCGAAATCAAAGAAACACAAGTCGACACACAGAAACACACACACTTGCATACAGAGAAATGCCGTAAAAACCCCAAACTGGGAGCCACAGTATATGTATAAGCAGAAGACCTGTGAAGACAAAAAAAAAAAAAAAGAAAAAAGAAAAAACAACCACAGACAAAGCGTTGTGAAACAACCAAACAAACAAAACTGCAGAGACACCGTTGAGTTCACCGTCTACTGCCAGGCATGGAGTCTGCCCTGGGTGCTTTGTATACACAGTGCGACTCGGTTGGAGAAAATGAAGTCCTTCCTCTGTGAGTGGTTATCACCTGGAGATAGCTTCCGGGTGAGGGGTCAGGGCTGTGTCCCATCTGGGTTAGACCCGTGCAGGTCCTGTGCGCGCTGCTGCAATCTCTGTAAGCTTCTATGTGCGTCAGTCCTGTTGCGTCTGAACCGCAGTGTTTCCTTGGCGTCCTCATCTCCTCAGTCCCTCACAGTCTTTCCGCCTTCTCCTCTCCAGGCTTCTCCAAGCCCTGGGGGGAGGGATTTGATGGAGATATCCCTTTTAGGACTGAGTGTCCCGAGGTTTCTCACTCTCTGCACATGGTCCGCGTATGGGCCTCTGTGTTTGTTCCCATCTACTGCAGGAAGAAGCTTCTTCGATGACAGCCAAGCAAGACAGTGATCTAACTTTCTTCCTACGAGGCCATACTTCCTCCAGCAAGGCCACAATTCCTGATCCTTCTCAAAAGTTCCACTCCCTGGTGACTAAGCATTCAAACCTATGGGCCTATGGGGACCATTATCATTCAAACGACCATACTTGGCTAATTAGATGAAATAAATTATCACAGGTTCTACTCAAACCCCCATGCAGAGACTGCTACAGTAACTTCCTCAAATGAACTTCACCTTCAAGCTCTCCTCCCTTTAAACTTTTTATGATGCCACCAACAGAGAAAGATCTTTTTAAAACCCAAACCTATGTCAGGACTTTAAGTCTCCCCGTTCTTACAGCATAAAGTCCAAACCTGGCATTCAGAAGGTGATAACCATGGTTTCTGACCGCAGCCGAATAGATTCCAAGCAAGCTAGACTCCACTCCTACGCCTGTCTCTGCATCTCCACCCTTGACATTTGACTTTGCATCTCATCCCATCAAGGACAGAAATCCGTTTCCCTAACCCTCTGAATTCAGGCTGTGGGTGTGGGTTTCTTTGGCCAGTAATAAAGAGTGAAAACATTTCAGTCTGGCAAACATTTGCCTGGAAACTTCCCATTCTCCAGAATAACTGCTGGCATACACAGTTCTTACATGAAGCTATGGAGGCAGAAGTGAGGCTAGAAAATTATCCACTGAGCCCCCCACCTTAACATGCCCTTTCCCTTCCCCCTTCACACCCAAAAAACCTTAACCCCCACCCCATCCCCACGCCTGCTGAAGTCTCTGTTTCCTCAAAGAGACTGTGGCCCTTCCATTGCTCTGGTTAAAAGAACAATACTGCTTCTGGAAATGCCTGTCTTCTGTCTTTTATTTCTATGGTGCTTCTGTCAAACCCATTCTAACAGATAGTATATGACAGAAATAAAAGATCACCAAGACCCAAACCAAGGTGTCAAGAGACCATGTCCACATTCACTTGTTTTTATAGAGCACTCACATGAGCAAGCCCAGGGTATCCAGGCAAATGCTAAGAACCACACAGCCCCTCTATCCACCCAGCCAGTGCCCAACCAACCACCACACATCCTAGGCAAGCCAGCTTCCAGCCTAGCCCACCAGGTCATCACATATTTATGATCAAGCTCAGCAAAAATCACCCGTCTGGCCCTATTCGGCAGGAAACTTGAGCTAGTCTATGCATGCTACAAAATAATAAATGCTTATTGGTAGTCCTCTCCACTTAGGATAATTTGTTATACAATAATTGCTCTCCAAAACATCAATGTATCTTTCAACTTCTTCCCCACCGCCCTTTATGCAACTCAAACTATGTAATATTTCCCGAGTCTCACAATCATATTTCAGTGCCTTGGCTTGCTGTATCCTCTGCCTAGGAGGCTTATTTCTCTTCCTTAACTTGTGTTTCTCATCATTCAAGATCCCTCAGCAAACATGATCACCCGGCAGCTATTTTTTGAGTAAAGTGCTGAGATGTCAGAATTGAATGTGGCCATCTATCCATCTTCCAGGTCACTGGTGAAGGAAAGGCAGCTGGTTAATGTTACTCTCCTCTTTCTTTCTGTATACGATGGCTGTCTACTTATTTTTTTTTCAAGCTTTTTGAGACAGTCTTTCTATGTAACCTTGGCTATCCTAGAACTCACTATGTAAACCAGACTAGCTTTGAACTTATACAGATCCACCTGCCTCTGCTTCCCAAGTGCTGAGTTTAAAGACATGTACCGCCATACATGGCTCATGTTATTTTTTCTTTTTTTATGTTATTTTTTCTTATTTCTCCCTAAGCACTATATTTCCTCAATTAAAGCATGTCTCAGCATGAATAAAGAATAGTAATAGTTTTAATTTATGAAGAGCAGATGAGATTATAAAAGCCAAGCACTAAGCCTGTTGCCTTTTTATTTTTAATTTTTTAAAGATTTATTTATTTATTATGTATACAGTGTTCTGCCTGCATGCCATTTTTAAAAGCCCAATGTCAGGACTACCCAAGCCAAGGGCTCTTGCGTTATACTAGGGCGCCCTCTGCTGTGTGTACATGTGTCTTGTCCACACCTCAGGAGAATGAGTTTCCAGAATGGTTCATTCCAGGCAATGGTCTGTTTTTTAATCGTGGATGCTCTGGGCCTCTCCGTAGTGTCATAGCTGGGGTCAGTTCCTTTCATAGCTGTCGCTCATGTGTACCTGTTTGTTGGTAGACAATAAAGCTGATGTTTAACAAGGAATGAGTAAGAGTCCCCCATTGCGGTGGGCGAAGGTGTCAGAGACACAGCCCCCCACCCCCGACTAACTTGGCAAGACTTGTCCTTCTAGACCTAGCTCTGAAGCTCTCAGACTCTTCCTTGAGGTTGTAAAAAAGTGGCCTGGAGAGAACCTGCAGTGCCCATAGCACAACAGCTGGCAAGTGGCGAGAAAGGGGCCAAAGCCATCCTAGAAGGGGAAAGAGAAGTCTAAATCCAGAGTTCACATGTCAGGACCACCCAGACCAAGCCCCCAAATTCCAGTCCCCAGTCATGTGCTAACTTTGTCATGTTGCTCCTACTTGTGGTTTGAATCAACAAAACCTTTTGGTTTTGGCATTGTATCTCGTCTAGACCATAAATAATCCCTTTAATGAAGGCTAACTAGAGATGGTACGACAGGCTTGGAAAAGTAGAAAAGATGTCATGTTTGAGAGACAGAAAGCAACTACACCCAAGAGAGTTTGGTTACAGAAATCTGAATGTTGTGTTTCCGTTGATGGAGTAAAGACATTCACAGATTACGGCATAAAACTTTTCACAAAACAGGTTATATGCCATGATTACTAATCATATCACTGCCACGGTACTAAAATAGCAAGGATAAAATATTGAGATGGCCCTTTTAGCAAGTCACTTAGAGTCGCTGTGGCAACCTTCATGGTGAACTTGACTAGGTTTAGAATCGCGAGAAGACACGTCTCTAGGCACCACTGAGGCTTAACTGAGGAGAGCTCTGCCTTTAATGTGGGTGACACTATCCCATGGGCCAAGACCCCAAGCTGAGTAATGAGGAGAAAGCAACTGGTCCCTCTCTGCTTCCCGACCACAGGCAAAATGACCTCTCTTCCTCCTGGCAGAACTGAAGCTGTTCTCACTGCTACTTTTTGTCACAGTGGACTGCATTTCCAAGCTGTGAGCCAGAATAAACCTTTCATTATGTTGCTTTGGTAGGGTATTTCGTAGCAGCAATGAGAAGAATAGGAAGTGTCCCTGCTCTGATAAACTGATCACAGTGGATAGGCCTCTGGGACCGGTTTACGTGAAGAAGATGGAAGAGTTTTCAGCTGTGGGCTAGAGAAACTGAGGATGCTGTGAGCGGAACTTAGTGGACCATTCTGATGAGAGCTAGAAAGGCCAGAATGTGGACAAAAATCAGACATTAGAGACCCAGCTCATGAGATCCCAGAGAGAAACTGAACTGAGGTCGTTCATTTCATTCATTTCATTCTCTGTCAGAGAATCTGGCTACATTCTACCTATGTCATTAAAAAAAAATT
Organism: Pachyuromys duprasi; assembly: GCA_028658305.1. Taxonomy (NCBI): domain Eukaryota; kingdom Metazoa; phylum Chordata; class Mammalia; order Rodentia; family Muridae; genus Pachyuromys; species Pachyuromys duprasi. Next base: position 43,510,108 of record CM053747.1, on the reverse strand, counting down.
AATGAGGCTAAATTTTAAGACAATGGATCAGTTTCTCTCGTGGAGAAAATTTCAAGTCAGCATGGCACTCGAGCTGCGGCATGGTTACTGTCCGTTGCACTTACACGGAGTGCAGGAGGGAAGGGATGGACCATGTACATGTGAGCAGGGAAGAAGAGGAAACAAGTTTAAAGACTTGAGTGAGAAAAAAATAGATATACTTGTTAAAGGAATTAGTGTCGATTAGGAGAAACCTTGTGCTCTGCACTAGAACAATGGGAAACGTTGGCCTGGGGGTAAGATCAAAGGCCTAATTTATGAAAATGCAAATTAATTAGAAAGAAGAGAATCTGAACTGAGAATGCAGCCACAGAGATTCTCTGCTGAGAAGCAGCCGCCTAGGGAAAGTGCTTTCCCAACAGCAAATACAAACATAGGCCACCAAATCTGTGACAGATGGTGGGTGTCACAGGGCCAAACTAGATTACAAACTGGCAACAGACCTTGGCAACAGTGTCCACACAGTGCTGGTTTTGCCTGCGTGCAAAATATAAGAGTCAGAGATTCCTAAAGGCCTGAACCAATGTTCCAGAAAGCGCCTTAAGCCAGGCAACAAGTAGCAGACAAAGATTCCTTGCAAGGCCCTAAGAGGCCCTGGTTTGAAACACTAACGGTAAGGCCTGAGTTACAGGGGAGACCTCCTAGATGCTGCAGATGTCTTAGCTAGGGTTACTACTGCTGTGATGAAACACCATGACCAAAGCAACCTAGCTGGGAAGGTTCCATATCATTCACTGTTCATCACTGAAGGAAGCCAGGACAGGAACTCAAACAGGGCAGGAACCTGGAGGCAGGAGCTGAGGCAGAGGCCGTGGAGGGTGCTGCTTCCTGGCTTGCTCCTCGTGGCTTGCTCAGCCTGCCTTCCTACAGAACCCAGGACCACCAGGGGTGGCACCAGCTCACAACAGGCTGGACCCTCCCCCAATCAATCACTACTTAAGGAAATACCATACTGGTTTGATATAGCCCAGCATTATAGAGGCATTTCCTCGTTTAAGGTCCCCTCCTCTCTGATGACTCTAGCTTGTATCAAGTTGACATAAAACTAGGCAGCACAGATGTCCACTTAGACAAGATCAGCCACATGTGTGGTGGGTAGTAGACATAAAAGGATACAACTCCCTAAGATGATTGCAGCCCAGATATTTCGTCAGAAATTCAGGATGCCAGACGTGGAGTTGCAGGATTTAGTGCTCAGCTCACTTTCTCCTTTTGTTCAGTTTGGAATCCCAAACCACTGCGTGGAGCTTCCTAGTGAACCCTCTCTGGTAACCCTGCTACGGTCCCTCTCCCTGATATGTCTTTCAGGTGATTCTTACCAGTCAAGTCCACAAAGACAACTAACTGAAACAAGTCTACCCCTTTTTCTGCCTGAAACACAAACATTCTATTCACTTATTTTGAGACACTGCAGGACTTTTTTTCTTCTGGGTTTCGTCCTTGCTTGCCTCAATCACTTTTTGCTGTGGTCACATTCCTCCCTTTTAGACCGAGAATCTTGTGTGTGTGTGTCTTTGTATACTGGAAGAATGCAACTGGTATTTGGTCTTATAAACACCCACAGTTAAGAGTTTGTGTTTACTGGAGCATATTTTTTATATATGTTTAGGAGCAGTATAGCTGGATCTTGAGGAAGCACTGTTCGTTATTGTCTGGGAAAGCACCAGATTGATTTCCAAAGTGGTTGTACAAGTTTACATTCCCACCAGCAACAGAGGAAGGTTCCCTTTTCTCCACATCCTCTCCAGCATGTGTTGTCACTTGAGTTTTTGATCTTGGCTATTCTGATGGGCGTAAGGTGAAATCTCAGGGTCGTTTTGATTTGCATTTCCCTGATGACTAAGGACGTTGAGCATTTCTTTAAGTGTTTCTCTGCCATTCTACATTCCTCTACAGAGACTTCTCTGTTTAGCTCTGTACCCCATTTTTTTAATTGGATTACTTGATTTGTTGCTGTTTAAGTTCTTGAGTTTTTTATACATTCTGGATAGTAGCTTTCTGTCAGATAAAGGGTTGGTGAAGATTCTTTCCCAATCTGTAGGCAGTCATTTTGTTTTGATGACAGTGCCCTTTGCTTTATAGAAGCTTCTCAGTTTCATGAGGTCCCATTTATTGATTGTTGCTCTTAGAGCCTGTGCTGTTAGTGTTCTGCTCAGGAAGTTGTCTCCTGTGCCAATGAGTTCAAGGCTCTTCCCCACTTTTTCTTCTAACAGATTTAGTGTGTCTGGTTTTATGTTGAGGTCTTTGATCCACTTGGACTTTAGTTTTGTGCATGGTGATAAGTATTAATCTATTTGCATTTTTGTGCATGTAGACATCCAGTTATACCAGCACTATTTGTTGAAGATACTATCTTATATAACAAGGACATTTGCTGAACCATGTTCGTAGCAACTTTATTCATAATAGCCAGAATCTGGAAACAACCCAGATGTCTCTCAGTTGAGGAATGGATACAGAAATGGTGGTACATACTCAGCAATTAAAAACAAAGAAATCATGAAATTTGCAGGCAAATGGTGGGAACTAGAAAAAAATCATCCTAAGTGAGGTATCCCAGAAGCAGAAAGACACACATGGTATATACTCACTTATAAGTGGATATTAGACAAATAATACAGTATAATCATACTAAAATCTGTACACCTAAAGAAGCTAAGCAAAAAGGAAGACCCTGGGTAAGCTGCTCAATCCTCATTCAGAAAGGAAAATGGGATAGACATCAGAAGTGGGAGAAAACAAGGAACAAGAAAGGAGCCTACCACAGAGGAACTCTGAAAGATTCTATCCAGCAGGGTATCAAAACATATGCTGAGACTCATAGCCAAACTTTGGGCAGAGTGCAGGGAATCTTATGAAAGAATAGGGATATAGAAAGACCTGAAGGGGACTGAAGCTCTACAAGGAGAGCAACAGAACCAAAAAATCTGGGCACAGGGGTCTTTTCTGAGACTGATACTCCAAACAAGGACTGTGCATGGATATAACCTAGAACCCCTGCACAGATGTAGCCCATGGCAGCTCAGTATCCAAGAGGGTTCCCTAGTAAGGGGAACAGGGACTGTCTCTCACATGAACTCAATGGCTGGCTCTTTGATCACCTCTTCCTGGGGGGGGGAACAGCCTTACCAGGCCACAGAGGAAGACTATGCAGCCAGTCCTGAGGAGACCTGATGGGCCAGGGTGAGATGGAAGGGGAGAAGTTATCAGTGGACTGGGGAAGGGTCATGGGAGGAGAAGAGGGAGGGATGACGGGATTGGGAGAGGAGGAGGGAGGGGCTACAGCTGGGATACAAAGTGAATAAATTGTAATAAATAAATAAATAATTTAAAAGAGTTTGTGTTTACTGATGCACCAACCAAAGACCATACATGGACTGGACCTAGGCCCCCTATACACATGTAGCCCATGGCCAGCTCAGTCCTCATATGGGGTCCCTAGTAAGGGGAATGGAGGCCAACTCTGACATGGGCTCTGTTGCTTGCTTTTCCATTTCCCTGCTGAGACTACCTTGCCAGGCCACAGAGGAATAGGACGCACTCAGTCCTGAAGTGACTTGATATGCTGGGGTGGGTGAGTAGGAGGCAGCTCCCTTTCTGAGAAATATGGGGTGAGGGATGGGGGAACAGGGAGGGAGAGGGTGGGACTAGGAGAAAGGAGAGAGGAAGCTATGACTGGGATGTAAAGTGTCTTTAGTCTCAGAAAAGACTTTGGACTTTTGGAGAGAGCCAGGAGGGACTTTTAGAGACTATTGGGAACTGACGAGTTTTGAATTATGAAATGGATGTGAGACTGACTGCAAAGGCCAAGGACAGAATAGTGTAGATTTAGATAAATCGTGTGTGGTAGTGCACACCTTTAATCCCAGCACTCCAGCAAAGGCAGGTGAATTTCTGTGAGTTAAAGGCCAGCATGCTCTCCATATCCAGCTCCAGGCCGGCCAGGACTGTCCAGCAAGCAGTGCCCTGTCTCAAGAATAAAGAAGCGAATAGAATGTTTGCATGTCAGGTTGACAAGGGGTGGATGGTTGTTATTGTAAACTTGACTTGTGAGAATCACCTAAAAGACATATGGAGGAGGCTGGTCGTGAGGGGCGTGGATGACGGTGACAGTGACAGGCAGATTTCACTAGGGAGCACCATGCAACGGTCACCAGCTTCCATCGCCCTCTGCTTCCCGACTGCAGGCGAATGCGGCCAGTCACCCCCAGGCCCACTCCAGCCTCCTCCGCTGGAGCGTCATGCCTTCCCTGCCGCGATGAACCGTGAGCCCTCATACCGTGAGCCAAAGTAAACCTTTCTTTGATTATTTTGTTACAAGAAAAGTAGCTTTCTGCCTAAAAAGAATGCAAGCTTCTATGTTAGCAGTTACTACTTTATACTGTTGTGAAAAGGGAAATGTGTGTGAGGGTAACTTCATTTTTGTTAAGATTTTTTTGAGGGGTTGGTCTTATTTCTGCTAAAAGCATATTCTGTGCTAGTGATATGGTTCATCAGATAAAGGTGGTTTGTTGACTTGGTTCCCCAGGACCCACATGGTAGAGAGAACAAAACATGCACTGTGAGTTGTTCTCTGAGAGCCATGAATGGCACGTGTGTACACACAGACATATGGACATGAGTAAATATTTAAATACATTCTAAATTTTCAAAATCATATTTAAAGAACATTGTTCTGCAAAACTTGAAGCATTCCATTAGGTGCTATGCTGATATTATGTGTGCTTTTTGAGCACCAGATATGATACATGAAATTTCAAAATAATAATAACTTGGGGCTATGATTATGTTGTCCTTCTCCCAAAAGTTTTCTGTGTACTTTGCTAGGCTGCTGTGGTACCAGCAATCTATTAGAACCTTCGTCTAATGAGAGACTTAGAAACTTCAATTTTGACTTCAGAGCATCTTGACTTTAGCTAAAATGAGTAAACTTGTCCCAACTTGTTTCTTCCTCAGAACTCACGGGACAATTGTTACACTAGTGGGCTTCCTGTGTTTGTACTTTTCCATCCCTTCTGTCCTAACTTAGACCATAGGGCAGCCCAAACCCTGGACCTGCACATCAGGAAGGGGTGGTCACGCTCACTACAAACCCTCTTCTTCTGCCGTTAATTAATTCTTAACCACTTGGCCCTGCCTTCTGGTAAATCCCAGAACTATAGTGGCAGAATCCAGGGACCTGTAGGCATCTAAACTCAGAGAACAATCCTTTATTACCAAGAGAACTGACATGGCAAAGGCTTTGAAAACCAAATCAATGCAGCCCAGTGCCCATGTCCCAGACTAGCCTCTGCGTGAAGCACAGCACTGTGTACCAAGGTAGTGCTGCTGAAGTGCTTCATCCATAGTTGAGCCTGGCAGCAAAGGCCTATAACCCCAGATACCTGAAGTAGGAGGGTCAGGAGTTCAAGACCAACCTGAGTAAGCAAGACCTTGCTTCAAATTAAAAGAGAAATTGGGAAATTGTTTTGTTTTATCATTGTGTCACGGAAGTTTAGTGGCAATACATTCACCTAGCGTATGTGAGGCCCTGAATTCAGTCCTCAGCACCATGAAAAAGAAATAGTGAATAAATAAATAATAGGCTGTCTGTGGCTGGAGAGATGGCTCAGCCGGTGAGAGTGCCTGCCGTTCCATCATGAGAACTGGAATTTGGACCCCAGCATCTATGTTCGGTGGCTCATAAACACCTGTCACTCCAGCTTCAAGATCTAAATTTCTCTTTTGGCTTCCACAGGCGCGCGTGCACACACACACACACACACACACACACACACACACACACACACACACTTCCATAAATAAAAATCAAATAACATGAAATTGTTTTTTAATGGGCTGTCTTTGGAACTGAAGAACAGAAGGCAGATCTGGATTTGCATCTGAGACTGTGGCTGTCATAATGAGGAGCCTTATAACACAATCGTCAAAATGTCCAGGAAATGACTAAAATTTACTGAACGTATGAAGAATTGGAAAAGTCTCTCGGTAGGAGATACAGTCAACAGCCAGGCAGAGATGACCAGGTGTCAACACTATTAGACAAGAAGGTTAATGCAGTCCTTCTGACATGCTCCGTGAAGTAAAAGCAACACGCTTAGGAGTTGAGCCGTGTGGCTGGACAGAGAGCAAACAAATAAACACACTAATAAACACATTATTACTGTCATAGTTATTTTTAATTATTTTAAAAATAATAAAAATCATTTCCTTTGTAATAGCAAAAAAATTATAAACTAGAAATAACTGTAATAAAATGTATGAGATCTTTTTATTAAAACTAAAATTTTTATTGAAATGCTCCCCTTTTTGAAGCTTTGGGTTTTCAGTTTTATATGCATAGGTGTTTTTCCTGCATGTACGTGTGTGTACCACACGCACGCAGCACCCGCGGAGGTTGTTAGACCCTCTTCAAACAGCGATGAGTTGCTATGTGGGTGAACGGTGGGAACTGAACCCAGATCCTCTGGACAAGCAGCTCGTGCTCTTAACCGCGGCGGCAGCCCTCCCGCCCTGCCCCGTTTGGAGACAGTCTCTTGCTATGCAGTCCTTACTGGCCCAGAACTCTCTATGGAAACCAGTCCGGCCTCAAGCACAGACGTCTGAGTGCATCTGCCTCCCATGCACTAGGGTTAAAGGTGTGCACCGCCGTACTGCAAGAGCTTGCTTTAAAAAGAACACATTAGAAAATCTGGAGAAAATACCCTGTTTACTGTGGGGGACGTTTGATATTTTGACTATTTTAGCTCTCCTTTAAAAAATATAATTGTAAACCTCGTTCAGAAGAGTGAATGCGCGGACTCCTTAGGGAACGGCAGGACCGACAGAAGGGCCAGCCTAGACTGTGTGCTCGAGAGAGTGTCTTCTCTTAGCAGTGGCTGTTTCTACTCTCCTCCAGTCAGAAAAAGGAATGGCAAGGTTGCTCCTGTTCGCATTGTTTAATAAGAATGCATCAGCATTTTTTTAAAGTACATAGTTTCAAAAATGAATAAAAGAAACGAAAAATGTTTTTAAAATGCTAAATTTGTAGTAAAAAGTCAAAACCCTGTTTCTATTCTTTCCTCATCTAGTCCTACACACACACATCACACACCCATATCTCACACACATACGTACACACATCACATACACATCAGTGTGCGCAGCTCTGGAGGCTAATAAACTCTCACACTTACATCATATAGAAAGTGAATACTCCATTCTAGTAGCCTCACCTCACTAAACTTCATAAGCTACCAGTTTGCCCTCATCTAGAACCTCCTATGTTAGGCTTTTCACATCTATTTTGTGTATCACACACACACACTTCCATAAATAAAATCAAATAACATGAAATTGTTTTTAATGGGCTGTCTTTGGAACTGAAGAACAGAAGGCAGATCTGGATTTGTATATCTGTTATTGCCGCTCTCATCCTTACCTTCTGAGTAGGTACCATCATCTCTGTCGTCAGAAGAGGAAAACTGTGACTCGGATGCTTATTTTGGGTCAGTCACCAAATGGCTAAGTCAGGATTAAAGCTCAAGCCGACACTGCCAAACCCCGTGCTCTTTCTGCCCCGCCTCGGCCTCTTCGGAGGAAGAAGCTATGGAAAGAATCCCTTTGGCTCAGCTCAGGGAATGGGATACTATGTCAGTAGGAGGATTTTCTAGCCAAGAGTCTCTGTGCCTTATGGTGACTCATATTTAGATCATGTTCCTTGAGAGTAGGGGAAGATATTTGTAAGCAGCTGGCTTTAACATCTGAGAGCTGCAAGCGAGCTTCTCAAGGGAACCTGCCAACCAGATGGCAGGAATCTGAGAGGTCATGGCAACTGCCTGTTTTCCACACAGCTAAAATGTCAATCCTTGCTGAAATTTCCTTTCCGCTGCCCAGCCAGGCATGGTAGGACATGCCTGTAATTCTGTTACTTGGGAGGCCGAGGCAGGAGGATCATGAGTTCAAGGCCAGCCTGGGCTTTAGGTGAGATCCTATCTTTAAAAAATAATCTGAGATATTTAGAATACTTTTTATTCTAGAACCAATGATCTCTCACTTTTTTTTTCACTGTTTGTGTGTGTGTGTGTGTGTGTGTGTGTGTGTGTAACACAGCCTATATGGGTGTGTAAGCATGGGGATACATTCATATACTCACCCCTTGATGCATGTGTAGGCCAGAAGTTGATGTGGGATGCCTTCCTTAATTACTCTCCACATTGTTTTTTGAGACAGGGTCTCTTGCTGAACCTGAACTCACAATTTCAGCTAGAACAGCTGGCCAGTGAACTCTGGGAATCCTGCCTGTTCCCACAATCCTACACACACACACACACACACACACCTATTTCTAGAATCCCAGCTTACAGATGGGGTTATAGATGCACACTGCCATAGCTACCTTTTATGTGGTTACTGGGGATTCAAACTCAGGTCTTCATCATTGGACAATCATCACTTTACCCACCCATCCGTCCCACGTTCCTACCAACGTATTCTTAAAAGACTTGATCTATGACATTTCTTTGTTCTTTTATGATAAAAACTTCATGAAATGGGCTAAAGAACTGACTCAGCAGTAACAGCCCTTGTTACTCTTGCAGAGAATCTAAGTCCAATTCCCAACACCCATATGGCAGCTAATAACCGTCTGTAATTCCAGTCCCAAGAGAGTCAACCCTCTTCTGGGCCTAGCTGACACCAGGCACGTGGTACACGCACATACATGAAAGCAAAACACTCGTACACATAAAATAATATTAATTAATTAATTAATTAATAACTTCATGAATAACCTGTACCCATGCTCCCAGCTCATGGTCATTCATATTTGGCTCCAGAATAAATAACCTTTTATTTACCCTTGAGATTAGTACTGTGTTCACATGTCAAAAGTTCTGCCACATTAAAATAGAACATCATAGACCACAATTTTTTTCTTCTCTCTCTCTTTTGTCATGGAACTTAATCTCATTGACTGATAGTTACAAACTCCTCGATCTGAAATATTTTGTAGTTGTAGAATATTAGAACAAAAAATATCATCAAACATTACTAACTCTTTGCTTACAGAAAAGTTAAGAATTATCTTATCAAACGTGCCCAGGAGTCAATTTACTTAGGAAATTGACTTAAAAGCTTCAAGGAAGCCAGGTTTGGTGGTATACGCTTATATTCCCAGAACTAAGAAGAAAGAGGCAGGAGGATTGCCATGAGTTAGAAGCCAGCCTGGACTACATAGCAAGGTGCAGGCCAGCCAGGTCTGCTCCACAGTGAGACCTTGCACAGTGAGAAGTGAACAAGCAAGCAACATCAGGCCTGGGGCATCGCTCAGGAGTGAAGAGCAGTTACTGCTTTCACAAAAGAACCTGGGTTCAGTTTCCAGCACACACAACAGGCAGCTCACAACCTCCTGAAGCCGCAGCTCCAAGGGATTTGACACCTTCTTCTGGCCTCTGTGGTTACCCAAACACACAGGCACACACATGCATAAATAATTAATGGAATAAATTATTTTTTTATTTTTTAAAACAAGAAAACTCAAGCCCAACAAAATGTTCTTGCTATCCCCTATCCACTCCCTCAAGAAAATGGTAACTAATTTGCCTTGTCTCAAAACATATAAGATACTATGATGTAATTATGTGTAGCTAAAACAATAGAGTAACATAGAATAACTCCTAATTGTTTAAGATTATTTAATTTTTAAGCCAGTCATTGTGTCGCATGCCTTTAGCCCCAGAACTTGGGAGGCAGAGGCAGGCAGGTCTCTCAGTTTCAGGCCAGCCTAGTCTACAGAGCTAGTTCCAGGACAGTCAAGGCTACACAGGGAATCCTTGTGTGTAAGAATGTGGGTTTGTGCGTATTAGTGCAGTGCGTGTGGGGCCAGAAGAGGTCCCCAGATCCCTGGAGTTGGGATTACAGGCAGTTGTGAGCATCCTGGGCTGGGTGATGGGAACCAGCCCTGGTACTCTGCAAGAGCTGTGTGGGTTGCTAGTGGCTGAGCCATCTCCCCATGCCTGGAACAACTTGTATTTCTGGGCCAAGATTTTTTTTTTAGTTGACAGCCGGGGGGGGGGGGAAGCTCTCAGCATTTTTTTCAAGTCATCATAACTAGTATTCTAAAGAACATTTGCCAATTTTGAATTGCAAATAAAAAATTAGCCTATTAAAATGTATGTCCGGCTGCCAGGTACTGAAAACCACTTTCTCCCTGAGGAACTAATCCTGGGACTCATCCCCAGACATGACTGTCCCTGCGGCTTAAATAAATAGTTCTGAAGAATCAGGCTTTCTTTCTTTTACTGTTTCACTGGAGATAAGAAGGGTGTCTTTTTATTTGAAGAACAAAAATATCAGCAAAAGATGAAAAAGGAGGGTGAAGCCAAGCACAGAGAGATCCCAGGTGGGAAATGTACTTGTTTCACGAAACACATCTCTCTCTGCGCCTGGATGCGCAACAGCTCAGAGACTAATCATCAATCATAGTAAAGGTGAAAGATGTGATCTTTCATAAGTGACATTCAAGATGAACTGGTCCAAAATCACCCTTAAAGTCAATGGCCTCTGCTCTAATGGGTCATATATCTAAGACCGACAGTCTCTCACATGCACGCGGCTCTCTCATTCCCAAGTCAAGATTTATGGGAACCACCACATGAGCAAATCAAGTCTCCAAGAACAGCCTCTCCCCTTCTGTTGCTCTGCATTCTGAACGTGTCTCCTGTGATCCGGCTAGGGTGGGATGGGGTGAAAGCAATGGCTTTCCGAAGCAGTATCTCCCTGTCATCTGATTCCAACCATAGCTCTTAGCTCTTCCACATACCTTACTCCCTTGGATGGTTTTTTTATTTTGTTGTTGTTTTTATCGTTTGTTAGCTTGCCTGTTTTGTTATTTTTTTATTTGTTTGCTTGCTTGTTTTGCTGGCTGATTGATTTTTTTTAACAAGATCTCATGTATAAAGCTGGAAATAACCTTGAACTTCTGATCCTCTTACCTCTGCCCCTATGTACTGGGATTATAGGAGTGTGCAACTACAATTAGTTTATGCAGTGTCGGGGACCTGACGCTGGGTTTCATTCACGAAGGCAAGCACTCTACCAACTGAGCTACATCCCCAACCCACGTTTCCCGCAGAGAAATCTTTAAATGGATTGTAGGACACCGGAAGTCCTTATCACTCTGGATGCATGGAAGTGTAACACTCATTTTTAAATTCTATTTTTTGGGGGGTTCTGTAAAGCCTCTCTCTGCCAATCCCCCAACCCTAGGTAGGAGAGGAAAGGTTAGTGGGGAGAGGGGGCACAGATGCTGAAAGCTGCTATGCTGCTTTGATGCATTTTTCTCCATCAGGGACGCTGTCCACCACACTGCCTGTCTCTAGTCATTCCAAACTGCTACATGACACACGCCAGCACCACCTTTCTCTCTTGGGGCTCCCAAACTTATATCCCTCGAGGCCTAGACTCCCCTCTCTGTGTAGCACCAGGCCAGCTGTTAGCAGCTGGCAAAGGCCACACCCTGCAGGAGACAATTATCAGTAGTGGACAAACTAAAGCCCAAAGTAAAATCCCACATTTGGGATGAGGCAAAAACATATTTACATAACATAACTGAGTTTACAAAGAAACCGAAACTTCCATTAAATGGAAGGCTCAAAGGGAAGAAAGCAAAAGAAGACAAGCTTTTTATAGTGGCATTTCTGATGACCACCAGGAAATCTCTGGCTCTCAAAAATCTTGGCATTATGAAGACAAATTGGCCAGGGTCTGGCTGGATGTGTAGTGAGAATTGCTATATACATCATCACCGTTGACTAGCAAAGTAGTCTGTTGGGGTTTTTTTGTTTTTGTTTTCCTCTAGGACCTTCCCAAAGCTATATCAGAAAAAAATATAAAATGACTAGGAGGCAGGGGGATTGACAACTGACAGTCCAGTCTGGGTCCCGGGACTGGCCGGAGCTTGTGGGTACCACCCAGATCACAGGCACCTGGTACAGACCCCAGGCGTGCCGCTGAGGAAATGCGCTTTTGTCTCACTTACACCACGTGAAAATAACACAGTTCTGAATCTTAAAACTATGGGCTCTAAAGAGAGGGCTGTTCTGCGCTGTTTTGTTCTGTCTAATCTGGCTGTCAGGAAAAAGGTTGGGGGGTCAGGACCCTTCGGGGGCTCAGGGGAGTGGTGACCAGGGTTTCATACCACAGCGTGCCTGTAACCCGCCTCAAACCTCGTCACAGAGAAACAAAAAGAGAAAGAAAATGCAGGGCTGGGACGAAGGCAGAGCAGTGTGGGAAGATCTGTTGAGGCTTAGTGTTTCTAAAGCCTTTGAACGTGAATGACAGTTCCTCCGCGCTCTCTGAAAGTGTGTCAGAACGCTCTTTCATTAGAGGCGAAGCTGTTAGGTAACCCTAGGTTAAAAAGGGTTCGCTTTTCGTAGGTGGTTCTCTGTTGCTGTCAGTCATGCCCTCTGCTCTCTTTGCAGTGTTTTAGACAAACTTGTTCTCTTAAAAACAAAACAACAACAAACCCAGATTTACAGCATTAGCATTTTCAGTGTGTGTGTGTGGTATATGCACGGGAGAGTGCGTGCACACCTCCACGAGCAGACATGTGGAAGCCAGGGTTCAATGTCATGTGTCTTCCTTAGTTTTTTGAAACAGCCTGTCACTAAGCCAGGATCTCACCAGCTCAGTTACGGACTGGCTGACAGGGAGCCTCTGGGATCTCCATTCTCTGTCTCTTACCCTACTCCCAGACACGGGGGTTAGAGGTGCCTGCATGCTGTGTTCAACTTTTACACGGGTGCTGGGGACCAGAAGTCAAGTCCTACTACCCACTGAGCCATCTCTCCAGCCCAATGATACAGACTTGTTTGAGCTAGAACTACTACGCATGGAGGGCTTGGGGGTGGGGGAGCATTGGGGTTTCTTGGCATTTGGGTCCCTCTACAGAGATTTGTACAGAGACGGGTGGATAGTAACAAAAGAAATGTTCTATTAAGGGAGAAAGGCCCTTCCTTCCAAGGCTGGAGAGAGGTCAAGGACTGTGCATGCCAGGCCGGGAGAGCCTGACTTCTTATAGGTCATTTTCACAGCACCCTCCCTTCCCCATATTTGCATAGCTTTGGCTTTCCCTCACACTCGCTCCACCACTGATAAATAGTTCTGGTCAGGGTAGGACTCTACCTGTTTTCTCTGACTCTGTGCTGGTTGCAATGCTTCTCTCTGCCCTACTTTCCTTCCACAGCAGCAGGTGAGCTTCTGTTGGACTCACTAGGACGCAAGGCTGAGGTGGGAAACCACAGAGAGAGGTGAGAAAGACAAGAATGTGAATTCGTAGTCTGAAGGGACAGGATTAAAAGAGAAATCTGTGGTCTCTCAGACAAAGAGGTAATGTGCAAACTTCTCAGACCAACTGCTGACTGAGTCCAGGATATTAATTTAAAATGCCAAGTTCTAAGGCCTGGTGTGCCAAGATGCTGTAGATAAAAGTCCTCAAACCTTAGCAAGTAGAAGGATCACTCAGGGAGCTGTTTTGTGATGGATGCAGCACTCCAGACCCCGGTCTGGGAGCATCCCTCCAGTCAGTCTGGGGTGGGTTCAGGAGACTCCAAGTGAGCAAGGAGTCCAGATGCTGTCGTTCAAACAGCCGTGTGTTTGTGAGAACTATGCTATACCCTTCAGAGCAAAGGAAACGGCAACTCACCTCTTTCCTCTGTTTAAAGAAATTGTCAGCTTCTGCAGTGTTTCATTATCATCTTTCCTGAGGTAGCACAGAAGCGTGCTCTGAGGCAGCACCGCCACCTGGTGTGTGGCTTTTCCTGAGGAGATAGAACAGTGTCTAATCACCACAGACCAAAGGAACGGCCCCACAAATCCAGCCTGATGGAGCAGCGAGTTTATGGGGTTACTTCTAGGAGCATGGCTGACTCAAAGAGGTTTTAAGGGCCTGGGAGTTAGACAGACTCCCTAGGGGGCAGACGGGGTGGGGAGGACCATGGCTATGTCACACAGACGTTGGACTTCCAAGGTGACCGTCTTCTTCCTCACCATCCTGACCTGAGACAAAAGCCTGGCAGCTTAAAACAAAGACCGTGGTGGGCTTTCTAAGCTAGCCAGTCCCCCTCCCCAAGCAGATAGATTGGCTCAATTTCAAGGCTAGAGTAGGACATATCACACAACAGTTGTACACCAGTCTGCCGTCTTGTGTCTTCAAACTGACCAACCTAAATTAGGGAAGAAAAATTCTTCAGAGACTTAGAAAGCACCAATCCTGGAGAAGAGACTGGCCACCCCGGCACTGGGATTACACAACACACAACACAAAATACACAACACAATACACAATACACAACACACCCCAACACATCCCCACCCAGCCCCCCGCAACACAGAGGCTTTTTATGTGGCTTCTGGGGATTGAAGTCAGGTCTTCATGTTAGGAACACTAGCCCTTTGCCAACTGGGCTCTCTTTCCAGCCCTCCTTCTGTTTTTATTGCTAAGGAAATTAAGACCCACAAAAGTCAGAGCTTGACTGAGGATTACCTGTCGGGAAGCCAAATGCAGTCTGTGAATCCAGAGGCATGGCATTTCCCAGACCATTATTTTTAACAATTTAATGAGCAGGAGATAGGAATTGCCATGAGACAAACCCCTATCAGTGTGCACACCAGCCAATGCTCTAGGTAGAACTGTGATCTCCACAGCTGGCATTGACTCGGGACACATCCTCTCTTACCAGCTACTACCCAGCTGAAAGGAAAAGTGGTTCTAGGACTCTGGTTCTCTGGAAACAGAAAATCGCTTAATTGCACATGCCATATAGCTGAGCTGTATAGCAAATATGGTATTTGCTGTATTCATGTACAGCGTACCTTCGGAACTAGCAGACCACAGTAAAGAAAACCACCGTATGCTCTGAATCACTCACGTGATGGTGTGAGGGATGGGCTAGATGGTTTCTGGACTCTCCTCGGCTCCCTGGTCCTGGTGATCACAATCAGAAGAATTCACAAGAGACACACACGAACACTACATAGAAGATTGTACAGTAACATAAAGCACTCTCAAGGGTTAAAGTGAACAGTGGCCAAAGGAACCATCATGAAGGAAAACACCCTTATCCTATGAAATTGAAGAGTGCCCAGAGAGAGACTGTTGCCTGAACCCATAAAACCTAAAAAGGAGGTTTTACACTATTTCTGGAAGTTTCTTAAAAAGTTTAAGTGGATAGGAGTGGGGGTTCTGTCCAGGTGATTTATTGACAGGCCCATTCGGACTAAATTCTTGAGGAAAGAGTTCAGTGGTATGTCTTTGTCCTTTAAAAAAGCCTCCTAGTAGGGAGTAATCTTATGATGATTTGGGCAGTTTAGAATGTTCTGTCTGCACCAGACTCAAGTCCATTATTTTAACCAGTTAGCTTCTGGTTTTACAAGCCACTGGTTTTGAGGGAGGGGTCCATCTTCAATACCTTCTAAGCCTGATAATGTCTCACTATCCAATATCCATTATTGGAACTGGATAGAACTAAATTTATTTTTACATTCTGTCTCTTAGGGCTAAGTACATTTGCTTTCTGAACATACATCTTCTCAACTCAAGATAAGAACCAAGATAAATGTTTTTTTTACTCTAGGCACCCAGTATTGCATGCCTGTGTAATTCTGAGGCTCAAGTGAGATGAGCCCTTGAGTCCAGAGACCAGCAGAGTGTTTCAAAAATAAATATATAACATTTCTAACTATAAAGCAAGCTGCATGTAGTAATCCCAGTACCTGGGAATCTGAGGCAGGGGGCTGTGTGTTTGAGGCCAACCTAGGCTCTATAGTGAGAGCCTGTCTTAAAAAAAAAAATTAAGAAATAAAATGCAAATTAAAAAGGACAAATGTTTCACATGACACAAACAATTAAATCAAATATAATCCATGAAAGCTCTTAACACACAGTAGGCACCTAGTGAGTATATACGTAACTACATATGGTTTGAATAATGAAAATTTCTCCTGTTGGTAGATGAACTTGAAAATGTGCTCAATGCTTTGGGCTTTGATGAGTAATTCATAAACATTGTCAACTTGTTCAGGGTGGAGACAGAGACAGATCAAAAGAAGCAAGCATCATGAATATTTCACGAAGGAGCTAACGCCTTTGAAAAGGTTGTTTCAACTGTATAAAGCTTCTTTTTTTAAGTTTACTTTGCTCATTCGTGTAGCAGAACTTTTAGAAGTAAACCAGTTTTCTTCCCTATGCCTTTCATTTTTTTAATGATGGGGGCGGGAGGAGGCCTTGTCTTTAGTCACAGAAACGGTGTCTGTATGTTCCAAAGCTTTGCTATCTGGCCAGGCAGTCATAATGTCTTCAACAGATACTTAGCCAGTGATGATGATGGACCACTAGAAACTAAAATTAAGCACTGAAGGGTGTCTGCACAGAGAAGAAGTACACATCCGAGAGACACAAACAAACCAACAGAATGTGATAAGTGCTACGAAAATACGGGCAGGAGGCCCAGGGAGAAGGGAATTATTTGGGGACAGTTTCCAAGAGACAATAACACTTAATGGCATTCTTAGCAAGTGAGCAGGAGTTAGCCAGGAAAAAAGTGGGACGTTCAGACGATATGATAGCTAGGCAAGGTCGTGGTGAGAGAAGACAGAGGGCATACTTGAAACTACAAATAGCAAGAAGTGGTTACAAATGAGAGCTGAGGAGAGGCAGATAGGGCAGGCAACCAAAAGATAAGACTATGGGTGGCCATAGATTGCTTAAGAAAGACCTTCTATACAAAACAATGATGATGACTCTGAAACTAAAAAAAAAAAAAGATCAAATGCCTAGAACAGTGCCTAATATCAGAAGAAAACAGAGCAGAAGTAGCTGACTTTTGTCACTCGCTCTTTTGTGGTGTGCCCTGGGTACTTGAGACAGGATTCTGGGTAGGAATGATGAGAAAAGTGTGGCATTGGGATGCCATACATGTATGGCACAGACCAGGTACTCTAGTGGCCCAGGGAGCCGTGTTCCAGGTGACGGGAGCAGGAAGCAACAGGAAGCATGGAGTTTTAAAGAATAGGCTGTCTCCTTCTAGGCTAGGAGCCCCGAATTCGGTAAGAAAACCACACAAACGCTGCAGTTGTGTGGCTACTTCATGTACTCTAGTCTGTGTGTGTGAAGCAAACCCAGAAACACGTTTGTGTTATGGTACCTTGCGGTCTTCTTAGAGTCAATGGGGCGGGGGGTGAGGGGGGGACACGAATTGATCTGAACGCTTTTTGGAGGCAACTATTCCAGAGCCCTACTGAGAGGAGTTGGGAACCAGAGACAGTGCTGGAATTGTCAGAAATGAATACACATATGTGTCTTGTTTTTTGTTTTCTTTTGCTTGAGGCAGAGAATATGTATAACCAGAGAGAGCCTTGTATTCCTACTAGTCCTGGATTCCAGGTGTGTCTTAGTGCTTTTATTGCTTCGATAAAACACTCTGACCAAAAGCAACTTGAGGGGAAAGGGGTTTATTTCACTCTCACAGTTCATCATCAAAAGCTGTGAGGACAGGAACTCACAGGGCAGGAACCTGGAGACAGGAGCTGATGCAGAGGCCGTGGAGGGTGCTGCTTACTGGCTTGATCCTCATGGCTTACTCAGCCTGGTTTCTTATAGAACCCCAAACCACCAGCTCAGGGATGGCCCCACCCACAATGAGCTGGGCCCTCCCACATCAATCACTAATCAAGAAAATGACCTACAGGCTTGCCCACAGCCAGATCCTATGGAGGCATTTTTCGTAATTGAAATTCCCTCCTCTCAGATGACTTTAGCTGGTGTCAAGTTGACATAAAACTATCCAGCACAAGGTGTATGCCAGTATGCCCAGATTGAGTATTTATTTCAATTTAAGAGAATAAGTTAGTGTAATGGTTAATCTTGGTTGTCAACTTGATTGGGTCTAGGATCAGCTAAAAGACACCTCTGAGTAGGTCTGTGAAGATATTTCCTGGAAAGACAAACTGCGGGGACAGGCCCTTGCACAGAGTAGGCTCTGCTTTTGAGAGGTGACCCAGATGTAAGGATGAGTGTGGGGAGGGAGACACAGAGCTAGGGTAGCTTGCCTACTTTTGCTCCTTGCAGATGAGTTCATCTGTTGCCTCCACTGCTGCTGTCTCCCTTTGCTGATGATAGAGCCCAGCTTCATCAGCCTTCTAACACAGAATAAAGGTCCTTCAGGAATCCTCCAGGCTTCCAACACCAAATTGGAACTGCCAAGAGATCCAGTTTGTTGAACTGAGCAGCCACTGGATTCTCTGCCTCTCTGGTGCACAATCATTGTTGGCCCAGTCTGTGTCATGTAAGCCAACCTAATACATGCCTTTTGCAATGTTCATTCTGTCAGCTCTTTAGAGAACCTTGACCAATTTCAGTAGATAAAAATGAGGTGTTTCAAAGATGCACAGTTTAGTACAAGATTAGAAGATACCAGGAGTAAAATCTAACAACATTATAAGACATTTCTCTCTTTAAAAAACAAAAAATGAGATGGTTGTTTTCAGTTTCCAGAAATTGCCATGCTTTCTGCTCTTTGCTGCCAGAATCTCCCCCACTCTATCCTTCTCCTGTCAAATAACTTAGTACAGCATTCTAACTGCACTCTAATATACCTGTCTCCCTCCATTAAACCATAAGCTCCATGAACATGGAGCTTACTTGTTTTACTAGCCATGTTATCCCTGGTGGTTAGTATAATGTGAAACGCTTAGCAGTTTCAAAATAAGTATTTCATGAGTGAAGATGAATGAATGCATAAACCAAAAAGAAACGTTAGAATGGGCTCAGGCCTGTGTGCTGAGCTTTAGTCAGCATCTAAAAATCAGTTCTCTCCATTCCAGAGGATCATCATGTCTGGGATCCAAGCCCATTTTGAGGGGCTGGGACCAATACTGGGGGCAGCAAAGGGTACTATGATGATTAAAAATAGAGTTCCCCAGGGACTAAGAAAAGTCATATATAAAAAAATACTTTTTTATGAGATTGGAATTTAGCTCTAATGACTAATGACATGTGGAAGGTGCTAGGTGTCATTTCTAGCTCCACACTGAGCCTATTAGTGGATGCCCCCATCCCTGGGAAGGTAACCCATCATGAGTCCTGAGACACTGGTCCAGTACATCTAGGACATGTGAGCCCCCAGATTGGAAATCAGGAACAGAAGTGGGGTGGGAATCAGTAAGTAAAGAGAAAGCATGTTGAGAGGTTTGCAGTGTACTTTTATCCGATTAAGCCAATATTTCAGATTACTGAAGAATCTGAGGATAAGACTTGAAACACCATCAAGCGGCTTGAAGATCTACAATAAAGCTGTCGCCAACAAAGATTAAGGTGACACTTGTCTTAATCTTAGATATGTGGCATAACCACTGACTCCCAGTTGGCGAGGTCTCCAAGCTTCAGTTCCCACGGCTGTCCACTGCATGATGCGTGCAGGGAACCTCGGACACGGATAGCGCACAGTGGACTCACTAAGTGGTCCCTATGTGGCACCAGGACTCGGGCGTCAGGCAATGAGTATAGGATCCAAAGTGGAGAGCGTATGTGTGGCTTTCCATGTTCCCATTCCTCCCCATCCCACCACACACAGACCTTCCCAAACAGCAGTCATCAACTTCAGCAGATCCTCAGAGGGGTTCTTCAATAAAGGACATTCTTCTAACCATCCACCAAGAGCCTGCTAGACCTCTGAGAGTGTGTGCCACATGATAACCTTTAAAGACACTCGTCCACACGTGTGACCTACCTCCAAAATTAGAGCCGGGACATCAGGGACCATATTTGGGGGTCGGGGGAGAATCTCTCAAAATGCGCTTTCTCAAAGTGTATCAGCTGTTAGTGCCTTGCACATTAGAATTGTCTGGAATCCTTCTTTCAAGAAACAGCTGCCGCGTGCCAGTCTGAGCAGCAATGGTTGGCTCTCAACTCTGGCTACACTCTAGCGCCATCTGGAGCAAGCTGCGCTTTCTGTTCAGGTTGTGTTTGTTCAGGCTCCGCCACTCAGATTTCCGTCTAATTGGTCTGGAAGGAATGCATCGTCAATAGCTTGAGAAATCTTTCCCTGCTTTATTGATTTTCTTTGAATGCAGACAGGGCTGCAGGCGGGGGCAGGGTGCTGTGTAGGTACTGTTGCCATGATAGATCAGATTCTTAGCAAGGAGTGCCTTTGTTGGAGGGCATTGTAAAACAAGGTGTTTAATAGCTCTCGTTCCTGTGGTTGCAGCAAATCTGGCACAAATAACAGATTCGGTCTGTCCAGCATGGGGTGTATTAGCAACATGCTATCTTTGTCTTGTGAGCATGCATGCAAATGTGTGCTTTCCACTTTTCCCTTCTTGAAATTGTCCTTGTATCTAGCTCTTATTTGCATAATGGCAATGACCAAATTGGAGGACGTTATTCATAGGGGCATGATTCATGCTCTAGTCTTACCCAGCGATTAACTATTCTAAATACGTACATGCAAAAAGAGGTAGCAATGTGAGTAGACTACGTATTTCTTGTTCTTTCTCGGTGTGTGAGTGTGTATGCATATATACATGCATGTTCGTGTGTTTAATGTGCTTTGTACATGTCTGCATGTTTGTATGTCTGTGTGCATAGTTGGAGGAGTACCCTTGTGTGTGCAGGTGTGTGCACACACATCTGTGCACATGCATATGAAGGTCAGGGAATAGCCTCGGGTGTCATTCCTGAGGCGCATCCCACCTTTTATTACAGAGAGGGCCCCTCGAGGCATGGGACTTTGTCAAATAGGTTCAGCTGGCCAGCCAGAAAGTTTCCAGGATCTGCCTTACCTGTCTCTGCCGCCCATCTCACCATCACCGAAATCACAGCTCACTCTGTGCTGGGGTTTCACACGGCTTTTGAGGATCTTAACTCAGGTAAGGGCTTTACTGACTGAGTCAACTCCTGCACCCTTTTCTTGTGGAAGCTATGGATAAAGCTAAGACTCCAGAGGAATTCTGTCAGTGGACACTCTGGGCTCTGACCCAAGATATCTAGCAGGATGGAGTTATTCTCCCTCTGTCCTCGGTATTATTGAAGGAGAGGTTTGAGAAGCAATAAAAGTATTTATAATGTGACACTCTAACTTGATTTTCCTTCAGATCCTAGGCAGCTGGGGCATCTTGGCTAATCTCAAATGCTAGAAATAGTATGCTATTTGTCACTTTGGTCCCAGCCAAGGGTCACATAGAAGCTAAAATAAATTCTGAAAGCCATTTGCATGAGTGGCTTAACTTTATTCACATAAGAACTCAAGGGACTGGCAAAGACTTCCTCTTACATTTCTTCCGAAGGGTTGAATTAGTTTGATGGCAGACAGAGTGAGTTGGGGAGGTGGGGGTGTTGACACAGACCAGGAGCTTGCTGTTACTCTGCATCATCAAAACTCAGTTTAATTTTTAACCTGGTGGCTCGAATAATGCGTATGCTAGGGAACGGATCTAAGGCTCGCTGGCTGGCAAGCTTTTGGCAGCCAACAGGAACAGCGTCTTTAAAAAGCACACAAAGGACCTAATACTGCATTGTGAGGGTGGGACAGAGATGCTGAGGGGCCAGTGGAGTGGCATCCCATTACAAAAACAGCAGTGGAAGCTCAGGGCACACAGCAGTCATTCCCAGGGGAGTAGCATGGCCCCTCAGTATTGGTAGGACCTCACAAGGAGCCACATAAGAAGAACTGTGATCAGAACAACTGTGAAGTTGAGAAACAGCTCCTGAGTAGACCGCTCCATCTTCAGAACGTCTGGATGAGAACTCCAGGCAAACTTCTGAGAACACACCAAGGACCTCTGGTTGGTCTTCGCTTCCTATCAAAGTAAGAGACACAGCATGAGAGGCACGTGAACGTTCCTAGAAGATGTTCAGTCTTCCTTAAAGGAAATGGAAGTCTTGGAAGAGGAGAGTGTTTGTGCTGACTTGCCCAACCCTTCCTCCTAAATTTATCATTGAAATCTTGGAGATATGGTCTCCTAAGGGTTAAGCACGTTAATGAGGTCAGAGTCATAGGTAACTTCAGCATCAACTTCACCTGGGAAGAAGGACTTTGTGGTGGTTTGAATAGGAATGGCCCCCATGGACTCGTGTGTTTGAATGCTTGGCACATAGGGAGTGGCACTATTAGGAGGTGTGGCCTTGTTGCAGTAAGTGTGGCCTCATCGGAAGAAGTGTGTCACTGTAGGGGCAGGCTTTGGGGTCTCCAGTGCTCAAGCTATTCCCACTGTGATACACAGTCTCTCCTTGCTGCCACCTGTGGATCAAGATATAGAACTCTCAGCTCCCTCTCCGGCACCATGTCTGCCTGCATGTGACCATGCTTCCTACCAGGATGACAATGAACTAAACCTCTGAACGGTAAGCCAGACCTAATTAAATGTTTTACTTTATAAGAGTTGCCATGGTCATGGTGTCTCTTCACAGCAGTAAAATCCTGAGACAGAACTCAACTAAATAATTCCTTCCACATTTGGGAGGCTTACAACTGCCTATACCTATAGTTCTGATGGGATCTAATGCTCTTGGCCTCCTTGAGCACCTACGTCCATGAGCACACGCCCACACACAAACCCACATACATAATTTAAAATAATAAAAATAAATATTAAATAATAAAATAATTCTTAAAAAAAATAGAAAGGTATTTGAGCAAGCCAGGGGAAGTAAGTCAGTGAATAGTGTTCATGGTCTCTGTCCAGTTTCTGCCTTCAGGTTCCTGCCCTGAGTTACCACCACCCTGGCTTTTCTCCATAAAGGACTGTGCCTGTAAGCTAAAAATAAACCCTTGCACCTTAAACTGCTTTG
Organism: Pachyuromys duprasi; assembly: GCA_028658305.1. Classification (NCBI taxonomy): domain Eukaryota; kingdom Metazoa; phylum Chordata; class Mammalia; order Rodentia; family Muridae; genus Pachyuromys; species Pachyuromys duprasi. The sequence goes on along the minus strand of CM053747.1, from coordinate 43,487,244 downwards.
CATCCATGTTTTAACACAGAAAGAGAAACAAACTAGATCAGTTACTACAGGGACTCCTAAATCAATATGACTGGTAGCTTAAGAAGAGGCAGTTAAGACACAGACATAGAGGGAAGACATTGTAGAAACACAGAAACAGTGGCCATTCTCAGGCCAAGAAGAAAAGCTTTAAAGGAGTCAGCCTTGCCAATGTCCTGGTCTCCAACATCTCACCTCAGATTTTATTTGAAGTTAGCTACCACTCTTCTCTGAAGCTCCAGCCTAGCAACTAACCTTGAAAATTTTGGACTTGCCATCCTCCACAATGACATGAACCCATTTCTCAAACACACACAGAGAAAGAGAGAGAGAGGAAGAGAGAGAGAAAGAGAAAGTTAACTGTGTTTCTCTGAAGAGCATGATGAACACAGAAAGCCCAGTTTCTCTTCCTGCTGTCATCCCAAGACCAGTATGTTTATCCTGTATTAGTGGCATTGAGTAGTGTAAGAGATAAAATATTACATTTTTCTCTCTCCATCTTCAGCATGTGTATATATGCGTGTTAACTTTGCTTTTTGGAATATCTACAAGCAAGGACACCAGAACAGGAAAAACATTATAGTTTAGTATTACTCTTTCTTCAGATCACATTTAAGAGGAGGATAAAATCATCTTTCAGATTTAAAGACGCCTTAGGTCTTCATCCAACCCTGGTGAAAGCACAAGGTAGCTCCAACAGCTGCACGGCTTCGTATAAGCCTGCATTGGCACAAAGCCTGCAGAGGTCAACCAGAAGTCGCTCACACAACAGGTACTCAGGCCAAAGAACAAGTGTTAACCTCATGAGCATTTCGGTTTCAACAAGGGCTTGTGCCAGTTATTTTTAGTCAAGCTCAGGATGTGCCGAGACTGTAAACATTTCAGACAGCAAAGATGGTATCTTCAATGTGCATACAGATATTGTAAGTGCAAAAAAGGATGCTCCAAGAATGCAGGCAACGCTGTCAGTCAGACGGCTAATTTTGGTGAAGTTGACGCTTGGTTTATACAATCAAAATAAATAAAATTTAAATCTTCTATATTTTAAGTAGATACTATTATTTTAGGACAAAATTCTAGCATGGAAAGAAAGTTTTAGATGGGAAGAGTACTGGTTTGCAAAAGATCAAAGTTCAAGGGACCAAAGCTTTGTGGCAACTTTTGGCCTGACCGAATTAACTGTAACTGTTGTATTTGTTGTATCATCAATTGACCAAATTATTAATTCCATAGATATCAGTAGAATAATCCATTTTGTTACATAATTGTTAGTTTAATATACAGTATAATAACATATCAGATTATGCCAATGAACACATTATAGATCTCATTTTAAAATATAGCCAGTGATGATTGATTTATGTTTCATTTCCTTTTAGTTCTTAATTTTTATTATGTCTATTTATGTATGTATTTGGTGCTGGGGACATATGTATGTCACAGTACACATGCAGAGGTCCAAGAACAATTTTCAGGAGTTGGTTCTCTCTTTCCTCCTGGGGAAGCTGGAGATTGAACTCAGGCTACCAAACTTGGCAGCAACTGCTTTTATCTGTTGAGCCATCTCGCCAGCTGCTTCTCTTTTAATTCTAATCTCTCTTTCAGCCCTTAGCATGATATAAATTGTCAATTACTAGTGGAACCCTTTACAAACAGGTGCCTGGAGTAGGGAATAAGCAGAAGAAAATGAGTGTGTAAGAGAGAACAGAATGTTCATGAGTGTTCAGAGGAGCAGAGGAGAGAGGGTAGGGAGCCTGATAGATGAAGTGTTTACAGCAAAGGAATACTGAATATTGGAAAGAACTGGCCACCAACAGTAGAATGGATGTGAAATGTGGTGTTCACATTCATTTGAATGTTGTGGAGTAAAGAAAATGTGTGCTCTACTCCAGCTTTACAGAGCGAGATGGATGAATCTCACACCATAACTGTGGGATGAAAGGAGGATTTGCAAGAGTAGCAGAGAATGTGACTCCATTTGCACAAAGTCATGATCAGGGAGCTTAATCATGTTGCTTTGGAACACAGACACAGGTGATAAAATTCAAAAAAAAAAAATAAAGGAAGGACAGACAAGTGCCACGCTTGGGGACAGAAGGCAGAAGGGACGTGATTTGGAGTGTGCCTCTGGGATGCTGCCAGGGATCTGTTTCTTGGTAAATGCTAGTTACACTCGTGTCTGTTATAATTCATGTTTCAGCTACTTGCACCTTTTGTACTCTTCACATTTTTTCCAGCCTCTCCAGATTGACGGGCTGAGCAGCACACGTCTCTTCTCTGTGAATTAACCTTTGCTATTTCTTGTACTTGCTGGAAACCTTAAATATTTATTGTTTTGTATATTTTTAAATGAATAAAACACCAACCCAATGAATTCCCAGTCGGTGCAATTCTATCAAGGCAACTGTGACAACTGAAGTCTGAATATCATGTTCACACACATCCACACCCTTTGGGAAGAATGAGAAAAGTTAGGCAGTTATTCAGTCACCTGTGTTCTATTTCTCTGCTAGGAGCCCACACAAAAGTTTTGAATTCCTTTTTGCCTTCCCTGTGAGCCAAAATGGTTGTCCTATGGATGAGCCAAAGCCTTACAAACCAGCACCAAATTGTACAAGAAATTTGACATTGGTTTTCTTCTGGGATGTGGAAAAAAAAATATAAAAACTAGAAAAAAGAGAAACTACATATCAAAGAAAAAAACTGAAATCAATATTCACTTTACAACTTAAGAAATTACCTATATGATGATTACCTGTTCCATCAGGAAATACAGGCATTAGTTAACATTTTTATTTGAAAATTGCATACACAAAGAGACAGAAACAGGGAGAGATTGGTAAATACAAAATCTTACCTGAAGAGGCACAAGGACACACCCAGGCTGCCCTAGACTTCTCTCTGCTGCCTCCGACTCCAGCTGTCTCCCTGGCTGTCTGAGCTCCTGGACTCTGGGCAGGGCCTAAAGTAATCTCAGGGAGGTGGCAATCACTGTGATGTCACTGGTGAAACATCTCAAAGAGACAAGCTCCAAAGGTCCCAGCCTATTTGTGTTCAGGGGGACATGGTGACTAAGGCTTTGCTCCTTTGGCTGCCAATTGGAACAATGCAGGGATGTGAAAACTCTTGTTCCCAGCTAACTTGTGGTGCAATGATGTAGGATTTAAACCCATCTTTTACTACGTTATAAACGTCTCTACTGCATCTTCAGGACATCATAAAGCAAGAGCGAAGGGCCAATTTTAACAAACTGCTCCATGTTGCTGCCTTCACCACTCAACACGTGAAGCTAGGAAAATGTGATTTTGATTTATCACCCATATTATTAGCTGTTTGAAATGTGAAGAGGCCTCTGCCTTGGACCCATACTCCCCACACCAAGCTCCAGAATCCCATAAGTTCTCCTTCAGAACTGACTTTTGCCGTAGCGATAGACGCTATCCCCCAGCCCGACCCCATCAGCTACCACATGTAACTTTCCATCAAATCAGTTCACAGCGAGGTCACACCTGCAACTCGCCTCTCCTGAAACGGTCGTAGAAGCAACCGCTTGTGTCTGTGTAAAAGCAGTAAAAGCAGACAGCAACGCTCAGTCATTTGGCTCGATAGGGGTCAGAAGTAGACCCGGTCTAATCTAGTGGGGATGTGAGTTATAGACTAGATAGAAATACCTAGAGTATATCCTTTTATTTCCTTTGTGTTGTACTTTATGCCTGTGAATACTTTGTCTGCGTGTAAACGGGTGTACCGCGTGTATGCAGTGACCTGGGAGGCTGGAAGAGGGCATCACCCTGTCCCAAAAATGTGTGAGCCACCATGCTGGTACTGGGATTCAAACCCTAGACCAGTGGTAGAACATCCAGTGCTCTTAACCACTGAGCAATCTCACCAGCCCACAGACTATACCTTAAAGAAGTAAGATGACACCGTTTTCAACAACAAACACTGGCTTAAATCAGAGCATGAGTTTGTAACAAGTCAGATGTTGGAAGGTAAGTGGAGCCCCTAACTTGTTTAAATGGAGTTGAAAGCATCCGTTGAGGAATATAAACATGACTCCATTAATTGTACTGCTCAGTAAATCCTGCCTTTAAGGATAACAGGGTAAATGCAATAGTCCCCAGTAAGGGTCAATAAAAACAAGGCATTCCCAGAAGGAAGGAGAAACCACAATTCTCTGCATAGTTGGATTCATGGTCAAGCCTTTCTCACCGTCCCTACCTCCCCAGAGGCACTAATAAAAGAAGGATTTTCCATTCCATTTCTTCATTTCAGTGTAAGCCCATCGAGGGGTAATCTAATTACAACATTCTGTCGCCACTTGTCTTGTAAAATGATAGCTTGCTGAAGTGACAGATAGAGAATATTAATTATAGCACAATCGAAGGTTGGCTGTTATCTGCTGCCATCTGGCAAATTCTGTAACTGTAGTCAGATTTCTGTCTTTTGCCTCCCTCCAAGCTCTTGCCAGATTGTTTCAAATGCTGGGGAATGTTTTTGTGGTCACTAAGGCGCAGCTGTTCTTTTTCTACCCACTCAAAATCATGATTTGTCCACTTAAAAAGTAGCACTTTCAGTGTAGCATATCTAAAAACATAAATGTAGGAGAAGTTTTGATTTCCACCAGTGTGGGCCTGACAGTAGGTGAAGGTGCTTGCCACCAAGCCTGACCACCTGAGCTCAATCCCCAGGACCCACACAGCAGCAGGAGAGAACCGACTCCCACATGTCCATACACATATTCACACATATTTGTTACGTCAATAAACAAACGTAAAGTGATTTTTAAGGAAAAAATATCATTACTGTCACTGTAGGTAAAACCAATCGACCCTGTGCCATAAACCTTCTTTCATGACCTTTTAATGACCTACCGGCATTCCTTATACATCAGCTTCTTGGCCGAGGTGCTGTTCTGCCTGGCAGTCATAAGACATAACCGAACAGTCTTTGACATTATTTCTCTGCCTGCTGATCTACAATTTAGTCAAGGGCCGGAGATGTCATGAAAGCAGCATTCACCTAGATGGCAGCGTTGCCGCTGTGGTTAATATTTATCCACCTCACCATCTTTGCCACAGGCATGTTCTGGAATAAAATATCATGTCATATCCCATGGGATTCAGTGCTGAGCTCTTGTGCCCAGTTAGCTGTTAACTGGTTTTGTTTACTTCCCACTTCCATCCAGATTTCTGCAAAAATGAAGAAGCAGATGAGCCCTGCGATGGTACAAGGCCATTGGGTGAGGGAGATGAGCCGAGTCTTGGTGATGTGTTCCTTGCACATTGCAGCGGTGAGCACCTCCACCCTGACCTCTCTCACCATAACCTTTTCATCTCCAGCTGTCTCTGAAGCTACTGAAGAAGACAGGGACAGTCTTCTGGGACTCCCTCTCCCTAAGGAATGAAGACAAGGCCCACGAAAATGGAAACCCACTTCTCAAAGCACCCTCCAAGTCCCTGTTGCCACAATCATCAGATAAGACCTACTCTTTGGGCACGAGAAGCCCTTGCAAAAGTCATGAAGATGACTGAGTGCTTTCAGAGTCTACGTTGAACTGCCAGTTCAAACACACAAGCTAAGCTTCCTAGGGAAAGTCACCTTCATGAGGGACTGTGCAGTGAAACGGAAAACATGGAGACCTGTGTCCAGAGGCTGAATTCTCTACTTACTAATGTTACTAATAACATTAGTAAAATTACTGTCAGGGTCGGGAAGACGACTCAGTGCATAAGGGTGATTGCTGACAAACCCAATGACCTATTTAGCCCCAAAAGATTGTAAAAACTCACAAGTTGTCCTCCAACCTCTACATGCATGCCATCCTACTTGCATAAACAAATAAATAATAGAAATATTGATAATTATCTTTTTTAAATGCCCATGCATTCAGAATCCACTTGATAAGTTACATAAAATCACCTGCTCTGCACCCTGCACTTACGGCCATGCCACGGTGTATGAAACTGAGCACAGAGCTGCCTCTCTAAATTAAGATCCGGTATTCACAACTGAGAAACCATCAGTCAGTGACATGGAACTCTCCTCTCTAGCACTAGCGCAAAACTCCCTCTTTCACTTGTTTCCATCGGAGTACAGGCTGAGTATTGGTTACTGTATGTGAGGGTTAATATTTATTGCCAACTGGCCTGTATTTAAAATGACCTAGGAAACACATGACTGGGAAGGTCTGTGAGTGTGTTTTGAGACAGGTTTGACTGAGGAGGGAAGACCAGCCAGAGGGAAGGTGCCCCACTCCAGAGCCCCAGAGTCAATGAACAAGGAGGAAGCCACCTGATCTCTGCTTCCTGATTGCGGCATCCCTGTGCCCAAATGCCTCCACTCTCACCACCACACTTTCCTTGCCATGATGGATCCAAAACAAACCCTTGCTTCCTTAAGTGGTGTTTGTCAATAATTTTGTCCAAACAATGAGGAAGCCGCCATTGAAGTGCAAAAAAGCATATGCTTTGGGCCTGGCAGAGCGGCTCCCACAGAAAGGATGGCAAGAAAAAAGGGGGAGGGCGTCATTCTGTCATCAAAAAGGAGAAGAGTGCTTAGGAAATACCATAAAGATGAGGAGTCATCAAACAACCTCTAGACTTTGGTAACCACGCCCCTGTCACCCCATTTTAAAAAGCTGCAGACATGCTCAGTGTGGTAGTGTATGCCATTAAGTCCCTGCACTTGGAAGGCAGAGGCAGAGGCAGGTGGATCTCTAGGAGTTCAAAGACAGCCTGGTCTATCAGAAGAGTCTCAGGCCAGCCAGGATTACATAGTGAACGCCCGTCCCAACAACAACAACAAAAAATACCAATAATCAATGTGAGTGGTAACTAATTTCTGAGTGGCAAATGACAACCAACCAAACAAACAAACAAAAAACCTGTAAGAACAAAGTCTTATGTTAAAAGCATGAGTAACATCAGGCTGCAAGTCAGTTATGTTTCAGCAAGTGTAGCTTCCCTGACTTCTCTCTCATCATCCATGTGTTCCTCACTATTCCAACATGACTCCAGGGACTTGGACCTGACTAGGGTGGCAAGGAAATGGAGGAATGAGTGACAGCTAGGTGAACAGATGGAGAGAGCTGTGACAGGAAGAAACTGCAGGACCCTGGATGCTTCTTCTATAGAGTTGAACAAAGAAACGGGTCATTGCAGACAGCTGAACAAGGAGGTGGGGTTTCTGCATAAAGCAAAACGAGGAGACTGAGCTTATGGTTTACAGCTGGGTCAAGGAGACAAGTTTAGCTCATCTTGGTAGGAGCAATCTCTGTAGGGGAGCAGTCTTCAGGCTGTAAATCTCTGGGAGCGATGAGAAAACAAGGGTCACTGTCAACATCCACACACAGACCCAAAGAGAACGAGGTGAGGATCCTTGGCATAGTGATGCCCACGTCAACAGTCACTCTCTGGACCTCACACACTCAGGCTTCCCCACTCTCTACAGCTAGCTCCTCAGACACAGTTACTGTCAGGGCGGAACAGGGAAAGTGCATGACAAAGGTCACTAGCCTGCTATTACTCCTGAGAATGCTCAGCTGGTACCAAGTAAACAGTATGCACTGCATACAAAACATTGTTCTAAGCACAAATAACAATACAAAATACGGTCAAAGCCACAGAGAGAAGAGAGTTTAAGAAGGGCTACTTACAATATTCCAAATTATGGAATCATGAGTGGTCATCAACCGACAAATGTGTAAGAAAAGATATGGTACATTGCACAATGGAAGACTATAGAGCCTTTAAAAAGACCTGGGAAATCCTATAATGTGTAACAGCATGGATAAAACTGAAGAACACTGTGCTAAAGGAAGCAAGCTGAGCAGAGAGAAACAAGAATGTGTGCTCTTGTTCATGTGTGGACCCCAGCTAATCCCCTGCAAATGAACTCATAACGCAGAGCAGAACAGTGATTGCAGAGGCTTCAGAGTGTGGAAGAGGATGGCAAGAGGGTACAGAAGGAGGAAGTGTTTCACTGAGAGTGTTTGAGATCTACTGTACAGCATTATGGCTATAGTATTGTGTGATATACAAAACTGTTCCAAGTGTGTCAGGGTCTTCTAGAGAACAGAACCAAGTATATACAGATGTATATACATAAATTCACATAGATAGATGGTAGATGATAGATAGATAGATAGATAGATAGATAGATAGATAGATAGATAGATAGATAGACAGACAGATAGATAGTACAAAGGGATGGATCAGCATATGATAACTGCCTAGAAGCTTCTCAGGGAGTAAATGATGATTTCCCATCAAAAGTCTGAAGAAACTGGAGCCTGCCGGTCAGAGCAGCAGCCATACCCACACACAGTCAGGGAGAGTAGAAGCTGCACATGCTGGCTGGCTTCCCTGTCCTCCGTGTTTCTTAACCAAGCTCCCAACCCACTGGTCTGTACCACTCACCTTCAGAACAGATCTTCCCCACCCCTAACCATTCACCTTCAGAACAGATCTTCCCCACCCTAATCTGCCCTCTTTGACACACTCTGTATAGACACACCTAAGAGGTGTGTTTCACCAGTCCTAGACATCTCTCAACCCAGTCGAAGCAGCAACCAAAACAACCATCACAGAGAGTAAGTTTTAATTGCTCTTACTACAAAAAGCACTTTTTAGATCTGGGTGTAGTGGCACACACCTTTAATCACAGCACTTGGGAGGTAGAAGCAGGCAGATCTCTGAGATCAAGGCCAGACTGGTCTAGAGAGCAAATTCCAGGACAGCCAAGGCTACACACACACAACTGTCTGGAAAAACAAAAAAATATATAAAAATAAAAAATAAAAATTATACTTTCCAGGTGATGGATATGTTCGTTAGGTTGGTATAATTATCCCACCCTGGATCATGACATCATTTTGAACATGCAATTATAAGTCACCAGTTTACAATAAAACTTTTAAATATTAAAGAGAGACAAGCCCAAAGTGAGGTGTGGTGGTACAGTGTTCTTGTTGCTGAGGAAGGAGGGCCTGGAGTTCCAAGCTTCCCTCTGCTACATAGTGACTCTGAAGGCAATCTGGAGTATGTCTCAAAATCTCGAGAGATAAAAGAGACAGAGACAGGAGAGAGGGAGAGGCGGGGCCGAGGAAGGAAGGGGCAGCGCTGGAAGAAGACAGATCTCTGCGGAACAGCTCCAGGACGCCTTATCCATCAACACGGGGTCACACGCTGACTTGGAGAGATAGTCCCTGTGAGTGTGTCATCTCTCTGGCCTCAGCATGTCCATGAACCCGGTAATGTGATGTTGATGTGTCTTGTCCCCCTCCCGCCAAAGCTGTAATACTTACCAACACTCGCCTAAAATTCAGACAAAATCAAAAGCAGACAGCCACTGAGAGAGGCCGGAGCTAAGAACAAGACAACAGCAATGCTCGCTCCTGAGCACATGTGAGTTGTGTCCTGCAGGTTCTAGAACTAGGGGGAACATTCTAGGGGATGAGATCTTGTATAAGAGGTGGCAGCAAGAGCCGTAAAACTATGTGTGAGTCCTCTTTATAATAACCCGAGAAGGTGAGCCTACAGCACTTAACATCATTTGACTTAGAACCAGTTACATGTCTTTCCCCTAGAACAAGTATATTTTTTGCTCTATAATAAGATTGTGTAAACAAATGGATTTCTCTTAGCACATTGAATAGCTTACTTGGGGTAAAAAGCAGCCAAAATGTATTTACTACTAAGCAAATGCCATCTGTCCTCCAAACTCTCCTGCATTTCAGACCGCTTTGTTATTTTTCTGACAGAAAATAAGAATTCAGCAGAGCTTTGATGAGCCATTATTGAACAGCTTCAGGAGTCTTGAGCCAGCCACATCTTCTGGAAACATCCCGTTCTTTACTGAATCTGATCCGCAAAATTTTTATGGACTTCCCTTCTGAGAATCTGTCAGTCAGAATCACACAATTGCAGGAGCAGCAAGAATAATGGGGGGCCAGACAAAATTGCTTATTACTCCTATGGAAGAGTTCATTTAGCTTTAGCCTTCAGCTGTTAAGGCAGAGAGAACATGGCAAGTCGGAAAATCTCTGCTCCCTGGAGGTAAGGAGAAACCAAAGCGCCTGTTGCAAAGCTGCAGAAGAAGGCTCGCTGGATAAAGCTACAGGCCTCATTTCCTTTTGGCTTAGGGATAAGCCATCTCAGAGAGCACCCAGGCACATGCTCCGCAGGCCAGAGAGTAACTTAACCGACACCTTTACAGTAGGGGCAAGCACACGTAGCTGCCAGCTACTGATATTGTAAGAATTCGGGGAGTTTATCCCAGGAAGCGGGGTCAGAAATACTCTAGCTTGCATTTATTTCACTGATTCTTGACTCCACTTGTCACTGTCAAGCAGAACCCACCAATAAATACACACAGCAGCAAACGCAACAAATCACATCTGTGCCTTCGTGGGAGCTCACTGTGATAACAAACATCAAGTCAGCTGTAGTGAAACTTTTGGTTTCTTCTATGTGTTTTTTGTTTTGGTCACAAATGTGGGACGGGGAAATGTTTTTAGCTCATCCTCAGTTGAAAACTGAGGGCACGCGGTCTTGGTCAGCTGAAAACAGTCACGTGAGAGGGAGCGTGCTGTTTTGCTGGAAGCTGTCTCCTGCAAGGGGCGTGGCTTTTGTTGTAAGGTTCCTGTTGCTTCGCTAGTCTGTGTTTTCCTGCACTTCGCTTCTCCTGCTACACTTCGCTTCTCAGAGAGAAACGCTCCAGAGAACTCGTGGCACTCTGGCAGAGCCTTCCTGCTTTCACTGATTTGGGAGAGTCTTGTTCTTTCTGCTGGATTGTGCCGCTGCTGTTGGTTCGTGTTGCTGTTTGATGTCTGCTCTTTGACTGAAGTGCTGGTATCCAGACAATGAAGACTAGAATTGCCCCCCAAAGGGAGTTAGTGTGACCTGGAGAGGACAGGAGCTCCTCGAGGACCAAATATATCTGGGCCCAGGGGACTTTTCTGAGACTGTTTCCCCAACCAAGGACCATGAATGGATATAACCTAGAATCCCTGCCCAGATATAGCCCATTGCAGCTCAGTATCCAAGTGGGTTCCCTAGTTAGGGGAACAGGGGCTGTCTCCGACATGATCTCAATGGCTGGCTCTTTGACCCCTCCGCCCCCCCCCCAGGGAGGAGCAGCCTTGCTAGGCCACAGAAGAGGACATTGTAGCCAGTCCTGAAGAGATCTGATAAGCTAGGATCAGATGGAAGGGGAGGAGGACCTCCCCCTTCAGTGGATTTAGAGAGAGGCAGGAAGGAGATGAGGGAGGGAGGGTGGGATGGAGAGGGAATGAGGGAGGGGGCTACAGCTGGGATACTAAGTAAATAAACTGTAATTAATATTAATAAATAAATAAAAGAATTGCCCCCAAAGAACTACACCTAAAACTACACCTAAAAATACCCACAACCCCCTTTTCCTAATAACCTTCTTTCTCCCCTACCTCTGGTCAATGGGTTAGAAAAGAGAGAGAAGCCTTTACAAACCCTAAAGTAGGTTTTTGAAACATCTAAGCCTACAATCAGCTGTTACCTTCCTCTTTTTCCTGGTCTGTTCTCATTTGTTAGATGTTATAGCATTCTGCAGGCGTGTGAAATCGGTCTTCAGCCCTGCTTCTGCTTCTCCCACTAAAGACCACCCTCTGTGGAGAGATATTTATGTGTCAAATACCTCCTTCATTTGCTTTGGGTGTAACCTACAAAGTGTTCTTCCTCAGACACCACCTATGCTGGGTCCCACAGCTTTAGAAGAGTGGCATTATCTGAGCAGCTGTTAGTTCAGGACACGCTAGGGGGTGGGAATGTGCCTCTCTCTATGGCTGCACCCTATGGGGCAGATTAGTCAGGTAACCTTCAATAGTGTGCAAGAGCTGGTCCCCAGGACTCTAGAGACCATGATGATACCTCACAATGTGCCATCTACAAGCTGGAGAATAGGAAAGCCGGAGGTGTGATTCGGTCTGAGTCTGAAGGTCTGAGAACCAAAGAAGCCAATGGCATAAGTCTCAGAGTCAAAAGGCCTGAGAGTTAGAACATGCAGACTCAGGAGAGGACAGGTGTCATACCCTTTCCCAGCCTCCTGTTCTACTCAGGCCCTGGTGGAATGAACCATGACTACGTACGCTGCTGAGGTCAATCTTCTGAGTTCACCTACTCAAAGGTTAATCTCCACCAGAATCACCATCACAGACACACCCACAAGCTGTCTAGCCTGACACATAGCCATCCTAATGACTAAGGAACACTACACTACCTTACCTCCGCTCTAGGGCCCACCCGGATATGTGTTCATAAGGAGTGCAACAGAGAATACACAGAAGCAATAGATACCTCTTTCCTTCTCTCAGGATGAGCTCTCTTTCAGGACTTGCCTTCACTACCAGAGCCAATCGGCTTCCCCAGGGCTTAATCTGTTAACACCTTAGACTGCACAAACCATGAACCATACTGTGCGTTCCGCAAGTGAACTTTCAACTGGGGTCCAGGCAGAAACAGGCTCTCTGTTTTCCAGAGAGGAAAAAAAAACATCCTGTTTCCTACTTCTTTGGTTTCCCATAGCTCCCAGATGAAGTTCAAAATCTTCCATGAGATCCTGTACTAACCTACTTCTAGCTTCATTGCCCTCCTCCCTAGCGTCATCAACTTGCGGTTTCTCAGACTTTGTTCATGTTTGGTGTCAATCTTTGGTGAGAACACCCTCCTGTTTGCTCAGCAGCTCCCATGCTGGTGTGGCGATTAATGAGAAAACTTGATTTCAGGTGTCGCATTCCCTGATCACTGGGGCCAAGATGGACAGTCTCTGAACACCACTGAGTTAGCCCCAGTATCTGTGACATCACCCCTTCTTATATTGGGACCGTGTCTCTCACCCTGCAGTTTAGCCGTGTAGTTTTCAGTGTGTAGTAAATGGCCCATAAGTTTGCTATATAAATACATATATGAAAGTAGTTTATTTGAAACTTTTTAACTCTAGGAGGTTTAGTTTTGGAGACAATATTACAAGCTGTATGTGGTGGCACATGCCTAACATCTCAGCCTTGGCTACATAGTGAGTTCAAGGGCAGTTTGTAGAAGAAGGAGGAGAGGAGGAAGAGAAGGAAGAAGAAGCAGAAGAAGAACTAAAGGGTGGAGTTGAAACAAAAAATAAGTGTTCTAATCATTCATCACTTTAAGTCCAGAAATAATGGTGATGTTTACAAGAGCTATAGTAACTTGGATGACTCAGGATTTCTTGATCTAAGAATAGTATATTCTAGGCATCCCACTATTCACCAGCTCTGACAGCTGTTTGTCAGGTTGGCACATAATATGCGTGGCTTTCTTTCTCTGCTACTGAAGTTGAACAGCAAAAATTGTAGATTTTCTTTGTTTGAAAACTAACAAGTTATAAACTTTTTAAAACATAATTAAAATATCCCTAGCACACACAATGAACAATTTAATGTTTCGCTGTATTGCCCTATCTTTTCTTAAATAAAAGTTGAAATATTCGAGATAAAGCAGGAGTCCCATGGAACAACTATACCCAGTTCTATGCTCCTTCCTACCTCACCATATTGAGCTTAGTGAATAATCTAAATTCCAGTGATTAACCCTTTAAAACCTGCCATCCAGCAGGGCTAGATGGTGCATACCTGTAATCCCAGCACTGAGGAAGGCAGAGGCGGGTGAATCTCTATGAGTTCGAGGCCAGCCTGGTCTACAAAGTAAGTCCAGGACAGCCAAGGCTACACAGAGAAACCCTGTCTCAAAAATAAATAAATAAATAAAAATTTAAAACCTGCCAACCAAGCTAGGGCAGCCTGATAAATAGGCTTCCCTCTCTCTTCTCTGAAAGAATTATAACATAAATAGCATCTGTGTTTTATGCTCTGTTTTGTACAGTTGGACCATTAAACTGTAAGAGCCTTTCAACAGTGTGCTAGAAGAGTTTTTGTTTTATTGTGTTACTTTATATGTATGAGTGTTTTCTCTGAATGTATGTGTGAGCGCCGTGTGTGTCCTGGATGCCTGTGGAGGTCAGAAAAGGGTGTTGGGTCCCCTGGGAGTGGAATTAAAGATGGTTGTAAGCCACCTTGTGGGTGCTCTTAACCGCTGAGCCATCTCTCCAGCCCCAGAAGAATTTTGAAGGATTTATATCTGTATTTACTTACTTATTGTGTGTGCATGTGTGCACGTGCCCACAGGGGCCAGAAGAGGGTGTTAGACCTCCTGAACTAGCTGTGAGCTGCTGTGTGAGTGCTGAGAACAGAATCCAGGCGACTGCTCTTAATCACCGAGCAATCTCCCTGGCCCCAACATTTAACAGTTTTAAATAGGTTTATATTGTATTCAATTTTGTAGCATCTACAAATATTTAACAAATTGAAAACCTAAGTTCGCTCTCTGGAACCCAACGTTGTGGAAGAAGATAATAGACTCCAAAGAGTTACCCTCTGACAGCCACGTGCATGCTGTGGGATCACAGCCTCCACCACAAATGGACACACAAAACAAATAATAAATAAATAAGTGTGTGTGTGTGTGTGTGTGTGTGTGCGCGCGCGCGCAGACGCATGTGTTTATTTGATTACTGTTAGCATAATGTTCTTGTGGAATGTATACAATTTACTCTTCAATTCATTCAAATGCTGATTTCTCTACCCCCTATCTGGTTTCAATACGGACATTGCATTGTAGTGTTTATTTCTAAGCATCACCTGTCTCAAGTTTGTGTAAACATGCCACCATTTATTCTTTGTATTTTCAGTAAAATAACCAGCTGATGCTGTGCAATGGAGAGAATAGGATGGGACTTTCTGGTCCAGAGGGGAGGAGAAAGGAGCGAGTGGGAGGGGTGAGAGAGGAGAGATGGGTGAGGGGAGGACTCGGAACCATGAGAGACGAACCGGACCTAAGATGTGACTAAAAGTAAGTGTAATGTGGGAAATCTGAATGGGAGGAAACTATGAGGGCTTGGAAGTTTAGGATGGAGTAACTATTGCCCAGCATTGTGCTCTAGGTTAATTAAATAAATCCTAGTCTCTGTGTGGTGATTTGGGTACACAGCTGGTTTAGAAATAAACACTGCTTAAATAAAAGATAAATCAACAATAAATATTAATATTCAACAGGTTACAGATTGGTGGGAAAGGCAAGGTTTTTTTGTTGTTGTTGGTTTGGAGGGTTGTTGTATTTTTTTGTTTGGTTTGTTTGTTTGTTGAGAAAGAACTTAAAGGTAGATGAGTAGGTAAGAGAATCTGGAAGGACTTGGGGTGGGGGGAGAAAAAATTCATGCTATTTACAAAATGTCAGTTGTGGTGAATCTTACCGGAAGCACACTTGTGTCTGTCTCTCTTAGAAGAAGGAAACCCATTTGCTTAAAAAAGCTTATGTAGAAGGCACTTGGGAGGCAGAGTCAGGCATATCTCTGTGAGTTCAAGGCCAGCCTGGTCTACAGAGTGAGTCCAGGACAGCCAGGGCTACACAGAGAAACCTTGTCTTGAAAAAAAAATAAAAACCAAACCAAACAAACAAAGTTGGTGTGGAAATAGCTTCTACTATAATTGCAGTCTGATGCAGCATCCAAATTACCTATGGAAATTTATTCTGCTAGCATGCATACATATATATATATATGACTACAAAGCCATGGTTTTTATAACCATGTCAAATATTCATGAAAGGAGGTGCTGGCTTTTTCAGCAAGAAACTCTTTTCTGTAGGGAGTTGAGGCACAAATGTCTTTGAAAATTATTTTTCCCTAACATTTTTCAGTAATTAGTAGAACTCAGAAGTTTTGAGCCTTTGGAGAAGGGTGCTAGATCTCCACCCTGTCTGCTATTCTTTATAACTCGCTCCCTCCCTGCAGGGTTCTAACTTTTTAGGGTGTAAAGATCAGAAGGAGCCGGTTGTGGCAGGACATGCCTGAAATCCTAGCACTCTGGGAGGCAGAGGCAGGCGGTCTCTGTGAGTTTGAGGCCAGCCTGATTCTACAAACTGAGTCCAGGAGAGCCGGGCTACAAAGAGAAACTCCGCTTCAAAAAAAAAATTGAAAAAAATCAGTAGGATATATATATGTGTATGGATGCATGTATGTATTCTCACTGAGTGACCCATTTTGATGGGGGAAGTATGATACATTGAGTAAGACATAGTAAAGTCGGTAGTGAGTCTATAAAGGGAAAGGAATGGATTGTTCATAAAATGGGGGAGTTGGTTTAGATTTGTCTGTTGGAAAAATATCTTTAATAAGAGAAAACACTGTATATGCCAAACTCAGACCAAGTGAATGGTTAACATGTGCATGCCTCTTACCCAATCACAAGCAAGAGGCTAGCCTTGACTACATGAGGCTTTGTCTCAAAATAGAAGTACATAAAAATAGAACATGTCACAAAATACTTATGTGAAAAACAAGAAAGGCATGGATCAAATAAAGTGATGGCTGGAGGACATTTCAGAGTGACTACCATGCCACTGCTGTTTATTGTAAAGGTATTAATGTCTCTAAAATATCGTATCTACAATATAAAGATTGAAACCAATTTTTTAAGCGTCTCATGTAGCTCAGGCTAGCTTCAGACTCCGTACGCAGCTGAGGATGACCTTGAGCCAAGTGCAGGGATTAAAAGTATGCTCCACCATGCCAGAAAGAAAACAAGCAAATAAATATTTTTAAGTAGGAAAATATGAGTCCACCCTCCTCTCTCCTGTCACCCTGACCATTGCTACGTTATAAGCCACGTGCTACTCCTGCATCCAGTCAGCCGAAGAGGAGGGCGTAAACGTAGCTAGTGTCTCGGAGCCGGGAAACTAAGCAGAACCTGACACACATGCACATGATTCATTCTTTCCTTAGACCGCCTACAAATCAGTCAGAAATTCCCTGCACGGAGAAGTTCTTGTGTTCCAGTAAAATGACCCCTGTAAGAATTTACCTCCCACGTTCTTGTAACCTTGTGTTTCTTTCCGCCATCTTCCCCACAGACGCCCTGAATAATGGTCTGTATGTTTCTTTATAAGGCTTCCTTTGGCTTCTATTCCATTTTTCATTTTCTCTTGCCTTGCTATTTCGCTTGGCAGGTGCAGCATTGCTGTCTGACCCACATGAGGCTGCTCAGCCAAAGACAGTCTTCACTCAGACCGAGGCCTGAGACAGATGGTGAGGTCTGCAGCCTGCACCCTGAGCCAGAGGGTTACATTTCCACAGAGATCCCGCAGCATCTGTGTACCTCTGACCAAAACACTGAGAAACACGAGCCCTCACGTCTTCCTCGGGATAGAAACAGCCAGGACCCTGAGGCAAGGGCACGCATGTCAGCTCCCCCACAGGGCTTCCTGGGCAACAGACGAGCTGTTGGGGTGTGGGGTGGCAGAGCACAGCCGGTTTGGGTGAAGGCAGTGTCTCCAGGAGAAGAGCAGACACCGAGTATACAGCCATAAAGACGCATAGTAGGACCAATAAATATGTATTGAACCATGACTGAACAAATATGCAACTTCTCTTATGCATACCTGCCCTTCAATGTTCTCTCTCTCTCCTCCTCCTCCTCCTTCCTTCCTCCTCCCTTTCTCTCTTAAAGATTTATTTTCATTTGTGTGTGTGTGTGACATGTGTGCAGATGCCTGTGGAGCACAGGAGAGGTCAGTGGGATCCCACAGAGCTGGAGTTACAGTCACTTGCAAACCACAGATGTGGGTGCTAGAAAACAAATTCAGGTCCTCTGCAAGAGCAGGAAGCAGAGAGCAATGAGCTATCTCTCCTGCCTCTCCTTGATCTCCTCCTGACCCTGACCCGTCCAAACTTCCCTTCTCCACACATCTGTGTGTTGATTTCTTATAACACAACACCGTGGTCACTCGGTTACACTCCTTGCTATAAGACTTGATTCTCTAAGAGTGGACGCTGATTCTTACTTATCTCTGTAGCCAGGTATGATGATAGTATGGTTCCTGTTTTCTTCCGCCATCCATCCATCCATCCATCCATCCATTCATTCATTCATGAAACAGGATTGGGTATTTACTAGGTTCCTGTCACTGGGCTGAGCTTTGGGAATAGAGCAGTAAATGAAACCCAGGTCTTTTCTACCTCCAGGCTCACGTTCTGCAGAGGATTACAAACAATGAAGATGAATGTGATGTGTGTAGTGACAGAGATGAGGACACTGTGGGAACAAGCAAAAGGGACTCGTTCAAGGAATTCCTGTCAGTCAAAAAGAAAACTTTAAGTGTTTGGGAGGGGGGACGAGGAAGGCCTCTAGAATAAAGAATTCTTCCCAGAAAAGCAAAGATTATCTAAAGAATGAATGGAAGTTGAGAAGGAAATAAGAAAGGCATGCCCCAGGAAGCACAGCAAGTTTGGAGAACAGAAGAAAATAAGAGTGAAGGACAGTGGAGAAAAAGAAATTAGAGGGTGAAGGGAAGGAGAGAGTGAGCAAAGCAAGAAGAGCAGAGGGAACCACCTTGTCTTGTCAGCCTGCCCATGCTTCTTGTCCCAGAAGATGGCTGTAACGTAGCCAGAGGCCATCTGTTTCTCTGTTTATTTACAGGCTCAATTTTTAAAGTAGATTTTATTTATTTTTATTTTATATGTATGAGTGTTTGCCTGCTTATATGTATGTATGTATACCATGTGCATGTAGTACCTATAGGGGCCAGAAGAGGGCATCAGATACCCTGGAACTGAAGTTACAGGTAGTTTTGAGGTGCCTCGTGGGTGCTGGAAATGGAATCCCAGTCCTCTGGTAGAGCAGATGGTGCTCTTAACTGCTGAGCCATCTCTGTAGCCCCTGGAAGATCTATTTTTACCTTCAGATGCTGACTCACAGACTACTGAGTAAAAAAAAAAAAAAAAAAAAAAATCAACTCGAAACTACACAAGTTAGGAATCACTGCTTTTTTTTTTTTTATCTATTACCTTGCAAAAATGTTCTCATCCCTGTCCAATTGGAGCCCACTGGCCCTGCAAAGCAGCCTCATTTTATTTTAACAGAGCATGACACTGAGGTTTTGCTAGAATTAGCAGCTGATAGAGCAGAAGTCCGGCCCTTTGTTGACCCCCCGTTGCCCAAGCACACCCTAGCTAGCTACCAAAGTCACATCCGCAGGAGCACAGCCAGCAGGAGATGTCTCCTCTTCCAAAAATCCTTCCAGAAAGCAAGAGCGCTCTGATACCTGATAGGGTCTGAACACTGCTAACCACCCACAGCCCAATTACAAGAACATTTGTGCTGAGTGAGTCATTTGCCAGGAGCCTGGGGAACACTGGAGTGATGAGGGTTTGCTTGGCCTTCATTTGCTATGGGGTTGTAGGTCAGCCTTGTCACAAGCTTTTAGAAAGAAATATTCGTTTTAGCCATGTATAAGTGTAAACTATTTATAAATTTTCAGTGTAAAAGTAGAACTCTTTAAACAAAACTAAAAGATAAGGTGTAAGCTGGGTTTGCTGACACAAGCTTGCAATTCCAGCAACCTGCGTGGCTTGAGGCTGGCAGGTTTCATCTTGAAGACATGCCTCAGCTTTGAGTGAAGTCAAGGCCAACTTAGTGAGACCTTGTCACCAAATAAAAGTTTAAGAGGGGTAGGGATGTAGCTTAGTGGTAGAGCTTGCCTAGGATGCATAAGGCCCTTAGACTCAAACACTACTAAAGAAAATTAAAAAGACAAACCACAGGCTGGGAAAAATAGTAACTTGATATTTTTAAAAAATTAAGGAAAGCAAAACCCAGTGTTTAAGGAATTAGGAAGTCAAGAAGAAGATTAAAACCCAATCAAAAAACTTGGCAACAGGTATAAACAGGCAATTCACAAAACAATAAACTGTAATAGTCAAAAGACACATGAAAATGATCATTGTTAATTGATATGTACAATAAAGCAATGAGCTAACCTTTCACCTAACCAGACTGATAGACATTCAACAGTCTAACAGTTGCAGTATTGGTGGGCCAATAAAGACCTTCACTTTGGGAAGGAATCAGACAATATCTAGTAAGTAAGGCTGAAAATGTTCTATGCCCTGGTAAGGGCTCCACTCCCACATACATAACATGTGCATAAAGGAATTCACGTATGTGTAGAACGGGGTGCACCAGGAGAGTCACCAAAGTATTTTTTGCCATCAAAACAAAAAGCACAAGAGCTCATATTTTGAATGTTATTACTCTATGCTACCATTTCTATAAGTTAAATAAATGTGGTGGCACATGCCTCTAATCCCAGCACTCAAAGAGGAAAAGGTGGAAGCAGGAACCAGCCAGGACTACATAGCAACACTCTTTCAAAAAAAATAAATAAATAAATACATGATGTTAACACTCACACGAAGCAAACATGAAAGAGCGTGGGCTGAACATAAAATAAATTCATGATGGTCCAATAAAGACCTCCACTTTGGGAAGGAATCAGACACTATCTAGTAAAGATAAAAATGCTCTATGCTCTGGCAAGTATTGCATTCCTTCATATATAATATATATATAAAGGAACTAATATGGATAGAGTAGGGAAAAGAATAGAAGAATCATAGGGACTTCAAATTTGTGAGGCTCTTTTTCCTTAAATTTTCCACCAAAAAAAATATGAATTAAATGCTCTAAAAGGTTTTGTTTCTTGTTTCTAAAGTAAATAACAATAAAAACAATGATAAATAAATGAATGAATAAATAAATGTTGAAGTGACGTCTACATTAGTGAATGAAGGTAGCCCCTCTGGCTAGAATAATAAGGTGTTTAGACAAAGGTTATTCAGTCATATTTAAATGACTAATGGAGTCTCACTAAGTGTCAGATAGAGGACTGGACGCCTTCTAAAAATAGCGTTTGATGAGTCAGAGGAGCACTGTCCCGCTGGACACCTTTGTTTTGGCCGCAGAGTCAGAGCTCAGTGTTGGAGAGAACTGGAGTAAGCCCACCGGAACACAGCCCTCTCTAGAAACCCACTGTAGGTCCTGAGAGGAAGCGCTTGTCCACTCCACCCTCAGGAGGGCATGTAGAGAACACGGTAACCTTCCAGCTGTGAACCTTTGTGGCTTGTGGGCATCAGCGTGGCTTCCCGCTTCAGGTCCTGCGAGGGGACAGTCAGCACCTGGTAATGGAAAACTGTTATTTTGCTATCCGGCTCCCATGTGAAAAGACTGTGAGTTTCCCAGGTCTCAGGAGGAGGCAGGCTGTCCCCAGCACCACATTTCAGCTAAAGCCCAGAGGCCTGGGTTTTACAAACTGTTGAATTCATTTCAACAAAGTGCTTACATGCTTGGGAAAGTTGTCACAGGGCTTCTCAGCATGCCATGCAATGTTTAATGATTCATTTACATAACCTCTGCCTGCCGGGCGTGCAGGGGCCTGTGGCTTTGCAGAGATGTGTTAATGAGCCTTTGTTTCGCTTTGTTCAAATTTAGATGAGGAGGCACAATCTTAATTCTTAGCACATTACCGTGATCAGTCTATACACATCTCTCTCATTATTATCTCATTTTTCCCTTTTTTCTCCCAAAGTCACCATCTGTAACATATTTCCTAACATTCCCTATGTCTTTAGAAATTCATGGTGGTGTGTTTAAACCTTTAAAGTAAAGTTTGATCTGTTTCTTACTGTCACTTCACCACTTATAATGTGTGTCTGTTCCTGCATGGATGCCTTTTCCAAGCTCCCATCACATTCTTCATCTACCATGTATTAGTTACCAATCCTCTTGTGCAGTTTTTATTGTTGTTGTTGATAGAATGGATTTTTCTATTTATTTATTTGTTGTATTATTTTTCAAGTTTGCTCTTGCTGGCTGAGGAGATAGTGTGTGCTCTTGGAAGCTGACCCTGAACCCAGACACCTTGCCAAACATTTTAATTTGTTCTACTAGGTAAGCATGCTGAGAGGGCTGAGTGTTATATCTTCATATCTACTTTTTATACCACTTAATGCCTTTTCATTTTAGCACTGGCCAAGACCCACATTACTCAGGGTGTAATACTCAGCTTCGCTGCCCCAAAAGACTGTTAGGAATCCAAACATCCACCCCTGAAGGGAACGTTTGTTACATTTTGGAAAATGTATGGGGGTGGGGGGGTGCTGTACGTGTGCAGAGGTCGGAGGACAGCTTACAGGACTCAGTTTTCTCCTTCTAGTACATGGGCCCTGGGTATCAAACTCGAGTTGTTAGCATTGGCAGCAAATGCTTTTACCTGCCAACCAATCCCACAGGCCCTGTGAGGACCCGCTTGAGTAGACCGTGATAGAGCCGCACAACGGGGTAACGCACAGCCAGAAATGGAAATGATGAAGACCTCCGTTTTTACTTTGCTGTGGAATATGTCCCCCTTTCTGTAGCCCTGGCTGGCCTGAAACTCACTGTGTAGACCAATCTGGCTTCAAACTCATAGAGATCTGCCTGCTTCTGCCTCCCAGGTGCTGAGATTAAAGGCCCGCACCATGGTGCACAGCAAACGAATATTTCTTACCGGCTCACAAGGTACCACTGCTGGTTTTTAAAGAATAAATTACTAAATTTTTTTTTAATGTAGGAAGCGGTGCTGGGGTGGGGGTGGGGGGGCCTAGAGTGGGACCAGGTGCTGAGGTTTCTTACCGTTAACTGTTAAACCTTAGAATATCAAGGGGACAAGTCCAAATCCAAGATTGTCCAGCTAAAGCAAGTTGTATTTCAGGGTGTACCAGACACTGGCTAGCTAGCTGTCTCACCCTAAATCAGGACTTGAGAGAGCAGCCCTTGCTGGCCTCTTGAAGTCCCTTTTATAGGAGAGATAAGTTGTTCACAGGGGCAAGAGAATTAACTGTTCTGCATTATTAGAAACACAGTGAAAGCAGAGGAACAGGGGTAAGATTATACATGGGGCGAATGGGGTTGAAATTTTAGTGTAGGTTAAAAAGCATGTTTTGGAGGAGGGATCTGGGGGGTGCCCGGGAGGAGGGACGGGAGAGAGGAAAACTGTTGTGGGATGTAATATGAGAGAACAACAAACAAACACGAGCTTACTCTTAATCACAAACAAAAACCTTCACTTGCAAGGCTTTAACCCAGGACATCCGGGACCTTATTTAACTACAGGCACCTTAACCTGAACAGGACAAACAGGACCTTATTCTTAACTGTCTTAACCTGCAAACGGAACCCTTAAACTACAAGGTCTGTTTTTCCTGTTTTGGTCTCCCATGAACAAAACAGAGATGGAGAAATACCCAGGCTATGGGGTTTGACCGAGATGACGGGGCAGTTAGCAGCTGACATGAAGTGCCCCCGATTTCCTTTGGCTTTCTTCTTTGTAGGTCACACTACCCAAACACCAAGCTGTGCGTTGGGGTGTGAGGTGCTTGCAGCACAGTTCTGAGAGAATACGGCAGCTCTAAAAAAATACAATTTTAAGACAAATGCTCTTCCTCCGGTTATTAAAATTCCAGAGCCCTCTTCATCCTGTGTGGTAATGCGGTAAAGATTAGGGTGGAAAGTCTTCAGCAAAAATGAGTGATTCATCTAACCGGAGGAAGGCCGGGCTTCTGACCTCCAGTTTACCCAGCAGCCTCTTTGAACTCAGTGCAGCTATGCAGTCTACCCTCCCAGGAGACCCGCCAGGGGGCTCTGAGGTCTCACTAGAACCGGCAAGGGGCAAGAATCAGTCTTGAGTGGAAAGGCATCAAAAATGCCAGCCCATCCCCTCTGTGTCTGATGTGAGTACCGGGGAAATGGGGAGGAGAGGATGGCAAGCAGCTTCCTCCTCCCCAAAAGCACAGATGAGCAGTTTCACAACTGGATGTGGAAGCAAACATGAACGCGATCTCAGCAAATCTTTCCGTCCTGGGAGGGAATGGCGAAGCCCAGTTTAGGGAAATCTGGGGCCGCTAGAGAAGTAGGGCTCTAAGGAAACACATGTTCTGCGCCCCCCCCCCCCCCCCGCTATCGGGATG
>CM053747.1:43105751-43462825 GCA_028658305.1 Pachyuromys duprasi | reverse complement strand
GGGTAGGAGGGAATGGGGGAGGGGGCTAAGCCTGGGATTCAAAGTACCTAACCTGTGATTGAGATAAAAATAAATAAATTAAAAAAAAAAAAAAAACAATCCATCACAGCCTGGTCACCCTTTTTACTTTCTGTCCACATTGCTGGTTTTCACTATCTCAACAAAGACAGACAACACAAGAGTTAGAATTTTGCCTCATCAGTACATAATGGTGGATAAAACTACAGGCCCAAGTAAAACATAGGCTTGTTTTACTTCCTTGAGCCTTATGACAGAAGAACACATAGAAATGCCTCTTACTCTTCCCCACCCCAGCACATAGTAGGACTTATTCTATGCCCCTATTAAGTCTGGACCGCACCCTTGATTTCCTTTGGCCAGTGAACGGAAAAATAAAGTGAGACTTGTCCAGCCGGGGTTGGAGTTTTCATGGTTCCTTTCTCCCATGGTGACTGCACTGGCCCGTGTTCCAGAGGAAGGATGGCTTAAAGCCGCCTCTCAGTGGGGTGACTGCACGGCCAACCGTTAAGTCTGTAGTAGTTTAAAATAATAAGCTATTTTGTATTGTTTGTTAGGACAGTGGACCCCAATCCGGATGACTGAGACCGCCTCAGCTTCCCCAGTGGTCAATGTGGATGTAATCAGGTATTGTAAAGCTTACATCATACATGTTTTAATAGACTCAGTACACTGCCAGACACCTGTGACTTCCGCTGGGGGTGTGGTTCAGCCAGCAGAGGCTTGCCTTAAGTTCATGAAGGCCGGTTAAAGTCCCAGCACCCCTTAGCCGGGTGTGAGGGCACACGCCTTTGATCCCATCGCTCGGGAGGCAGAGGCAGTAGAATCTTTGTGAGTTTGAGGCCAGCGGGATCTAAAAACAGTTCCAGGACAGCCAGGGCCGTTACACAGAGAAATCCCAGGACCTCATAAAACCAGGTATGGTGGCCTGAAGTGGCTCATGGTAAAAATCCTAGCACTTGGGAAGTGGAGACAAAAATCAAAGGAATTCTCATGGGACTACAGATTTCTAAAAATTGCAAAGCAACAACTGCAAAAACATGTTAGCCCGCTCAACTTTATTTTTGTTTTTGTTTTTGTTTTGTTTTGTTTTGTTTTAAGACGAGGTCTGTGTTGTGGACTTGACAGAATCCCGAATTGTCGGGGGGCCTCTGGCCTTGAGTGCAGTCACTGAGATGGGAGAGTCCGCCCACTGTGGGCAGCAGCATTCCCTGGCTGGGACCTTGGTCTGCAGACAGGGAGAGCGGGATCTGAGGAGCACACTGACCCCTCTCTGCCTTCTGACCAGATGTGACAGCTGCTCCAAGCTCCTGCCACCATGACATCTCTGCCACGGAGGTCTGTGTTCTGAGCCAGGCGTGACAATAAGTCCTTTCTGCCGTACATTGCTTTCCTGAGGACACCCTATCACAGCAATCCGAAAAGCAGCTGAGACAAGATCTTACTATTCATGACTCCCTGGCTCTGCACTCACATGGCTTGTGACCATGCCTCCCTACTAGCTTATATGTGTGCACCACACTCAGCTTTCATCTGGTTTTAATGAAAGAACAGGTCCCCGAGCCCTCCAGCTGCCTGTGAAATGTTTTTTTTTTTTTTTCTCTGCTTGGACTCAC
This sequence comes from Pachyuromys duprasi, assembly GCA_028658305.1. Classification (NCBI taxonomy): domain Eukaryota; kingdom Metazoa; phylum Chordata; class Mammalia; order Rodentia; family Muridae; genus Pachyuromys; species Pachyuromys duprasi. The sequence continues at coordinate 43,461,191 of CM053747.1, read as the reverse complement.
AGGTTCTCACAATCGTTTTCACCAGCATATGTCAACACTGCTGGTCATAATTTCCCCTCTATCGTTCCTCAAAAGCAGATATTCATTCCGATAATAAGAAATAGAACCTTCTAATCTACACTTTGTTTTTATTTTTCCAAACTAGAATAGCAAGTGTCTCCTCACTCAGTGGCTTCTAAAATTCTTTATTCTGCCCTATTTCAGCTGGCACTTAGGCTGAGCCTTGTTGGGAGGGGTTAATGCAAGCTTACTGGGTGCAATCATCAGACAATGTCCTGAATAATGAACCACCTTTGGTTTCTTAAGTCGTAGAATTATTACTCTGTAGCTAAATGAAAACTAGTCTTTCACAAGTGGAAGACCTGACAGAACAGGAAAACCATGTGAGCCAGCAGTGTTTGGGGACTCTGTTTCCTTGAAGCATTAACTAGCTGTTTGGTAGGTGTTTAAAGAGCTTGTTCTAGTTTCCCCACCACCCCTGGTGTAGCCCAAGGCATGTCTCAGCCTGCCCCAGCTGCCATAACAGAAGTATCCAGGACTGGCTGCTTCAAAGCACCAGGAGCTGGTTTTTCACAGTTGCAGAGACTGATGAGAGCCTGCTTCCTGGTGTTTAGAAGGCCAGATCCTCACTATTTCTCACCAGCCATAAGGAGGAAGACAAATCTCTGAAGCCTCTTTTATAAAGCACTAGTCTCATTCAGGACTCTGCCCCCCTGACCTAAAGGCCTCCCAAGACCCTCCTTCCAAACACCATCACATCCCAGCTCCCAGAGAACCATCTCTAAACACAAGGTCTTATACTTATAAAGGGATAACAAGTTGCTAATTGGATGAGCTAATAATGTAAGGCAGAAGGTGTATCTCCAGTTCAGCATTTTCACAAAATGCCCATTTTCCTAATTTATAATAAATGCATCAAACTTTTGAGAGCCCTGTAGAACCATAGCCTAGAATAATGTCCCTTCTTAATTGCATTACACACACGCACATACACATCCCAAAGGCATGTGAAGTAGCTACGGAAAAGCAGTCACCCAGCAAGCAAAACTGATACCCAAGGTCTGAAAAGGTGAGACTTCACAAGGAAAACAGCAGCTCTGCACTAAGTCGTATCTTCTATGCGCTCCGGCCTCTTCACCAGGCAGACAGTGACAGGTGACTGACGAGCATTTGAAAACATCCAGGTGTGCATTGATGGCCAGCTAGAGGTAATAAAGGTTCAAATGGCCTCATTTGTTATCTCCATTCTCACCACCCCTTGAATCTATATTTCCATCTCCACAGTTATCTGTGCTTTGAATTAAGATGGTCAGAAGAGAGCACTGCTTAAACCGAGGAATAAATCACATGGCGAAAATCTTCACGTTGGAGGACAGAGCCTTACGGTATTAAGCCATACAGGTCAGGATAGGGAAGGGCAGGCCACATTTTGTCCTGATGAGGCTTCATCCTGTACTGTACCATTTATATACGTTGCCAGACTTCTGAAAACACCCTCTCTATGACTTCTGGAGAGCTGTGTGCTCAGCATTACCTAATACCCTCATAAACCTCTTGCTTTTTAATCAGCTAAGTGGCTCTCTGGTGAATTTCTCCCATGTATTGATATATTGTGAGGGCTGAAGCTATGCCCAGAAACTAAGTAATTCAGCACGGATGAGGTGGCACATCCCCATAATTATGATGGAGAACAGAATCGTGCCTGGGCGTGCAGAAGACTTTAAGGAGACAGATGTTTACATTAATGCTTCCTAAAGTGGCAGGCTCTGGTGCTGCAGAAAAAAAATTTAAAAAATGACACTCCCACGCCAGGCTTTTCTACAGAAACCCTCCCAGCAGCTCTCATCTGGTAGCTGGCTCAGCATCTCCTCAGGACAAAATCTTTCCCCTTATTGCTTACAGACTGAGGCCTAGGTGCCAGCTACAGGCTAAAAAACTGGGTTCCACTTGCACCTTAGCCATCAATCTCCATGTGAGTGACATGAGCCCAACTCCAGGGCCATTAACTGGGGACAATCCCTGCTCAGCGCAGTCCTGATAATACGATCTTTAGAACAGACACCCAGCAGGTTAAGGTACTATACACCCTTAATCCCAGCACATGGGGATGCAGAGGCTAGTGTGTTGAGAGAATATCTTGTGTACTGTATGGATATGTTAGGCTCAACTCATGAGCCCGATACCAGGGAGGAATTTGAAAGAGAACCCGGAGACGGATCGTTGCAACCGCCTGAGGTTTATTCCACCGCAAGATGGGGCCACTCTATAAATCAGCAAAGAGCAGCCCCCAGAAACAAAAGCCTTGGGTTTTTATAGGAAAAAATGTGGGGAAGCTCATGGGTTTTAGTCTTAGCAACTCGGGATTGGATGAGGAAGCTATAAGGTAATTGACTTCTAAAATAATTGGTTAGTCTTAGGTGCTCAAGTTTGGCCAGTCCTGCTAAGTGTGGATGCGGCTGCAAGTAAAGGTGGGGATGGGGGGTGATTAGCTCATCCTTGAAGATTGGGGCTGTGGGTCAGGGAGGTCAGGGGCTACTCAGAAGAAGGATTGAGGCCATCAGGGTTGGTTGCTAAGAAACACTATCTCGCAGACAAAAGTCTGGTCATTCTTTTTGCTAGGCGAAGGTCATTGCTTACTTGCTTTTTTTTATCTCTGTCCTCACAGACAGCCAGGGTCACATTCCTCCATTCTCTGGAAAGTACTAAGAGGCTTTAGCTTAACCAGGGCCTAAAACTCAAAAACATAGGTTTTAGAAGACATATAGGTTACAAAGTTAGTCTGGTCCTTTCAGATGTAGCAACTGTCAATAACAAATCTGATGGCATACAGCTTAAGTACAGCTTAAGCAGGGAACAGGAGGTGGAACATCAGGGAGGCAGAAAGAATTCTGGGAGAGAACCAGGCATGAAAGCTTCAGCCAGCAGGATGTGAGGAGGAAAGGCACATATTACCAGAGCCCAGGTAACCAGCCATGTGGCAGAATGTAGATTAGTAAAACGGGTTATGAGCTAGTTAGTCAGAGAAGAGCCTACCTATATGGCCTAGGTATTTGTAAACAAGTATCTTGAGTTTCATGAGTCATTATTCTGGGAGCTTAGGAACTGAAGGAAAAAACCACCCACAACACAAATGGATCTCTGTGAGTTAATGGCCAGCCATGGCTACACAGTGAGACCCTGTCTAAAACAAAACCAAACTCCACCATGCTAGTGAAATGGCTCAGTGGGCAAAGTGTAAGCATGGGGATCTGTGCTCAGATTTGAAACTCCCACATAAAAGTTGGGCGTGGTCACAATCATCTGTAACCTCAGGTCTGGGAGGCAGGGACAGGCATATCCGCCCTGGGGCCAGCAAATCTAGCTGAAACAGTGTTCAGAGAGTCTGCTTCAAAAAATAGCACGGAAATCAGTACAGTTACACGCATGATGTTAACCTCTGGCCTCTACTCACACACAGGCAAACAGATTTGCACACAAATACATACTCACCTTCATGCCTATTTCACACAAATAAATAATTCATTTTAAAATTCCCTTAACAATGTTGAAGCAATAAAAAAATGGCATAGCTTGCTATCAGAGATAGTCCTGGGACCACTACAATTGTTAAGGTGCCCAGACACCCTAGTATCAGGGGAGAAATGTTACTTGCCCGTCCAAATACAGTAATAATGGCATCAGCAAAGTGCCTTCTTAGATTGTAGCCACAGCTAGTTACATAGTTTGTCCACATGGGGGCCAATGAGCAACTCCTTCGCACTGCTCACTAGGTGTTGGGGTTTGAAGGAGCCTGCAGTGGCGGGATTTTCGGAGGTTCTAGAACCTTTGGGATTGTGGCATTGATGGGAGGTAAAAAAAGCAAAAACCCACTGACTGAAAAATTAGTGTAAACAGCTTGTGGAGAAGGAGAGACATACGTCACTCAGAAGTGTTTAACACTCACTGCAGTCATTCCAAACTATAAACCGTTGACTGCTGCGAAGAACTGTCCACTCAGTCACAGTGCAGCCCTCAAGAGGGCATGTCTGCCGTGCCTCACAGGACAGCTGGCTCTGAAAGGCTGTGTGTGAAGAAAGTTGTAAACGTAGCAAGCTATTCAATATCCACAAGGGAGAGCCAGCATGATGCTGCACAGCTGTAATCCCAACACCCAGGAAGCTGAGGCAGGAGGGTCAGAAGTTCAAAACCAGCCTGGGCCACACAATGACACAGCCTTGCAAAAACAGGACCTGAGAGGATGGCTCGGTAGGTAAGGTGCTTGCCACACAAGTATGAGGAGCTGGATTCAAATCCCCAGGACCTACAGTAAAGCCAGGCAAGGGAATGGGATTGTGTGATCCCAGTGTTAACTGGGAAGAGACTGAAGACCTTACAGCTTGTAGGTCAGCTATCCTGGTGTATGCTTCAGGGGACAGGAAAGAAACTGACTCAAACAAAGCAGAACATAAGAGCTGAGGCTACCCTCTGACCTCCATCTGAGAGCCGTGGTACAGGCATGCCACACGCACACAGACAGACACACACAAAGATAAAAACAGGATACAAACACACAGACACAGCTCCACAAGGGAAACATGCTAATCGCAAACAGACAGTGCGATTATACTTCCATGAGCTTAAAGTCTTTTAATAATATGAACACTTATCCCAAATTTCTTTTTTTTTAATACCCATACAAAAAAATTTACATGGAGTTTTCTGAAGGTGGCATTCTGATGGCTGCCATTCTGCTGAGGCTGCATGTTGACACTGGACTGAGGGACTGTCAGAGACCTTGGAGCACTGTAAAGCTGTGGGAGGAAGGCAGACGCTGTCCTTCTGCACTCAGGATTTCGGACTCCAGCACACACTCTTCTCTGCAGAATGATTAGCACTGGCTTTTCATCTTAATGATAATAACTTTTTTTCCCCAGAGGCAGCAACATAGTTCTCAACCTCTTCTCCCGCTGTGAGAGCTTGCGGCAGGTTAATTTTCCAAACTGTAAGCTGAGGACGATGGGAATGAATATTCCTAGGCACGGGGGTCATTTTTAAAAGGGTATCATGAGTGGATTTAGTTGGAGAACTCTCAGAGTGTGGGGCTGACCGTGAGGGATGCCCAGTGTAACAGCCATTGAGAGCCATTTGCTCTGGAACTCAGAGCTCAGGAGCAAATGTGGCTAGTGAGGAGCAAGGGGACACACAGAGAGATTTGTTCTAAAAGATCAGGGAACATAACTGGGAGAGGGCCCCTGGATCCCTGCACTCATTAGCTGCTTTCAAAGCAGGCACATTTTATCTTGGGGGTTCTCGGGTGCTGCCCCATCCATTTGCCATCACATGCCATAAGGGACCAGGCGTCCTGGATGTCTAAATTCCATAAGGCCCATGGCTAGTGACTGCCCCAGCAGAACAAAAACTTGAAGCATCCAACAGAGGAATCTTATTGCACAACCATCCCAGACTGTCTCAACTCCTAACTACTTATACAGGCCTAAGGCCAGGGACTTCCCTTCCTACATGTGTCCCTGAAACCCCAGCAAGGAGGCCTTGCACACGTCTCTCTGACACTGACAGGCACTGGTTCTAAACACACAGAAACACTACCCTTGGGCTCTGCTCTACATTAGTATTTCTAGCTCGGAACCATTGGTCAGTGTCCCTTCCTAAAATCTAAGCACGGATGCAGTCCAATGCAGTGGGTGTTCGCTCTGAAGCCGATGGCTCCTCATATATGCCCTTGGCAGTGGCAGGCTGCTCTCTCCTGGTATCTCCCCGGAGTCTGTGGCTTGTCCAGCTACAAGCCTGCAGAGTTGGTCTCTGGGAGGCCGCTCTCTTCCAGCTTGAGTCCCAAGTTGTCGATCCCGATGCTGGTGACAGGGGGCACGCTGCTTTCGGCTGGCTCTGCCGTGCGCGTTGGGGTGGAACAGTACAAGATGAAGCCTACCATGATGACTGTGAATGACAGGATGTAGAGCCCTGAAAACTGCAAGGAGAAAACAGGCATTAGACGTACTCCCTCACACAAGCAAGGCGCCGTGGCCTGCTGCCAACTGTTCTCTGGAGATCTGCCTTCACAGTCTCTTTCTGGAAGTTGTCAGAGGAGATGCCAACAGTGCACCCTTCCGCTATATGCTGGTAAATACTGGGCTCAGACAACAGCGCCTGTCTTGACAGTTAACTGGATCCTTGGATCTTGTTTGTTTGTTTGTTTGTTTGTGGCAGGGCCTCATGTAGCCCAGGCAGATCTCAAACTCACTGGGTAGTCAAGGCTGACCCTAAATGCCTGACTCTCCCCAGATGTTGGGATTACAGCTGTGGGACACCACAGCTGGTTCATACAGTGGCGGGAATATAAAGTTTCCTACACGTTAGGCCAAGATACTACAAACTGAACTACATCCCTGACCAGATCCTTGGATCATCGGGAGGAATCTCTTTGCCTTTCTCCATGGCGATCTACTTATTGGATCCCACCAAAAAGGCCGTCTCATGAAATAGAACAACTCATTGACCAAGATGCACACCACAAGAGAACCCAGCTTACAGTAGTTAGCCAACGTGAGGCCATTTGCTTAGGATCTTCTCCGTCCACCCTATTCCGATGAATTTCATCTTGATAAGTTTAACAAACTTTCCCGTACCCGCTCTCTAGAAGGACCGATGTGGAGGGCCCATGCTGACAGAGCCACCACAAGGATGGAGGGAGTCTCTGGTCCCTAACCTGTTGGCTCTTTCTTTTCCCCTCACTTTTATTTGAGATGTGTGTGTGTTGCCTGTATGTACTCTATGCAGGGCCTGCATGGGCCAGAAGAGGGCACTGAAACCCTAGAAACGTAGGTGCAGCCAGTTCTGAGCCACCGTGGGTTCTGGGAATTGAACCTGGGGCCTTTGGAAGAGCAGCCAGTACTCTGAGCCACAGAATCATCTCTCCAGCTCCTTTAACCCATTCTTTCTAAAAGTGAAAATGACCACCCAGGGTCTTCTGAAAGAGCAGCAAGTGTTCTTAGCCACCAAACCAGCTCTCTAATCCATGTTTTATGTGTCTTTTAAATCTTGATACAGGGTCTTTCTATGTAGTCCAGGATGGTCTTGAATTCTCATGCCCCTCCCCCCACACCTTTACCTCCCAAGACCTGGATTGCTACAGAAAAGAACACCAGTCTACTTGGAATGTACTCCTCAAATGGCATCCTGCTGTACCCCAAAAGTTAAAGTCAATTATATAGAATGATTTGAATATTTGCTCTTTTTCAAACTAAGGACCCTTCAAAAGTTCAAGTTAACCCCATTTATCTGTGTTTTTTCTCTCTCTCTCTTTTCTTCCTCAGTTTCAGTTACTTACGCACAATCTACAAGGATAGGCCAGAACAGCAAGAAATTGTTTTGGTTTGGTTTAGGAGTGTTGGTGTTGCTGTTTTGAAACATGTTTGTATGTAGTTTAGGCTGTCCCTAAACACACTAAGTGCTAGGGTTATAGGCATGAAACATCATAACCTAGCTGAATCTTAACCTTCCTGAGGCCTGGACAACCTCCCCACAGCAGGGCAGTCTTCCCTGGATTAGGGGATGATATGAACCCAGTGAAAGCCTGGCCTGTAACACACACCTGTAATCCCAGCTCTTGGGAGGTAAAGGCAGGGGACGTGAGAGTTCAAGACCCTGTATCAAGATTAAATAGACACATAAAACATGGACTAGAGGGCTGGCTCGGTGGTTAAGAGCACTTGCTGCTCTTTCAGAAGGCCGGAGTTTGGTTCCCAGCACCAGCTCAGACATCTTACAGCCACCTGTAACTGCAGCTCCAGGGGGTCCAAAATCCTCTTCTGACCTCCTCAGGAACCCACACATCTGGCAGGTACACAAATGATGGACACACACACAAGAAATTTAAAAATGAAATAAAATAACAACAAAAGCCAATGAGAATGTCAAGGTGAACAGCTGGCTCATTTCTGTATATTGAGCTTTTAATTCTTATGCCTAGTATTTAGCATGGTGTGCAACACATCACTGGTTTCTAATGTTGGCAGGGTGAAAAGAATGACTCAGAAACCATTAAAGAAAGTTTAAAGTTATTTAATGCGCCCTCCACTTTTTCCCCTTTAAGACTGCACCTCGTTATGTTTTTCAAGCTGGTCTGGACCTCCTGGACTCAAGGGATCCTCCTGCCTCAGGCTCCCAAGTAGCTGGAACTATAGGCTTAGCCAGTGGCATTGCAAATTATAGAAGTTATTACTGCTTTCTAGAAAGTGTTCATGTGACCAACGAATGGGAAAACCTATACAGTTTGTTCAAAATAGGTCCTATTTGCTTTAATGATTTTCCGGTGTCCCGAGAACATAACTTCTAACTCTGTGTCACTTCTTCAAAGTAGAGAGACTGAATGAGGAAGGTAGGCCTCCCACGCAGGGCTCTTAGCCTTTTCCCATTTCTAATGCTATTCTTTGTGTCTGGATCTGCAAGGGAAGTAGAAACTTATCCAACACATATCCACTCAGGATCAAGACTAGAGATACTGAGTATTTAAGAGCTGAAATGGGCAAGTTGAAAAAAAAGAACTTAAGCCCCTTTTTAAAATGTTTGCTTGAAAAAAAAAATCTGAGCCAAGTTATTTTAGGGACTACGGTTTTCTAAACTGGGGGCTTACAAGAGTCCATCTTCAGCAACTACACCTAGGAAACTGGGGAGGTGGCTTGGAGGGTAAGAGGGCTGGCTGTACAGACACAGGAGTTTAAGTTCAGATACCCAGGATGCACACAGGAACCGAGGTGTGACCAATAAGTCTGTAATCCCAGCATTGTGGGGACAGTGAAGATCCCTGGGTTCCCATGATCTGTGAAAGGCCCTGTCTCCAGGAAATAAGGCACACAGCCCATGTTCTCTGCACGCACATCCATGCACGCACACCTGCACAAACAACACCTAAAACTCTGAAGTTCATGGTAGAACTGTCCTTTGCTCTCTGTCTTCAAATGACCTTTGACCAAAAACAATAAAATGCGATAGCAAAGTGAGCTGCTAGACATGCAGGCACAAAGGATCATGAGCAAAAGAACTGAAAGGGTGGTCACAGAATGGCATGGTGGGAACTGCAATGTGCTGTCATATGTCCAAGACACATAAAAACACTCTTCATGTTAACGTTACGAGCAGTTTATGAGAAAGCATTTAAGATCTTAGGCTGAAATACTCAGGGTTTATGTAATAAAGTATTTGTTACTGTTCAAAATATAATAGGTAGTGGCAGGTGTACCTTGAACTGGAAGGTTTTATTTCTTTACTTTTATCTCCTCCTGGACATTACTTTACTTAGAGGAGAAAATAGAAAGTTAAATTACTAATGATAATATGGTTGTTTTAAAAAAAATAGGAAAAATGGGGCCAGGGAGAAGGCTTAGCAGGTAAGGGCACTGCAACATCCGACCCCAACCTGAGTTCCATCCTCAAGACCACATGATGGCGAAAGTTACTTCCTGGCATCTTCATCTGTGCCGTGTCACACATGTGCACACACACAATTAATAAATGAGAGGTAATAATGACAGACAGGTGAGGGAGGTCACAGATGGCCGAGCACCTGTGTCCCCTGGAAGGCCGCCTCATCACCAGACCGCAACTCCGTCCCTTAGGAGAAAAGTGGCTGCCCGTAACAAGTCTCAGAGACAATATATGCACGGACAGACATTCGTGCAAACAGTAACAATTAGTGGAGGAAGAGGCCAAGGATCTGAAGGAGAGAGGGAAGAGGTCTGTGGGAGGGTTGGAAGGGAGGAAAGGGAGGAGAGAGATGTTATAATCTCAAAAAGTACAAAACAAAACAAAACTGGGCATCTCATATAAACTACTTCTCTGATTCACTGTAATCTTTTTATATGACTCTGCAAATAACCAATAAATACTTCAGCAGCATTAACTGAGAAATTGCTTCATCAGCAAGTAATCAAAGACATCAGCTGGCTTCTGATCACCTTGTGAGGTAAAAAAGTTTACGCTTGGTTCACAGACATTTCTGAGAACCAAGTGAGCTTTGTGTGCCAATAATTCAGATAAGCATGTGAGTCAGGGCTGCTAGCTACTGGGAAGAGAAGAAATCAGCCCCAAGGATTCCTGTTTAAATATCTGGAAGAGATCCAGGTGTGGTAGTGCAAGACTGTAATACCACCACAAAAAAAGTGAAGGCAAGAGGATTCTGAGTTCAAGGTCATCCTCTTCTACATAGTGAGCTTGAGCTAGCCCAGGCTACGTGAAACCTTACCTTAGAGGAAATAATACCACTGAAGATGGCACTATTCTAACCATACATGCATAATAACATGCCCATCTCTCCTGTCCTTCCACCAGCTACTTCAGACTTTTTGTGTGCAAAGAGTGAAAAGACTGTCTGAGCATCCAGCCTAAACCGGTCAACAGCAGCCACTGGGACTGTGTTAGCATTTCTTAAAGCAGGAGTTCACAGCTATCTACACATTGTAGAGGAATCTTAATTCAGAACATGGCTGCTCTGGCTCACAGATCACATCCAAAGACCTTGTAGGTCTGTGTGATCCGGCTGGAATACAGACTCACCTTTAATCCAAAAGACAGAGGCAAGCAGATCTGAGTTCAAGGCCAGCCTGCTACAGAGCAAGTACCAGGGAAAGAAAAGCATAGGTCCAGGTGTGTTACATGCCTTTAATCCAAACAACGAAAGTAAAGTTAGTTTGTAGGAGGAAGCGTGTGTTTGAAAGTGATGTCTAACTGAGTGGCAGAAACAGTGACGAATCAGAGAAAGGCTTGACAGAATAGGATACTCCCAGCTCTCACAAGAAGAGAGAGGAAAGGGAAACTACTTAAGGAGTAACACGGAGAGTGAGAGAAAGAGCGGTTATACTGGGACAGTAAAAGAGACAGGTTGCAGAGAGAGAACTCAGATGAAGACTGAGTGAACTAGAGAATGAGAAGGAACCAGAGAATTAGAGCAGATTGCTAGAGTTAGTGTGAGGCCAAGCAGATCAGTTCAGAGGCCCAGAGAAAGGCCAGATTGAATAAATTAGCTGGGAGAGGAGTTTGAGCCAGAACAGCTGAGCTGAACCAGCCAGCCCAGAGCTGAGTTAAAACAAGCAAAGGTGAGCTTATTAAGCAGTAAGTCTCAGAGGCTAAAAACATTCTAGCCTAGGTTAGATTGTACGGGGGCTAGAAGCTTCCAGGACTAGGCCTAGGTTAGCAGACAGAGGCAGTAAGCCTCCAACAACTGAGCCAGGAAAATAAAAGTTACTTTTACAATACATCAAAGATAAATCCTGTTGTATCTTATCACTTTGAAAAGCCTTAGAATAACCCTTCTTCAGACCAATTTCTAAATAGTAAACAGCAACAAAATGAGTGAAGGCTCCCCCCATGAGATTATTGCTGGGAGGACAAGAAATTTTTATTTTAAGATCCAGATTCTTAAAGAAACTTGTTTTAGCCAGGCATGGTGGCACACATCTTTAATCCTAGCACTCATGAGGCTGATGCAGGTGGATCTCTGAGTTGGAGGCCAGCCTGGTCTACATAGCTAGTTCAAGGACAGCCAGAGCTACACAGAAAAACCCTGTCTCAAAAAACAAAACAAAGGAAAGACAAAAAAGGAAAAAGAAAGAAAGAACCTTATTTTACAGCTGGGTGAATCTCAGATGGGAGCGTGCTTGCCCATGGGTCCCATCTTTGACAATGCATAAACCAAGCAGGAGAAACAGAAGTTGAAGGTCACACTCAGCTCCATAGTGAATCTCAGGCTAGCTAGGATACCTGAGTCTCTATCTCAGATAAAAGAGTAAACTTGTCTTAAGCCCAAAGTATTTTCTTATTTGAACACAATCTATTTTCTTACCTTGTACCCAAACAGGAAAAGTCCAAAAAAAAGGCTGTAGAGGTCAGCGGTGAGGATGCCTAGGTTGACCGATGTGGCACTCGTGACTTTAATCACCAATGGCATGAAGCTGTACAGGCAAAACATACAGAGGGCAAATGCCACAAACAGCAGGGCTGTGAAGAAGAGACATCAGAAGACAAGGTGCTTAAGGTTGGAATGCCACAGAAAACCCCCTGATCCTTTGACAAACTCCCTGCAAAGCTCCTCTTTAACAGTCAGGACTCTAGAGAGACAGCTGTTTCATCCCGCATCGTCCACCCTCCCAAAAAGAAAAGGATGGCTGTGAGATAAAAGTTCAACCAAAGCCAGGTCAATATCACATGTCAAAAAACGAAATTCCTCACTGGCCTTGTTTGCTTTTATTTGATTGGTTGGGTGGGTGCAGTATAAAGTATTTTTAGGACATCAAAGATAGACATTAGATCCACTGTATTTAATTCAGCCCATTGGGATTGCAGGTTCCAGGACAGAACAATATTATTCTCCACTTTAGGACAGTACTGACAATGCAGATGTTGACTGCAATAGCAATACATCTGTTTTGTAAGCACTTTTTTAACCAATGCTCAACATGCACATATACACACAGAGCGGAGAGAGAGGCACACGGTGTTGGGACATCTAAGACATTTAAGTTCCCGCACTATCTAATCACTGCATACAATCTTCAGCAACATTTATGTACTATTTAAGCATTTCCTGCCCATCGTAAAGGTTCAAATCTTTCCTAACTATCCTTCTGCTTTATTCTCACAAATGTCCAAGAAATCAGAGAAGCAACAGGGGGCAGCAGGTGAGTATACAACCACCCATCTATCCATTGAGGTTAATGCTTCACAAACTACACGAAGCCCGTGCCAACCTTAAAAAGGACCTAAGATGTAGCTATATTTTCCTGGCAGCTAGCAATTCTCAGAGCAAACCATCATCACTAGTATGAATTCCCAAAGATCTGGAAATATGATTAAAATGAAGGATTCACTCCTTGGTGTGCATGTTTGTCAGTTAAAGGGCAGAATACTGACTTAAAAAGTCATCATTGAATTACATACCAATTTTCCAGTCCCACTGAATCTTGGCAATGTCCTTATATTCCACAATCAATCTAAGATCAAAACAAGAAGCTTTGTAAAGATCTACATGTTAACTTTTCTTATTTTATAGAAAGTTTAGTAGCTATTTTTTGGCTAACGTAAAGAGTTGTGTTAGGTTTAATTTTTTTCCTTAGGATATAAAAATATGAACTGGATGGTGGTGGTGCACATCTTTGATCCCAATACTCAGGAGGCAGATGCAGGTGGATCTCTATGAGTTCAAGACCTGGTCTACAGAGAGAGAGTTCCAGAACATTCAAGGCTACACAATGAGACCTTATCTTGGGGGGAAAAAAAGAATATAAAAATATAAAAATATCTAGACAAAGCCACAGTGCATGCCTATAATCCCAGCAATTGGGGAGGCTGAGGCAGAGGCAGGCAGATCTCACAGTGGCTGTGAGCCATCAAGTACTGAGCTTCCTGTGGCCTCTGCCAAAGCAACAAGAGATCGTAACTGCTGAGTCATTTTTCTAGCCTTTACTTGTTAATTTAAAAAAAATAAAAAAGCTTGCAAGTTAAGTAAGGATTTAATTTTGCCATTTTATTTTTTATTATATTTTGGTGTGTGTGTGTGTGTGCGCGCGCGTGTGTGTGCATGCCACAGTGTACAGCTGGAAGGGAGAGGACAAGTTGAGCTTTCTTCTCTCTGCTATGTGGGTCGTGAACTCAGGTCATCAGGCTTGGCAGCAAGCATCCGCACCTCCTGAGGTATTTTGCTGGTCCTTTGTTGTGACATAGTTCACATTTATGTCATTAAACTTTGTTATAATTCATTCCTGCTCCCTAACTGCCCCGCCCTCTGCCCCCTACTCCTGTATTTGTTCATTTTGTTTTTATAAAAAAAAAATCTTTAGGGGCTGGAGAGATGGCTCAGTGGTTAAGAGCACCGTCTGCCCAGCACCCACATGGCAGCTCACGACTGTCTGCAACTCCAGTCCCAAGGGATTTGACACCTTCATGCTAATGAGCACAAAATAAAAATAAATTTTTAAAAACTTTAGATTCTTACAGCTGTATGCCACTGATAATTGTTCCAAATAGGCCCACCATTCCTAAAAATTCCTGTCTGCTCAGCTTCTTCACGATGTATTCTTCACATACATTAGACACAGCATACAGGGAAGCCCCAAGAAGGACCAAGATGTCACCAATCAGAACATCACTCCCTACGGACAGTAAGACACAAAAAGAAATGTGCTGTCAGCAGCTAAGCGAGGGGTTACCAAACTTTGTTCATTTGAATAAAACTGTATTTAATCCTAGTTTCTGGAAGTTTAAAGTCTCCTCTCTGACATAACACTGTTGGGATTTTCACATTTTACTCCCTGGGAGTCCAACTGAAGGATAGTTCTGTATGCCATTAAAGACATGACACATTCATAGGATGTATTGTACAAAAAGGAAGCATTAAAAGAAACAATATATTGTCTAGATGTATACAAAATAATCTGTGGTAAAAAGAAGTGAGTTTATCTTGATCCAGGGAGATATTGAAGTTACCTTGGTGATCAGGCAAATTCAGACCTGGTTTAGCATCTATATTGTCAATTGAAATATACCAACCAGGAAGTGGTGGTGCACAGCTTGAATCCCAGCACTCTGTAGACAGAGGCAGACCTATGAGTTCGAGGTCAGCCAATCTACAGAGTTAGTTCCAGGATAGTCAGGGATATACAGAGAAACCCTGTCTCAAAAAAGAAAAAGAAAAAAAAAAAAAACAGAAAAAGAAAAAGGAATCCACCAAAGCGCTCAAATCAACAGAGTCATTAGAGAAGGTTTTCAGTCAAGTGTCTTTTACATAAACGAAGGACGAAGGACCCACTGCCGGATGTGGCACAGGCTGCTGTCCCACATCGTCAGGGTGGGGGAGGGCTAAGGAGGGACGATTTTGAGTTTTTGAGTTCAAGGATAAAAGGAAGGGAAAGAGGGAGGGAAAGAAGGGGAACAGGGGAGGATGGAAAGAAAGAGAAAGGAAGGAAGGAGGGAAGGAAAGAGATGGGGAAAGAGAGAGAAGAAGCAAAGAAGAAAGAAGGGAGAAAAAGAAACAGAAAGAATGACATAAAAAGGGAGAAAAAAAGAGAGCTAGCTCAAGAATACAGGGTTTTTGTGTAACCCATCCAAAATGTTTTAAGCAAAAGATGACTTCTACAAATACATTTCAAATAAAATTTTAAACGTGCTTAAGTGGGAAAATGCAGTTAAACAGGAAAAAATAACAATCACCAAAGCAAATATTTAGCAGCAAGTGAGCAAAGTGCTCCAGGAAGTGCAGAGGGCTGAGAAAGCACAGCAGCACACCTCACTGAAGAAGGGCCAGCCCAGTAGGTGGGCACAAGCTCACCTTCAGCAGAGCCTTCCTGTCACTCACTCTCCTTCAGTGTAACCTTGCCAAACTCACCTGAAAACATGAGCAAACACACTTCTGCGGCTGAGCAAGCGACACCGTCTCACCTGAATTATCTTCTCTCCCTGCTAATATGTCTGCACCAACCATGGTCCCTACACCCAGCAGACAGACAAACACAGCAACGAAGTGGATCACTTTGTATCTTGCCCGGAGGATAAACCAGGAGAGAGCCATCAACACAGGAATCCCAAAGCAATCCAAGAGCTGTGGGGAAAGAAAAGCAAGCAGCGCCAAACATGTCAGCAGCTCCAAAGAAAAAAGCATGACTCAGTAGTGACAGGAGGAAGCACTTATGGAAGGCTGATTATTGCCAGCCTTGCACACTAGTGCTTTATCTGAGATCGGGATTGCAAGTCCATTTTGGATTTGCACACAAAACCCCAAGAGCTAAAGAATGAATATTTGCCCCAAATCACACCATCAAAAGTCAGGCTGGATTTTCACACACCAGAGTCTCTGTTCAGAGGACCCGGGCTCCAGCTGTGGCTACCACATAAGGGTTTTTATACAAGAAAAATAAAGTGAATAAAGTCCGTTTAAAAACAAAAAAAAAGGAAAGTCAGGCTGGGAGCCAGGCACACTGGCGCATGCCTGTAATCCCTACACCCAGGGAGGCGGAGGCAGGTGGATCTCTGTGAGTTTGAGGCCAGCCTGGTCTACAAAGTGAGTCCAGGACAGCCAAGGATACACAGAGAAACCCTGTCTCAAAAAAAAAAAAAAAAAAAAAAGAGCAGGCTGGGGATATAGCTCAGTTGGTAGAGTACTTGCCTAGGAGGCACAATGCCCTGAGTTTGATCTCCAGTACCATATAAAACCAGTACTTTGGAGGTAGAGGCAGGAGGATTAGGAGCTCAAGGAGTTCAAAGGTCACCTTCGGCTATATAGCAAATTCTAGACCAGCCTGGGATACATGAGACCTGCCTTAAAACAAAGAAAGAGACTCAAGGGCTGAATCTATTCATCCTACCCAGGAAGCTTGGCATTACACTCTGTGTTTATCTATAAATCCAGGAGGCAGAGTCTCCTTCCAGTACATCCATTTACACTGTCAACAGAAATGTATTAAGAATGTCCAGTGTCCAAAACTCTGTGATTGGGTTTGGGTATTTAGCTCAGTGACAAAGCACTTGCCTGGCAAGCACAGGACCATGGGGGGGGGGGGAGTGTACATCATAAGAGGAACTGGAAATATAAAATTGAGCAAGATAGGAGCCCTATCCTGAGGAGCACACATTAGACTAGACAGACATGAAATTAGAAATCACAAAGTTCAGTATTTAATTGTAACTGAACAAAGTGCTACCAAGTTCAGGTTACCATGAAGGAACAAACACACATCATCTCCCTGATAAAGAGTTCAGTTCTACCATGTGAGACACATGCTTGCTCCCAGCATACATTACTGTTCATCTTTAGCATATGTTCCTCCATCATTTTGAGTCCATAACATACTTGCCCATCAAACGGGACTAAAAGTATTCAAACTATAGCAAATTCAAAATCAAAGGCAAGATAAGAAAGAATACAGAATTTATTTACTCAGTTCTTAATTTGACATTTATTGTGTATGTGAATTTAAGGTTAAAACACACTGTAAAAAAACTTTAATTTGGGGAGTGGGCATGGGTGGATGTATAGGCCAGAAGAGCGTGTTGAGTCTCCCAGAGTTGAAGTTGCAGGCAATTGTGAGCCACAGGATATACATGCTGGAAACAACTTCTGTTAGTTGCAAGGGCAGCAAGTGTTCTTAACCACCGGTCATCTCTGCAACCCCTGAAGGATAATTCCTGCTGCATTAAAGTATATTCAGGACTAAAATGTAAATGTATGCTATACAGTAATTATATTCCTGAAACTTTATTTCATTGTTCACTCTGTGAGGTTTTAAGCTTGTCCCTATGTCTGTTAAGTCATGGACAAGACAGCCTTAAGCCTCCAGCAACCTGTCCGATCCCAGTTAAAACAAGTTTATTGCTTGTTACCATGGCAATACCATCACTGGAGGCCAGCATGCCACGTGTAGCCATGGGCCCTGCCATGTTACTCACTCTTTAGTCTTCTAAGTGTTTCCTTGAGCCTTCCTGAAAACAACCCACCTACTCTGAAATGCCATGGCTTCTTGTCTGACACCTGTTACGTTGGGCCATGTAGCTACAGGAACTTCCTTTCTGGATGTTTTCTTGGGAATGGAGAACAACCTCCTGCCTCCTCCTTCTTGTGCCTTAAGTTCACACACATACTCTCTCTCTCTCTCTCTCTCTCTCTCTCTCTCTCTCTCTCTCTCTCTCTCTCTCTCTCTCTCTCTTAAAAACACCAAAATATATAAAACAAAATTTAATTAAAAAAAATTAGAAGAGGGTCAAAGTGAGTGCAGCTCAGTGAGTGGAACGTTTGCTGGGCAAGCATAAAGCCTTGGCTTCAGTCCCTAGCCGATACTGCACAGAACAAATATGGCAGTGTGTACCTGTGGTGCACTTGGGAGGCAGAGGCAGGAAGACTAGAAGTTCAGGATCATCCTCAGCTACAATAGAGTCCAACCTGGAATCCACAAGACCCTGCCTCAAAACAAAACAAAAAACTATAGAAACCGGGCAGAGTGCCTCCCACCTGTAATCCTAGCACGTGGGAGTATGTAGCTGAAGTGGTAGGGTTGTGAGTTCAGTACATACTGAGTGAAGGGCTGTCCAGGGACACATAGCAAGACCTTTCCTTGAGAAGCAAAAGAGATACAGAATCGTTAAACTCTGAAGTCTAAATCAGACAGCGCTGCCTCTTCTCACCCTACCCTCCATTTACAGAACTGCTGGTGGTTAAGTCAAGGCAAGTCAGGACCATGCCACGTCCCTCCGTTTGCCAACACTAAGACAACTGGACTCAGTCTGTCTCAGCTCAAAGTTGAGGAGAGCTGCAATGAAGGAATATTTTCCTTTCAACCCAGCAAGAATGAACCCAGCACTGGGCTGAGGAGATGGCTCAGTGGGTGAAGGTGCTCGCTGGGTAAGCTTGGAGGCCCGAGTTCAATCCTCAGAACGCGTGTAAAGATGGACGGAAAGAACTGCCTTCACAGATTTCTCACCTGACTTCCACACGTGTGCCCCGGCGCACTCACACACACTAACAACAACTCTGAAGGTAAATCCATAAGGAAACAGTGACAGAGCTTCGCCGCTGTCGCCACTCTCCCTGGTGTGTCCAGCAGGCTCGGTCAGCGAGCTCCCCTGTCCCGCTCGGCTTGCAAGCCTCCACATTTGCAGTACAGAGCCACTCTGACTTCCGGGTTTGAACCAAATGCACATCAGAACTCCTCTCAGAGTCACGACAGCAAGTGACAGATCAATATTTACGCTTATTTTGCTCAGGACTGTTCACATCTGCTACATTATGAGGAGCCTCGAACGTGATTAGCGGGTATACACTGTCAGTAATTTCAGAAAATGTGACTCAGCAGAGCGTACGCTGTGCTGGAAAACACCTATCGTCCACCTGTGTTTAGGGCTTCTTCAGATGCACAGCTTTCCACTAAAATTAGATGAACATGTAGGAGGACACAGTCTCCTCTAAGAAGCATAAAACCCAAAATGCCCAATAGCTCCCTTACCTGGACACTGGTGAGCGTCGTGTACTGGTACGCTCTGACGATCAGATAATTGGCCTCCACATCGGCAAGCCCCAAGAGAGTGTACTTCCACCATTTTCTTCTCAAAATCTCTAGAAGGTTATTACTGCCTGGATGAAGGAAAGATGGGTGGGCACACGTTACTCATGACACGACACACATCAATCGGTAGACCAGGAAGTCAAAACAAGGGTCTGGCGTATATTTCCTATGTAGCCGGTCCTAACTTTAGCTACCCAGAGGTCAGACATCTGGGCCATCGCCACCAGGTCTGTCTGTAGCTGAAGACTATGCAGCTGTGCAAGAACATCAGGAAGAGAGATGGAGAGAAGCAATGGAACATAGATATACCAGGACTGGGGAAGTGGCTTAGTTGGTAGAGTGATTACACACGGAGTCCTGGGTTCCATCCCAGCACAATGGTGTGCAGCTGTAATCCGGAGGTGGAGATGGGAGGACCAGCAATTCAAGGTCATCCTTGGCAGCACTGGGAATGTAAGGCCAGCCTGGGATACGAAAGACCCTGTCTATCACGATAATAATAAATAATATTTCCATCTGTGAGCAGGACTAAAGCCATTTCTGGCAAGCCACAGGCAATTCTGAAAAAGAAAATGTTTTGACAAACCAATTGGTTATTGAACCTCCTAGCATGAGTTTCTTTGAAGAAAAAGCAGCAAGGTCATTCTCTGTACTTGGTTCAATTAAAGTTCGAGCCTGTGATGAGCTTAGGAAAAGCCTTAGTGGCTGGCGCCACTGACGGATGCTTTTTAACCACACACAATTCTGCTGCTTTAAATCAAATAGGATTTACTCATCTCTGGATTCACAAGAGGTAAAAGGATTGGCACATATGTCGGGGAGGCTTGGTGGTAAAATAATCTATAAAGAAATAGTGGAGCATGGTGGTACAAGCCTTTAATCCCAGCACTCAGTAGGCAGAGGTGGGTGAATCTCTGTGAGTTCAAAGCCAGCTTGGTCTACACAAAGGAGCTCCAGACCAGCCAGGGCTGCAGCTGAAATTCTGTCCCAGAAAAGAAATGAAAGAAAGAAATATAGGAAGGAAAAAAACAAACAAACAGAGGGGAGTGAAGAAAGGAGGGAAGGAGGAAGGAAGGGAGGAAGGAAGTTATTAATTTTGCCACATAGGAGCAACACTGATTCCCTTAGGAGGTAGCAAACATAGTAGTTGTTTTAAACGATGGAAATGGAGATGCTGCACCCACCCAGTCAGTTCAGGTTTAACACACTCACACACTCACACACTCACACACACTCACACACACACACACACACTCACACACTCACACACACACACACACACTCACACACTCACATACACACTACACACGCAAAAAAGGTTTTTGGTTTTTTGGTTTTTTTGTTTTTTTTTTAAAGCCACACAAATGTGCGGAACGGACGGGTGACGTCCACATCTGACATACCAGACTGAAAAGCCAGGAGCACTGTGTAGACCAGGAAGAGCAAGCAGTAGTTGATGAAACTCTGAAGCATGGGCGTGTTCACTCTGTACTTCTCTGCCAAATACTGGCTGGTGATGGCTGTCCCACATATGCACAAGGACAGCATCTGGCCCAGAACTATGGTCTTCAAAATATCCCTAAAAAACAAGAAGCTCGGATTCACCGGGAAGAACCTGTAACCCACACATGCACACTCTCTCTGCTATAGACACAGTATGAACTATTCTGTCTCATTCTAATAATCATTCTAAGTAATTCTTGATTTCTTCATGTACATGTGTAGGGTGTGCATCTGCATGTATGTGTGTGTCTGCTCACTCATGTGTGGAGGTCAGAAGACAACCCCGGGTGTCTGCCATCCAGTTTCAACGTTGAGAGACAGGGTTGCTTTCTCGTCTCGCCACCGTGCACTCTTCCGGCCTACAAACTGCAGAGAGTCTGTCTCCACCCCATCCGACTGCAGAATCGCTGGGATACAGGTGTCCACGGCCAGCCTCACGTGGGTTCTGGAAATCTGAACTGTCCTTATACCTGCAGAGCAAGCACTTTACCCACCAAGCCCCTCCTCTATTCCCGTTATTTAGAGGCATGCTCGCCTGACCCAGGCTGGGCGTGCGCTTGATGTGCCGTGGATAATGACTTTGAACTCATGGCCTTCCTCCCTAAGGTTAGAGCCACGCACGTACTACCACACACAGTTTATGGCGTGCTAGAAACTGAAGGCAGAGCTACGCCCATGCCAGGCGAACTCACCCATGACAGGAGAGCATTCTACCAACTTACACATATCCCAAGCCTCTTGGTTTCATCTTATTGCTTACTTCACGGGCACAAGAGTTGAATTAGAGTTTGAAAGACTCTATTTTTATTCTCTTATATCTCTTTCATACCCCCATTTCCAACAAGACTTACCCTTCCATTCACTGGTCATCCATTAAAAAATATTTAGTTTCCTTAGCTCTTCATGTACTACTGGTGTGAGGTGGGGATGTATCATGCATGTGCTCCTACATGCATGCACATGTACACATGCACACACACGCACACATAGACCAAATAAATGTAATTTTTTTCTCTCTTCTTTCTTCTCCTCCTCTTCCTCCTTCCCCTCCCCTTCCCCTTCTTGTTTTTTCCAAGACAGGGTTTCTCTCTGTAGCCTTGGCTATTCTGAAACTCACTCTCTAGACCATGCTGGATTTGAACTCAGAGATCTACTTACCTCTCCCTTCCAAGGGCTAGGGCCACCACCTGGCAAAGTGTGAAAAACTTTTTAAAGGAGTAAAAAAAGAGGAAATGGCAGCAAAATGGCTCAGTGTGTAAAGATTCTTGCTACCAAGCCTGATGACTTGAGTTCAATTCCCAGGCCCCACTTGGTGAAAGGAGAAAAGAACCCCAAAAGTTGTCCACTGACCTCCACTCACACACCACGGCCATCATGTCCCTACCCGCTACATACACATACAATAAAGAAATAAATGATTTAAGTAGAAGGGGAATGAGGCAGGAGGAGAACCCACAAGGTCAGGGTCAAAGTCTAAGCTACAGAATGAGTTTCAAGGGCAGCCTGTGCTGCATAGTGAGACCCTGTCTAAATAAACACATAAATAAAAAGGGAGGAAAGGGGTGGGGAAAGAGTTTGGTAAGCAGGCAGCAGTGGAGGAAGACATATATTTTTTAAAGAGTTAAGAAAACTGAAATTTGTTTGGAAGGAAAGTAGAAAAAAGGCAGAGTAAAACTTAAGATTGACAAAGAAGAAATTTAAGAGACACAGAAGATAGCTCTTCAAAGAGTCTAGATTAGGAACCAGACCTGAGTACACTGCAATGTTAACTTGAAATACCCTTGAAATCACTTTGTGTGTGTGTGTGTGTGTGTGTGTGAGATGTGTGAGAGAGAGAGAGAGAGAGAGAGAGAGAGAGAGAGAGAGACAGAGACAGAGACAGAGACAGAGAGAGAGGGGGGTGAGGAGCAGAACTTGAGAAAGGGTTTCACTATGTAGCTCTGGCTGTCCTGGAACTCACTCTATAGACCATGCTAACACGGATCTCAGAGATCCGCCTGCCTCTGCCTTCCGAGCTCTGGGGTAATGACGTGCGTCACCGCATATGGCTTAAATCATACTTTTTAAACTTAAAAGAAGTCACTGACATAGTATTCAAATTCACCATCAAATGAAGAGGAGAATCAACCTAACTTGTCAGTCTTCCCTGGCTGCACACCAGGATTAAAAGGAGGGCCGCTTCAATGGGCAAATCTTGGGTATAATCTGTAGTGCCTCAGAAATAAATGTCACACAAATATCAAAGGCTGAACCATCTAAAACACGCAGCCACCGATATCCTGTGGAAATGTGGAAGAATTTTAAATATTTTATTACACTTATTCAGTGTGTGCTCGAATGCTCACTCCAGCACCTGTGGGGTCATAGAATAACTTGCAGGAATCTAGTCTCTCCTACCACGTGGATCCTGGAGAGTAAATTCAAGCCACTCAGTTTGGCAGCAAGCACCTTTATCCAGTGAGCCCTCTCATCGGCCCCTAAGAATTTTTTTTTAATATTAACTGTTGGGTTCTGTGGGTGTGGCTTGGTTGACAGGATTTCTGTGTAGCCTTGGCCAACCAGGCTGGCCTTGAACTCAGAGCTTCACCTGCCTCTGCAGGGATCATAGGTGTGCACACCAAGCCTGGCTCAGCAACTATTTCCTAACTGGTCTCCTGAGGCTCCCTTTCTCTCTCCCCACTGAGACAGGGCTTATGTAACCCAGGCTGGCCTCAAACACACTATTCTACAGATGCCCTTGAGTTTCTGATCCTCCTTGCTTCTGCTCCCCAGCACTGGACTTATAGGCAAGCAGCGCTGTGTGCAGCCTCGGGGATAGAACTCAGGGATTCAGGAATGTTAGGCCAGCATTCCAGCAACTGAGCCACATCCCCAGCCTCAACTGCTAAAATGTCTGACTGGACACGTTCAGCATATAGCAAAGGTTTCTGCAGGGCATTGGTTCCAGGACCTGCCACAGCGGTCAAACTCAATAAAGGCTGGGGATCTTCTGTAAAATAATGTAACGCCTTCCCATGGGTTAGGTCAGGTGATCTAGAATGCCTACTGCAATGTCAGTGCTGTGTGACTAATTGCTGGAATGTGCTTTTCAGGGGCTAAAGTCAGGCAATCTGCGCATGCTCAGTGTAGGTTCGATATTTTTTTTCCTGATACTTTGAAAATGTGCAAATATGGCACTGCGTACTTGTGGCTTTAAGAAAATATTAGCACCACAAGAACAACCCCTTCTTCATTCTCCCCAATTATTGGAACTTTCTAACAGGTACTTTCCAGAACTTGCTATTTATTGTTCTTATACTATTCGAGTAGCATTCGCGTAAGTATCTCCAGCAGTAAATTGTAACTTTCTCTCTTGTTCAACATTATTTGAGGAAATGCTCCGTGTTAATCCTTTACTTCTAGCTGTTTCCTTTTCACCACTATACAGTATTTTGCTGTGTGACTCTATCACACTTTATTCTTTTGCTGAAGGATATTTAGGGTAAGTTCCAATTTTTTGTTGTTCTTGTTTTTATAAATCATGCCTCCACAAACATCTGTACATAGGTTTCCTAACCACATATCTGGTTTTGCTTTCTTTTTTAGCAGTGGTGCAAACAGGTCACAGATATGCTGAGAGAGACTCTCCTCACTCTCTGAGTTGTCTGTTGAGGGCTGCCTGAGGCTTCCTGAGGGTCAGTGCCCCATGGTAGCTTACTGTTTGTGTCATAGAGTTTCAAGCAGTCGCTGTAAAGGAGACACTAGTGATAGAAGCATCTTCCATTGCACTGCTTTCTTGATTCCTCTTCAAAAGTTAAGTCTTGCCTGTAGAACTGAAGAAACCTGCACCCTTCAAGAAGGAAGAATGATGTCATCATGAACTAGCCAATCCACACCTGAATGTTGAAAGAAGTTTTCACCAAGATGAACATGGAATTGAAACTGGCTCACAGGGGATACGGAACAGGGCTCCAGACCTTAGCACAACTGACTCCATGATGGAAGGGCTATTCAGGCTGTAAAGTCCAACACTACCTGCAAAACTGAAATCAAAGGCCTAATCTATCAAAGCCCATAGTTCCGGGAAAGTCTCTAAATGTACTAACCTTGCCTTTTAACTTCTGTTGTTTTGCTTCTGGCTAACTCTTCTTGTTAAATGAACTATGTCAACCCAGGACATAGTTTTGTGCTCAAAAGCTCACCCTGAGAAAGGCTGTGGGCTACACTGGGATCCCAAACACCCAGTGTAGTTGGCAAGCTAACAAGGACCTTCTATTAGCTTAAATCCAGTGTTCTCTGGTGAATCACCCACAAGATATGACTATTTTCTAGGCATTTTACCACCATAGGCCAAGACAAGAAAAGCTTCCTTTTCCCATGTGAACTTGGCTCAGTGAAGGGTCATGGTTTGCACTGGCTGGGGCTCAGGAGGTCCCTCCCAGACAAAAGCAACAGTGAATGACAGCAGCAGGTGAAACTCAAATCCCCTTAGGTCCATTGACAAGTGAGGCCTCCCCAAATCTGCATCTTCTCTTCACTCCTCCTGGCTTCTCTCTACCGCTCTCCACCTGCCTCCTCTCCACCAGGGTACTGTAACACAGCTTATATCAGAAGACCTCTTCTTCAAAGCCCTACCCAAGTCTGGCCTCTCTCCTCTCATCACACTCCCTCCTGAAGGAAAACAGCAAGGTGGGTATTCACAGTAGAAAGCACAGAAAATCCAGTCAAGCCCTGGGGAATTAATCCCACCCGGACTGTGGCTCATATCCCATAATGAACTTGAAAGCAATGAAATAAGTGAGACTAAGAAACGTGGAGAAGCTGAGCCCTCTCCACAAGTTGGCAGAATTCCTCCAGCCAGCTCATTTTTGTAGTCTACAATAGCACAATTAAACAAATTATCCTCCAACCATAAAATGCAACTGCCTCTGAGAGAGAGAGAGAGATTCAAATTGAAATGAAGATTTACAGTTACAGCAGTGCACTTCTCCTGGCTCTAGATCCCAATGACCTCATCTATAATGGAAGCAGGAGGGGGCTGAAGAGAGGCAAAGGTTTACGAAAGAAAGGGGAAATCCTGGAAGGCCTAAGAACAGTGTCAGGCCCCACATGCATACTTGCATTCTACCAAAGGTGCCAAGCGCGGATGGATTCTGAGCGGACTCCACACCATACAATACACTCCCCAGCTAAGGGAGGCTTCCGGAAGCAGCACACATCCCACTGTGGACTATATCCTGTCAGAGTCTTTTCAAACAGAACCTCCACTGAGGTGAACTTCAAAGAACCGGATGTCCTCAGCCTGCAAGTTGGACTTCCCAGTTTCTGCCTGCTTGCTGTGGGAGCAGAGTTTCCAGGAGCCTGGGCATGGCTGTGGACGGGAGTGAAGGCAGAAAATGGGCTGAGTACATTACTCTCTGCCACGGTACTGTTCGCATGTTTCTATGAATTTGAGAACTTACAAAAATGAAAGAAAAGGCACTTTATTCTTTCTTCCAGAAAAAGCTAAAATGCATAGCTTACTATCTCTTCCACTCCAAAACACCCAATATACAGTTGTGCATTACTTTTGAATAAAATTATATTTTCTATTATTTACTCAGTAAATTCTTTAAAGATTTTTATTAACCTATATTAATCAAACATAACACTGGGGTTCATAATATATTTTGATCATATTTATTCCTATTGCCCTTTTAACCCCTTTTTCCTCCTAATTAGACAATCTTCTTTCGTGTGTGTGTGTGTGTGCATGTGCATGTGAAATGACTTCATTAGGGTTAATTACAGGAGTATGGGCAACTTGCCAGTGACTACACCAGTGAAGAAAATATTTCTGCTTTCCCTAGTAACCATTAACTGTCTACAGCTCCCCAGAAGGATAGGACTAAGCAGTCCCTTTCCAATTTCATGATGTGTTGTTTATAGGCCTAACTGTGTTCAGATCTTGTGTAGTCAATCATGGCTGCTAGGAGTTCAAGAGTGCACAAGACATGTTTTGCCAGGAACACGGAACCCCACAACACCCAGCCTCATCCTCCAGCTTTTAACATTTTCTCTGCCTCATTCAGTAAATTTCTCAGTCAACTCTGGATGTCATCATTATGTACCAAGCCCAAGGAATCTAGAATTTTTCCCATTATACATACTTTCCAGTCCAGACTCTTTGCTGAAGCCCCTCAACTATAGTACGCCACAGACTCCTCATGGTTCACACTTGGAAACCTAAGCTCCAAGACCAGGACACTGTAGCCTTCATGGTCGCATAATGTCTGCTATACAGAAGGGGCCTAAGGAGTGTTTGCCAATGTTGAATATCCGCTAAGCGTCTGTCTCTGTGAGAATCTAGACCAACCGCCAAGGGCCAGGACTTCCTGGAGAAGGTTCCCAAAGGAAGAGAAGATGGGTTACTTCCTGATAAACGTCAAGGGAAATTCAAGAAAGGCCAGCATCTGGTTTTGTACCTAAGTCAAACACAAATTTTGCACAATATACTAGAGGCAGAATATACTAGAGGCAGACACAATGACCAGCATCTCTGCCTCTGACACTTCTCATAATGGCTATCATCATCCCTGTCCCCAAAGCACCTTCACAATCACCGTTATCCCTGTCTCTAGATGTTCTTGTTTTGGTTTGGTTTAGTTTGGTTTTCCACACAGGGTTTCTCTATGTAGCCTTGTAGACCAGGCTGGCCTTGAACTCACAGAGATCCAGCTGCCTCTGCCTCCCTGGGTGCTGGGATTACAGCCTGGCTCTCTGGCTCTTCTTTACTGTAGCTTCAAGTTGGGCCAGATGTCCTCTACTTAGATATATATTTCAAAATCATCAGAGGCTAAAAAAATAAATAAGAGTATAGCCGAAAATGCTGCTTAGACCAACTTACCTAGATTCCAGGAAGGAAGAACCTAAACACGAGTGGGTTTTATTTAAGCATCTCCTGGAGAAGTGGAAGATGCAATGAGAAAGGCAGCTGCTCAGATATTCTCCCCTTTTCATTTGATTTTTTTTAAAGAGTGATATGATGACAAATGAATGATAAAACACATCATGTAACCGTGAGCCACGGCTTCCTTACTTTATGTCTCAATAAATCTGTGGGGCCAGGCTGCATGTTGTCAGCTGAAGATAAAATTTTAGGATTAAAAGCTGAGAGACAGCTATGGAGTGTAGTTTCTTTGGGGGAGATTCAGAAACCTATCCTGCCTTCCAAGTGAAAACACACCTTTAGGTGTACACATGAGGGTTTTTCCAGAA
The DNA here is from genome assembly GCA_028658305.1 of Pachyuromys duprasi. NCBI lineage: Eukaryota > Metazoa > Chordata > Mammalia > Rodentia > Muridae > Pachyuromys > Pachyuromys duprasi. The sequence goes on along the minus strand of CM053747.1, from coordinate 43,433,415 downwards.
AGGTTTAGTGGAAGGAAGATCCACCCTGAATCTTCACAGCACCAACATTTCTCAGACTGAATAGAAGTGAGAAGGTGAGCACAAAGCTACCTTTGTGTGTGCATGGCTCCATTTCCTAACTCTAGACACCATGTGAGCCAAGTGAACTGTGAGCCAAGTGCACGTCCATCAGGTGCTTTCACCAGGCATTTATAGCCACAGCAACGGGAAACGTTACTAACGCACACACTGAATAGCAACTTAGGTGGCTGTTTTACATCCATGAAAGCTCAGCATTGGTGTTGACGAGCAGGGCGCTAGCCCGGCACCTTTCCATTTTTAGTGGGATATAAACTACCTAATGCTTCTGAAATTGCCAGAGCCTCTATTTCAAAGAAGCTAAATGCTAAAATCCATTGAGAAAAACAAAGGATGTTGGGAAAATGGCTAATTTCAGAACTGGGTTTAAAAAAAAACAAAAACAAAACAACAACAACAAAAGTCTGGTCCATCTATCACAGCAAAACACAAGAGGTCTGAGAAGCAGCTGACAGAACGAAAACATTCAAGGTACAGTGACGATGCCACAGAAGGCCCAAACACGTCGGAACGGTAAGGACGCCTCAGTGGGCTGAGACACATACAGGTACAGAAAAGATGCTGCAGTGAGCTGACACATAAATGCTTGAAGCTGAGGCTTAACAGCAGCACCAGCTGCCAAAGGGGTGCTCCTTGGCCCTGGAGAGACTCATTACTTTAAAACTACTAAAGGACAGAAAGCAAGAAACATTATCCTGTCTTTTCTATCCAAATAATGTTCCATGAGGTGACCAAAGGGTTGTAGAGGGAGGGTTTGTAGAAACTCTGGAAAATTAATAAAGATGAAACGACAGATCACTTCCTTGGCAGCCCCGTACGGAAGCCCCACACCCACCTCTCCGGTGTTTCTTAATTTCTTCCCGAGCACCTGTCTTTCTCTTACCTCTGGTGCTTAAAAATATAAACAAACAAACAAAACATAAACTCCAGCTCTGCTTCTTACTGACCCATCCTAAAATTATTTCCTGCCACAGAGTCAAAATCTTTAAAAGATAAGAAGACTTCAGCTACTGCTTCAACTGAGTGTGCTTCCAGCCCAAGGCTTCTCTCTGACTGCAAGAGTAGAAGAAACAGTCCGTGAAGAAGAGCTCTATGACCCTGGGTGTGCCAGGAACTCCGAAATTCTCACCATGCTTATCCGGCACTTACAGGGCTACTAGGAATCTGAATTCTGGTCATCCTGCTTGCACAGCCCCAATTTACTGCTCAGCCACCTCCTTAGCCCCCAATAGTGACTTGCATTCATTAATGATGTCAAAAGGCAATAGTTTTAGGACCCAGAGAGATCCTAAATGTCACAATATGTCACTCTAAAAACAAAGACAAGATAGAGCCCCTGTCCTCAACAGAACTCACAACACAGCAGTGTAAGCCAGAGAAGAAATTACAGAAAGTGTGTGTGATCAAAGAAATGGGCAGCTAGAACAGGATTTCATGGAAGATTCTGGGAATGATATTTCACAGACTCAAAGAATAAAAAATTATTTAAGCCAAGAGAAGAGCTGTGGGGGATGGGGAAGTAGGTCAGTCCATGTCAGGTTAAGTTGGAGCAGGAGGACCTGAGCCCAAACCCTGAAAGACTTGTAAAAAGTTGGGCATGATGACACGTGTTTGAAACCCCAGCACAAGGAAGACAAAGGCAGGCAGATCACTGGGGGGCCTAGCTGAATCAGTGAGCCCCAGGTCAAAGTGAGAGAGGCAGCCAGGGCCAGGGGTGGCTCAGTTTTTAAAAGTACTTGTTGTGCTCCGTGGTGGCAGCACAAGCTTTTCTTAATACCAGCAGCCAGGAGGCAGGAGAATCTCTGTAAGTCTGAGGCCAGACTGGTCTACAGGGTGAATTCCGGGACAGCCAGGGTACTGGCTGTCTCAAAAAACCAAAGTAGATACATAGATAGATAGACAGATACATACATACATACATACATAATAGATGATAGATAATGAACAAATAAACAAATCAAACAAACAGCACCTGTTGCTCTTACAGAGGACGTGGGCTTGGCCCACAGCACCTCCATGGTGGCTTACCACCAGGATAGCCTCCCTAGGAACAATACTCAAGCTTGTTTTCTGTGTCCACACCACACATGTACACACACCTACACTGGCGCCGGCACAAATACATGGACGTAGAGATACACATAAAAGGGATGGGGGAGGGGACACAATGGGAACCATCATCCTGAAGAGTTTAAGTTAGCCTGGATGACTCCATTTTGAAATAAGGAGCCATCTTGACCAAGAGCTGAACTCAGGTACCAGGAATATTGCAGAATGTGCACCTGGCAGAAAACAAAATTAGCTCTCCAAGCAATGACCTCCAGGAAATATCACAGAATAAATGGTTAGTAAAATATAGACACAATCTCCCTGGCAATTGTAATCGGTCACCTCTCCCCTATGGCTTTAACCCAATTTTGTAATGTCAAGGCATGAACCCCCCTGCTTTCTCTCATGGAAACATGTACCCCCCTGCTTACTGTCATGGAAACCCCCTGTTTACAGTCTTTCCCTTTAAAAACCCTGCTCACTCAGGGCCCCACTTCTCCACTGCTGTGTCAATGAGAGTTCAATCACTCTTGTAATAAAGCTCTCTTGCTCTTGCATTGAGTCGTCTTCTGGTGGAATCTGAGGGTCCCATGATCCTGGCATTACAATCCCATCAGAAGGAAGAGCATTCTCCAGCACAAGTGTGGAGGAGCAACTCCTCACCCAAGGGAATCGGCTCTACAAACTCTCCCAACTGTCCGCAGCAGCTCTTGACTGGTAAATTCAAAGAGCCTGTGTGGAGAGCTACATAAATGAAAAGAACTGCGGAAGACTGCCCTGATATAAAAATTATTGCCACATATTTACCAAACCCAGACTGCATGGGCTGTCCTGCCACTCGCTAGTAACCCAGGCTGACCTTACACTATTGATCCCTTACTTCCGCACCCCAAATGTTGGGATAATAGGTGTGTATCCCTGCCCTTAAGGCTACTTGTTTCATTGTAACCATTTTAGGTCCTATGACTAAATGTAGGTGGGAAGTAAAGGCCATTCCACAAATAGCCACATTCTTTCTTCAAATGTTTAAAGAGGACACAGGTTAAGAAACTTTAGCTAAACCGTGTGTGTGTGCGGTAGCACATGCCTGTAATCCCAGCACTCAGGGAGGTAGAGGTAGGCGGATCTCGTGAGTTCAAGGCCACCCTGGTCTAGAAAGTGACCAGGACAGCCAGGGCTACACAGAGAAACCCCGTCTTGGAAAAACAAAACAAAGAACCCTGCTCTGGGGACATTGTCATGGATTATTATCCAGGAAGGCCCAATAAGGAAGAACCTTTCTCAACCGCAGTCAGACATTGTAGAAGGATTTTAATCCAGTGACCAGGCTACTCTGGCTGGAATACAGACTCACCCTTAGTACACACCTTTAATCCCAAACAGCGGAGGTAAGGTTAAATTTGGAGAAGGAAGCAGGCATGTTTGAAAGTGATGTCTAATTGAGGGGCAGATAAAGTGACGAATCAGAGAAAGATTTGACAGATTACAATACCCCCCCCCACGAGGAAAAAGAAGCTACTTGAGAGAGCAGCGCAGAGAGGGTGAAGGCAGTTTTACTGGGAGAGTTTTACAGAGACAGGCTGAAGAGAACAAGCTAAACAAAGGTGAAGACAGGACAAGCATCCAGAAGACTAAAACAGTTTGCTAGAGTCAGTTTGAGGACAAGCAGAGTTATTCAGTGAGAAACTGAGAGAAGCCAGTTTGAACCACTCAGCTTGGAGAGGAGTTTGAGCCAGAACAGCTGAGTTGAACCAGCCAGCCAGAGCTCAGAAAGAACAAGAAAGGGTGAGCTTATTCAGCAGTAAGTCTCAGAGGCTGAAAACATTCCAGGCCTAGGTTAGATTGTATGAAGGCTAGAAGCTTCCATGACTAGGACTAACAGACAGAAGCGGGAAGCCTCAGAGACAACAATCATCAGTCGAATGAAAGCTACTTTTACAAGCCATGCAACTGCAGAAGGATCAGAGACTCTGGCTTTGCAGATGAGAGGGGACCAGGAGACAAGAAATGCAGGTAGCTTCTAGAAGCTGGAAACAAAGGGCTTGACTCCCCACTAGAGCTTCTGGCAAAGGACACAGCTCTACCAATACTAATTTTGGTCCAATAAGGCTTCTGTTGGTTGGTCTTGTGAGCCACCGAACTGAAAGATAATGAAGTAGTGTTGCTTTGGCCATTAAATTTAATGAAGATGAAATAACAGAGACATGACCATTTTATAAGCCATAATTTAAAGCATGGTTATAGGTGAGGCATGGTGGCACATGCCTTTAATGCAACACTTGAGAGGCTGCAAGTGGTTTGTTTGGATAGCAGCAGGTTAACGAACAGATAAAACTGACTGTGTGGTGAGCTACTTTAAAACAGCACAAGTCATACGGTTGCAACTACTTACATTCCTCTTAGTAAATTTGCTTAGGAGAAAGATAATCAAATCAAATAAAGAGTCTATTAAATAGCTGCAGGCAAAGTCAATCAGGAGCCACTTCAAATTAAAACACTCCCAGTTTGTCAGGGGGTGGAATAAAAACCAGGCCTTCAAGCTAGACGCATTAAAATAGTTTCACACAAACAAGCAAAATTAAACTTGTAAATCTGGTGATTTCTTCTTACACAGTAAGTTCTGTGTGAGCCTTAGATAGTCAAAAATATAGCGGGTGTGTTAGTATTTTCTCTGCCTCTGAACAGTGAAAGAAACCAGGAGAAGCGCCAGCCACCAAACTGAGTTGCCACATACATTAACTTGCTGGATTTTCACACAACAGTAAGTATAGACATCTTTACAAAGCTTACCTCATCTAACCAAGTTCATATGTCAAATCAAAATAGGAACACTGAAGTCCAAAGACAATGTGAGAGACTGTGTGTTTGGTTTTGTTTTTTTGTTTTGTTTTGTTTTTCCATTCTGTCGGGCTCAGACGATGAAGTAATGGAGAAGAAAGAAGAAAAGAGATGGGTTTGGCGAGATGGCTCAGTGGGTAAAGGCATTTGCTGACAAGACCTGAGATCCATCCCTGACCTGCAAGAGTTTCCAGCCCAGAGACAATCCACAAGGCTGCCTCTGCCCACCGTCTGGCAGAAGAACAGAAGGCAACTAACCCTGGTCTCCACAGGCAGCCAGGAGGCCACAGTCTGTAAACAGTGTAGTTCCTTATGCTGCCGGCCAGGCTTAATAAAAAGTTTTGAAAGACTACTTTTTTCAACATCTAATTTTACCCGCTTGTACATTAGCAAAACAAAAGTCATTTTCCTCCAATTGTTTGGTATGGTTTACACTGTAGAATGCAGTCTTCAATGAAGACAATCGTCTGGCCTGAAGTTAGAAGCAAGAAGCCTGCAGCGGAGGCGGGGCCCAGAGCTGGAGCCCTTGTGTGGTTGGGTTTGCCTCTATAGCCTCACTGTGGTTTGGCAGTGCAGCCGTCCTTGACTCTGCAAAGCAATATATCCTTTCCCCATGCCAGCAGTGAGCTGGATTTCTATAAGAACCCACCAGTTACCACACTCATCAAATGCCAGCCAGGCATCTGAGGACAACAGAAGTGAGACGCAGATCTCTGAGCTCCTGGGGACAAGGCCTAGTGAGAGAACGGAGAGGCACTGGGGAGATTTCCTGCGTCACCAGGTCCCTCCAACCTTTCAACACCCAGCAGCTTCAAAGTAGAAAAACTGTCACATTCCTTCCTTAATTCAGGTTCAGTGGCACTGATTCCAGCCAGCCCGCTGGTCCCCCGTGCTCTCAGACTTTTCAAGAGACCTACTACCAGACAAGAAGGAAAAGAACATCAATGGAAAGCTGATGTATGAGCACACACACACACACACACACACACAAGCTTTTCAGTTATGAAAACCTCTACAACACAGAATGTACTGTGTCAGGGCTAAAGAGATGGCTCACTCATTAAGAACATACCCAGACTCCACTCCATAAACCAGGTCTCCTTTCTGCAATCCCAATCTTTGGCAGGAGAACTGCTGTGAGTTTGAAGCTAGCCTGGCCTCCATATCAAATTCCAGACTATCATGGGCTAAAGAGGGAGACCCTTTTTGTTTTACTTTTTAAAAATAATTTATTTATTTTTATTTTATGTGGATTGGTGTTTTGCCTGTATGTATGTCTGTGTGAGGGCGTCAGATCTTGAAGTTACAGACAGTTGTGAACTATCATGTGGGTGCTGGGACTTGAACCCTGGTCCTCTGGAAAAGCCATCAGTGTTCTTAGCCACTGAGCCATCTCTCCAGCCAGAGACCATTTTTATTTTATTCCCAAATAAAAAGAATCAAATAAAATGATTCAGGCAGCTTGGTAAAGTCTTTTACCTTGCAAGCACAAGGAGATGAGCTCAATCCTCGAGATGCACATTAAAACACAACAAAAGACAAAACCAAAAAATAACCTAAAGCCAGATGCAGCGGCTCGTGCGGTGCTGGAGAGATGGAAAACAGGCAGATCCCTGGGGCTCCAGGCCCAGCCAGTCTAGCCTACTTAATGAATCCCAATCCTATGAGAAGAAGCATACCCAAGGTATCCATGCCTCCAAGCACTCTTAGATGAATGCACAGCAGACAGACTGACAGACGCACATACAGACACACACATTCAAATATTATTAATCAAATATACGTGAATTAAGAGACATATTTACTTGGCTGTTGAAATGCCACGTCTGACAACATCAAGTGTTAGAAAGGACTTTGTCCCACAAGGCATCTCACCTGTGGCTGGGGCCGTAAATCAGTACAATTTTGCAAAGCAGTTTGATAACTGTTTTACAAAGTTCAAATCACACAGCCTACAAACCAGCAATTTCTTTCCTGGATGAATATATATTTGCAGACATAAAAGAAACTTTTTACCATGTGATCGGCAGAAAACATTTGGTTTGTTCTGCTGCACTGGGGATTGTTGGTATAATATTCTTTTGAAATGTATACACCTTACCCTTGCTGATTCCCCTGCCACACACTCTCTGGTTTCGATCGGAATATTGTATTGTGATACTTATTCTAAGCATCCTGTCTCAACACTGTGTAAACAGGCCAAAATAAAGCAACTAGACACAATGTTAAGCAGTGGGAGGAGCCAGAGGGCAGGAAATGAGTAGGAGGAGAGCTAGGAGAAGGCAGAGCTGGAGGAGAGATCATGGAACCAGGTGGAGAGATGGACTGGACCTAATAGATCACAAAAAGCAAGTATAATGTGGGAAATCTAAATGTTAGGAAACTATGAGGGCTTGGAGGTTCAGGAGGGAGTAACTATTGCCCAGCATTGTGTTCTTGGTTAACTAAATCAACCCAGTCTCTGTGTGGAAATTTGGTTATACAGCTGCTTAGGACTAACAGCAGCATTACTAAAAGATAATTATTGGTAAATATTAATAACTACATACAACAGGGGATAAAGCTCAGAACCTTGTACATACTAAGCGAGGACTCTACCAGTTAGCTATCTCTTCCTATAAGAACATGTGTTAGAATATTCCTGTAAGTCCTAATCACAAGAACAAAAACCCTGGAAAATACCTCCCCCCCCCCAAAAAAAAACCTACTGGCAACATGAATGCAAGAATGAGCCAAATGAAAGCATAAAGTGTGGTTTATATTCAAAGGAAAGAGTATTTAGAGTGATTGGGAATATTGTATGACATCATAGAACAACATGCATTAATTTTCACAATGTGATATAGGGAATTTCAACTTATTACACACAGCATAGGATGCTTTTTATGAGGTAAAACGGTTTAGTACGGGCTGCAGAGACTGCTCAGCAGTTAAAAGGGCTTGCTACTCTTGCAAAGGAGCTGAATTCAGCCCCAGTTCATAACTGCCTGTAACTTCAGCTCCAGGGAATCTGACCCCCTCTTCTGACCTCTGAGAGTGTACTTGAGCTTGTGCACACACACATACACACACACACCCCGAATTAAAAATAAAAAATAGAGGCTGGAGAAATGGTTCAACAGTTCACTGGCTGGCTTTGTTTTTGTTTTGATTTGATTTGATTTTTGAAACAGAGTTTCTCTGGCCTTGGCTGTCTTGGACTCCCTTTGTAGACCAGGCTGGCCTCAAACTCACAGACATCCACCTGCCTCTGCCTTCCCGAGTGCGGGGATCACAGGCCTGCCCCACCACTCCTGCTCACTGGCTGCTCTTTTACAGCATTCAGGCTCCGTTCCCAGCACACACACAGCAACTTAGTCCAGGGAATCTGTTGCCCTCTTCTGGTCTCCTTTGTGTGCAGATATTTTTACGGGAAAAACACCCATACACATAAAATAATCCTTTAAGAATATTTTTAGCCTTATGTATAGATATTTCCCATTGTGGTATATAGCTGTAAATCTACAACACGAGGGAGGTGCAGACAGGACGAGAATGAGAAACGAGTTCAAGGTCATATTTGGTTATATATGGAACACAAGGCCATCTGAAATAACTGAGACCCAATCTAAAAGAAAGAAAAGCTGGGCATGGTGGAGCACACCGTTAATCCAAGCATTCACGAGGCAAAGGCAGAAAGATCTCTATAAATTAGATGCCAGCCTGCTCTAAATAGTGAGCTTCAGGCCAGCCAAGGTAACATAGTGAGACCCTTTTCTCAAAGAGAGATTGTGGATGGGGCAGAGGAAAGAGAAAATACACATGTTACGTGTATGAAAGCAAACAATGATGACAGGAAGATTCAGGTGATGACTGTCTGTAGTTATCTGTAGTCAAACAGATAAAAAGATGGAGGGGAATGATTACCAGGTGCATATAATTCTATGGGCTAGGAGTGGATTTATGAGAATATATTACATTAAAAAGCCATTTGTGTGCCAACACTGAGAGTGTATCATGGGCCAGGAATTAAGACTAAGCTACATTTGACCCCCAGTGCATTGCCACATGGCCTGGGTAGGCAGAGCAAGCCCATGATAACCTCCAGCCTGGAGCTATGTAGGCCCCGGAGGGCAGGCCACACCAGAGATGACCCTTTGCCTGGTACCACACAGCATGGGCACTCCTGAGATGACCCCAGACACACAGAGGCCCTGGGCACCACTAAGATGAGCAGGTGGTGGAGAGATGGAGGAGAAAGAGAAGCGGAAGGATGTTTGCACAATGAAGAGGTGTGGAACTGGAGACTTGAGGGTAGTGACGGACAGCCTGATGGGAGTAGCCAACGACGCTGCCTGAGGCCGTGGTGAGGTCCTAGCCTGTGCCACCCCTCACCAGCTGCACTGGGAGAGAGGAGGGGGTCCACACTGTAGGGCTGGCCCTGGTTGCTTGGGTTGCAGGTGAGCAGGCCTGAGGACGTAAGCACAAGAGAACTGGCCCCGTCTCTTGTCTGCCGCTGTATGACGGTCAGGAGAGCTCGTCCTGAGGTCAGGAGAGCAGGAGAGCTGGCTCTGCCCCCTTGCCAGCTGTGGCATTAGCTGAGCTAGGAGGGGAAGCGCTGGAAAGCTCACCCTTTGGGCATGAATATGGGAGAGCTGGTGGGCTGACCAACTCAGCTACCACCCAGATCCAGGGCTTTGAGTTGGCCCACCTCAACATCTATAGCGTCTATGAATGGCTGGAGTGCATGAAGGGGCCAATCCTATGGATCCAAAGCCGCAGGACCTCCAAAACCAGTGCAACAACAGGATATCCAAAAGGAGTCCTGGTGAGGATCCAGTATTGATGGTGCAGCAGAAGCCAGAGGCCTCAAACCAGACCAATGACTCGTTGCAATTAACATTCACGAGTAAAGAAGCGGATGAAAGGGTGCACTGTGGGTCACACTGGGACACACTACAGCTTCCACAATGAGTTTTGCTTATTCTTTTGTGGAGGGGAGGTTGCAAGGACAGAGGGCAGGTATGAAAGAACAGGGAGAAGAGTGGGATCGGGGTGCGTGATGTGGAATTCACACAAAAAAAAAATCAATAAAAAGTTAATTTTAAAAATCAATCTGCTTTGTGCAATTGGAGTCTTAAAAAATAAGTTAAATGATGTTTCAAGAGGGAAAAGATATTTATCTTGAGGTTTCTGTGCTATCAGGCATGTCTGGAGCTACATTCAGGAGGGAGGTTGCCAGAAATCCGTCTGTCTATCTGGGGTAGGTAGATTGCTTCCTTGCTTTTAATGTCCAACTTACAAAATACAAAATCATGAGGACTAGAGAGATGGCTCAGGGGTTAAGAGCACTGTCTTGCTCTTCCAGAGGTCCTGAGTCCAATTCCCAGCCACCACACAGTAGCTCACGACCATCTATAATATGATCTGATGCCCTCTTCTGGCGAGCAGGTGTACATGCAGATAGAGCACTCATACATCAAACAAACAAACAAAACCACGAAAGCTAGTAATGCAGAAGATTGGGCCAAATTGCCTGAATGGTAGAAAGCATGGTTGGCTCCAGACTGCAGTGTGACTATTCCTATTAGGGGGAATTACTAATGCCCCCTTTGCCTCTGTTTCCCCATGTTCAAGGAGAGGAGTTAGTGCAGAAAATTAGCAGAAGCAGAATGTAGACCAGGAATAAACTGCTTGCATACTACGATTAGTCCCCAGTACTCGGAGCTGGGGCACAACTCGGGAGGTAGAAACAGGAGTTTGAGGAGTTGAAATGGGTACAAGAGACCCTGTAACTAAAAGCTAAAATTAAATGAAACAAGAAAATTCTTTAAGGATTCAGGAAGTTAAGTAAGATAAGTGGTTCAAAATGATAAGAGAACCAGGCCATCCCACACGGGGTGGTGTGGGGGGGGGGAGAACAGAGTTAGAAGGATTACATGAATTAATACACCCTGAAGCCCTGGAATACTGTGGTCACTGGAGTAGGCGGCCATTCTCAACAAAGCTTGGCTCTTCCTGCTCTTACCTTTCACTTGAACAGAGCCTCAGGTCTCAACAGGGATATGGACTGAAGAAACAGAATCAAATTCTCTCTTAAATATTCTGGTTTTAGAGCCTAGCACTTTTAATCCCAGCAGAGGCAGGAGGATCTCTGAGTTCAAGGCCAGCCTGGTCTACACAGTGAGTTCCCGGAGGCTACACAGAGAAACTCTGTCTTGAGAAACATAACAAAACAAAAATTCTGGTTATAAGGAAAAAATTAAAAGGGAATTTAGACATTAGTGTCGTCTTTCACAGAAGCTGGCTCATATCATTAGCATATCTAATTTGTCAATTGTTTTAATTACCATAGATACCTATTAACCATTAAAAATAAACATCCCACTTGGAGGGGGCGGGGAGGAGATGAGGGAGGGATGGGGAGAGTGGGAGGGAATGAGGGAGGGGGCTACGCCTGGGATGCAAAGTACCTAACCTGTGATTGATATAAAAAGAAATAAATTACATTAAAAAAATAAATAAACATCCCCAGACCTGAACATCAAGAACTTTTATAAACAACACATGGTGGTGCTTGCCTACAGTGCAAGCACTCAGAAGGTAGAGGCAGGAGGATTATCATCCTTGTCTACATAGTGAGTTCAAGGACATCCTGGACTACAAGATATGATCTGCTATAACTTATTAAACAGCAAAACCATCTGCCCAGTGGTGGCTCGCACCTTTAATCCAAACACGGCAGAGGCAGGTGATCTCTGTGAGTTCAAGGAAAGCTTGGTCTACAGAGCAAGTTCCAGTAGAGCTAAGACTACACAGTAAAACTTTGCCTCAAAAAACAAACAAGAAAATCAAAACTTCCAAAGTATAACCTATTCCTACTTTGCAAAGTTGTTTGATTACTGAGGGAGGGGGTTAATACCTAGAAACCATAATTTTAAAAGAACACAAGTTCCCAGATATGCTTGATAAGACAGAAAAAAAAAAGTCACATGTGACAATGTGGGAGTGAAAGTTAGAAGAAATAATACAAATAATTTACTTAGATGGCCCAGAGCACATTCTTGTTACTCAGCAGAGTAAGTAAAACTCACAGGGGCCGGGGTTGGCACCAGGCTGAATGCACTTTGTGTATGGAAATGAGTGTGTTCTTGGGTCTTAAGTGTGCAGTAAAGAATTGGGGCTAGAGGCTGGCTCAGCAGTTAGGAGAACTTGCTGTATGACCATAAGCACCAGAGTTCAGATCCCAGCCCTCACAGAACAAGCTAGGGATCCTGAGCAATCCTGAAGCCCCAGGAATAGGGGATTATTAGGGCTTGCCGGGCTCCAACCTATCCAAGAAAACCTGGGCCCTGGGCTCAGGGAGAGATTCTGCCTCAAAGGTGTGGCTAGAGAGTGATAGAGAATGACACCCTCCCTTGGCCTCTTCTGTACATACACACACAGACACACAGAGACAGACATGCACACTAAATAGGTAAATGAACCACTAAATAGGTAAATGAACTTTTTTGAAAAAAGATTTTTATTTCTTTTCTTTTTGTTTTGTTTTGTATGAGATAGGGTCTTAACTGTGTAGCCCTGGCTGTTCTGGAACTCACTATGTAGCCCAAGCTGGCCTTGAACTCACAGCAATCCTCCTGCCTCAGTCTCTTAGGGGTGGAACTACAAAGATTTACCATGACATCCAGCTAAGAATGTTAAATAAACTCTTTTCTTGCCAAAATCTCTAAGATTGTCAGCGAGTGGCCCTGCTAAGCAATCACATGGATTGCTTACCCTAGGCAGCTCTCCAGTGCCAGCCTATTCGATATGGGAGACAGCTGCCAACTGTGCATAGATGAATTACAGAAGTGAGAACCCCATTACACAAAAAGTGTCGTTCAATTAGATTTTTTTTTGAGACTGGGTTTCTCTGTGTAGCCCTGGCTGTGCTGGAATTCACTATGTAGACCAGGCTGGCCTCCAACTAAGAGATCCACCTGCCTTTGCTTCCCTGGTGCTGGGATTAAAGGCGTGTACCACCACTGCCGGGCTCCAATTAGATTTTTAAAGTTAGTGTTCAGAGGAATGAGCTTGAAGCTTTCTGGAAAAAGCAACCTGTTTGATTTTGAATTAAGATCTCTAATAATCCTCAATAAGTAACAGAAGGAAACATTTCTAACTTTTGTTGTGAGGGGTGGGGTAAAGGGTGTTTGTGTTTTTGTTTGTTGAAAATATCTAACTTTCAGTTGTTGTTTGAGACAAGGTCTCATGAAGGAGCTGTCAGAGGCTGGCTTGACCTTGAACTCCTGATCCCTCTCTTCAAAATAAAAGAGCTGTATGCCACCATTCCACTTTAGGAAGTGCTGGGGAATTGAACCCAGGTCCTTCAGTGTGCTAGACCAGTGCTTTACACATTGAGCTGCAGCCCCCGTGTTGAACTTTTTAATGAGTTTACCAAAACATGTATTAAAACAGTTGCCAGGGATGGTGACTCATGTGGTCCAGCCATGTAGCCACCTTCCACACATCTCTGAAAGCTGTACTTCAGAAAGACCCTACTCTTCTTTCGGTCCTAGCTCTCACATCTTGTTTAGCACATCTAATACAGAAGAAGGGATATTAAATGAAAATCTCAATCCTGGGTATGGGATACTTCCCTATGAATTACTGCTCAGGGAAACTACACACACACACACACACACACACACACACCAAACATGGGCTACTGCCATTGCTCTCGGTTACCCACTAGAACATGATGGTAAGACCCTGTTGCTGAAGATATAACACACTTCGCTTGCAAAACATAGAGAAATCAAGCTAGAACTGACCTGAAATTTTTCTTTGATGACTAGTTTTCATAGTGCCAGGGGATGGGTGCCAGGTAGACCATAGGTGAGGGAAGACACCAGTGGTACTCATTCAGTCAACCCTCTCTGCTACCACAGCAGCCTGCAAGGCAAGGTGTGCCCGGTGACATAAGAGTGCCACAAACAGTATGGGAGTAAGCAACTGCTTTTAGATTGAATTGAGGCTGGCTACACGGGAAAGAATCCATGTCTAGTGCTGTAAGCCTAGCCCAAAGCCCATAGCTGGGGAGGTCATAGGTCCCAGAAGGAACTTACTTCTGTCATTTTGCTAAACAACACAATTGTCAAACTGCCTTCTAAACCTTTATTCTTATACCGATCAGCTGGTGCTGCCCTCAACCTTGGCCAGAGAAGCGGTCAGCGCTTAATTCAGAGACTTGTAACTATTCAAAGTGCTGAGAATAAGTGTCTATTGAGTACTCAGCCCCAAATAGGACATCTATATCAACCCCGCCGTAAGCTCAGAGAGTATCTTGGGAAAGGGGTGGAAGACTGTAGGGCCTGGAAGGTAACGAAGAGTGTGTGAAATGCTGCCTTGAGAAGATGACCCAGCCTCTATACATCTCCATGCACACATGAGATCAAGTCAACAAGATCAGGCAGCATTCCAACAGGCAGACTATCTGGACTCAGAGGGTTATTAAGAAGAAAAACAGAGGGGACACAAGGGCGGGAAGAGGAGCAGGGAGTTTGGGGTGGGGGTGGAGTTGGTAGTGCATGTAATCACAATGCATCATTTACAAAAATGAAACTGCCAAAGACAACAAGGAAAGACATTCTGTTTTAAAAAATAGGTTTTTACTGTTCCCATAAATCTGCCCTAGCTCCAAAAGAGGAGAAGAACGGCTACCATTTTGGATTTGTGCCAAGGGCAAAGGACTACAGGGGCTTCCTAGATGAACTGCCCTTAAGGCACTCTCCGGGGCTAGGGGTAATTATGCTCAAGCTTTCAAGAGTAAGCTCAGTGAGGGGTGGGAACATATAACCTATGAGTACAGAAACGGGGGTGGGGGGAACGACAAAGGGGAGGCATCCAACCAAGCTGTGTGTGAGGACAGGTTGGGAGGAATCACAATTCCCCCATTAGCACTGTCTACAAAAACTCCCTAAGCCTCTTCCACAAGAAGTAAAGAGCAAAAGCGTTGAGGGGTACCCAAAGGCCAAGGGAAGCACAGGCGGGTCTCTGCCTCTAGCCTAACAACCATACCGGTTGATGATCCAGGAGGGGGGAGTGGGCAGGTGACAGGGCCATTGTACTTCACATGGAGAAGCCTAAGCACTCAAAAATACCACGAAGCTAGTCCATTTCCAGGAGGCATCCAGAGACGTTAGATTCATAGATAAAATAGACAAAATAGACTGGGGTTGACCATATGGCTCAGCAAGTACGTATTACCAGGCCTTACAACCTGAGTTTAACACTCAGAATCCACACAGTAGAAGAGAATGAGTCCTACAAGCTGTCCTCTGACCTCTATCCACCTTCGGCATAAGCATACCCACACACATACATACATGGATGGGTGGGTGGATGGATGGATGGATGGATGGATGGATGGATGGATGGATGGATGGATGGATGGATGGATGGGGACTGCCAGAGACAAGTAGGCAGGGGGTAGTATGTGTTTGGAATTATGAACACATTCATAACTCTCTAAGTAGACACTGGCGAAGGCTGAACTGTATAATGATAATGTCAGTGAACGCACACAAAATAAGTAACTATAAAGGGGAAATTCAAACTGTGTACATTTTAGCATAATTTTTAAAACACTGAAATTAACTATTGTGTACAGGTAAAGAGAAAAAGAGAGGCACGGAGGAGGGAGGGCATGAGCAGCAGGAGCAGCAGGTCTATCCGGAGGGCCAGCAGTTCCCAGCCTTGTCTGAACTGCAGCTTTCCTCAAACCCAGATAGAGACTAAATGTTGTTGCCCTCCCCTAATTCTTGTGCTGGATGCCCATCCTCACAGGGCAGCACTTGGGAGCATAGCTTTGGCGAGGCGTTTAGATCACGAGTGTGTGCTGGTTAGTTTTTGTCAACGTAAACCACTGGGCACAGTACCACCCCTGGGCATTGAGTTGTGTAAGGATGCTAGCTGAATGAGCCATGGGAAGCAAACCAGTAAGCAGTGTTCCTCGGTGTCTTCTGCTTCAGTTTCTACCTTGGGTTCATTCCCTGGCTTCCCTCTATAACAGGCCATGACTTAAATGATGAAATAAACCCTTTCCTCCCCAAGTTGCTTTCGATCACAGTGTTTATCACAATCAGTAACTAGGACAGAATTCACCTTTATGCCTGGGATTGACGCACAAAGAGAAGCCCCAGGTTGCTCTCTCGGCCCTTCTGCCATGAGGAGCATCATGAGAAGATGGCCATCTATGAGGTGGTAAATATGCCAAATCTGCAAGAACCTCCACCTCAGACATCCCACTTTTCAGGGCTACAAGAAGTGAATTCCTATTTGTTTCCAAGCCACCCAGCTTGGAGTACTGCTATTAATAATTCGAACATCTTACATAAGAT
Source organism: Pachyuromys duprasi (assembly GCA_028658305.1). Taxonomy (NCBI): domain Eukaryota; kingdom Metazoa; phylum Chordata; class Mammalia; order Rodentia; family Muridae; genus Pachyuromys; species Pachyuromys duprasi. The sequence continues at coordinate 43,417,087 of CM053747.1, read as the reverse complement.
GCCAATTATACAAATGGCAATAGCAATCAAGGTATCTGTGGATGCCAGACACCAGTTAAGAAACTCACCAGGTCCCATCCTTCACTTGCTCCCCAGGGGACAAGTGAGGGAACCTCCGGGGACTCCTAAGATACCTCTTTAGTTTGCACATCATCGGTGCAGATGAATGGCAGAATCCTAAGACCTTGGCCTCTGAACATGCTATGGTGAGGCTTCAGAACTAGTAGAGCAGGTTTCGCTTTAGAATCAACTCTGACTATCTCTGCCACTCGCCAGTTGTGTGATCCTAACAAGCCACTCATCCGCTCTGTGAAATGAGAAACCAAACTGCGTAGGTGGGTCATGGGGACGGTGAAATGCAAACAGGGAATTCTCGTTTGACAATGCTACCCTTTTGTTTCAGTCCACACCCCTCTGAGTCCTGTGTCCTGAGGTGACTGAAGGAGAGGGAGAATGAGACCATGAACAGAACCTGCCAGAGTCTGGATGAGATATGATAAACTAACGTAGTGGCTATAAGGACTGAAGGGAAGATGATCTGTAGGAATATTCTAGAAGTGTTGTCAAGATGAAGAATAAGCTCTCACAGCCATCTTCTATGCTTTCAAGTTAGCCTGGGAAAAGGAGCAAAGAGAAACAGGATGAACCTAGAGGTTGTCTAGAACTTGACAGAACCTGGGCAGTGTGGCCAGAGGCCAGTGGAGGGCTTGTTGGAAGAGAGCTTTTAAACTCTGCTCTCTGCTCAACCCCTTTACCACACCAGGCAGTCACTGCATGTCCTTTGCTAAAGCCCTCCAGAGCTGAGAAAGTGATGAAATGGCTCTGAGAGGAGCAACACCCGGCAAAGTGCCTAACTGTGCACTACGTACGGCCCAGGGCACTAGGGTTCTTCGCGTCCCCTCTGTCTAATGTCACCAGCCATTTGGTTCTTTCTTCTTCAGCACTCAAGAAGAAAAGACAAGAACACTCAGCACAGAGTAACGCTCTGAGGGTGGAACCCAAATATCTGAGGCAGTTATAAGCAAACATATGACAAAATATCTGGGGATATTTTTGATTGTCATATTGGGTGTGTGTTGATGGGTAAGGGTGTTGTGCTGGCATATCTTGGGCAGAGGCCAGGATGCACAGCTGCCCCCCATGAGGAATTATTCAATTCAAAATGTGCTAGCAATAAAGTATGTAACAGTGGACAAAACTTGGCATTAATCCCGACTAGTAGAAACAGAGAGTAATTAATTGCACAATAGAAATGGGGCTGGGGGAATTTACAGAGACAGCTAGGATAAACAATTATCCAGGTTCCTGTGTCATAAGGCTTATAAATGCTCTCATTTTACATAATGCCTTTAAATAATGCCCTTAAATAATGCCATATGAGACCACCCTTTGGGGGGGGGGTGGAAAGATGGAGCCGCAATTAAAAGCATTGGCTGCTCTTCCGGACATGGGTTCAGTCCTTAGCGCCTCCATGCAGCTCAGCTGTCTGTAACTCCAGTCCAAGGAGGATCCAGTGACCTCACCTGACCTCCTCAGGCACCAAGCAGGCACTGGCAAAGCACCCACCACGTGCGGAAGCTCCTATGGACTCGTGAGTGGTGCTGAGAAGTGCTCTGGTAGTATCAAGAAGTGCACTTGTGTAGGCTGATGGACCACTGGCCACCCCTCCTCCTGCCCGTCCACTCTTCACACTAACACCCTTGCAGTCCTTTGAGCAAAGCACTCTCCAACCCCTCCAAACCTGGCTACTTCTTTCTCACCTGGAGGAACAAAACTTCAAGTTTCTCAGCTGTGTCCCTCACCCTGGCAGGCCTGACCTCTGTCCTCCCTTTGTGCCAACCACGAACTTTGGAAGGCAGCTCTGCTCACTACTGTAGCCCAGCACCATCACTGAACTTTGTACTTATCATAATTTCTTACTATAATTTGATTATGAGCCCTCTTGAACACAGGAACTAAATCATACCTACTGCCCCACTCAGAAAATTTAGTTTAGAGCCCCTACAGATATCTAAGTGTATTGAACAAAAACAAAACAAAACCTGACCAGCATTGTGTTACAAAAATACAGTAAAAAGCCATGCCCACAGCCAGGCAAGGTGTCACGCATGCCGACAATCCCAGTACTTGGAGAGGCAGAGGCGGTGAGTTCGAGGCCAGCCTGGTCTACAAAGTGAGTCCAGGACAGCCAAGGCTACACAGAGAAACTCTGTCTCATAAAACAAAAAACAAAAAGCTGTGCACACAAGTTTATCATCTGTTGGTTAAGGGAAAAGATAAGCTGCTGAAATAATGACGTTTTCTGCAAGAGATAAAAAGTTGACAATCATAAGGAATATTCATTTTGAAACATATGAATGAATTAAGGTCTCTGTGCCAGAATGTAAACTATCTGACAGTATACAAATGATAAGTGTGTGTCCTTCCTCACAGGGCTTCTAGGAATCCATGGCTTTGTTACAGAATATATAATTGGACTTGAGAGCAACAGAAGTCCTGCTTAAGAGCGCAGCCAATTTGGGGGCATTTGGGGCTTATTACCCCGAATGCTTCAGACAGTAAGTGCTCACTGAACTTGTGGAATGAGCAAATGATCTGATTTTTCCCCTCCTTCTGTTTTTGAGGCAAGGCAGCACTATAACTGGCCTCGAATGCCCAGAATGCCTTTGAACTTTCAATCCCGCCTTCCCAGTGCTGAGATTACAGTCAGGTACCACCGTAATCAGTCTAGCAATCTAGTATTCACAACCTCAAAGAAAAATGTCTGTACCCTAAGGGAGGCAGGTTTGTCAAGAGCTGGGGCATCTAGAGTGCACAGCTCACATAAAGAAGACAGTCTGAGCTGGGCATGATGGCACACGCCTGTAATCCCAGCACTTGGGGGTGAGGGGAGCAGAGGCAGTCGGATCCCTGAGTTTGAGGCCAGCCTGGTCTACAGAGTAAGTTCCAGGACAGCCAGGACTACACAGAGAAACCCTGTCTCAAAAAAGAAAAAGAAGGGCTGGAGAGATGGCTCAGAGGTTAAGAACACTCGCAGTTCTTCCAAAGGTCCTGAGTTCAATTCCCGGCAACCACATGGTGGCTCATAACCATCTATAGTAAGATCTGGTGTGCAGGCAGAATGTTATATAAATAATAAATAAATATTTAAAAAAAAAAAGAAAGAAAAAGAAAAAAAAAAAGTCAATCTGCCTCCTTAACTTTTCCTTGTATTTGGAACCAATCTGTCAAAAGAGGTATTCTTGTTTCCTTTGGTAAAGGTGGGGAGGGGCGCTCTATGTAGCTATAAACTCTCTCTGTATCCTGTCTTCTTTCCATTCCCCATGGTTCCCTGGCCAAGAAGGTTAGGAGTTCAAGGCCAGCTTCAGATAACATGGCAAATCTGAAAGTCAGCATGGCCTACTTGAGACCACGAAAAACAGCAACAACAAAAAAGAAAGAGTTGTGCAAGTCTATAGTCCCAGCACTAAGGGAGGCAGAGGCAGACAGATTTCTGTGAGTTCAAAGCCAGCCTGGTCTACCAAGCGAGATGCAGGACAGCCAAGACTACACAGAGAACCCCTGTCTTGAAAAACAAGAAAGAAAAGAAGGAAGGAAGGAAGGAAGGAAGGAAGGAAGGAAGGAAGGAAGGAAGGAAGGAAGGAAGGAAGGAAGGAAGGAAGGAAGGAAGGAAGGGAGACAGAGAGAGAGACAGAGAGAGAGAGAGAGACAGAGAGAGAGAGAGAGACAGAGAGAGAGAGAGAGAGAAGTTGTAAGTTGGAGAGATTGCTCAGCAGTTAAGAGCACTGCTTTTCCAGGGGTCCTGAGTTCAATTCCCAGCAACCACATGGTGGCTCACAACCATCTATACTGGAATCTAATGTCTCCTCCTGGAATGCAGGTGTACATGCAGACAGAGTACTCGTGTAAATGGATAAATATATCTAAAAGAAAAAAAAAGTTGCAGATCTGTTACCTGGGAATAAAGATCAACACAGGGAGGCATTCAGAGTGTGGCAGATTTTTCTAAAAGGATGCCTCATGATCTTTGTCCCAGCAACCAGATGCACACACCGGTAGTTTCAGGTACTCAGGAAGCTAAGGCAAGAGGACCATTTTAACAACACAAGAGTTAAAAACAACCAGCCTGAGGACATGGAGAGACACTGTATGAAAAAAGGGTGTGAGGAACTAAAAACAGAATAAGAGAAAATATTGCTTATGGGCTCTAGAGTCCATAAATATTATCGTGCTTAATTTGCTTCTCTGGCATGCAGTTTTGGATCAGGAAAAGAAATGGCAAAGGAGGAAAAAAAAAAAAGAACTTTATCATCTCTCAACTACTCATTCATTCATTCATTCTTGTACTAAGGGTTGTGCAGAAGGCACAATCGATGGTAAGTGATGTTGAGCAGGCCCATCCATCGGCTTGAGATAGCCACAAACCATCATCACACAAGGAGGAAAGTAAAAGTCCCTCAGGGACGTGCAGAAGAATCTTTTGATTATAAAACACATTCTCTGAAAAGCCCACGACATGAAGAGAAGCTCATCTCTGCTAGTTCTCGGTACTTCTTGCTGAGCTATCTGCTGGATTATCTGCCCCTTAGGGTCACTGGCATCTCCCCAGTTACTACATGTTCCCATTACCAGGGAGTGGAGAGAGCTGATGGTAAGAACTAAGCCAAGTAAGATCTAAAATGGGCCAGGCTGTTCGGTCAACCAATGGATCCTCTCAGGGCCCTGCAGGGTAATCAGAATGGGGGGGGGGGGGTGTAGAAGACTGTTGATATTTTTTGCACTTAGTTACTTATTTTGTGTGTGCATTTGTATGTGTCTTACATGTGGACATGCGTGCCACAGCACATGTGTGAAGATCGGTGGACGAGTTGGGGGAATTGGTTCTCCTTTCATTGCGTCAGTTAAGGGTATTGAGCTCAGGTAATCAGGCCTGGTGGCAGAGGCCTCTAACCATTGAGCCGTCTTGCCTTCCCACCCCAACACACACCTTTTTTTCTCTCTCTTGTTGAGAAATGAACCCCTGGGTCTGACCCACGTGGAGCATGAACTCTCTCGCACTGCTACCATACTGCAACAGTCCTCACAGTTCAAAAAGCATACACAAGGGTTCTGTGCCTTTCCCAAAGCTAACTCAAGAAGATTGGAATTCAAAGGCCCTTGGCTTTGCCACTGTAACGTCTCCCTGATAATCAATTACTGCCAAATTATCAGGACATCACACAGCTGGTAGAGAATGAACAACTCGGAGCCAATTTGCCCCTCTGAACACGCGCATCTATTTAAAACTGTGCTTATTTATAACAAAAAAAAATGCATGTATACACATTTATCGATCCGCTCTGAAGGTGAAATGCCTTTTCAAGGGCATAGCTTTCAAAATCTTTCAACTGAAATTCATTGCCCAGGATGGACAGTGGCACATGCCTGTAATCCTGGCATTCTCATAATTCCCAGGTTAATTGCTTAGCCTTGTGTCTCCCTACCTGGAAAGTGGGTCTAACAATAGCGCCATATCCTACCGCGGAGGAGGTGCGGTACTATTGTCCACACAAATGGCTAAGCGCAGTGCCTGGCACGGAGTGAAAGCTCGGTAAATGGATTTCATTATTTGGATGGAAGCCTCTGTGTGTCTCCAGAATGCAAACCGTCCAATGACCACAGAAAGCTTTCCCCAGAGTCTCTGCCAACTCTTTAAGAACATCTCCACCTACAGCTCAAGAGAGCACAGTGACATCAGCCACCTGCTTCCCTGGACCCGTGGCTCCCGAGGTGGCCATGTCGCCTGCCTCGCTCAGGCCCCAAAACAGGGCAGACGCTGCCTCTGGTTCCCAACAGCACAAAACTTAACCCAGCTTTCTCACTTGAGTGAACTCCTGTTGGAGGAGATCACCAGGCTGGGTGAGCAGCGATCCGATCTGAAGGAATGCGGGCCCCGAGCCAGGAAGGGCAGCACTTCCACCTGCCAAGCGCCCAGGCTGGGCAGCCCTCCTCCGCTGCATCCACGGTGACTCCCACCCTGTGGCAGGAGGGGGTTGGGGGTACGAGGGACCCATTTCACTACGCCAATCGGATAAAATCCCCGCGTCTCCTCCGAGAAGCATCGCCGTAGTTTCTAAGGGGGGTGGGGATCGGGGGAGCACGCAGGTGAAACGCGACCTCCTGGGTGCGCGCCCAGAGCCGAAGTCGAGGCGCCGCCACCTCCGCTCCCCGCCCCGCGGACACGTGCGCGCGGGCAGCCCGCCGGTCCTGCCTCGGTCCCCGCCACCCGGGCCCGCCCCGCGCGCCGCGCTCACCAGGTAAAGAGTTTGCTACGGATCCTGCTCAGCAGGCTGCCGACAGCGCCCATCGCGCCCGGCTCCTGGGGCTCGGCGACCCCCGCTGTCGCCGGCGACTCGGCCTCCATGGGGTCCCTACAAGCCTCGCGTGCCCGGAACCCCGAGAAGTGCTCGGGCCCGGAAGACAGGAGGCGGCGCTCGCTCGCGTCCCGGGGCTTCTCCGCCCGGCTCGTGCGACAAATCATTAACTGTCAGGCCCTTAGGGCCAGACAATGCTTCTGCAGAGCACCACCTGGCACCTCTGGGAAGCTGCAGGAGAAGGAGGCAGGCTTGTTTTCTCGGCTAGAGTCCGCGCTGGGTAGGACACATTGTAAATTTAAGAGATTAAGGGGTTGGGCTTCTCCGCCTCCCCCCCCCCCACCTCCACCCCCGTGTGGGTGGAGTTGATTTGGTTTGTTTGACCTAAGGTCTCACTTTGTCGCAGGGACTATCCTGGAACTCGCTACCTAGCAGAGGCTGAGCTCGTACTGACAGCAGTCCTCCTGCCTCAGCTTCCAGAGGGCTTGGATTTTACAGGCTGGCGCTACCACGCCCAGCGCATTTCAGGATTTTATGGCTCCTTGTTTGAAATCTGCACTAGGTAATCCGATAAGAAGTTATCTTGGCTAGTTCCCCGGAAGTCCTACAGGCAGCCCGTTGGTGCTCGCCTGAACTTTGCAAACCGGAGAGTCCACTGACCCCGCCCCTGTGTCCCGGTCTCCCTCCTTCTCCGTGAAACAACTGAAGAAAAGCTACAGTTTCCTTTCTTCCCAAAACAAAGATCAGGGAAGAGGGTCTTTGTGGAGCAGGCGAGGCAAGTCTCCTAGCCACGTGGATGTGTTGGGTTGCCTTGTCACATTCAGTGACGTCCTGGCCACGCCTTCTGATGCTCGGATGGACCCAGAAGGAAGTCTGTAGTACTGGTTAAGCACTTTTTGCCCCCTGAGAGAGACCAGGAAGACAAAAGAAAAGGTGTTGAGAACTATCCCCACCTCCTCACCCCTAACCCCAACCTCCTTTCTCTGTGATAAAGGAACATATATATATATGTGTGTGTGTGTGTGTGTATGTATATGTATGTATATATATATATATATATATATATATATATATATATATATATATATATATATATATGGCTGGAGAGATGGCTCAGAAGTTAAGAGCATTGTCTGCTCTTTCAGAGGTCCTGGGTTCAATTCCCAGCAAGCACATGGTGGCTCACAACCATCAATAATGAGATGTAGTGCTCTCTTCTGGTATGCAGCTGTACATGCAGACAGAACACTGAAAACATAATAAATCTTAATAAAAATTATATTTAAAAGGGAATAGGATTTGAAAAATGTAGCTAAACAAGCCTTTAACTTTACTAACAGCAAGCGCTGTAAAGTTTACATGTAATTATTTTCTGTTTGTTTTTGCCTTTTTTTGAGACAAAAATCTCACTCTGTAAAGCAAGCTGGCCTGAAACTCAAATATGTAGCTCAGGCTGGCCCCCAATTTAGGGCAGTTCTCTTGCTTCGGCCTCCCAAGGGTTTTGGCATGCCTAGCTGAAATGATTGCTGGGACTTATTCTAATTTTACTTATTTATTTTGGGGATTTGTTTTGAGACAGAGTCTAAATAGCCTTTGCTGCCGGGAACTTACTGTGTAATCATACAACTCTCAAACTCATAGAAACGCTTCTGCCTTTCAAGTGCTGGAACTAAAGGTGTTCACCAACACTCCTATTTTTTTCTTCTAACTTTAAAGGGACTTAATCCAAATTGCCTTACAAACACTTGGGGAGGGGAATAAAATGGGTTAGGTGGACATAGAGTCCTCAGGATTTAATTGAGACTGAAGTTATTTTCATTAGTGTTAAAATAAGTATTATCACAAAATAAATGTTGAAGTATGGGCTGGGGATATAGATCAATAGTAGAGTACTTACTCAGCACGCTTAAGTCCTGGGTTCATCTCTGGACACACAAAGTTATAATTACATAGACAGACAAGACATACAGACAGACATATTCATTTACTTAGATGGACAGATGCTTTGTGCATGTATAGATAAATAGCTGAAGCGAGAGAGTAAAACTCAAACTAGATGACCACAAAGATGGCCGGATGAAGCCTTCTGAAGCACACAGAGGCCTGGCTCCGCTGGTAGAGTGCTTACCCAGCATGGGTAAGGGGTTGGGTCCAATCCCCATAGGTGACACATGCCTGTAGTCCCAGCACTTGGATAAGAAGTTCAAAGTCACCCTCAGCTACATGGTGAGCTCAGGTCAGTCTGAGATACATGAGACCCTGTCTCTAGTTGAGGGGGAAAGGGGGGGGGAATGGAGAACTCAAACAATAGCCCATTGAACATGTGGGCAATGTGAAATTGTTGAACATTGTGGCCTAGACCTCTAATCTTAGCACTTGGAAGGCAGAGGCAGATGGATGCCAGCATGGTATGCATAGTGAGGTCTAGGATAGCCAGAGGGCTACACAGAGAAACTCTGTCTGAAAAGAAAAGGGACAATGTGGCATTTTTCACCAGAACCCTGTACTCATGTATGTTCTTGTATGACCGTGTAAGATCTGCAAATGACCTTTCTGATTCCCATTCTCTGCTTCATAAATAAGACTGAATCATTTCTTCCCCTTGACTAAGCAGAACAAAGTGCTTGTCAACCAGATTTTAATTGATCGATGGGGTGGTTGCGGTGGTGATTGGTTTGGGTTTTTTCCAGACAGGATTTCTCTGTGTAACCCTGGCTGTCGTGGAACTCTATAGACCGGGCTGGCCTCAAACTCAGAGGTCTGACTGCCTCTGCCTCTATGTGCTGGGATAAAAGGTGTGCGCCACCACCTCCTGGCTGTTTGTAATTTATTTAGAATTGAGTATCCCTATGTTACCCAGCCTAGCCTAGGAATCATGATCTTCCTGCCTCAGCCTCCCAAGTGCTGTAATTATACAATTATCACCACACCTAGCTTTGACCCGAGTTGAATTTTGACTTCTAGCCCCAGGCCTCTGAACTTTCACCATCCCTGAGTCAGCCGTCCAGAAGGGCCTTTCCTATAAAATAGGGCACTTTAGGCTAAACCATTCTCTATCTACTGTCAATCAGCCAGCTTCCTGAAGTCTGGGGATTGACCCTCCACCCCAACCTCCCTGCTGAAGTAACTCTTATGACTTTCCCTAAAGCATCTCCAGATTACTAGACTTGTTTTATGTGTGATTATAGAGAAAGGTATGGACTGTATCAGTACACAGAGCCTTAAAATAAGGCCAGAGAGGGATCTCTTGGTAGTAAACACGTGCTTAGAATGAACTAAGTGTGCCTGGGGCTTCTAGGTTCAATCTGCCCTCCCCAAAAAGGTGGGGGCAGAGGAGCAAAGGTACTAGGACCTCCTCTGCTCCACAGGAAATTTGAGGACAGCCTGAACTATGGAAATCTATTTCAAACAAACAAAGAAACAAAAAAATAAGATGGGCTTGGTGGATCACACCTATAACCCCAAAATATAAGAGATCAAGGCAGAAAGTTCACCTAAATTTGAGGACAGTGTGTGTTAGACATTGAGTTCCAAGCCACTCTAGCCTACAGAGCAAGGCTCTGTCCTTAAAATATGAAATAAGCAACAGCAAGCATACATCATACAGTCCCTTAGTGTGTGCTGAAATTAAAAGTTCAGATGCAGCTGGTGATGGTGCACACATCTTTTATCCCAGCGCTCAGGAGGCAGAGGCAGGCAGATCTTGTGAGTTGCAGTCTATCCTACAATGTTAGAAGAAACTCACAACTATGGTGAGTTCCAGGACAGCCGGAGCTACACAGTGAGAGCCTGCCTCAAAACAAAACAAAACAAAACAAAACAAAAGGACCTGAGTTCCATTTCCAGCACCCACAAATCAGTTCAGAACCATCCATAACTGTGGTCCCAGGATATCCACAGGTACTAGTCACTCACATAGTACACACAGACACACATACAGACAAAAGAACCACACACATAAAATTAAAAAATAAATCTTAAAAAAAAAGTTCAGATGCGTCGGCTGGATGATGTCCACAACCCCCAAATGCAGGCTGAATCTGTAGATCTATGGTGATTGTCTTACATAGCAAAGGGGACTTTGTAGCTCTGATCAAGGGCTGCATCCTGACATGGGAAGTGACGCTGGATTGTGCAGTGTACCATTAAGGAAGTGTCCTCACAGAGGGAAGCAGGGGAGACTGCTACACCCTAAAGATAGGAGAGTATGTATGCCAGGCCATAGGTACAGGCAGCTGCTGCAAGCTCAGGGCCTCCAGAAGAAACAACCTCATATTTAAACTCTCTGCAGCTGGCTGGCAAAGCGCTCCTCTCAGAGCCCGCACGAGGCAAACAGTTTGCTGCCATGGCCCATCTGAATCAGTCCCACATTCCACACCTGGGATTAAAACAGAAACATATTTATGTCCGCAACGTTTTTCCCTTTTTTTGTCTAAAAAAGTGGCTTTTATTTTAATATAAATGAAACTTGCTGTTGCTTTCTTAAAAGGAGGCAATCAAGGCAGCAACCCATTTTTGAATCAATAATTTATTTTATAACCTGATGACTCTGGGCTGCTCTTGCCTATATTGGCTCATACTTTTTTTTCTTGTACTTTTTGCTGTTGAGCTTCGAGCTAGGTTCCTAATGGCCAGAACTTACCTAAACATTCTTGCAGTAACTCAGTGCTGCCAGAAATGACTCGTTCACTTGTTTGGCAGAATGTACTGTATTTCTCAGAGCTGACACACCAGCCATTTTAAGCTCTGAGGCTTCATTGAGCATTTCAGTATCTGAAATTTTTGGTGGCTACTGGGAAAGCTAATTGTGATAATATCAAAATCTGAGGCTGTTCCTCTGGCAGCTCAGTTTATTCAAAATTAATCTTTTTGTTGTTGTTGTTTTTCTTGAAATGGGCTCTTTCTCTTTAACCCTTTCAGCCTGTACAGCCTTCTGCTCCTCCCACTCCCCAGCCTACCCAGACACTATGGGATATTTTTGACCCCAAAAATGCACGAAGCAGGGTGGTTGAGCGGCACTTGTGGAGAATTCCAGCTCTTAGTTACCAGGTGTTCTCTCTTTACCAATGACATTTTTTGCTTTCCAAGCATTTCAACACCTATTCACAAATTCCTACGTGCGTGGCCAATTCTGCAATCCTTTCTAATTGTTCAACCATTCTAACCTTCTTTTAAAAGGAATGCAGGAAGATGGTGAAGCAAAGCCAGAGAATTCCTTCTGGGAGTAAATTAAATTGGAAGTGACCGGCGGTAGCAGCCACAGTAAACCTTACGCTCGTATCCTGAAACAGTATATTTATTCATCTGTTTATACCCTGCTGTTTCCCTCTATGGCATTACCCATTATTTTAAGCCCAATATCTGGGCACCATTTGTTGGCATACTTTTTTAAAATTCTTTTATTATATTTCTTATGTCTATTTCTCCCTACTGCACCCCAATCCCTTCCAGTACCCCAACACCAGAGAGGAGAAAGAACGGGTTAGTGGGGGAAGGGTCGCAGTTCTCTCAGCTGCTCCCTGTTGGTTAGGGCCATCAGGTTCTTTTTTTGATTAAATTTTTATTTTTTATATTAATTACAGTTTATTCACTTTGTATCCCAGCTGTAGTCCCCTCCTTCATTCCCTCCCAACGCTACCCTCCCTCCCTCATCTCCTCCCAAGCCCCTTTCCAAGTCCACTGATAGGGGAGGACCTCCTCCCCTTCCCTGTGGCCCTAGCCTATCAGGTCTCATCAGGATTGGCTGCATTGTCTTCCTCTTTGGCCTGACAAGGCTGCTCCCTGCTCTGGGGGAGGTGGTCAAAGAGCCAGCCATTGAGTTCATGTCAGAGACAGCCCCTGTTCCCCTTACTAGGAAACCCACTTGGACACTGAGCTGCCATGGGCTACATCTGAGCAGGGGTTCTTTGGAGCCAGTCCAATCCTTCTTTTAGGAGATCTCCAACTTCTTCCCTCTCTGCAACAGCAGCAAAAGGAACTGCAGGGGGGGGGGCGTAAATCAGGGGTGCAATCAAGAATGGGGTTAGGTGAATAAGTACGGAGAGATTGCCTTCATCTGTCTCCATCTTCTGGGCATATTACTAATTTTGAAAACATTCTATTACAGTTCAGTTGGTCATGTATTAGGTTCAGCATTACACTCCAAAGGGAAAACAAGGCCAGGAAACACAGGCAACCAGTACATGTGGCTATAAAGTCACACTGCCTGTCTTGCTACATACATCCCCCACCATGAGAAAGTAGCACTTCCTAACTTTGCTCCACAATGAGCTCATCCCTGACTGAGGAGTATTGATCACCCTGCTTTATTGTGGTATCAAGATTAAAATATACTGGGTGGATCCTTGGGCACGAATCCACGAGGTTTTTGTTGTTGTTTGGTTTGGTTTTTTGGTCAAAGGCGATTTACTGGGGGAAAATAGTTTTGGGGGATTTTTAGTAAACTCGCCTATTAGAAGTTCAAATAACAACCACATACTAAAACCCTTCCGTGTACCTGAGACTATCTACTTTGTGTATCAAATCCGCCCAAATCACTGTGGTTTCAGACAGTCGTTTTATTATGTCTGTGGTTTCTGTGGGTAAGGAGTTTGGGGAAGGGATAGGTTGGGCAATTCTGGCTGGAGCTGTTCCCTGCTTTTCACAGCTAGAAGGTAGGTGGAGACTGAAGGAGTGGGAGGCCGGGGACAGAACATCCAGTCCCTACCCAACGGCTCTCTCCATCTGCTTAGCGCAGGAGCTCTCTGTGTGACCTCTGTGGATTAATTTGGACCTTCTCACAGCCTAGTGACTTCCAGGCCTTTGGTCTACTCATTTGGCAGCATCCCCTCAGCCCCAGGCAAGTGCCAGTAAAATGAAAGCATGTGATTACTGCTTTCTAACAAAAGGCGGCCAGATCTTCTCTCTACATCAGAATTTGTTGTTCTTTTGTTTTGTTTGTTTGTTTGTTTGTTTGTTTTTCAAGACAGGGTTTCTCTGTGTAGAGAACTCACAGAGATCCTCCTGCCTCTGCCTCTCTGAACACTGGGACTAAGGGTGTGCACCACCATCCCCAGCTTAAATCAGAATGTTTGTTGTTGTTGCAGTACTGGATGTTGAGCTCAGGACCCCTAGTTGGCACTCTTCAGCTAAGCTACACATCCACTCTCTTTACTTTTTCTTTTGAGACAGGGTCTCACTAAGTAGCTGAGGCTGGCCTTTGTTGTGTAGCAGTTTCTGAAAAGAAAAATTATTGGCTCAAGACCAAGTTCTTAGCACAGAGACTTATTTGCCCCAGAGGGGCAAAGGGAAGAGATAAGGGGAAAAGACAGGAGATAGTGGAAGAGGGAAAGGAGAAGGAAACAAGGGAGAGAAGGGGTATTTGTCACAAAGAAGGGGGACAAGGGACTGACTGCCTCTGGAGAGAGAGGAGACAGGCATGGCAGGTAGGCAAATGGCAGCTTATAAAGGTACAAGGGGAGACGGCAGGTTAGGATGGGATGTTTAATTTAATTGGGCATGTTAATCAAAGGCAGCTTTTGATTGCTGTCAGGGAATAGACCTTGGTGGCTAGCTTTAGGAATGTAATGGGATGGTTTTTAGCAAGGCAGAGGGAACGGGGGGGGGGGGGAAGGGCAAGGCCTTCCTGAGCCATGCTCACCCGTACTGGAGCTGGCCAGAGTCCCTTCAGATTCTACCTACCTGAAGAATTCTCTCCAGGAGGGCAAGGGAACCCAGAGAGAAAACAAAATATGTCATGTCTGGGAAAGAGGGATTTTGAAAGCTGCTTTCTCGAAGGTTCATCCCAGGCTTTGTAGGATGAGCAAACACTGCTGGAGAAGGCAACTCACTGACAGAGCTTGCTGAGAGATCTCCTGAACCTTTTGAGCTACCAGGAGGCTGTGCAGAGCACAGAGCTGTGAGGTCGCAGACCTCTACGTCTTCACTCGTGTGGGCTTTTCAGTAACACAGCTGCTTTAGAGTCAGTTCTGTTCCTCTAAGTAGCCCCTGGGAATGAGCTGCGTCTGCAAAGGTCGATTGACTGGGTGGTGGAACGTCAGTGATATGGAAAGGTTGGAATGTTGCAGATCCACAACCTAATTATGAGCTATCTTAGGCTAGCTTTAGTGCTCTTGAGTAGCTCTTGTCTGTTCCTGCGTCAGGCCTAACAGAACAACTAAGATCAGGGGCTCCGGATGAGACAAGCACAGATAAGAGCGGACCTGTGCCTAATATAAAACACCCTGAGAGGCACGAAGCCCTGCCGGGAATCAAACCCATCGGAGACTACCCAGAAGGGGGCTTATAACCCCCACAACAGTCTGCAGAACCTCTGTATTGCCATAAGGAAGTCAAATGGAAGAAGCTGCAGGTTTCTGCAGCGCCTCCAAGCCGTAAAAGAGCTGGTAATCCCCCAAAACCAGTGGTGCCTAATTCCTACAGCTGCTGGGCATCAATCCTCTAACACAGCCTGGTTTTCAGCATGGGGTACCCTCCCTCACCCTTTAGCATTCCTGGTGCATCAAATCGCCAAGTTTTGTTCCTTCACTCGAGGGAGGAATGGCAGTTAACTTGGACTGCAATGCCACAGAGATACAAGGAAAGTCCCAGATATTTTTCTCAAATTCCTAAATTTGATGTACAAGATGTACAGTTCTTATTAGAAGTGTGCCTCGATACAATATGTGGATGGTCTACTATTGTTTTCTCTCTTCTCTGATATTATTATGGCAACCACCTAAAAAAAGGGCTATAAAGTATCAAAAGACAAAAAATGCAGCTTTGCAAGCAGGAGGTTATTGCCTTTTGTCACAAGTGATGTGCCAAGATTGCCTAAGAAAACAAAAACAACAAAAAGACTGACCATATTTCTACTCTAAAGAGGTTTTCTACCCCTAAAACAAACAATTAAGAGGAGTTTTAGGACTAACTGGCCATTATTGAAACTGAATTCTAAATTATTCCTTCATTTTCCAGTCACTGTATAAGAAACTTAAACAGGACCAACCAGGCCCCTGCCCAAAGACAACCAAACACCTTGGAAACACCTATCAAAAATGGAGGTTCGGTTTTATTTACCGACAGTTCTTATTCACAAAACAAACAAGGATGTTTTCCAGCAGGATATGTAGTTACCTTTACTCTTAATATAATTGAGCGTGCTCATTTGCCTGGGGTTCAGTCTGCTCAGAGGGCTGAATTCATAGCCTCAAGCAGGGTGTGCCCCTTAGCAGAAAACAAAAGAACCTGAGATTGGACAGTCAGTTGCTATGCATTTGGAGTGGTTCGTGACTGACATTCTGTGGTGGCAAAGCTAGATTTATGACTCCCTTTTGGCCAATGTATCTGAACTAGTCAACGAATCTCAGAATCACTGGATTCCTGGAGGGAATGATGTCAAGTCAGATGAGAAAAATTCATTAAAACTATATGTGTGCATTTATACACTGAATTGCAAGCATTATGGGTTTTTAAAGAGACAACCACAGATAAGAGCGGACCTGTGCCTAATATAAAACACCCTTAGAGGCACGAAGCCCTGCCGGGAATCAAACCTAGTTTTTCAGCCATCCATATTGTTATTTTTACCTCCCTCTTTCCCTGCCTTTACATTCTTCCATCTCCTCCCCCTTCTCTGAGGAGGCCCCCTTTCCCCATCAGATAACTTATATCCTACCGTTCCCCTTTACCCTCTTCCCACCTTCTGTATTTATCTCCCTCTCCTTCTCCCTCCCCAAGGAGCCCCACATCTTCCCATTTCCCTGATCAGATCCCTGTACTCCATTAATGTCCCTCTCTATTGCTCCTCCATGCCCCTATCCTGACAGTGGTCCCATTTTACCTTCCTGGTTTTGTAGTAACTACAGGCTGTGTGCTCACATCTGAAGATTTGGGACCAGGAGCCTCCAGTAAGAGAGAACATGAGACATTAGTCTTTTTGGGTCCCAGTTACCTCACTCAATATGATCTTCTCTAGTTCTAACCATTCACCTACAAAGTTCATGATTTCATTTTTCTTATCTTTATGGTTGTGAGCCTAGCCTTTAATGGCTGAGCCATCTCTCCAGCCCAATTTCATTTTTCTCTAATGCTAAATAGTATTCAATAGTGTATATGTACCACACTTTCATTATCCATTTATCAGCTGTAGGACTCTTAGGTTGTTTTTATTTCCTACCTATTGTGAATAGAGCAGCAATGAATGCAGCCGCGCAAGTATTTGTGGAGTATGATGTCAAGTACTTTGGACATATGCCAAGGAGTGATATAGCTGGGTCATATAGTGGATTTATTTTTAGCTTTCTAGAATTCTCCATACTGATTTCCTTGGTGGCTGCACCAGTTTGCAATCCCTTCAGCAGTGAATGATGTTTCCCTTTCCCCTGTTCCCCATATTGTGCCCTTTGATTAACGGTGTCTTTGCTCCTGCCTGTTTGCTTCTAAACCTCCCATCTTACTTGAACCAAGTCTTCATTCTTGGAAAGATTCAATTTTTCATTACCTCCAAGAAAGAATACCCTCATTATTCTGTATAATTTGGGTAAAGAAAGGTTCCAGATTTTAGACTCAACAGAGTCCTAATTTAAATCTGCCTAAAGAAATTCCCTTTGTGGGGTATCACCTCTTTCTTCAAGAAAATAATGAGGGTTTCCACTAATGAAAAGAGAAGAATTCTAGCTGGGTCCAACCATTAGATTACTGTGTTGCTCTTGATATTGGAGATGATAACTTACAAAAAAAAATCTTAGATATAATCATTAATGTGTCACACTGCCAGTGTGTCCTGTTGCAGCATAACCTGCCTTACTGACCTTTTCCCCTGTGCATGTGGCTAGATACCCCACAATATGGGACCTCACCATATCTACTAACCTCTAACTCACGGAGCAACTTCGTGAATTCAAACTCCAGATGATAAAAACAGTACCGTCAGGGCAGAAAGGCCCTGGGAAGCCTTGTGGCATGGCCAGACTGCTGCCTACCCAGGAATTACCCCCACATTATTGTCTCAGATATGGAATGCTGTGATATTTGGGGTTGTCTCCTTTTATCCAAATCGTACAAAAGGCCTAAGTCACCAGTGGCTATAGCACTCATGCTTTATTAATCAAAACTGGCCAACACCTCGGTACACATATACACCCCCTATACACAAACCGTGATACTTGGCCAACAGAGAAATTTGTGAACAAGAATTCCTGGAAATATTCTGTGTCTGCAAAGGCTGGTTGGCTGATTAATAGAACATCAGTGATGGGTAGAGGTTGGAATGTTGCAAGTCCAGAAACTAACTGTGATTCATCTTGGACTAGCTTTAGTCTCCTAAGTAGCCATCTCTTGTTCATCTCTGTATCAGACCTAACATCCTGTGACTAACATAAAAATTGCCTGGACTGTATGAACAGACCCCCTTAGTGTTCACCAATCAGAGGGCTACATGTGATGTCAGAATGTATCTAAGGCCTATAGCAGAGTTTTCCCTGCTTTGCTGAAACCCACCTATAGGATGTACCCACCAAGGTGTTTGAAAAGGGTCTTAATGCATAGCTTTCTTTGTTCTCCTATGACTCGCTCAGGAAATTGCTTCAATATTGGAACATGGTATTCTGGATGACCTAAGTCTGTGTTCCCAGGCCATGGTCACTCATATTTGTTTCCAGAATAAAGCATCTCTTTCATTCTTTTGAGGGGGGGGGGAGGTTGTGTTTTGTGTTTTTTGTTTTTTCATCAGCAATTCTAGCCCATACTCCTGTTAGTAATCCCAACAGAAACTCATTAGTTCATCAGGCTAGACTTTGGTGTACGTTGGTCCATCGTGGGCTCCCTCTCTGGGTTGAGTAGGAGTGTGTGTTGCCCATGCCCAATAAAATTCTGTCGCAGAACAGCCTTCAAATTGTGATGTTCTTGCCTCAGGCTAGATCAGAACTGAAAGCTACCTACATTTAGTAAACTGAATTTTAGCAAAGAGGCTAAGAATATGTAGGGAAGCCAAGCATGATTGCTCATGCCTGCAGTCCCAGGACTCAAGGGACAGGGACAGGAGGTTCTCAGCATGGATGAGGCCAGCCTAGTCTACAAAGGGAGTGCCATGAAGTCATGGTCTCCAGAGACCCTATTACAGGAAACAAGCAAGGAAACAATGAACGAACATGCATTGAAGGAAGGACAGGCTTTCAATAAACAGTTTGAGGAATATCAGTTATCGACTGGATTGAGAATAAAATTAAACCCTTGTCTTTCATCAAGTGCAAAAAAAATCAACTCAAAAATACCTTAAAAATTTAAGCATAAACCCTGAAAAGAAAAAACTTATTTTCTTATTTTACTTTTTATTATAGAAATATATAATAAGAGAAATACCTCAGAAAAATAAAATAGGATGGAAATTTTTTCAAGACCCCAAATGCAGAAGAAACTAAAAAAAAGACAAATGGGAATGCAGCAAACTAAAAGTTCCTGCCAAAAACACAAAAGAAAATCAGCAGTATCCAGAGACAGCCCAAAAGATGGAAGAGTTTTGCTGCAAAGCACACATCTGACAACCCAGAGCACATAATGCATTTCAAAAGGTCAAGAGCCAAGAAACCAAGTAATTCAATTTAAAAGCTGGCAGTGGACCTAAACAGGCATTTTTCAAAAGGGTACATTCAGACTGGAACAAGTGTGTGGGAATGACCAACACTGCTAACCATCACGGAAATACAAATAGAAACCACAGTACGATACTCCCTCACCCTAGGAAGAATAGCTGCTATTGAGAAGTCTGTAGACAATCCCAGAACTTGGGAAGCATAGGCAGGTGGATCTCTGTGAGTTCGAGGCCAGCCTGGTCTACAAAGTGAGTCCAGGACAACCAAGGCTACACAGAGAAACCCTGTCTCAAAAAAAACAAAAACAAAAGACTAACGACAACAACTGTCAGTGAAAGTGTGAAGACAAGGGAATCCCGACAAACCTTGGATGGGAATGTGAAGAAGGACAATCATTATGGATAATACCAGAGAGGTTCCTCCAAAATTAAAGAGGACTACTAAATGAGCCCAGGGAATATTCAGAAGAAATACAGTCAGTATGTCAAAGAGACATTCATACTTCCGTGTTAGGACAGCACAACTCATAACCGCCAGGAAATGAAAACAACCTGAGTATCCATCCATTGATGCATGGATAGAGGCACAATCAAATTCTATTCCCACACTAGAAAAAATGAAGTTATTTGTAGCAACATGTATAGACCTGGAGGCAATTATGTTACGTGACATAAGCCAGACTCGGAACGACAGGTTCCGCATAACCTCACTTACCTCTGATGCTGACTCAATCACTCCAAGTTGAGAAATGTACAGGTTTCCAAAGATGAGGTAAAGTAGCAATGAGAAAGAAATGGGGAACGATTCTAAATATGTGTAAATGTGTAATTTGGGAGGACCAAGAAATTCTAATGTGCTTTTATACAAAGAGTGACTACAGATGCAAGTCTAAAAGCTAGAAGAGCAAGAGGGACTTAGCACATCGGGAGAGTGCTTGCCTAGCATGCCTGAGCCACTATGTCTAACCTCTAGCATTACACAAGCAATAATGATAAAAATGAGTAGGTAAAAGCTAGATGAACATAAAAAATTTTATCCTTGAATTATTTACAGTTTAATACAAGGGTTGGAGGAGATGATCGCTTGGCTAATGGCGGAGGTGAGGTGGAGGCAGGCAGATCTCTGAGTTCGAGGACAGCCTGGTGACAGAGTGAGTTCAGGACAGCCAGCGCTACACAAAGAAACTGTCTCAAAAAACAAAGAAAGAAAAAAAAAAAACCAAAACAAAGACCAAATGATTTTGCTATTTAAAGAGGGAAGACTAGAAAATGAGCTTCCCCGTCATTATTTCATCCAGCCCCACTTCACCCCTCCTTGCCCGTCCACAGTCCTAAAAGACTTCTTTTCGCCTTTCCCGATGTGGTCCGAACACCTCTTCCTATGGCCATACAACTTCTGAAATAAACAGTGAAAATAAGAGAAAGAAAAC
Organism: Pachyuromys duprasi; assembly: GCA_028658305.1. Classification (NCBI taxonomy): domain Eukaryota; kingdom Metazoa; phylum Chordata; class Mammalia; order Rodentia; family Muridae; genus Pachyuromys; species Pachyuromys duprasi. The sequence continues at coordinate 43,396,736 of CM053747.1, read as the reverse complement.
TGACACAGACAAAATAGTAATTGAAAATTAAGAGTTTAGTGATGCCTGGGTAAGAAAATGCCATGAGGAAGCTTAATACTTTACATGCCTAAAACTTAATAAAACAATTTTTGAAGGGGCAGAAAATCACCTGAAGAGATTTTTATTTTATGTTTAACCACTGCATTTTTTATTGTCTAATCTAAAGGCCTGAAATGTCAGCGGTGGCTCAGCAAGTCCCAACTTCTTCTCCCCAGCTTATTCTGTTACCAGTTTTAAAATAATATCAGGACATTTTGCTTTATTAGAAACATTGTTTTTACGGGGCTGGAGAGATGACTCAACAGTTAAGGGCATTGGCTACTCTTCCTGTTGGAAACTGAACTGAATTCCTGAGTTCAATTCCCAACAACCTCATGGTGGCTCACAACCATCTGAGTTAGGATCTGATTCCCTCTTCTGGCTTGTATTAAGACAGAGCATTCATATACATAAAACATATGAATAAATCCTTAAAACAAAGAACAAAAAAAACCCCATTTCTTTACATTTTGTTCTTATAAAGTACTTCATTGTTCTTTGACTTGCTGAGGTTATCCAGGACAACTGACATAAGTAATTTTAAAAAATATTCTGTAACAGGACCCAGACACCATGTTAGAGGCGCCAAGGCACCATTCTGACCTAAAAGCCCAGCATGCAGACTCCCAAAACCTGCCAAAACAAGAACAAAGACCATTGTAGTCCATAGTTCTGAGAAAATCCCAAAATGCACTAACCCTTCTTTTTAGCTTCTGTAGCCCTGCTCATTGCTAACTGAGGTGTGTCAATCCAGATGTGGCTTTTGTGCATGAAAGGCCAGAAATAGTAAAGCTTGTGGCTACAAGATTAGCCCCACCGACTGGTGAATAAAGACTTTCTATTGGCTTCAAGGGTCCATGTGTTCTCTGAAGGATTTACCTCACAACAATTTATTTTCATTTTATGTGTATGGGTGTTTTGCCTTCATGTATGTCTGTGTACCATGAGCATGCAGTGCCAGCAGAGGCCAGGAGAGGGCATCAGATACTCTGGAACTGGAGTTCTACAGTGGATGCTGGGAATTGAATCCTAGGTCTTCTCAAAGTGTCCTTAACCAAGGAGCCGTCTCTCCATCCCACATGGATAATTTTACAGGACACCTAAGCTCCTTCTTCTAGTGTACGCTTTATTTGGGCCAGATGCTTGGGGGCGGGAGATGGCTCTAGTGGTTAAGAATGCACACTGCTCTCACAGAGGATTCAAGTTCGAGCCCCGGCACCCCTGTCAAGTGGGCTCACAAATATCTGTAACTCAAACTTCATGGGATTGGATGCCCTCTTCTGGCCTTTGCTGGTAAACACACACATAATTACAAATAGAATTTAAAAAAAAAAAATTTATTTCACCAGATACTTACAGGGTTTTTTAAAATCATATTTCAATCATTAAATAAAGCAGTGCCCAAGCAGATATTCTACTGAATTACTTCTTTCTCATTTAAAATGTTCCTCTAGGATCTGGAGAGATGTCTCACTGTTTAAGAGTAGCTGTTACTCCAGCAAAGAGGTAGAGTTTGGGTCCCAGCACTCACATGCACCTTAAAACTATCCATCACCCCCGTTTCCAGAGAGCCTATACCCTCTTCTGGCCTCTAATGGCCCCAGGCATACATGCAGTGCACTTATTACATACATGCAGGAGAAGTGCTCAGACACATAAAAGCTTTTAATTTAAAACATTTACCAGCCAGGCGCAGTGACACACACCTGTAATCCCAGCACTTGGGGAGGCAGAGGCAGGCGGATCTCCGTTGTTCAAGGCCAGCCTGGTCTACAAAGTGAATGCAGGACAGCCAGGGCTACACAGAGAAAGCCTGTCTCGAAAAACAAAACATTTTTTTTTAACATGGCTACTTCTTAAGTATTTACATATGATGTTTATGCCACCATTCCGTTTTTGAGGCGTACCCTGGTGTGGTGGTTGAAGTGAGACTGGCCCCCACATATGTTTGAATACTTGGTCCCCAGATGGTGGAAATGTTTGTGAAGGATAAGGAAGTGTGGCCTTGTTGGAAAAGGCGTGTCACTGTAGGGTAGGCTTAGAGGTTTCAAAAGACTCGTGTGGTGCCCAGGGCCTTCTCTCTGCCTTCTGCTTGCAGATCAAGCCGTGAGCTCTCAGCTGTTCTCTTCACCATGCCTTCGCTCTGCCATTGCGGACTCTATCCCTCTGAAACCATAGGCCCACAGGCCGAAATGCTTTCTTTTATAAGTTGCCTCGGTCATGGTGTTATCACAGAAACAGAACAGTAACTCACAGCTGACGTACTAGAAGCACATCAGGAAAGGCATTAGAGCTGGCTGTGGTGGGAAGGCCTTTAATCCCAGCACCCCGGGAGGCAAAGGATCACTGTGAGTTCAAGGCCAGCCTGGTCTACAAATTGAGTTCAGAACAGCCAAGGTACACAGAGAAACCATGTCTCAAAAAAAAAAAAAAAAAAGATAAAAAGAAAGCAAAAGGATTATAGCACGTTTAGGCCGTGACAATTCCCTTTTAGCATCTATGTATAATTTATGTGCTATTCAAAAATAAAGTACAGAAAGTCAAGTAGATGCAGCGTTCACATGTGAAATCTTTTTTAAAAATAAGAAGTGCAGGTGAGAGAGCAGTTTGCATACATGTGGTGTGTATTATCAACATAGATCTAGACCACTAAGAGCAACTGTCGACAGCATCCTCCGGCCATTAAAAGACACCGCCAATTTTGTGAGATGTATTCTTTGTTCCCAGGGATTCACAGAATGCAACAGACATTGTCTTGACTTCTCAAAGAAATAGATTAGGCTACTACCTTTTTATTTTTTCACAAATTCAAAGAACAAAGAACTATCATTATCTGTTTATATCCCAATAATAGAGACAAATTAAGAACCATTTCTGAGGCTAGAAGGATAACTCAGTGGCTTAGCATGCTTGCTAGACAAACACAAAGACCAGGGTTCAGACCCCAGCACCCTCAGAGGAAGCAGAGTGTGGCCGAAGGCCAGAATGTAACTTCAGCATGGTGGGAAGAGGTCAGTGACGAGGGGACTGCTGGACTTTCCACTCAGCCAAAAGGAGCCACAGCAGCCCAGTTGCCCATGCAAGGACTCTGGAGTCTAACCCTCCCCTCTGGGTTGTGCTGTTGGCCACAGTCCTGTGGGGCCTTGTAGGCTGCTGCCCTTGAAAGAGGCCGATAGAGGCATGATCCAAACCTTCTCCTTCCCCTGCTAAAGGGATCCCTCTACACCTGTGTTCTGCCATTACAAGAAATTCAAGTGTTTTATAAATGCATTCAAGTGTTTTCAAGTGCATTACTGTTGGAGGTGGCATCTGCTGTGCAGTTTCCAGTGCATGATGGTATTGCACAGGAAAGTCACCCAAGGCCAGCAGGCTGCCTGGCCTGGAAGACAGAATGAATTATAAACTGCTCAGCCCTGATGACATTGAGGGGACTTCTATGGCAAGACGGGAGAAGATCTTATCTTCATTTCGTTCAGTTGCCGTGATAAAATACAGTGAATTCAGGTCCAGAACCCAGGAATCCAGAAACTGGTGCTGCCCACTGGTAGGCCAGGCCTTCCCATACCAACAAAGCAATCAAGACACTTGCACAGACAATCCCTTATTGAGAGTCAGCCCATCAATCACTGATAGTCCAAAGTGATTCTACACTGTGTCAAGTTGACAACGGGAACTAAGTGTCCCACAACATTCAAAGAGTTCCCATTTGTAGGTGCGGCAGATGCAGGATTTGAAGGGCCTGGACCTTTGGCAGGTGTGCATAAAGAGGAATTCTGAAGAGAACTGTTTAAAGGGGAAGGTTGGGCAGAAACGACCCACCTCTTCCCTTGAGAGATGGAAGTGATGGAGGAGCCAGTATTGTAGAGAGCGATGGAACTGGTGCATGGCAGTGATGGCAGGCATGGGAGAAGGCTGAGGTCAAGCTTGGATCAAGTTGGTGCCCAGTGAGTTTGACAGGATGGTATGCAGACACCCAGAGCTTAAGCAGATGCAGACTCGGGCCCCAAACAAGCTTCCCGGCTGCAGTTAGCTCAGAGCAACGCCAGAGGCCCGAGATGAACAACAGCTCACAGTCTATATCGGACCTCCTGTGCTGCCACGGATGCCGCTGGCGTGCGGGATGCAGGTTGATGTCCTTGGACAGTGTTGACACCTGACAACATGCACATGCTCATGCCTGGATCTGTGTTGATGTCCGTGGGCCGCGCTGCCCCCGGAACCATACTGACGTGAGCGGCCTGAGAGGCCACCAGAGACCATAGTGGTGTCTGGGTCCAGGCTGCTGCCAAGGCCCACGTGTGGGCCTGTCTTACTTTGGTTTTATTGCTCTGAAGAAACACCATGAGCACAGCAGCTTTTAAAAAGAAAACATTTACCAGGTGGTTGGCAGCACAGGTCTTTAATTTCAGTACTCGGGAGGTAGAGACAGGCAGGTGAGTTTGAGACCAGTGGTCTAAAAAGTGAACTCCAGGACAACCAAAGCTCCACAAAGAAACCCTGTCTCAAAAGAAGGAGGAGGAGGAGAAAGAGAGGAAGAAGAATCAGGAGGAGGGAAGGAAGGAAGGAAGACAGAAAGAAAACATTTAATTGAGGCTGGCTTACAGTTCAGAGGTTTAGTTCATTACCATCATGGTGGGAAGCATGGTAACACACAGGCAGACATGGTGTTGGAGAAACAGAGTTTTATATCTTGATCCACAGGTAGCAAAAGGAGACTGTGTTGTACAGTGGGCATATTTTAAGCATATATGACCTCAAAGCCCCGTCTCCACAGTGACATACTTCCAATCACAAGCCACACCTCCTCCAATAAGGCCACTCCTCCTAAGAGTGCCACCCCATGAGCCAAGCACGCAAACATGTGACTCCATGGGGGCCATTCCTGTTCAAACCACCATAGGGTCCATGGTCTTAATGCGGTGCGGTCTGTTGATGTCCGTGGCCCATGTTGCCACCAAAGGCTGGGTGGATGTGTGTGGTCTGTGTTGCACTGGAGGATCTTATCTGGGTTTGTGGCCTTACTGCAACCAGGAGCCCTATTTGTGGTCTATGCTGACACCAAAAACCATGTGGAAGCCCATGATCCATGCTCTCTGACTGTAAAGAACAAATAAGCCACTTTGGTAGTATGACTGCAGATACACAGTTGTGAAAGAGTAACATGGATGACTTCTGTGACAACCCCTACCTCCACCCCAACCCCTCCTCAAAATAGAAACAGCTGAACAGGAAGCCATTGAAGAGAACTCTTAAAACTGAGATAGGATGCTGAAGTGTCGCTCTCCACCACAGGTGGCTTCCAGCAGGGGTTCAGGAGGGGAAGGAGTCATCTCTATTTAAGAGGCAGGCCACTGAGGGTTTGTATACGCCAGTAAGTATACAGATAACACAAATTAGACTTTTTTTTAATTTTTGCTGGTGGGAGGTCACAAGGAAAGGAAGGACTGAGAATCAAATGTGATGGGGTGTATGATGTGAAATTCCCAAAGAATTGATAAAAATATTATGTTGAGGCGGGGGAGAAAGGTTAGGTTGATCATAGATGAGACAGTTACTTCTCAGTCATGTCTGATAGACTTTTGAGTGGTATCAAAGAGACCAAAGCCAAAGTCATTTTCTGATTGTTTAGAAGCATGGTCAGACTTTGGACACTATTCTTCAAGAAATAACGGCTGCATTTCGTTATGCCTAAAGAAGCCATGAGTGCTCTGCCGCCTAATGCCACACCGTTGACAGCCTGTGAGGCCTGTTGTGAGGTGAACTGCTACCACCAATGACTTTACAGACCCTGTGAAAGCGGCTCCCTCATTCCCATCATTTTAAAACTTCCAGCTCACTGAATACAAAGACAGGCGTACAACAGAGACAAATATTTCTTGTGCTACACACCAGCCAAATGTGAACAATGCTCTGCGTTCTCTCATTGTGTTTGTCTGTCTTCTCATTCTTTACCGCTCATATGTGTTTAATGCCAACACAACTAAGAATCTGGCACGCACAGATGCAACAGAAGATGTTGCCATCCTCTGTCTCAGAGAGCTCCGTGCACAGAGGGTGTTCCATGGGGTCAGCCTTTGAGTTGGGACCCAGGTAAACAGAACTAAGCTTATAATGATTAAGAGAGAAGGCTGCTCAGCACTGAGATCTAAAATGCAGAACTTTGAGCCCAGTACTCAGGAGGCAGAAGCAGGCCAATCTCTATGAGGTCAAGGCTAGCCTGGTCTACGGAGTAAGTTCCAGGATGGCCAGGGCTACAGTTCCAGGGGAACATTCCGTCATGGTGTGGCAGCAGAGGAAGAGGAATCTCAGTTTTTGACTATAGGAGGAGCTTCCTCTGGGCTGCAGCTTCTCTGTGTATCCTCCAGGAAAGCATGCGTGTGTGTGTGTGTGCTTGTGTGTGTAACCACAGAAGCTAGGAGAAAGGATAAATGTTCCTTCAGTGATTTTTAACCTGAGCCTCCAGATTCATGAAATAAATAAACAAATAAGCTTCTGCTGTTGTAACTCACTTAATTTGTGAAATAATTCCATGGCAGACCGAAAAGTGACTATATTGCAAACTCGAGATGGCGTGAAAGCCATTTCTGAGGGTACTAGGAATAGCTTGTTTCTTGTCCACTTGCTTCATGCTACACCCGATTCTAAAAATCAGGTTAAAAGGAAAATTAGATGTAGTACATAAAACTTAACTCTGGAGAGATACAAAAAATAATTTCTTTTAGTGTCCTCATCTTAAATTTAGAGCTTTGGCTCCATATAAGATGCACATATGAACTGTCTTACTTTTCTAAATGTTTTCTAAAATGCCCATTGTGGAAATGCTCACAGTTGAAGAAGAGGAAAGGGGTGGGGGAACGGGAATTGTACCAAAAACGTATGGGAAATCTAACACTTAGCTCCCTGACCTTTGGAAAGAAGGAACGCTTACTAGGATAGCATGGGAGGGAAAGCGTGGATGTTGACTCACAAGTGAAATGCAGAGGCCCACCCACAGTAGACCCACTATCCGCAGCAACGGGGGTCTTTTTCAAATATTATTTATTTCTATTTTATGTGCATTGGTGTTTTGCCTGCATGTGTGTCAGATCCTCTGGAGCTGGATTTCAGACAGTTGTGAGCTGCCATGTGGGTGCTGGGAATTAAACCCAGGTCCTCTGTAAAGAGCAGCCAGTGCTCGTAACTGCTAAGCCATCTCTCCAGCCCCTGGGGATCTTTATAGCCATGAAATACAGTGTCTCTCTCACATTCTTTTGTGGGTGTTTTGTTTATTGAGAAAAAGTTTCACACTGTAGCCTAGGAAGTCACAGCAGCCTTCTTGCTTCCATCTCATATTTATTTATTTTAGTTTTAGTTTTTAGTTTTTGAGACAGGGTTTCTCTGTGTAGCCTTGGCTGTTCTGGAACTCACTCTGTCGTTCAGGCTGGCCTCGAACTCACAGAGATCTGCCTGTCTCTGCCTTTCGAGTGCTGGGATTACAGGTGTGTGCTGCTGCCACCTGGCTAACCTCCTATTCGTTAAAGATTTAACTTTCTGAGGTTTGTTGTTGTTGTTGTTGTTGTTGTTGTTGTTGTTGTTTTAACCAGCTCCAGAATTGCATCTTTCATTAGCAATGCATCATCTTAGAGTGGCCGTTCCTGCTGGATGCTGTCCACTCTGAGAGGTAATGAATGTATTTTTAGTTTTCTTCTCAAGGCCAACAAATTCTGGGAATGCCTTAATGTAACTTTCTTTGCTAAACTCCTCCTCACCGGGGAATACGTTCAATAGCATCTATTGAAAATGTCAAATGGGGGGGAGGGGGAAAGCAAAAGGGAAAATGCATAAGGAAGCTAGTCTCAACTGCCTAAAGTTGCATATTTGAAAGCTGCATTGGACATTATTACATCACTATGCAAATACATGAGTGCTTTGAAATTTTTCCAAGCACAAGTAAAAAGAAAAGATGTTTGGAGGCTTGGAGTGTAATGGAGCATCTTTCCAAAGCGCTGCTGTTAGTGGATAAGCCCTTGAAAAACTTGGGCAAACAGCACTGAGTGCACAGAAAGATGACATTTTAAGTTACAAAACTGAACTTATTGAACCACTGGCAGTTTCGAAAGTACTGAAAAACTCCAGTAGCACAAAGAGTTCAAAAGGCAAAGGCAGTGCCATCCTACATCAATCACACACGAATGATCCTTTCATGTTCCTTGTAATTATCCTCAGCAGCTCAGCCCACTTGTCAGCAAAAATTAAATGGCATATCTGTAGTGATATTAGCGCCCACCTTTACCAAACACTCTTCAAGACATTTACTAATGCACCACTGTGTGTTATTATAAATAATTAAAACCAAATAAATTCAGAATGGCTAAATAATTCAAACACTTGTCAAAATAAATCGCCTAGGAATATTCTGAGGTTTAATGTATTTTATTTTCAGGCTTCGATCTGCTAGTTTCTTCTTATATTAAAAAGCAACAACAACAGTTAAACTTTGACTTCAGATGTGTTAGATAATGCTATCTTGACTGCCTTGTCCATAAAACACATCCCGTGAGCCAGTGAGATGGCTCTGCAGATGAAGGCGCTTCATGCCAAACCTGGCGACCCGAGTTTAATCTCTGATACCCACATGGTAGAAGCAAAGAACTGATTCCCTCAACAAGCTGTTTTCTGACGTCTGCAAGTATATTGTGTCATGGGAATGTGAGCATACGAACACATACACACACAAAGAGAGAGAGAAAGGGACAGAGAGACAGAGACAGACAGAGAACATATTGTTTGGAAAGCAAGCAAATCAAATATGAACTTAAAAGCCATTCATAAGGAGCTGGCGAGGTGGCTGAGTGGTTAAGAGAACTAGCTACTCTTCAGGAAGGCTCAGGTCCAATTCCCAGCACCCATGTGGTGGCCCACAATCATCTGTAACATTAATTCTAAGGGGATGAAACACTGTTTTCTAAATTCCACAAACATCAGGCATGCACATCCATACATTCAGGAAAAATACTCATATAAAAGGAAAATATATCTTTAAAAAAAAAAAAGATGTTCATAAAACTTGGATTTCCCACAAGTTGCAAGCAAATCAAATGATAGTCATGTATCCCTGGTGGGCTCAAGACATGTATATGCATTTTTGAACCCAGAGCTTTGCACATGCTATGCCCCAGCTATTAAATGTATTAATAGATAAGTATATATGTGTTCTTAGTATCAAGAAATTGCTGGAGAAATGGCTCATGACTAACAGCCTGTCTTAATTAGGGTTTTTATTGCTGCCTTGACTCACCATGATCAAAAGGCAAATTTGGGAGGAAAGGCTTTATTTGGCTAACACTTCCATATTGCTGTTCATTATTGAAGTAAGACAGGACAGAAACTCAAACCAGACAGGAGCTGATAAAGAAGCCGTGGAGGGTTGCTGCTTACTGGCTTGCTCCCCATGGCTTGCTCAGTCTACCTTCTTATAGAACCCAGGGCCATCAGCCCAGGGATTTCAACACCCACAATAGGCTGGGCCCTCCCACACTGGATCTCATGGAGGCATTTCCTCAACTGAGGCACCTTCCTCTCTGATGACACTAGCTTGTATCAAGTTGACACACGAAACCGAGCAGTAAAGAGCCATGCTGCTCTTGCGCAGGAGTTGAGTTTGCTCACCAGCACCCACATCAGGAGGCTCATAACCACTTGTAGCTCCAGCTCCAGGGGGATCTAATGCCTCTGCCTCTGCACTCACGTGTAAAAATTACACACACAAACATAATAAAAATACTTCATGTTATGGATTTTAATTTTATTTACTTTACTTTATTAATTAAAAGATAAAAAGTAACTTCTTAGCAAGCAAAATTATAATGGCAATTTATAGGCTCGATAGATTGGCCCAGGCTATGAAGTGTTTGCCCAGAAAACAGAAAGGTCCATGTTCAGATACAGAACAAACATGCAAAGAAACATCATAGTGCATACCTAGAATTCTATCGCTGGGTGATAGAGATAGGAGAATCTCAAAACGGCTCAGTGGCTATCCAGTCTAGCCAATCAGTGAGCTCCAGGTTTGGTGAAAGACCCCGTCTCAAAAAGTAAGGTGGGCAGTGGTGGGATACATCTTTAATCCCAGCACTTTCAAGGCAGAGGAAGACAGATCTCTGAGGCTGAGGATAGCCTGATCTACATAGTGAGTTTCAGGATAGCCAGAATTACATAGAAAAACTTGTCCAAAAAAAAAAGAAGTAAGGCAGGGAGTAACAGAGGAAGATACCTGACATCAAACAATGTCCAGCATTCACACATGCATGTACAGGCATGTGAACCTGAATGCACATATACACACACACAAACTCATACATCAAATACACACAGAATAAATTAGAAATGTATTAAAGCATATGTATTACAAGATGATTAATGAGTATTAAATATCAAGTGCCGTGAATGACACAATTCAATTAGAACCCTGGGCTGGGCTGGAGGTGGAAATAGCCATGTCATGTTCCTTTTCTGTTGCTGTGATGAAACACAGTGGCCAAACCCTGCCTGGAATGACACACTTCCTCTAGCAAGTTCATACCTCCTAAGCTTCCCTAGTGTCACCAATTGACACATCCAAATCGCCCAAGTATTTGGATGTCTGAGACCATGCATGCCATTTCATTCAAAGTGCTTCAGCCCTTTTTCTGAAAATTAAAGTGTTGTTTGTAACTGAAATTAAGCAAAGCCCTCTGGCTAAGACATCAGGGTCAGTGGTAGGAAATAAAGATACGGAAGTGAGATCTGGACCACATTGCAAAGGGCATCAAATTACAAAGTGAAGAACGTGTGTTTCATTCTGCACAGAGGCCAGCAGTTTAGAAGTTCACATTTTTGTTTTGAGCAACAAAGACTTAAGAATGTCACGTGTAGAAAAGCAAGCAGAAAAGAAATTTCAGTGGTGAGCAGGGCCCACTTGTGCTGCGGGAGTAGGAGTACAGAGAAGAAACCAAAACGAAGGAAGTGTCTACACAAACCCAGGACAAGGAAGGGATGGAAGATAACCTCAAGATCTGGGGCTGGTCTCTCTGTTATGGCAAGAATACTGAATGTGAGATCTACAGCATGGAGAATAGAGAGAAAGGAGAGAGGTGGAAAGAGGGAGGGAGGGAGGAAGAGAGAAAAGAGGGAGGAAGGGAAAAAGAATATAGTACACTTATTCTGAAGACTTTGGGAGTGAGTGACTGAGACGATGACAGGGCTATTTACAGACACTTCTCAGACCCATTCATTTGTTAAGTCTCTGAATTCTGATCACCTGGGTCTGTATTCTGTATTCTTTCAAGCAGTGATTATGTTTGGAATTACCGCCCTGTAGAAGCTTGAGCCTCTGGTGGGTGAGCTCTTGCCCAGCACTGTGCATTCCTACTCATTCACCATGCTGGTGAGTTTTTATAGAACCACCAAGTTATTAGAAGAAATTTAAAAGCTGATGTTAAAACCTGGAGGCTGGATGGTAAAATGGTAAGAGATTTGGAGGTTAGGCAAACTAACCTGAAGGCTGAATGGAGCTATGCACATATTGTTAGGGTCCAATAATCCACAACAACCCATGTAGGCATAAGAGTCTAGCAAAGCAAGATTGCTGTTCGAATTAGGGAGCAAAAACTGATGAGTCAGGGGCAACAGCACAGACTCAACAGTTGACTGTGTCTTTAAACATTCATCTTTTGATTATTTTTTTCAAGACAGGATTCTCTGCGTAGCTCTGGCTTTCCTAGACTCAATTTGTAGACCAGGCTGGCCTCGAACTCACAGAGATCCTTCTGCCTCTGCCTCCCAGAGTGCTGAGATTACAGGTATGCATAAACCATGCCTGGCTACAGTTCATCTTCGTAAGTACTCAGGCCATGACCGATGGATCAGGGCCAGAGAACAGACTCAGGAGCTGAACTGCAACCCAGGGCCAGGACATTACAGGGATTTTAAGTTCTGAAAATACAAACATCTGTGCCAGGTTATCTGACTAATCAGAATTTAGGACTTTCTTGGGAACATCTCTTTGTGGCATATTTATCCTGTTCCCATTGGGTGGATTATCCAATGGTGGCCAGTCGACTTGGCTAGCATTCGAATGTCAACTTGACAACCAGGATGCCAGTTACCCAGGTACATGTCTATGTCTGTCTCCCTCCCTCCCTCTCTCCTCCCCTCCCCCCTTCATTTTGTTTTGTATTTTTCGAGACAGGGTTTCTCTGTGTAGCCTTACCTGTCCTGGACTTACTTTGTAGACAAGGCTGGCCTTGAACTCACAGAGATCCACCTGCCTCTGCCTCCCTGAGTGCTAGGATTACAGGTGTGCACCACTGCGCCCAGCTTGACGTGTCTCTTTCTACCAAACATGATGTCTGTTATCGAGGGAAGTCTTGGAGCTTAAACTTTATCTGACCTCTATTCAAATGAAAGTTTTATTTAAAATGGGTTTAGTTTGGTTCCTCCTTACAATGTGATTAATTAATTAATGTTGTATATATAGGTTAATGAAATTCTGACCTTGGATTTTTATTTACAGAAAAAAAGCAGACATAGAATCACCAAAGGAAATAGAAGAGAAGAGCCAGATGTGAAGGCTTACTGTGTGATCCCCACACAGTGGAAAGCTGAGAAAGGACTATGGTGAGTTCAAGGCCATTCTAAACCACATGAAATGATCTTGTCTCAACACCCCACAAACAAATATGTACATCGGTTAATTAAACATAAAGTTTTAAGTCATCATAATTATTAAGCACTTACCATGTGTCAAATATTATCCTTGTTTCATACAAGACGCTGAGTTAAAGAGCTTGTATAAATTGTGCAATGCACCACATAGTTACTAAGTGATCGTTTCAAACCTAGACTTGGCTAGACTTTGTGTCTAAGAGGCTCTGAGCCACCTGGTGGAAATGCATAGCAAGGTGTTAAAAATATCTGTCCCTTAGAAGTGATGTCTTAGTATCTATTAAGAGTAACTTGACTTTTTAAAATTAATTTTCAAAACGTTATTTTATATATGGAGAAGCAAAAACATATGTTTATTCACCTATGCCATTGCCATTATCATTCACTTAGCCAACGGATCCTGCTCTAAATGTCAGACTGACATTGGATTCTTGGATTCTATCCAGGAAAGTGTATGGCCTCAGTGTGTATCCAAGTTATAATAGCAAAGCAGGGGTTAAATTGCCTGCTTCATTTCTTTAAGGCAAGTGTTATTTACATTCATACACTTGGGAGCCAAAAGCAACCCAGCATATTCTCAGTTCATGTGACCATTTAGGAAATAGGGGTTTTATTGTCCTTTTTTGTTTGGTTGGTTGTTGTGTGTTTTGTTTGTTTGGTTGGTTGGTTTGGGTTTTGGTTTTTCAAGACAGGGGTTCTTCTGTGTAGCCTTAGCTGTCCTGGAACTCTGTAGACCAGTCTGACTTTGAACTCAGAGATTTGCCTGTCTCTGACTTCCAAATGCTGAGATCAAAAACATGTGCCACCACCGTCCAGCTGTAAGTGATTTTATAGCCTGATATTTCTCATATTTAAACCTTAACTGTCAATGATAATTTCTATATGACATAAGAAATCCTTGTTCTGGGCAGGAGAGAGGGCTCAGTGGTTAAGAGCACTGGCTGTTCTTCCAGAGGACCTGAGTTCAATTCCCAGCAACCACACGGCAGCTCACAACCACCTGTTACTCCAGTTTGAGGGGATCCAGTGTCCTCTTCTGGTTTCCATGAGCACCAGGCACACATGTGGAATCCAAACATATATGCAGGCAAAGCATCCATACACATTTTAAAAAGTAAAAATAAAAGAAATTAATCTGAAATTACTTCATTTTTAGCTTTTTAGATTATAAAGGAGGAACAGACAAGTTAGAAATAAGAGGTGAGGCCTGAGGAGATAACTTAATAATTAAGAGTGCTTGCTCCACACCATGAGGACCAGAGTTCATATCCCAGAACCCATGTATTAAGCCAGGAACCCCTGTAAACAAACACCTGTGTCTTAGCTAAGGTTTCATTGCTTGAAAAGACATTATAACCCCAGAAACTCTTATAAATGAAACATTTACTTGGGGCTGGCTTACAGCTTCAGAAGTTTAGTTCTTTATCATCATGGTGGGACATGGCAGCATGCAGGCAGACATAGGGCTGGAGAAGGAGTTGAGAGTTCCGTATCTTGATCTGTAGCCAGCAAAAGAAGGCTGGGTCCTACCCTGGGTGCATAAGACACATCAAAGCCCACTCCCACAGTGACACACTTTCTCCAACAAGGCCACACCTCCTCCAACAAGGCCACACCTCCTCCAACAAGGCCACACCTCCTGATAGTGCCACTCTATGGCCAAACATTCAGACAGGTGAGTCAATGGGGACCATTCTCATTCAAACCACACTCCACTCCCTGGAGTGGCTTGTAGCCATAACATAATGCAAAATATGTGAAGTCCAACTTCTGACCTCTTTACACACACAAGCACATGCACCCTGTGCACACACCTGTATTCATATACTCACACAGTCCTCTCCCTCTCTCCCTCACACAGACACACACACAAATCTTCTTAAAGAATAAAATTAAAAAGGCCAGAAGTAAAATGCAAATATTCTGTTTTCCCATAAATTTAGTTAAAGTAGTAGAAATCTACATTTCTCCTGGGTGGTGGTGGCAAACACCTTTAATACTAGTATTTGGAAGGCAGAGGTAGGTGGATCTCCAAGATCAAGGCCACCCTGATCTACAGAATGAATTCCAGTACATCCAGAGCTACACAGCAAAACCCTGTCTTAACAAACAACAAACACACAAACACAAAAAGCTGTATTTCTATCTTGTATTAAATAAAAATACCATTGGCTACTATAGTCTTAAGATTTAGAGAAGACTGTCGACTTTTGCCAACTTAGGCAGATTTGTCTGTGATACCTGATATTTGAGGGGGCAGATCATAGTCTAAGGCTGTCAATAACTTTATTTCCATTTCAGTTTACTTTTAATATATGAATGAAACAAAGCAATGGTCCAAGGAAGGCTGCTTGGCTTCAGAAAATCATGATCGTAAAAACGTGTAGATAAACGTCAGAAAGCACATAACAAATATTAACAGAGCAGCCTTTTCCCAGAACTTTGTCAGGGCAGACCAATGTAAAGACAACTGCCTGGCATGTGCTATAGGTTATGTCTGGAAAAGTGCTAGAGCAAGGCCAAAGGCCATATCCAGATTCAGGGTACCATGAAGGCAGCACTCAGCATCTCCTTTCACCAAAGCGTGTTCTAGAGCTATGTTCTGACATCCAACCAGAACGAGCACCAAGCACATCTTATAAATTAAATGTAAATGTTTGTCTCAGGAAGGACAAAATCATGTTCAGAACAATCCAGGGGGAAAAATGCGCCTGAGGTAAAAGGCCTTCTGCCTTTTTCTCTTGGAGTCTCTCTCATGGTTTCCCCAACCATGCATCATTCTTTTGACCATGTTCCGATGTCTCCCCCGCTCCTGTTTTTTAAAGCAAGAACAGCTAGCGCAGTAGATAAAGCTGAGTGTCCTCAGGCATTCACTCTTGTTAGAGCCATCAACATCCTAATAAAAGTATGAAAACACACACAATAAGCGCAATGCTAGCTGAAAAAAGCACCGTGCATATTTTGCCACCAGGAATGAGGGTCTATGCCTTGTAAGGCATCAACAATTCCTTCTGTTATTCCTTGTCCTGAGATGCCAGGCAATTGTTTAAAAAAAAAAAAGTCTAAATTTTTTTTACCTGGTACCCAGTGGTCTAGTTCTTTATACCACATAGGATGGGACAGTGGCTACATGTAGGACTGAGCATCCTGAGAATGCTGGGAATCTCAAGTAATAGGTTCCTGTTGGGTCAAATTTTAAAAATTTAAAGTGAGTAAGGCAATAGCCAGAGCATCTCTGGGAGTGGTCCTTTCCTTTGACTTTTTAAAAATTGTTTTTTAAAGGGTGGAATGTATATGTTTTACAACTACTTGACCCCTTGGGTTGTAAGGAATTCCAGTGATATATTGAATTTTGCTATTTATAACAGAATTTCTTGAAAGTTCTGCAGATGAAATAAGTGACAACGGAGAAGGCTCAGTATTGGGGGGGGAAGCCAATTCTTCCTCATTCCTCCCCCATCAATAACACTGATTCTTAACATCTTTGTAAAGTCAAATCCTAGGTTTGGAACTAGAGTAAAATTTACCTCTACTTCCACAGTTTAGAAATCCCAACCAAACAGCTTCCTTTAATGATCCTGAAATTCACTGCAATATTTATACCTTAAGCTTTGAGTTATTTAATTTCCAATGACGGGAAAAGTGAGGTAAGAAAAAAAGAGAGAGAATGATCAATCGCCAAGTTCATCGCCCTCAGCAAAACTGTCAGTACGTTAGGCAAAAACTGCATGCCATTGATTTACATTTCATCTCTATGATTGCTAGTGCAGCTGGGCGGTTTTTCAGCACTTAATGCGCAGCTGCACTGCTTTCTTTGGGAACAACCCTCTCACAGCCAGGACACACCTGCTTTTGTCTCTTTTTTAAAAGCCGTGCCTTTGTGACGTAATACTGGCCTTAGACAAATGAATTACAAGCTTCCGCCTACAAAAAACAAAAGCAGCAGCGGCGACAGCAGGGCAGCATCTGGGACTGCAGAGATGACTCAGTGGTTGAGAACTGGCTCTTAGAGAGGGCGGGAGGACCTGGGCTCAGTTCCCTGCACCAACGTGGCTGCTCACAGCCAACCAACACCCGCTTCCAGCCTCCACACACTGCGTGGGATACACCTCCATGCAGTCAAAAGATGGATGCTGGTGCCACGCTCACTTTCTTCTTTTTTTAAAAGATTTCTTCTTTTGAGTTTGTTTGTTTTTTTTTTTTAAACAATTATGTGTATTGTGTGGAGGGTCGGGGGTGCAGGAATCCTCAGAGTCCAGAAGAGGCAGTGAAGCGTCCCTGGAGCTAAAGCTACACGTGGTTGGGAGCCCCGCAGCCTGGGTGCTGTTGACCAAACCCTGGTCCCCTGCAAGAATAATCTGTGTTCCTAACCACTGAGCGGTCCCTCCAGCTCCCGCTTTCTCCTTTATATTCTGTCTGCCCCCCCCTCCCCCGCCGCCACGGGATAATACTGGCAAAGAGGGTAGATTTGCCCACCCTGCTTACACCTCTGAGGAAACACCCTCACAGACATGCTCAGAGGCTTGTCCTAGGCGATTCTAAGTCAATTAGGTTAACTAACAAAGTTAACTATTACAGACGGGCTTGATGGTGCAGCCCATAACCTCGGCACTTGGGAGGTAGCGACAGGAAGATAAGGAGTTCAGGGGTATCCTTAGCTACATAATAAGTTCAAAACCAGCCTCAGATACTGTTGTTAAGGGACAGCTGAGTCCATATATTTTTTTTTAGTTAAACAGTGTTAGACTTTGATCATGCCGTTAGCTAGAGGTCAACTTGTTTTTTTTAATTTTATTTATTCTTTTTTAATAACCTTGTAAATTGTTAAATTGTAAATTGTTTCCATTGCTCTGAGAAATGACTGACCATAAAATGTTTCATGGTATGTTAACTATCTGACCATAAACCCATAACATGTAGCTTTCCCATGATGATAAAAACAGCTGCAAAATTCCACTTTCTTCCTTTTTTAAAAAATGTATTTATTTATTCATTTTACATCCAGTCCCATTCCCCTCCCCTACTCCTCAGAAAAGGGGAACCCCCACCACCAACCCACCCCAGCACATCAAGTTGCATCAGGACTGAGTGTACCCTCTTGCTCGGTGCCCCCGTAAGGCAACAGGCAACAGAGTCCATGTCAAAAACAGCCCCCATTCCTCTTACTAGGGAACCCACATAAAGCTCAAGCTGCCCATAATAGCCAGAATCTGGAGAGAACCTAGATGTCCCTCAACCAAATTCTGCTTTCTTAATCACTTGCTCATTTGCCATTAAAAAAAAAAAAAAAAAAAAAAAAAGGCCTTTCTGTTTCTGGTCTGGACGGCTTTCATTCTCCTTCTCCTGAAATGAGTGCAAGTTGGGCCATGGTCTTTGTTCTTTATCAGAAAGCCTCCTTTACAGGAACTATCCGTATGGATCAATGTAGAAAGTTTTCTGCTATCCGGTAATCTTGTACTTGGATGTTAATTAACTGTCTTCCAAGAAGTTCAGATGTCATGTCTCCTTCCATGGTCAGAGAGATGACTGAAGTTCCATTCTGCTGACCAGTAAAATTACTTCTTGGTTTTATAAGCTTTTGCTTTCACGAGAAAGGTGTTGTGTTGGTGCACAGGCAATTCAGGGGCCTTTAGAGTCCTGACAACGTCCTATGTCCCCACCTGCATCCTATGTCATCACTGCACCTGGTGCTCAGGGTATAACCCATCTGCCACCTTGCCCCTCTCTCTTCCCTCGCACTTCCTAGCTCTCTGATTCTTTGTCAGTCTCCCCAGCCCCTTGTACTCTCTTCTCTCATGCCTTCCCACACTTCTTCTCTCTCCCACCTTTCCCACAATAAACTTCATTGTACCAGACCTGTTGTGGGGCGTGTAACTTATATACTATAACTCACAGGCATTTCCATTGTCTTCACTCCTTTACTGCCCTCCCGCAACAAAATTCCTTCTCTTCTACAAATTTCCTTTCTCTCCTGGTGCCCTACATTCCGGGACCTACTTCCAACCATTCTCATCCATTTCACCTCTCATGGTTGCCAGCCCGCCCTTCTACTGTTAGGTAAGCAATTGCCCAATGTGGCCTCAGGGGCCCCAGTGCATTGACGGTTTTGAGTCGCCCATTACATTGCCTCAGCTTGTCGCTAGGTTGATTTTTGGGATACTCATGTGTCACCACCATCTTGACTAAGGGCAGTCACATGACTGGCAGCCCTCTTGATTATGGGAAAGTGATGGCTTTGCCACCATCTTTATTGAGGGCTTCCAGCTTCATTCAGTTGCTCACTTCCATCCCATTCAGTGTCTTCCGAACTGCAAATGTGCAATCTCCTGTAGGCCCTACTGGGCCATTGCACTCTTCCCTGCTCCTCCATTACTCCACTCTGAAGCTGCCTGTTTGTTTTAATCTTTTCCGGCAGATGAGGTCCTTCTACTAGAGTTCTGTCTTCCTAGCCTTCTAGCATCTACGAAAATTCCTGGTACCAGATGGTGACTCTTATCAGGCTTAGCCAGACCAAGCCCTTGACCCCCAAGTTAGCTGGTTGACCACCACTAACCAGCTTGTGTCTTCCACTTGTCCTCCCTTGGTCCAGGGACGCCCATGACCACAGGCTGCAAAGACACCCTGTCCCCATCATCCACAGGAACAGTTTTTCCACATTCTCTCTAGTTTGAAAAACTTCAGGCTCTACACCTAAAATCTGACCCACAGGGCTTTATTATTCAAGAACACTAAGAGCGATTGATGAAATGGAAAACTCCTCCCTCTTTCTCTTTTCTCAAAGTCCTGTCTCTTTCTCTCTGCACGCTCTACCACGCTATGTTCATGGTGGGTCAGACCTGCTCCAGCCAAGCCTGCTCCGGCCACTGGTTGGCTGCTTCAGAGCCCCGAGTCTGCCCTCGGACTGCCTCTCTGCCTTACGAGGTGGCCACAACTCCAGATCCCCTCTCACCCGCAGCAAACAAGCAGCTTTCTCTAGGCCACTTTTGGAGCTATATTCTCTGTTAATTTGGTTCTAAATTCTGCTTAAAGAGTCCAATTGCCCCACCTGGCTCTGGCTCCAGCTTCTCCAAGTAGACCCTCTGGCTTGGCCCACCCCTCCACCACCTGCCTGTGCCCAGCAGGACTCTCAAGCGTGCACTGCCTCCCTCTCTACAACGGACTCTGTTACAAAAATCTGGTCACATTCTCAGGCCAAAAATTGCCTTATCACAGACTGATGGTTCCCAAATACTTAGCTCTGCTCTTATCTCTAAGACTCGACTTTCCAACTCTTAAAAATAAAAAATCCTCTGTTATTTCTTTTTCTCCCCTCAAAAAAAAAAAAAGAATTCTTTAGATTATATTGTAAACTCTTATCTAAGGATTTATGTAATTTGCTGACCACATGGTCTAAAAGGTGCCATGTGAGTCCATCATTTCAAAATGACCATGTGGTATAAAGCAACATTTATAGACGTTCTTAGTCATAATTAACTCTATATTTATTATTTCATCTCCTTTTTAGACTAAGAAAGCCACAAGTCTCATCTTAAATTGGTATAAATTTTTATAAAAATTCAAAGTTATACTTTTACAATATACTATATATTCCTCGTTTGAAATGTTTTTTGTATGATGATAAACTTTCAAGGTTGTAAAGGTCTATTCAGATTAACAAGCTAGTTTAAAATGTATGCCTAACTACTTATGTCTTTGTTTGTTCTTGGATGGGTGGATGAATGCTGTTTTTCCTGCTGCCGGATGCCTGTGCTCTGGGTTCATCTCCAAGTTTTCTGGCCAATGGTTTTGGTATAATAAATTCTAATGTAATTTTAGAGTTGTTTTATACTGTTTTACAGTATTGCTGACTCTAGAAACAGGTTATTGTTCACTCTTTCTCAGACTCAATCATGTTTTTAAAGTCCAGGATCAATAGTTAAGAACTTGTGCTTAAATAATCTTAAATATGTAACATAATTCCAAAAATACTTTTAAATTGGGATATATTGATTCTAGAGACATTCTATTGTTTACAATGTTAAAGCTTGGTTGCTATGCTCTAGCATCACTCAAAAAGGTTAAAAATCACTGCCCTAAATATGCTTAGCCTTGTTTTTGCTAATCTATAGTATTGTTTTAGACTTAAAGCTATGCACTTTTTATAAACTAAATCATACAAGAAACAGTTATGCTCTGTAATGATGTACCATAAAAAAGATAAAAAATTTCCCATTCTCTTTATAGTCCATGTTTACGGATTTAAAAGCTTTATTTCAATGCTGGAAGAGCTCTCATTCAGAATTATGATTTCTAAGGCTCCAACTTAACAGGGATAAAGCCTAAAATCTTTGATTGATGATTAAGAAGTGCAAGTTAGAAGTCAGTCATTCTGCAGATGATCGGGTTCTTTGGCATGTCCAGGAATATATTTTTAGTGCTACAGATACAGACACCGTTTCACTGCCATCTTAACTAAGCAGCTGAGGATAGTCCCTGAATGTCCATACAGGACTTGGTAAACATGACTTTCAGAGTCTTTAAGCCTGAGAAGAGATGGCCAAGTCTTCCTAGCAGGCTTAGCTACAGCAGAAAATTGTGCTCCAGGCCTTGGATGCTGCTCTGAGGCTGTCAGCATTCCCACAGAAGAAACAAGAGGTCTGTGATGCCCCACAGGGGTCTAGCTTGAGTCAACTCTACCAGGGACCTGTTTCAGATGCAGCCATTTGGTTTGTCTTTTAAGTGTAGACTTAAAAAATGTTTCTCACTGTGCTAGATTTATATACATGTAGTCTTCTAGAGAGAGGGGAAAAGCCTCTTTTTCATGATGTGTACTCACGCTAAACCTCAGCGTCTTTACACTGGTCCCACAGCTGCCTCAACAAGCCCTGCCCTGCCTGCCAGCAGACTGGCTTCTGGAAGTCAAAATGCTCCCACATAGGCTAACCCTCTGTGGACAGACACAGAAGCCTAATCAGTGCAAGCACCACAGACACTTGAAGTCTTTGAGTTCCTTGACCTGGCAGAAGACTGAAGGCTCCTAGAATCAGCAACCTCTACTACCCTCACCAAGCCCCGGTTAATACTGCAGGTCTGTTAACCTCACACTCAGGTCCCAGGGTCACATTTTGTCAACTTCTGTCATGGAGGGCTTCAGATAGATTCTCAGTCCTCTTCATATGCAATGGACCAAGCCTTAAGCCTCATTCCTAAAGCTGCCACTGTCGGGTCCAGACACAGTCTACGTTGTTACTCAAAAAAGCAGGTCTCAGATGTGCCCTTTTTACATTCCTTTAGCTAAAGGACAGTGACTGTTCCCAGAAGTCTCACCGTGTCTCATGGTAAATAGGGGGAAAAAGTCTAAGGATACAGAAGCCTAAGGAATGAGTACCTAAGAAAGTATTTTAGGGTCTAAAAAGGTGATTTAATGTATCCAAAATAAATAAATAAATGGATAAAAATGGTTCAGATTTCTTCCTGCTGCTATGCTACTGTTGTATTAAGACTGTTCAGAGTTTTGACATTAATCACTGGAGCTCTGATTTATAAATCTAACTGCTAAAAAAAAATCCACTATACTACCCACTATCATAGTTCCAAGCTCAAGATTTTGAATTTCCTTTTAGGTATATACTTTTAAAAATGTTTCTCATTGTTCTAGATTGATATACATCCAGTCTTCTGGAAAGAGGGGAAAAGCCCCTCTTTCATGATGTGTAATCATGCTAAAAATCAAGTTCAAATGAGCTTTTGCCCCCTCTACTTCACAAAGGCTTCTGTCTTCCCTAAGGTCACCTCAAAGAATGTTCATGCTTTTAACCCAAGATTGTTTCCAAAGCCTCTGCTATGCCATGACACAAAAATGTGTTTACTGCCTTTTTCTACAATGTGTATTTCACTGCAGATAACCATGGTGATGCGAGCATGTTTTAAACGTAGCTTCTTTGTAAACTCAAAAAGGATCTTTGTAAGCTACAGGAAACCCACCTGAATCCACCTCTCAGGTCAGATGGACTCCAGATAAGTACTGCCAACCAACAGCCTAAATTTCCCACCTGTTATCTATCTCTGAGGGTGGGATCTCTCTCCTTTTCCATAGTTTTTGGACTCCCCTTCCCCAACTACCAAAATCATGAATCCAAAATTTCAAATATACACCCAATTTTTTTCTCCCTTACATACTTAACTTTGTCTTCTGCCCTTATATATGTTCCAATATTTTTGTCAGGTCCCGGCATTTTCTACATCCAAGTAGCTATTTACAGTACTCCAGTCTAACCTTGCAGACTTACAGTCAGGTGGACCTGCATTTTCCTTTCTAGTCAGAGACGATCTCACAGATCCTGAACAGCAAATAGGACAGCCTGCTCTTCCTGGACTTGGTCAACATTTCATCCCCTATCTCCACCCCAGCAGCCAAAGGTGATTGATTACACTGCCCCAATCCATTTAGTATCAACAGAAGGCTGGGGTGTTGTGCCTCAGACCCAGCACAAGCAGCTCCAGGTTCTCCCAGCATCCCTTGGTCCCTACCTGCTGCTGAGCATGGCTGGCAGACCCAAACCTCTACCCTGAACTTTCCAGCCAAGGATACGTAATAGAGAGATCTTGTCTAACACATATGTATGTATCAGGATCTGTTTCACTTTTCCACAACCATCCTTAGCATCTAGACCTTCACAAGATGGTTGTTACAACACATTCCAAGTAGGAAGAATAAAAGAATGAAAGACAAGCAGCTGAGATGGCTCAATAGTTCAGAGCACTGGTCTCCTCCTCCAGAGGACCCAGGTTCAATACCCAGCACCCACATGGCAGCTCACACTCTGATGTAAATCTGATGCTCTCTTCTGGGCCTCTGCCTGCACCAAGCCTCCAAATGGCACATAGAAGTAACACAATAAAAACATCCATTTTCATGAGGATGAGGAGGGGGAGAAAAAGACAGACAAAAAGCCTGCCCCTCTTATGTCTCCAATGTCATAACTGTCACTTGGTTACCTTTAAATGGAGGAGAAGTCAGGGAGAATGATAGGGTCAGAGGTGAGGATGGTGAGGGGGGGGTGTGTTGAACTTGATAATTAGGGGGTCTCATGCAGAGTTATCTGAAGCAATTGTTTCATGAGTGTATGAGGTGTTGGACTCCTGAGATGGGGAGACCCTCCGTTCCTCGGGATAGACGCCAGACCCCAATAACCCACAAAAACAGAGCTTGATGCAAACAGCAAGAGGTTTATTTAGTAGCTGGCATGCCGGGGCTCTGCACACAGCTCCTACACAAGGGGGTGATGCAGAGTGCCCAGCAATGGAATCACAGAGTTTATAAAGGCAAAACCACAAAACAGGAGGGGGTCTAGGGGTAAGGGACTTTCCTAACGGGACAGTCTGTGATTGGCTGTGCCCAGGTGTGGTGACTAGGGGATGGTTAGAGATTGTATCCATAACTACAGAAGGGCGTCTCTCAGAAATGTTTTGTATCGGATTCGGGTTTGGTTTTATTTCAGATCCGGGTTTGGTAATGATTAAAGCTCACAAGTTTCAGTTCCCATGGTTGGTTCCCATGGTTAGGGCCAAGTGTTGGTTCCCATTGTTAGGGCCAAGTTAAAATTTTCCATTCTTACAGAGGCATTGAACATGTATGAAAGCTTGGTAAAGAAATGTGCATAAGAAATGAGAACTGATTACTCTTTGGGATATGTGAAAATGAGAATGATGGAGAGTACAAAGCTGAAGGAGGATCATCAAGAGGGTTCTATGAATACTTGAATAGATGTAGAGTGGTGGGTATGTGTGTGTGTGTGTGTGTGTGTCATGGTGGCACATGCCTTTAATCCCAGCACTGCGGAGGCAGAAGCAGGTGGATTTCTATGAGGCTGAGGCCAGCCTGTTCTACAGTGCTAGTTCCAGGACAGCCAAGACTACAACAAAGAAACCCTGTCTCAAAAAACAAAGAAAACTACTGTTGAAGGAGAGACAAGATACATACCACACAACACAAAGATCAGTTAATGGAGAGATTCCCCTTTCAGATGCATGACAGAGAAAAGAACGCTTCTCTGTAAGTCACATTCCTTTCTCCAGAACAAGAAAAGAAGTAAGGATGAGTGGGATGGTTAGATGTTTCAAGAACAGAATGAAATGATTGGGGAAAAAATTTAATATTGATCAAACCTAGGGTTTCATGTATGCTGGGCAAGAATGCTAACAGCTCTGATCACAAGTTTCGGTTTTTTTTTAAGATTTATTTATTATTTATACAATAATTCTGCCTGCATGTATGCCTGCACACCAGAAGAGGGCACCAGATCACATCATAGATGGTTATGAGCCACCATGTGGTTACTGGGAATTGAACTCACGGCCTTTGGAAGGGCAGCCAGTTCTCTTAACCTCTGAGCCATCTCTCCAGCCCACAAACTTTGGTTTTATAAATGAGCAACTTAAAGCTGTTGAACTTTGATTTGACTTTTAAAGGCTAAACTGTCCTCTGTGTAGCCGAGGATAACCTTAAACTTCAATCCTCATGCCTCCACATGTTAGAATGATAACCGTGGGCCACCATATCTGGTTTATGTGGAGCTGAGACTGAACTCTGAGCTTCATGTTGCTAAGCAACTCTACCAACTGAGCTACATCCCAGTCCAGAAGAGAACATTTGAATTAGCTCTCATCAAATTTGAGGGAAGATGAGTAAGTTCGCACCAAAATTTAAAGTCTGCTACGCTTATTAGATCTTTGGCCATACGCAAGCAGAGAACGGCTGTAGACCGAGAATGGTTCTGACTTGTATGCGCTTCTCAACATTTTGTTTTTTCCCAGTCTGGAGGGCCCCACAGAGCATAGGGCTGGAACCGGGCGTTTCTCTTATTTGCCTAATCCTGAAAACGCTGTGGCAAACAGCAACAGGCAGTCCTTAACGAAAACTATCAGAACTAGTTCTGCAAATTTGCTCCCTTCAGCAGAAAACCGCCAACTGGAATCTTCTGAAGACCTGGGCACCTCGAATCCACGCATCGAAGTTCGTTAGCACCAGGCCTGCTTCGGAGATCAGAGCCCTAAACTGAGGAGCCACCCCAGACCCGGGAGAGAAAATGACTCTCACTTCCCATTGGCTGACCTTTCTGGAGTTTCGCCCTTTAAAATACATTTTCATTGGTTGCTATTGTTGTCACGTCCTTTCCCCATACCCACTTCCTGCAAGAGCTACCGTAGTCTGGGGTTCTCCCACTCCCCCGGGCCCTCGGCGGAGGCTGTGGCCGCGCCCCTCTAGTCAGCGACCTCGCCCCTGTGTGACCAATGCCCCGCCCTTAGGACGTCAGTTCCCGCCCTTTATAGGTGGGGCCCCGCCCTCATCCCGAGACACGCCTCTGCACGTGAAATCCCGCCCCCAACGCATAATCACACCCCTACCTGCGGCCTGGCCCCAACTCGCGGCCCCGCCCTCATCCTCAAGCCCCGCCCCGGACAGGACAGGTCCACGCCCCTTGCCCGCGGTCCCGCCCCTCCCTCCCCAGAGGGCGGCTACCAGGCGGCGGCCGCAGCCGCAGGAAAATGCTGGAAGCGGGCGGGCGCCCGCCGCCGAGGTGCTGAAGGGACAGTTCCTTCGGCAGAACTTGGCCCTGAGCGCGCGGGGCGCTTCAGCGATGGAGACTATCTGGATCTACCAGTTCCGCCTCATCGTGATCGGGGACTCCACGGTGGGCAAGTCGTGCCTTCTGCACCGCTTCACCCAGGGCCGCTTCCCAGGGCTGCACTCCCCTGCCTGCGACCCCACGGTCGGCGTGGACTTCTTCTCGCGCCTGCTGGAGATCGAGCCCGGCAAGAGGATCAAGCTGCAGCTCTGGGACACGGCGGGGCAGGAGCGCTTCAGGTAGGGAGGCACCGGCTCCAGGCTCTCGAAAGTGCTAGCGCTCGGTTCTCGCTTCCCCTTCGCCCCTCCCCTTCCAGGGGCGACTTCCTCCTCCGCAGTTTCTTCCTTCTTTAGCGCGGATTTCCTGCGCCCCCTTTCTGTCCCCCTTCCAGTCCCAGCCAGGGTCGCCCGGTCTCCCCAGCACTGTCTGCTCCTCTCGGCGTGTGGGTCGACTGGCTTCACCTCTGCCTTTTCCCCAAACTCGACTTCGCTCGCTCAGCACACACACCCTGACTCAACCACCTTCCTCTTAGCACCCCCTCTCCAGCCTTCACCAAGCCTCTTGCCTAGCGGGGTTCCCAGGTCTGTGATAAATCTGTAGTTCTCAGCAAGCAGAACTCCAGCTGGGGTTACAGTGAGCCCCCCCCCCCCCGGAACGGCTCACAGACAGATGCATGCGGTAATGGTTTGAACAGCTGACGGCACCGAGTGTGGTCATCAGAAAATTCTGGGCCATGACCCTCGGGAGTAGGTCCTGGAAAACAGCTAAATTCAACGTCGGAGTCCCTGAGACAACGGAGGGCGTGTGTGTTTGTGTTTAAAGGGTGAAGTTGCCTTTAAAAGTTTGCCTTCTTTGATGCTTTGATGTGAAAAAGAGGGTTGTGAGGGTTGTCTGCAACTTTTCCTTTATTTTACCGATCGGTTCTTAACGCTACCGATGGTGCGATGACAAGAGAAAACACTTTTCTAAATGGAGAGGGTCTCAAGTAAAGAGCCTCACTCAGGATGCTCACTGGCGAACCCGAAAGATTGTACAAAAAAGACTGACGTTACAGAAATAAAAAGTAAATGAGTCTTGATTCCTTAGATATCTGAGATCAAGTCGCATTTAAAGCGTATTTCCAGTTTCTGGGGTCAACGAGTACTTTATTTTAGAGGGAAGGTAAGGAAGCTGATAATGTAGTGTTTTGTTTCTTAAAATCACCATCAGGCGCTGGAGAGATGGCTCAGAGGTTAAGAGCACTGGCTGTTCTTCCAGAGGTCCTGAGTTCAATTCCCAGAAACCACATGGTGGCTCATAACCATCTATAATGAGATCTGGTGTCCTCTTCTGATATGTTGGTCTGCATGCAGGCAGAATACTGAATGAATAATAAATAAATCTTAAAGAAAAAATCACAAGACCAGTTGGAACTCTTCGAGGCAAGCATTTTTATATCTTTCAGCAAGTGCTCTCCTTGAGAAATAAAGAACTCCATTAAGGAACTTCACAAATAAGGCTCGGCTTGCATCCCTTCAGTCTACATCTCTAGAATGTCCAACATTCAAAAATGTGGCTTCCAGCCAGACTGTGGTAACTCAGGCCTTTAATCCTAGCACTGGGGAGGCAGAGGCAGACGGATCTCTGTGATCTTGAAACACAAACAAACAAAACAACAACAACAAAAAATGGCTTCCATTCCTGGATTTGACACTGATTCACAGAGATAATAAGGGAACCGCCTCTCTTGATTGTGTATTAGTTTTCTTACTTTTGTGTGTGAGGTAGAAAAACGTTAAGGCCAGTTTCAGAGAAGTGTTAACGGCCATCAATTTTGTTTAGAATTGCATGAAAATATTTTGGTTCCCTTTTCAGTCAGCCTCCTTTGATTGAAACAGTTTTTTTTTAACTCATGCTTCATCTGTAAAATAAAGACACCCTTATGATTTCTAAGACTCCTTCTAGTTCAGTCACTTTTGAGATAGGTTGCAGAGTCTTCCATTTGTGATCAGAGATGAACTTTGAGCTATTTCAGGGTCAGAAAAAAAAAAAAAACATTTACTAAGAGTGTTTGCTCTGCCCTTTAAAGATAGTAAAATCCTTCTGTGTCTAATTACTTACTTAAAAGTAACTCCTCTTGACCCTATTGACAGGAAGGTAAAGAATAATTAATTTTTTAACACATAAACCTTTACTAACTGAGGGTTTTGAAATGCCTTTGAGAAGAATGTAAATAGCAATTCATTATATATTATTTTCACTTTTATTATATATTAATCAAGGTTATATACCTTGTATCCCAGCCATAGTCCCCTCTGCATTCCCTCCCTATCCCCCCCCCTTCCCTCCCTCTTCTCCTCCCTGCCCCTTTCCAAGTCCACTGATAGGGGCGGACCTCCTCCCCTTCCATCTAACTCTAGCTTATCAGGTCTCTTCAGGAATGGCTGCAATGTCCTCTTCTGTGGCCTAGCAAGGCTGCTCCTCCCTTAGGGGGCAGGGAGGTCGAAGAGCCAGCCATTGAGTTCATGTCCAAAATAGTCCATTCCCCTTACTAGTATACCCACTTGGGTGTTGAGCTACAATTTGCTACATACAAGCAGGGGTTCTAGGTTATAACCATACATGGTCCTTGGTTGGAGAGACAGTCTCATAAAAGACCCCTGTGCCCTGATATATTTGGACCTTGTGGAACTCCTGTCCTCTCCAGGTCATACTAACTCCCCCTTTTATATGATTCCCTGCACTCTGCCAAAGGGTTGGTTATGTTTCTTAATCTTTGCTTTGATACACTGCTAGGAAGAGTCTTTCTGAGGCCCTCTGTGGTAGGCTCTTGTCCTGCTACTTGTTTTCTCCTACATCCAATATTAAAACCACCAAATAACTGCCCCATAATAATGCAAGGACAGTTAGAGAACATTTACAATGAGTCATACTTTGTTTTGTTTGGCTCTTTACCAATTATATCTTCGTAAATACATATTTTGGTAGCTACACTTGCCTTTCTAGCATTTAGCAGAATGCTTCAACATAAAACTGCATTCAAAACAGTTACTGTTAAATCATCCTTCTAGAAAATGCAACTATTTACTTTGAATCATGGATCTTCTGGCACGTTTTATTACATTCAAGGGTATTTGAAGATACAGGCCTGTCATTACAATCCTACCCTAAGAAATTTGCAGGAAATATTGTATTAAAAGGTTTATTGGTGATTAGACACAAAGTGAAAAAGGAACTTACCTTGGAGAACTCATGAGGTTGTTTGGGAAGCAGAACAGCGAAATGACCAGCTGGTGGTTATCATGATTAGTTTTACTGTACAGCATTTAAATTAGCATTCTAATGGGTTTTAACTACAAGCATAACAAAAAAAAACAAGACCTGCTGGGCATGGTGACACGTGACTATCCTTTAAAGATTGAAGCAGGAGGACCATGAGTTCAAGGCCAGCCCAATCTATACAACCAGACTCTCAAAAGAGAATTAACGCTGGGCATGGTGGTACAAGCCTTTACTCCAAGCATTTTGGGAGCAGAGGTGAACAAGTCTGTGAGTTTTAGGCCGGTTCTGTCTACGCAGAGTTCTGGGCCAACCAAATGCTACACATTGAGAAAGTCTGAAAAATAAACATAAAAGAATAAAATCGGTTGATATTGCTTTGATTTATACAATACTTAGGATTCCATGAAGAACCCTAGTTCACTAAGAAAGGGCCATTATATATCTAGGAAGTGAGAAAAGGTAGTTTAGAACTATGAATGTTAGAGAGAAACTAGCAGTCATCAATTTTTATAAATCTTAATTATGTTAGGAGAAGTTGAGCAGTTAAAAAAAAATTAAAACACTGTTTTTCGCAGCGTTTGTTTGGCTTTTGTTTGTTTGGTTGTTGTTTTCGTCTCTTTCTCTGTAGCTCTGGAAACCCACTATACAGACTGGGCTGGCCTCGCACTCAGAGAGACAGCTGCCTCTCCCTCTCAAGGGCTGGGGTTAAAGGTGTGCACCATCATACCAGCGGCAATACAGTGTTAATAACTATATAGAAAGGGCTAAAAATATGGAAAAGTATTAAGTAGAAGAATATAAAATTTTTGCTTTTTTTCCATAAAATACCTTTATATAATATAAAGTGCTAATGTTTGTCCTTCATGTGTTGACACCACTATCATGTCCTTCGTGTCCAACCAGATCCATCGGTGTGATTGGCAAGAGGTGTTGGGACTTTTAAAAGGAGGGGTCTATGGTATAAAATTGTTGGGTCATTGGATACATCATCCTTAGGAGGAATCAAGTCCTTTCTCATGGGAGGGTCTGCAAAGTGGCCCTGAGGATAAAGGTAAACCTGATGACCTGGGACCCACATGGTGTAAAGAAAGCATTGGCTTTTACAAGTTGTTCTCTGACCTCCGTGTATGTACTGAAGTGCCCCCCCCACCATAAATAATTTCATGAAATAAAATTTTAAAAGAAAAATTTAGGATAGAGAATTTTAAAAGCAATTTCTCATGGAACCTCCCTCCACCCCCCCCAAATAGTTTTATGAAAGTAAGTTCTGATGAAAGAATGAGCCTGACCCCTTGCAGCTTGTCTTGCTCTGTGATGTCTTCCTCTCAAACATGCTACCATGAGGATGCCACCTACCATGATGTGATACAGCCAAAGGAGACCAAACCTAGTGTCATGCTGCTAGATTAACTGCTTTCCTTAATACTGTATCCAGCCTCAGATATTTTGTCATAGTAGCAGAAAGTGGTCTAATATATGAAATGAAAAAAGCATAGTAGCAATATTGAATACATACACTATGACACTTGTGGATTTCAAGCAAAATTTGGCCATTTTTTTTCATATTCTCTGACCTTTTGGATAGTATAATTATGGTCACTAATTACAATACTCAGAAAAAAAAATGTCTTCTTCCTTCAGTCCTCTCAAGATGTGCTCTGTAATTCACTCATCTTTTGTGATTCTTTTCAAAGGATGACTTGGATAATCAAATGTGTTTAGAAATCTCTATCCATATAACATTCCCTTGAAACCCCATATCAAAGTGTCTAAGAAGCCAGGCATTATGGTGTAGGCCTGTGGTCTAAACACCTGGGAAGCAAAGGCAGGATAGTAAGTTTGAAGCCAGCATAGGCTACATAGTAAGCCTTCGTCTGAAAATGCCAAGGACTAAAGCTGTGGCTTAGTGGCAGGGGTTTTGTTACCATTCCCAAGGCCCTGGGTTTGATCTGAGCACTGGAGGAAGAAAGCTGTGAGAAATATTGCAGCAAAGAAATGTGTTTAACTTCGATTAAGTTAGCAGATTTACTTGAGCTGTTTCCAAAATATGCAATTATGGATAACTGGTGTCCAAGGAATATGAAGAAGAAGCTCCTTTGTTAAGTTGCTCCCCCCCACCCCAAAGATTTAGAGCAAAGCAGACCTACATAAATGAGTTAGCTGGCTAATTAACTTAGCAAAAGGTTGTAGGCTGTAGGGGCTATAGTCAGTGAACTCCAGGGCTTCTCCTCTCTCCCTTTCCTCGGTGCTTGGCATGCAGTGCGTGCTGCTGTGCCTGCCTTTTTGCACGGGTGCTGGGGACCCAGATTCAGATCCTCCTTTCGGCTAAGCAGGCAATTCCCCCACCCTCCTCCTCTGATTCCTTAGTCCCTTCCAGTGTATTCCTTTTTTACAGGATCTAGTGTGACATGGACTCATGTAGATAGGCTGAAGTCTAGCCTCAATGGCAGATGCTCGCCTCAGATACACAGAAGTGTAGTAAGTGGCCCGAAGTGAAACGTCTTCTGTGAGACTAAGAAAGAATGCTGCAAAGGGAAGGTAGGTGGCCCCCAAAAATGTCCCTAGCTGCAAAAGGAAGCATTTTGAAGAAAGGTTATAGATTCTCAAATTATTAGAAGTATTACCCATCACTTTTCCTTGAAACAGTTTTCAGTGTACAATTAATGGGTGTCACTGGAGGGAAGGGTTCTTTTTTTTTTTTTTTAAGCAAATTTATTTATTTTTATTGAGAAACAGTCTCATGAAACCCAGGCTGGCTCAAACTCCCTTTGTTGTCATTCCATTAAAATTCCTTGAATTCCTGATCCTCCTGCCTCTACCTCTCAAGTGCCATTTTCTAAGTAATAGAATGTGTAGAGTCTTTGACTTGTCCAGGATCTTGAAGCTCATAGTTGGTTTGCATAAGAACTCAGTTCTCTCTCGTTCCCTCTATTTTCATTTCTTGTGTATGTACATGTGTGTAGTGCCGGGGGAAGCCAGAAGAGGGCATCAGACACCCTGGGTCTGGAGTTACAGACCATTGCGAGCTGCCACCTGTTGGTACTGAAAATTGAATCTGGGTCTTCTGGAAAGAGTAGTCTGGGTGTTTTACCTCTGAGCCACCTCTCTAGCCCCACAGGTCCCTTAGCATTGTGTTAGTGGTCTTTCAATGCCACACTTCTTGTTATGGTTGAAGCAAATTGTAATGACAGTTTCTCTCCTGGAAAGTCTTTCTGTTTCCAAACAACACAACACCCATTCCAGGGGACCCAAATTAATTGCCATGCAAACCATTATTTTGTTTACTGCTATATTCATGAAACTGTTGTCATATTTATCTATTTTATTTGGGTTCTTACATCTCCCACCCTTCTCCACCCAATCCCTTCCAACACCCCAACACTAGGTGGAGAAACGGAAGGGTAGTAGGGAGAGTGGGCACTGAGATCTTTCTGGACTACTTCCTGCTGAATAGGGCTGTTGAATTCCCTGGGGCAAGCCCAATCTTTGCCTTGTCAGGATTATCTCCAATTTCTTCTTTGTGTCTCTTTTTCTCCCAACCACTTGACAAACCAGCAACAGCAGGAGCAGGAACCAACAGGAGGGACAGCCTTGTCTCCTCTCTTGGGACTCTAGTCTTTTTATACCCTCTCCAGAGGGCCCAGGATTAAACTAGTTTCAGCTGTCAGAATCACACCCCTGGCAGAGCACTCACGAGGCAAATAGTCCACTGCTGTGAACAGTCTGAAGCAGCCACTTATCCCACACATGGGATTAAAACAAAAACACATTTTCATAACATAACTGGACTTAAGAAAAAAAAAAAGACACAAAAAATTCTCACTACAGGAAACAAGGGAAAATTGCTTTACATGGTGGTTGCAATACCAAAATAGGCAACACATACCTGTGGCCTCGGGGAATGGAAACTCTTCCCTCTGTGCAGCCTTTGGTGACTGCACTGCTACACGTAGTAACAGTAGTGAGCCCTTACATCGGAGGAGTCATCTCCCTCCTTTCACCATGTGGGTCCCAAGAATTGAACTTAGGTCATCAGAGTTTGGTGGCAAGCTCTTTTACCTGCTGAACCTTCTGATTGGCTCCCTGAAGTATTTCGTCTGTTTAGATAAGGAGAGGTCTTGGAAAGCCCATACTGGATACACTCCCTAAATATGCTTCAGAAGTACTATTAATACCTTCTCAGTCCTTAGATCCTACATTTTCCCCTGAAGAAGGAATGGCGACTTACTCATGGAAATCTTGTGGGGAATAGTAATTTTAGAGGTAGGCTAAATAATGTAAGGATAAACAGTCAGTGTAGTAAATTCCAGGACATGAAACTATATGAAACAAAGCAGTCCAGAAAAAGCCATGTGGGAGTAGACTGTGGATGCAGAAATGATAGACTTCTAAACCAAGAACATTTATTCTTTGCTTATGTTGGGTAGTATTTAATTCTCTCTGAAAATCCATTTCATTATGTAAATGATAAAGTGATGTTGAGAAGCGTTTCTCTTGTGCACTGGGGCAGGGTCGGGGAGATGGCTCAGTGAGTAAAGAGCTTGCTGTTCAAGCATGCAGACCCGAGTTCAGATCCAGCGCGCATGTAAAAATAGCATGTATTTGTTTGTTTATTTGGGATCTTAGTACATAGCCAGGGCTGGTTCTGAACTCATGATCCTCCCTTCCTCAGTCTCTTAGTCTTGGGATTATAGGCATATACCACCATAACTAGCTCTGTGGACCTTATTTTATAACAGGGGGAGATGAGCTATAATTAAGTAAGTTGACAATTATATGGAATATCAGATATGTTAACTGTTACGGAGAATAAGAACAAAAATGACAAATAGAATACTGGGGATAGCAAGAAGTACTGTCACCAAATGATGTGTCATGAAAGGGAAATAAAAGATGTCCACACGGGAGTTGATTGACTGACATATTCAAAGGGAAAATGGGCTCAATTAGCTCCTTGTCAGTATTCCTTGGAGCTTTTGTAACCACAGCCTGGTATTTTTAATTGGGAAGATGCTGGAATTATTAATGTTTGGATGAAGAAAGATTACCAAGTTCAAAGTGTTGAATCTCAGACTCCTAGGCAAGGGCAGGATCTGAGTCCTGATAACATGAGAGGACAGACTTGCTGTAAGCTCCTGAAGTCAGTCCTAAGGGCCAGCATCACAAGGCAAAAGAAGTGGGTGAGTAAAGCATCAATGCAAGGCTTATTCCCACAAGGGCATCCAGAACATACTGCCCTGGCTGGAAGAGAGGCTAATGCATTTGTGGGCTACTAGCTGCCAACAGTCTTCAGCATCAAAGCACTTCTGTCTTCTAAATGCCTATTTTACAGTTGGCAAAGCCACAAGTCGGGCATTTCTAGGCAGAGCATCTGATTCATTTAACCCAAGTTGGCAGATGTCCAGTATTTTTAAGAGTCTAATGTCCATCCAGCAGAGTTCGTGATGACATGTAAAGGCTCTATACCCTTGCCACTTACATTTAAATATTTATATTTGTAATGGCTATAAGTCCCGAGCACTCCAAGGCCTGTGAAGTGTTGTTCTCCGTACAACATCACCTTGTTTTTCGTGTCTGCCAGAAAACTAGGTAGCTGTCTGAGATATCATTTATATTGTTTTAGAACCTCAATAATTGTTCTTTGTGCCAAAGACTCCAAATTCTCTACAGCAGTTTGCTTCCAGTTTGTTAAATTAATCATCCATTAAGTCTTTGTAAATCCAAATGGTCTCTGAGGCTGGTAGCACTCACTCCTGTATATATTATCTCTGGATAAATAATTCAGGGTCAGATGGAAGGGGAGGAGGACCTCCCCTAGCAGTGGACTTGGAAAGGGGCAGGGAGGAGATGAGGGAGGGGGCTACAGCTGGGATACAAAGTAAATAACCTGTGATTAATATAAAAAAATAAAAATTTAAAAAATAATTCAGCAGCTAAAACTCTATATGTAGCCATGCTGGGCATGGTGGCACACAGCTATAGTCCCAGCACTCAGAAAGTTAAGGCTAGCTATAAATATGAGGCCAGACTGGACTTGGAAAGAGACAGAGAGACATCATAGGACATATAATGCATGTTCTAGAAGCATTTGACTTGTCAAACCTAAAGAAGCAGGAAACAGAACAGCTGTCAAGAGAGATCTAGATTTAGACATCTGAAGGTCTGAGCAAAATTATCCTTAAAATTAATGATACTGTACTTAAAAATTAAAGAGCTGTGACAACTTGAGTCTGAGATGTCCCCCAAAGCTTATATGAAAGGGACATGGTTGCCAGTTGATGTGTTTGGGAAAAGAGATTGAATCCTGACCTAACTGACAGATTACTCCCCTAATGATGTCACAGTATGGTGAGAATGTGAGAATGTGAACAATGGATGGGAGAAATGTCACTGCAAGATTTCTTACCCCTGGATTCTGGGTGTTCTTTTTCTCTCTTTATCTCCTTCTGCCTATCACTTTCCCTCTCTATCCCTACAGCCCTCTCTATCCCTACAGCCCTCTCCCTCCCTCTCTATCCCTACAGCCCTCTCTATCCCTACAGCCCTCTCCCTCCCTCTCTATCCCTACAGCCCTCTCTATCCCTACAGCCCTCTCTATCCCTACAGCCCTCTCCCTCCCTCTCTATCCCTACCATCTTGAAATGAGCAGCTCTGCCCCCGCCCCCCGCCTGCCATGATACTTTTCTTATCACAGGCCTACACAATGGGACCAAGGACTTTGAGCATAAATCTCTGAAACCATGAGCAAAAGTAAAATCTTTTCTCCCCTTGAATTGCTTTTCTCAGATATTTGCCAGAGTGACAAATAGTCTAACTGACTAACCATAGGAGGAATAGCCTGCTGATTCCATTTGTCTATAATTTATTAGATTTATTTTTTACAAATACAAAAAGGTCATGTTTTAGGGTGCCATGACATTTAAAAAATACATACATATATATTTGTTGTCTAATGTTTAAATCTGACTACATAGCCGGGTGTAATGGCACACACCTTTGGTCCCAGCACTCAGGGAGGCAGAGGCAGATGGATCTCTGTGGGTTCAAGTCCAGTCTGGTCTACAAAGCAAGTCCAGGAAAGTCAAGACTACACAGAGAAACCCTGTTTCAAAAAACAAAACAAAACAAAAAATCTAATCACATTAATTTATCTCAGACAGCATTTTTATGGTGAAAACACACACTTTTCTGTAGCTTAAAAAACTACAGTATATTATCATCATCAGTGACTATATATTTAAATAAGCCTTCACCTTGCAAAATTATGTTAAAAGTTATGAAATATTTGTAACCTTGATTTCTAGCATTTTTCCTAGACAAAGTTTATGCATATTCCCCCTATCAGTTATATCAGAGGTGCTCTGGATAAAACCATCTTGAGGTTCTTCATAAAAAGTGGAAGTTGCAGGCAGGTGGTGATGGCTCATGACTTTAATCCCAGCACTCAGGAGGCAGAGGCAGGCCTCATGCTTTTTGTTTTTGTGTTTGTTTTGTTTTGTTTTGTTTTCTGTGTAATAGCTTTAGATATCCTGGAACTCACTCTGTAAACCACGCTGGCCTTGAACTCACAAAGATTTGCCTACCTCCACTTCCCAAGTACAGGGATTAAAGGCATGTACCAGCACCACATGGCACCTCACACTTATGGTCACAGAAGCACATTATTCTATACAAATTTCCTCTACGATTAAAAAAAAATCTATCTTTATTCTTGGCAGGGGCATAAGATACATAACTATAACTACAAGGTGGTGTACAAGCCTGGTAACCTGAATTTAATCCCAGAACCCATATAAAGGTAGAAGGAGAGAACTGAATCCACACATCTCTGTTCTGGCCTTCACATGCATCATGCATATACAATAATCATGATGATGATTAATTAAATTTTTGAGATATGGCCTCATGACTTATCCCTGGTTGGCCCTGAACTCACTGAGCTCTGCCTGCCTCTGCTTCCTGACTGCTATCATTAACGGCACACACCACCATGCCCAACTGATTGATTTGAGAAGATACTACAACTCAGTTTCTTTGGTTTCATCAAAATGTCTCTAGCTTAAGAGTCACTTCCCCCGAGAAACTTCACTAAGATCACTGACTCCTGTATATTAATCAGCCGCTCCAAGACTGATAGCAAATGCTCTTGTACAAAACATGAGGCTAAACTACTAATTGATCAAATGTTAGACAACATTTTGTACTACTTTTATCTCTTGCCCTGGGTTTCATTATTTTGTTGTGTCTCTTAATTCCTCATCACCTATGTTGGTGACCCTGACTAGATCAGCCATTTGTTCACTTGCAAAGAAAGATACTCGATGACCATTCTGTACCACAAACTTGAAGAGCAGTGGATATTCATCAGTGAACAACATAGACATGGCCCGTCATGCCTCTCACAGTTAGCAAGCCAATGGCATGGATACAGAAAGTGGAAAGGAGGGGTAGAGTACCAGCAAGAGTACCAGCAGTGTTCCTTGGCACTGCTGAGTGCCCACGTGGGATTGGTTATAACTAATTCATAGGGACATCAAATGATGTACTACTGAACCACCTCCTCAGCACAGATTTGCGGCTATTTCTTTTTACGTTTATTTACTTGGGGGTGAGGGGCACGTTCATGCTAAAGGACAGCTTGCAGGAGTAAGTTCTTTCCTTCCACTGTGTGGACCCTGAGACTGAACTCACGTCAGCAGGCATGGCAGCAAGCACCTCCACCCACTGACCCATCTTACTGGGTCCCAATACTAGGCCATTAGAGATGGGGAAATGCAGAGACAGGCACCGTTGAACAGCTCACCTTTTCTGTTGTTTGTTTTATTGAGACAATGTTTCTCTGTGTAGCCCTGGCTGTCCTGGAACTCACTTTGTAGACCAGGCTGGCCTCACACTCACAGAGATCCACTTGCAGAGGCCTCCCAAATGCTAGGATTAAAGGTGTGCATCACCACTGCCCAGCCATTTCTGTTCTTTTTTAAAAAAATATTTTTATTTTTTGAGATTAATATAGTCATATCATTTCCCGTTCCTTTTCCTCTCTCCAAACCCTCCCATGTGTCCCTGGCCCTTACTCTCTTTTAAGCCTATCATTTTTTTTTTTCTTTAGTTGTTGGTGGTGGTGTATATGTGTGGTGTGTGTGTCCCTAAATATATAAACACAACCTGCTCAGTCTATATACTGTTACTTTTATGTTTGTTTTCAGGGATGACTGCTTGGTGACTCCTTGCCATGGTTTTCCGTTTCTTCGACTGTCCGCGTTCATTTGTTGCCTGTGGTTCTGTCTAGGATTGAACATGCAGTTTCCCCCTTCCATGCTGGCGTGTCTGTCAGTGTCATCCTTGTTCAGGCTCTGATATTTTTAATTATGTGTACTTGTGTCTACCTGTAAGAATGTACATTTGAATGCTGTCCTCAAGGGGCAGAAACATCGGATTCCCCCTAGACCTAGAGTTACAGGCAGTTGTGAGCAACCCAACACGGGTGTTGGAAACCCACTAGGGTTCTCTGCAAGAACTGCATGTACCTGTAACCACTGAGCTGTCTGCCAAGCTCCCATATCCCAATAAAATTTTCACAAACTTGTCCTAAGTAATCTTTCTCAGTATTGAGTTTTCAACAACCACAAGAGGTTTGTTTTTAAAAATTACACTGGCAAAGCTGGGTGGTGGTGTCGCATGCCTTTAATCTCAGCACTGGGGAGGCAGAGGCAGGCAGATCTCTAGGAGTTTGAGGCCAGCCCAGTCTACAACGTAACCCAGGACAGCCAGGGCTGCACAGAGAAACCCTGTCTGTCTTGGAAAAAAACAAAATAGTAATAGTAATAATAATAATAATAGATAGATAGATAGATAGAAAGAAAGAAAGAAAGAAAGAAAGAAAGAAAGAAAGAAAGAAAGAAATTACTCTGACAAAGGCCGTGAGAGCACAGTGGGTAAAGGCACTTACCACCAAGCCTGAGGCCTTTCAATCTCCAAACCCACATGGTGGAAGGAGAAAAACCAACCCTTGAAAGCTTTCCTCTGATTTCCACATGTGTGTCAAGGTATGCATGTACCCAAATACATGTATGACATACGCATACATACACACATTAAGTAAATAAGTAAATGTAATAAAAATAACCTCAATGGTAAGTTATAGGAAGTAATGAAGATTTGGTGCTGATGAAGTTTTGCCCTAACAAGATAGCCTTAATTAGATTTATCTTACGACACTGTATATCTGCTTGAATTCATACACATCCAGATGAATGGCAGAATAATAATAAAACAATTCTCCAAAAGAATTAAAGAAGACAGCATCAACTTACTTGAAATAGATCATTTGTATCCTGCCAAAGATGGTGGGATTTTTTTTCTTGTCATCTATGCCTGTACTGAACTGTAGTCCTCAGAAATTGTCACTTGGAGCCCAGCATGCCAGTGCATGCCTACAATCCTAGGGCTCAGGAGGCTGAGTTGGGAAGACAGCTGGGCTGTGTAGATGTTCTAGGCTGGCCTGGACTTGGAAAACCATGTCTTAAAAATCAAAGATGCCAGTACAAGGCCCTCAGGGCTGGCAGAAGCC
Source organism: Pachyuromys duprasi (assembly GCA_028658305.1). NCBI lineage: Eukaryota > Metazoa > Chordata > Mammalia > Rodentia > Muridae > Pachyuromys > Pachyuromys duprasi. The sequence continues at coordinate 43,356,554 of CM053747.1, read as the reverse complement.
TATGAGGGCTGACCAACTCTGCTGTCATCTGGGCCCAGACCAGCACTTTGAGTAGGTCCACCCCAACATCTGTTCCATCTATGAGCAGCTGGAGCACGTGGAGGAGCCAGTGCTGCAGAGCCAGACGCCATTATTGAATAGCACTGGTCCCAGGCCCGCCAGCTGGCCCTCAGCTTACAGCTGCTGGGGCTGCAGCCTACACTGCTTACCCTGCTGAGAGTGGGGTGGGCAGGGAGGTACTGGGCAGCCTGGAGCAGCCTGGAGCTTGTGTGGAACTCGCCCCGACACCCAGCGTAGTGACAAGAGAGCCAGTGATGGTCCACTGTGTAGCCCTGGCTCTCCTGGTGCAGCAGAGACCAGAAACCAGACCAATGCAGCAAATATTTGCACATAAGCCATTTGGTGGGTGTGTGTGTATGTATTTGCAGTACAGTTTTCAATGCCACTACAACCTGAATATGCAATGGAGAGGCAGGAAGGATGGAGAAATGTAGAGGTGTGTGTGTGATAGACAGAGGCAGAACTAGAGACTCAAAGATGTTGACAAGTGTGAGAGGAGGCTGTGTTACCACCAAAGGCCATGCAGATGTCTGGTCTGTGCTGCCGCCTAGGGCCATGTTGATGTTAGTGAGCTGGGCTGCTGCTGGGGACCATATTGGTGTCCTTGGCCCATGTTGCCCCGGTGGCCATGTTAACGTCCTTGTCCACAGACGCCAAGGGCTATGATGGTGTCTGTGATTGGTACTGCAGTAGAGGGCCATGTTGAGGTCCAGTGGTCTGTACTGCCAATGGAGACCGTGCTGAGGTCTGTAGCACATCCTGACTCCAGAGACCATGTGGGTGTCCGTGATCTATGCTCCCACTGACTATAAAGGGCAAGGAAGCTACTTTGGCAGTGGCATGGATGATTTCAGACTCACAGTTGAGACAGAGGGACATAGAAGGCCTCAATGACACCCCCACCCCCACAACAAAAAATGTAACAGCCTATACAGAAAACCATTGAAGATAAATATACATATATATGAATGAATGGTAGATATATATGAATATATATATTGGTCTTTTGAGACACGGTTTCTTTGTAAAGCCCTAGCTCTCCTGGAACTCACTCTGTAGACCAGGCTGGCCTCAAGCTCGAGGTCCACCTGCGTCTGCCTTGGTGCTGGGTAGAACTCTTAAAAATAGTGATGAGGATGCTGACGTATAGCTCTCCACAGCTGAGGATTCTGGTGGAGATATGGATGGGAGAGAGACCTAGCTTTCTTTAAGGAGCTGGCTACTCAGAGTTTGACAATGCTCCAGTGAGGACATAGGCAACATAAATTGGACTTGTGTTTTATTTTCTTCTTTTGGGGGGGGGTCACAAGGGTGGGGTCAGACCTGGGAGGACTAGTGTGATTGAGGTGCATGATGTGAAACTCCAAAATAATTAATAAAGATATTCTATAAATGTAACTACTGTCTGTCCTCACACAGACATACATGCAGTCAAACACATTGGAGTTATAGACAGTTCTGAGCTGCCATGTGGGTGCTGGGACTTGAACTTGTGCCCTCTGGCAAGAGCATTCAGTGTCCTTAACTGCTGAGCTATCTCTCCATCCCTAATAAAGATATTCTGAAAGGGAAAGATTGATGAAAGCACAGAGCGGTGAAAGGAGTCACTTGGGAGTATCTTAGGAATTTTGAGGGAAAACCGGGAGACAAGTGAATAAAAGGGGGGAGGTAATATACTTTATTCACACTGAGAAAGGCAACCAGTTTCTTTCCTAGCAATGCTAGATATTCAGCCTGGGGCCTCATATGTGCTAGACAAGTACCTACTAACTGAAAACCCCTGCTGTAGAAGCAAAGACACCCGTGATGTTGGGTCACTGAGCTAGCATGGCTTTGGGTATGCAGAGAGCACAAGGGTACACACGTCCCACTGTCCCTTCAAGGTCTGTGTGGATTAGACGAGTTCAGTGTGGCACACTGACAACTTGGTTTCTGACACTCAGGAGGTCCTTGGCATTTAGTCCATCTCATCATTATAACTAGTTAGTGCTATACAGGACTAAAATCTAGAATTTATCAGCCAGTATGATATAAGACACATATGTGAGAGGCTGGAGAGATGGCTCAGCAGTTAAGAGCACTTGGCTGCCCTTCCAGAGGCCCTCAGTTCAATTCCCAGCAACTACATGGTGGCTCATGACCATCTATAATGGGATCTGATGACCTCTTCAGACATGCAGGTATACATGCAAATAGAACACTCATGTGTATAAATAAATAAATAAACAAACAAACAAATAAATAAATAAATAAATAAATAAATAAATTTTTTAAAAAAAGACACGTGTATAAAACATATTTGACCTTGAAGGAACTATGGATTGAGCCAGAAACATACCTACATTATTCGGTCAACACATTATAAAAAGTTGGTGTAAATACAATAGCAGTGTGCTAACAGTTCAGTGGAATTATTTGAGAAAGGACTCAATGGTGGGAAAGGCTTCTCAGATGATACATTTCTTGAACTACTGAAAGGAGAAATGGAAGTGTGAAAGACAGAGAAAGGATAGATGACATCCAGGTGGGGAAAATAGAATGAACATATAACAGGTTTCTTCCTTAAACTGTTAGAAAAGAGCAGGACTGGGGAGATGGCTCAGCAATTAAGAGCACTGGCTGCTCTTCTAAAGGTCCTGAGTTCAATTCCCAGCACCCACATGGTGGCTTACAACCATCTATAATGGGATCTGATGCTCTCTTCTGTCATGCAGGCATACATGCAAATAGAGCACTCATATACGTTAAATAAATAAATGTTTGCTTTTTGAGACAGGGTTTCTCTTGTGTACCCATGGCTGTCCTGGATTTGCTTTGTAGACCTGGTTGGCCATGAGCTCACAGATATCTGCCTGCGCCTCTGTCTTCCCGAGTGCTAGGATTACAGGTGTGCACCGCCACGGCCAGCTAAATAAATCTTAAAAAAAAAAAAAAAAAAAGAAAAGAAAAGAAAAGAGCCTCACTGAATTACAGGAAAGATTTGTAAGATCTGATTTACTATGACCCTTTTCCGTTACACCCTCTCCATTTTTTTTGTTTTGTGTTTGGGGTTGATTTTTTACTGCCTCAGATATCCCAGGCTGGCTTCAAACTCATTATGTAGGCAAAGAAGACTTGAACTTTGAGTGTGTGTGTTTGTGTGTGTGCGTGTGTGCAGGTGCCCATGCACATGTGTGTGGTGATTGTGGAAGGCTAAGGTCAATCTCAGGTGGTAGTTTCCAGGTTTTTGGTTTGTTTGTTTTGTTTTTGTTTTTCTTTGTGTAGCCCTGGCTGCCCTACTGACTAGCTCTGTAGACCAGGCTGGCCTCAAATTCAAGAGCCATTTGTCCCTGCCCCCCAAGATTAAAGGTGTGGACCACCACCCTGAATGCACCTTGTTTTTTTGAGACCCATCTCTCACTGGTTTAGAATTCAGCAGCAGTACACTAGTTTACCGGGTAACAAGCCCCAGGGGTCAGCCTAACCCTGCCTCCCAAATGCTAGGATTACAATTTTGAGCCACCATACCAGCTTGTGTGTGTGTGTGTGTGTGTGTGTGTGTGTGTTTGGCGGGGCAGGGTACCGGGGGAGGCTCGAGACAGGACTTCTCTGTGTTACCTTGGCTGTCCTGGAACTCATTGTGTAGACCAGGCTGGCCTCAAACTCACAGAGATCTGCCTACCTTTGCCTCCTGAGTGCTGGGATAAAAGGCTCCACCATGTCTGGCTTTTGTTTGTTTTTAACATGAGTTCTAGGGACCAAACTCAGGCATTCATGCTTGCATGGCAAGCACTTTACCAACTGAGTTCCAACCTCGAATTTCTCATCCTGCTACCTTCATCTCCTGGGTGAAGGATTACCAGAATGTGCCATCATACATGTCATATCATATTTGGTGGAAGGGGTTGAACTCGCAGATTCCTGCGTGCTAAGCCTTCTTCCAAGTTACAGCCCTAGTCCCCTATCTGTCTGTCTGCTTTTAACTCAATTTGGAGTTAACTCTTCTATCAAATGCTTAAAAATAAGTGTCATAAGACACTGCAAGGTGACATACTATATAAGTTCTTCGCCATCTAAGAAATGCAATTTTAATTTTCTGTCAGTATATGAAATGTGATGTGTTAATCTCAGAATATTTTCATTCACCTAAGACACTTCATATTGGATTTATAAATTGTAGTTAAATGACATTAAGGGATCTTCAAAATTTTGATTTTGGTGATTTGCTATTCAAAGGGGGAAGAAAGAGCATTGTTCTTCATACAATTTTCTTATTTTTCAGATCAATAACTCGATCGTATTACCGCAACTCAGTTGGTGGATTTTTAGTATTTGACATCACTAACCGGAGGTCTTTCGAACACGTGAAAGATTGGCTAGAAGAAGCAAAAATGCACGTACAGCCTTTTCAGATTATGTTTCTCCTGGTGGGACATAAATGTGATTTAGCTTCACTTCGGCAGGTTTCAAGAGAAGAAGCTGAGCAACTGTCAATAGACTGTGGAATGAAGTATATAGAAACCTCAGCAAAAGATGCTACAAATGTTGAGGAGTCCTTCACAATCTTGACAAGAGACATATATGACCTTGTTAAAAAAGGAGAGATTTGTATTCAGGATGGCTGGGAAGGGGTTAAAAGCGGTTTTGTTCCAAATACTGTGCATTCTTCTGAGGAAGCAGTAAAACCCAGAAAAGAATGCCTCTGCTGACTTCAACATGCCAAAGAACTGCCAGACAGTCCACGCCGTTTCTGGAGAAATGTCAACATCTACAGCAGAATGATGCAAGGAACAAATATCCACAGAACATCCAGACCCATGGTAGCACCATTTCGTAAGGTGTTGGACACAGAGCTCTGCGCTCACCGGACTGGGTAGTCTGCTAAATTATGAGGAAAAGCAGACGTTTTCTCCTGAAGCCAATGTCTACAAATTACATCCGTTCTCACTTTGTTAGCACATAAATGACCTTAGTGTCCAGATATGTCAGTACTAATCATCTTTCTTGACAGCTGAAAATAGATTTTTTTGTGCACATGCGTCTAGCTGAAAAGAATGTGTCGGGATTTATATTCTCCTGAGTTAACTAGTGTTGAACACAAAGTGCACTTGAAGAGCCAATGAGATGAGAAGAAGCTTGCCGACAAATCTGCAGACTTGAGTTTGTCCCCTGGAGCCTCTGTGGTAGAAGGAAGACCCATTTTCCCTTAAAGCTGTCCCATGACCTCCGTATGCACGCCATCATATACTTACACAAACAAATACACATGAGTGAGCGCAGGGTCATACACTAAATAATGTTGAAGATGCATAAAGTATAACTTAAAGGCCGGGCTAGAGTTCAGCGGTGGAATCTTTCTTTAGCTTCTGAAAACCTTGATTCCACCCCAGCATCAGAGCTAGAGGGGGAAAACAAAGTGCTTAGAAGCAGACTCAGGAGCACTGACTAGGACTAATGGATACATTTTCTTTTTAAAGCACTGGATTTGCCAGTCTCCAAACACGAGAAAATAAGTTTATATTCCTTTTTTGTTCCTGGATTTACTGCTCCTGGAATAATCAGTCTATAAATGTTCTAAGAAGATGTTTTAAGCAAATACAGGGAACAAAAAGGATCACTCCATAGAAAAATACTTTGGTGTTATAGTACAATGTCCAAATTTAGATAAAAATCCCAATGCTTGTATATTAACATTTTCAAAGAAAAAAAATGCAGCTTATCTTAATCTAATGTCAAAATTATCAATACACATACTATATTTTCAAATTTCCAAATTATCCCATTTCCAGTGAAAGTATGGAAAAGTTCTTCTCAACAAGAAAAATGATATTAGACACCCCAATTTAGCATTCATATTTCATTTTACAATCTCATCAGTAGAGGGGAAGAAAAAATACTCAGTTAAGTGTATAAAATAATGTTCAAATTTTTAAAAACTAGTATTTTTGTTTTTTGCAGAGAGCTTTGTTATGTAGCTCAGATCCACCTGCCTCAGTCTCCCATATACTGGGCATATGCCACCATGCCCCCAGCATGGGGGGTGAGAAGGGTCTTACTCTGGTAATCCCTGTGGACTTTGAACTCAATATGTAGACCAGGCTGGATGTGAACTCAGAGATCTGCCTGCCTCTGCCTCTGTGTGCAGGAATTAAAGGTGTGTGCCACATGCCTGATTTTTAACTTACTGCTAGAACATGCTTAGAAGGGACATTTGGATCATAGTGTTAAATATTTTATAACATGTATTTCTGTTTTATGCTATAAATCACAGGAGGTTCTCTAATTACCCAATGAAGCTGCCTTTTTGAAATTATGAGACTCTTATGCTTAAGCAATAGAAACTTCATTTGTATGAAAACCAAAAGTGCAAATATGAAGCAAGAAATCAGAGAACATAGCTCTAAGTTTACCTTTGCTATACCAGTATTAGAATGTAAGAAAGACCTATGACCTCTTAAACATCATTTTTTCTGGTTGATAAACTGAACCTTCCAGACTCATGTATTGAATTCTATGAAGTTATTTTGAAAATCAAGCAGATGGTGTTAAAAAATATTTGAATGCAGAAAGCATTATACAAGTGTGTTGCTGATTCTGGACATATCATTATATTTACAGGTAGATGAGAATTTTTTTTCTTGTGTTCTTTCTTTTTATTTCTGTGTGATGTTACCAGAAGACAGTTTGCATTTTCATGGATCCACGGGAGTTGTTGGTTGTCATTTGCCTTCTGTCCTTTTTTGGCATTTTGAGACAGGGTTTCTCAGTGTAGCCTTGGCTGTCCTGGACTTGCTGTGCAGACCAGGCTGGCCTCAAACTCAGAGATCCACCTGCCTCTGCCTCCCTGAGTGCTGGGACTTGTCCTTCTATCGATCTTGAACCACTGTTGAATCACTGTTTCTCTGAAGCATAAGCAATAGAGAAGAAAGCCCTTGGAAAATTAATCCAATCAAAAAGTCATATTTGAAAGTGTTTTGTGCATCTTTGAAGCAGGTATTTAATTGTATTTTAAAATATTAACACTTGTACACTTTCTAGGTTTGTGTATTTTTAATAATGCTTATAAGAACATAAATTATGTCACTATGAAAGTTTTGAATATTTATATTGTCAATATTTTTATATCCCCAGGGTGTTTTGTGGGAATGAATTCAGACTGTCCCTCCCCACATGAAGCAGTCTATTTTTACAGTTACAGGTCTAAATCTTACACTACAATCTTTCATCATATCCAAAATGGAGTGACATTAAATGTTGAATATCTAACAGTTTCAAGTAGAGTTACTTGTGTCTACTTGTCAAGCCAAAAAACTGAAATTTAAGGTGAAATTTCATTTTCAGTGGACACCTTTTAATAATATTAATGCTGAATAAAGACTAGAGTCTGGTCTGAAGGATAGGCTGCGGCCCAAACTCAGAACAGAAGTTGGAAGAACAAATGGGAAGGTAAGGTTCCCAAAAGCTGATACTTACACAAGCAAGTTCTACAACTTTGTGTCTCCAAACTCTTGATTACCAGGGGGTGTGTGGGGATGTGCGCATGACTGAGAAATGTGAAAGGATGATAAGCTGGGCTAAGTTGTTTTTACTTTATAAAGAATATTGAGTGAGTGATAAACTGGGCATGGTGACACACACCTTTAATATCAGCACTCTGGAGGCAGAGGCAGACAGATTTCTGTGCGTTTGAGGCCAGCCTGGTCCACGAAGTAAGTTCTAGGATAGCCAGGGCTATATAGAGAGACCCACTTAGTGAGTGATGAGTAGTAAGTCATCCAAGTAAGACTGCCAAACATGTATACCCTTATAACCTTAACCCAAACTTTATCTATATACATATATTTGACCTATTTTTATACATTGTTATAGAGGATGTGGAAGATAATGCCAAAACAGTCAAAATATTTGCTCTAGGCAAAAACATTTTGCCCAGGTGTCTTAGAGACCTGTAATCCCAGCACTCAGGAGGCAGAAGTAGATGGATCTCTGTGAATTTGAAGCCAGTTTGTTCTACAGAACAAGTTCCAGGTCAGCCGAAGTTGCATGGTGAGACCCTGTCTTAAAACAAAAAGACCCCAGACATCTTATTTTATATTAATATGACTACATTTAAATTTATTTAATCTTATTTAAATGCTAATAGATGATGTAGCTACCAAATTAATTACGAAATTTTAAAAATGAATAAAAATATACCCAGTGTACAATAAACTTATGCCTGGCTGAAACTGCTTATCCAAAGTACTGATATTTTCAGAACATGGAATTGTGTGATGGCTCACTGTATGGAAACTTAAACAAGATGTCCAAGTCAGGATGATTTTCAATGTGACCTTTATGTTTTTTGCATCAGCATAGGAGTAAGTAAGAGAGACATTTTGAGTCTGGAAACCTGAGGGTTTTGGTTTCCAAAAGCATTAAGCACTTCACAAGCTTTTTACATCATTGAAAAACTGAATCCTGATTAGTAAAACATTTCAAGAATGATGCTTGTTTTTATGCTGCCCTTGGTTCAATGAAATGCAGAACCTCTGTACCTCCTGAGCCCTCTGCATTTTATAATTCCTTAGATCTGATGAAATAAAGATGATATAAGCAAGACGAAAAAGATCCATCTGATAAGCTGACTCAATGGTTTTCTCACAGCTGCCCATTAAGAGTTAGACTGGAAATGCAAAGGAAACATCGTCATCTCTGAGGGAAAGAAAGCACTTCCGGCTAGAGCTCCTGTATTTTAAACTAGGGAGTAGCAGGGCCAGGGGTGGTGGTGCACACTGGGGTCCAGAGACAGCAGGGTCATTGCTACAGAGCAAAATCCCTTTATCAGTCAGTCAACAGTAGAACAGATACCCAACCAGAGCTGCTCTTAGAAATCCCATGGGTGATGAATAGCCAGTTATGCCTCAGAACCTTTCCAAACCTCAAATGTTTCCACCAATCTTTTCCTGGGCACTCAGTCTTCACCTGTGTGACTTGGTACTTCTATAGCATCAGGCCTGGGTCATGAGCTGTTGCAATCGGCATCAATCACTACAGATTCTAGTTCACTTGCTGCATACAATAATGCTAAAAAGTAAAACAAAAAGATTTTTAAGACATATTACAAAAGAATGTAGCTTATTATCTCTCTAGGTAAAAAATTTGTTCCTCTTAAAGCAGTGCCTAACACGTTGTAACTGTGACAATCAATGACCACTAGCAAGGATATGGTGTTGAATTATGTCTTTTAACTGTGAGTTCCACATATTTAATTTTAACTTAAACATTCCATGGGAGAATAAATGTTTTGCTGCCATCATCTCTTGGTATTTTTTCCAGAATGACGAGAAGAGTAAAATATGGTATAAACTCGATGTATGTTATCAATACTACCTGTTTTAAAATGAAGATTGTCACGAAAACCTTCAAAACTGTGAACTAAAATAAACCATTTAACAAGCTAATTACTCAAATGTTTTGTTATAGAAAGAGAAAGCTGAAAACATTCCTGATCACACATATTTCATTTCTCTACTATATAAAGTAAACCTTTTGGTTATTTTTCTATTTTACAACCAGGACATTAATAAGTCAGGGCTAGACAAAGAAACAGAACCAGCATTATGCTTACAAATGAAGATGTTTATTATGTTGTGCTTGTTACATAGCCAATTTGAGCCCCACTTCTCTCGTGGAGGGTGTCCATTCCAAAATCTTCAGGATGGAGATTCAAAAAGACTACTACTGCAGTTGGACTCCAAAGGCCATCTGCCTAGAAACAATCAAAAAAGCCAATCTTGTCAGTGAAGTCCAAAGGTGGTCATCTGGAAAACTCCACTTTGCTCAGAGCAGCTTCTTCATTCCATTTAGTCCTTCGATTGATTCGATGACAACCACCCACATTACGAAGGTTGATATACTCCACTCAAAGTCCACTGATTTATATGTTAGCATCCTCTGCGGGGCACTCAGGAGGAAGAGGCACACAGATCTGAGTGAGCCTGTCTACACAGTGAGGTCCAAGATGGCCAGGTCTATGTAGAGACCCTGCCTTAAAAAATATACAAGAAAAAGTTAATCTCCATACACTTGAACAGAAACATCTAGAATAATCACTGATGTCATGGCTCAGCAAGGCTGACACATTAAATTAGCCACCTTTAAACCTAGAAAAACAAATATTCTCATTTATATGTAAAATCTAAAACAATAGAGCTCATAAAATCAGAGATAAGAATGTTGATTGTCAAAGGCTAGCAATGGGAGGAAATGGAGACATTATAGACCAAAATATACAATCATTCAATTAGATAAGAGGGATGAACAATATATATGATGATGGATATGTGCTTTAGATTGATGCAATAATTTCACAGTATGTACATATGTCATGGCATCTCTTTGTACCTCATAAATGTATGTAGTTTAATTAATACTCATTTTTTTTTCTTTTGATTTTTTTGGTTGTCGATTGTCCTCTGTCCTTTTTGGTTTTTCGAGACAGGGTTTCTCTGTGTAGCCTTGGCTATCTTGGAACTCTCTCTGTAGACCAAGAAGGCCTTCAACTCACAGAGATCCTTCTGCCTCTGCCTCCCAAGTGGCAGAATTAAAGGTGTGTGCTGTATATCCCAATATTCAATTTTAAAAAGCTGGCCATCACAGATACCATGTCTCATCACTGTTCTATGATACTGCACAACAGCCTCACCTGGCTGCTCTCTGAACTTGATATACATTATGACTGTAACCAAAAGGTCATTAAGGGCTGCCACATAGTCTCTATTAATAAGTCTTGCTTGCCATTCATATCAGGAAGCCTGTGTAATGACCTCTCCTATCACCAGCCTTGGCCTACAGAAGAGAGCTACAGTGACCTTTTTGGAGAGAGAGAGAAAATGCCTTTTTTACTAGTATACTCTTCAGTGCCCTTTCTGCAGAACATAGATATTTGTAGAACTTCTCACTTTACATCCATTGAGCATGCTCAATTTTCTGGGCCTGCTGAGCCTTTTTTCTATTGTCATGGCAAGTCTAGCATTCCAACTGCAGTTAACATGGACAGCATTCCCTACCTTCCAGAGGTCATCCTGGAAAAAAGTTGGCACTATCTTCCTGGGATTCTTGTCGGAGTATTAAATCTAATATTCCTGAATATGCTCTCAAAATTAAGAAAATCTCCCTTATTTGACCCACCCATGCCAACTTTTTCCCTGGCCTTCTAATCAAGCGCCCCCCCCCCTCACCCTCCAAAAAAGCAGTGGCACCAGGTGGTGGTGGTGTACAAATGTGTTTCTGGCAATGTATACATGTGTACCACATGTGCCTGGTGTCCATGGAGGTCAGAAGAGGGCTTTGGATCCCCTCCATGGACACCAGGCACATGTGGTACACATGTGAGCCACGTGGGTGCATGGAATTGAACCTGTGTATTCTGAAAGAGCAACAAGTACTCTTAACTGCCGAGATATTTCGGCAGCTCCTCTTGAAAATACCTTTTAATTGGCTTGTCAAGTTTCTGTTTTTAAAAAATGAAGTATTTTATTGGAATTTTAATAAACATACAGATTGATTTGGGAGGAATCATGTCAAAGATAAATGTGACAAGATGTCCCTGCTGGTTTGCGCTGATTTCCTTCTAAACCACAGAAGTTGAAGGGGAAGTTGTGCTTCTTCCGCTTCTCCATCTGTGATGGAGAAAATGTTTGTTTTTTGTTTTTTTTTAATCTATCTATCTATTTTTAATTTTAACATTTTTATTTTATATTAATCACAGGTTATATACTTTGTATCCCAGCCGTAGCCCCCTCCCATATTCCTTCCCTATCCCCCCCTTCCCTCCCTCATCTCCTCCCTTCCCCTTTCCAAGTCCACTGATAGGGGAGGACCTCTTCCCCTTCCATCTAACTCTAGCTTATCAGGTCTCTTCAGGAATGGCTGCAATGTCCTCTTCTGTGGCCTAGCAAGGCTGCTCCTCCCTCAGGGGGCGGGGAGGTCGAAGAGCCAGCCATTGAGTTCATGTCCAAAATAGTCCGTTCCCCTTACTAGTATATCCACTTGGGTGTTGAGCTACAATTTGCTACATATAAGCAGGGGTTCTAGGTTATAACCATACATGGTCCTTGGTTGGAGAGACAGTCTCATAAAAGACCCCTGTGCCCTGATATATTTGGTCCTTGCAGAGCTCCTGTCATACTAACTCCCCCTCTTTCATATGATTCCCTGCACTCTGCCAAAGGGTTGGTTAACAGACGACAGGGAGCTGGGTGCGTTTGTGTTCACCTGTAATCCCAGCACTCAGGAGGCAGAGGCAGACAGATCTCTGTGAGTTCAAGGCCAGCCTGGTCTACAAAGTGAGTCCAGGACAGCCAAGTGTACACAGGGAAACTCTGTCTTGAAAAATAAAAAACCAAAAAGACCAATACATACATACATATGAGAAGGGGAGAAATGACCCTTTGAAGATATAGTGCCCATTGCGGCTTTACCACCACAGTGTAAATGCCTTAAGCCTTATTTTTTCCAGTTATGCCTGTTCTCAATTCTTTTCACTTACAATTACACTTTCTGAAATCATCAGTACATTGTACTTACTACAGACAGCCAACTAAATGAAGCTCAGTGAAGCAGGAGTCTCGAGCAGAACTGATCCTGTTTCAACAACGAAGCAGGGTTGGACGACTAAAAGAACAGTACAGAAAGGAAGAGGGGTCTGTGAGATGGCTCTGGGGAAAGCTACTTGCTTCCAGTCATTGCAACATGAGCTCAATCCTAGGGATCTACATAGAAAAGAGAACAGATTCTTCAAGTTGGCCTTTGACTTCCACATATGCACTGCAGTCGGTATACAAGCGTATACACAAAAGGGAGCTGAATGTGCTAACACACACCTGTAATTTCAGCATTGGAAAGGTAGAAAAAAATTTACCAAAAGTTCCATGCAAACCAGGGCTACACAGTGAGATCCTTTCTTAAAAACTAGTAGAGGAAGTGGCAATTAATATGACCTCATTGCCTAGACCTATGAAACCTGCCAATGTTTTAATTGTATAGGTAATGTCCCGGCTAATTTTAAGTCAACTTGGCACAAGCTAGAGTCATCTTAGAGAAAGGAGCTTCACCTGAAAAAATGCTTCTGTGAGATCTGGTTGTATACAAGCCTGTTGGATTCTTCTAAATTAGTGACGGGAGAGGGCCCGGCTCTCACATTGTGGGTGGGGCACTCCTAGGCTGGTGATCCTGAGCTCTATTAGAAAGCAGGCTGTGAAAACCATGAGGAGGAGCACACACCTGTAATCACAGAACACTTGGCAAGGCAGAAGCAGATAGATCTCTGTGAGTTCGAGGCCAGCCTGGTATACAAAGTGTGTCCAGACAGCCTAAGGCTGTTACACAGAGAACTCCTGTCTCGTCTCGAAAAACCAAAAAAGAAAGGAAGGAAGGAGGAAGGAAGGAAGAAACAAAGAAAAGGAAAGAGAAAACCATGAGGAGTAAGCCTGTAAGCAACACTCCTCCATGGCCTCTTCATCACCTCTGGCCTCCAAATTCCCACTCAATTTGAGTTCCTGCATTGGCTTCCCTCAATGGAGTGTGTGACTTATCTAAGTGAAATACCTCCCTGCAAAGTTTCCTGTTGGTCATGGTGCTTCATCACAGCAACAGTAGCTCTAACTAAGACAGGTAAGTAACTTATTAAGTATCAAAAATAAAATACAGACCACAGTCATTGCACTTTCACTAACTACCATTGTACTTGGGCACAAGTACAATGGAAAACTTTAGATTTAATTCTCTCAAGAAATTGAGGTCTGGAGATTGGAGCAATGCTTCCGTGGCTGAGAGCAGTGGCTGCTCTTCCGGAGGACCACATGGTGGCTTCCAACCATCTGTAACAGCAGTCCCAAAGTTTCTGTACCCTTTTATGACCTGGAGGTCATTACACACATGTATTCCACATCTATACAGGTAAAACACCTGTACACACAGAATAATATAATCAAATAATTCTTTTGGTTTTTCGAGACAGGGTTTCTCTGTGTAGCCTTGGCTGTCCTGGACTTGCTTTGTAGACCAGGCTAGCCTTGAACTCACAGTAATCCGCCTGCCTCTACCTCCCTGAGTACTGGGATTACAGGCGTGCACCACCACCTGGCTAATAAAATAATTTTTAAAATAAATTTAGTTCTGTATAGTTAAAAATCTCTAAATCCCATTAACAAAATATTGCTTTCCTTTGGTCTATTCTTATTTTGAAAAATCTTAACAGAATTTTAAACAAATTTATATAGTTTATTTCTTTTCTTTTTCTTCTTCTTTCTTCTTCTTGTTTTGGAGGGGGTAGGATTCTCTAACAGCCCTAGCTTTCCTGGACTGGCTCTATAAACCAGGTTGGCCTTGAAGTCACAGAAATCCACCTGTGGACACCATGATGCCCTGCTCTATTTTTGTTTGTTTATTTTCTATTTAATGCTAATTAGACTAGCTAAAGTTGTTTGGATTTTTGTGGAACTAAAAGGTAGGCAATTAGTTGTGCAGTTATGGATAAGAAAACAAGCATGAGAGGTGCCGGCACTTATTAACTCCTAGCACCTGGCAGGCTGAAGCAGGTAGACCTCTGAGTTACAGGCCGGTCAGGGCTATGTAGAGAAGCCCCGTCTCAACACTCCACCTGACCCAGCAAAACAAGCAGTGCTGGAAGTGTGTTTCTTTGAATTTTTCCTCTTATTGTCTCAAGTTCTGGTGCCCACAGAAGTTGTTATACCGCGGTGATACCGGAAGTAGCATTTGGAAGGCTCACCATCTCAATTGTTGCAAGCTGAACAGTGGCCACTGGAGGGTAGCAGAGTGCCAGGTTGAAGGCCACAGCCCTAAAATTCCTGACTTGCCTGTAGCTCCTTGAGAAGGGTTAGGCCTGATTTGGACACTGAACCAAAGGGGTCTAGAGCATAAACAAATGGATCAAATAGAAACATCAGAAAACCCAGAACAATCTCCAGCTTTATCACTTCTCTTCTACAGGAAGAGAGCTAGGGGACATCAGGAGAATAAGGCAGGAAGTCCACCTTTGTGTGGATAAGAGGCAGAGAGGAATTAGTCTTGGGTGAGGTCGCCTCTGGGGAATAAAGAACAATTAGGTTTGGGAGAGAGGTTTTGTTTTGCAGACTAAGATTCACATCTGGAGCCTTTTTGCCTTTCTTTTCTTTGATGCTTTTCTCCTGAAATCATCCTTCAGACAGAATAAGAATTCAGTCAGAAGCTGGCACCTCAGTTATGTCAATCACCCATACTGTGGTGGAAGATAATTAGTTTCCGAGGAAGTTCACATGCTGCCAAGCTGGTGAACACGAAAGGTCAGGTGAAACATGTTTGTTATCGAAAACCATGTAAGTGGTCCATGGGTTTTCAAGTTGTGATACTCTGGTTTGTTTCTGTAATATTTGGAACTTTTAAACATTTTTTGAATATTTCAGCCTTTGAAGATTGCTTCCTGCCACATAAATAGTATTATTGGTTAATAGTAGTTCATGAAGAACTTTGAAAGAATTGATGACTATCCAACAGTTACTTTGAAAAGATTAGCCACAAAGTGGTCAGCTCCCTGTTAGCCTATGCCAACCTGGACCCTGGCCATCTTCTAGCAAGGGGCAGGCGAAATGCCAAACTTGTAGTGCCCAAAGCGTTATGTTACTCATCAGAGGAAATGAGGTTACCCTCAGGACACCCCTCATTTAGACACTTGGAAACTATCTCTCTTCCAATACTATCTTCCTATCTTCACCTACAGCCTATACCTGCAAACACTTCCAAGTTTCCAAGTTGCCCTGACCCGCGGGACCTAGTTATTCGTGGGGTCCGAGGGGAGCCAAGCCTGAAAGAAAAACGGGCGGGAAAGAGGGACGAGACCAAGCAGTTTCCTTGTCAAGGTCTCGTTTAATGGGGTGAAAAGTATCAGTTTAAAAGCAGAGAAAGGAAGGAGCAGGGAGGGGGAAGGTAAAATTCCTGTGAGAGGAGCTGTTCCGCCTGGGCAGCTCCTGATCTTGGAATGTCGCTCCACCTGGGAGCTTCCTTATCTCTGGAATGTCTGGTTCCAACTACTTGGCTGTTGTCTTCGGGGGTCAGCAATTCTCAGCGAGGGGAGCCTTTTACTCTAAGCCATATTTGTTCCCAACATCTCCCCTTCTCTCAATCCAAAAAGGGCAAAGCTCCTGTCTTCATTAGAGTCTCCGCAGCCATTTTTGGAGCTGGCTCTGAGGGGAACTCTGAGCCAGCCGAGAGAAATCAAGGGCAGATGAGGGCAAGCTCAGGGGCTCCTCACAAGGATCTTGGTCAGCCTCAGTTGTAGCGAGCTGATGGTAGTGGACCGACACCGGCTGCCTAGTGGCCGACTCGACCTGTCCTTTAACAAAATCAGTTAATCTTTTAAATGCCCAGGGTCCAAACGAGAGGAGAAGTAGAAGGCCAACAAAGGGGCCAAGAATGGAGGGAAGGAGAGTCGTAAAAGGGGGGGAAGTAGAAAACCAATTTTGATACCATGCCTCACTTTTTTGTCTCTCTAACTGTCGCTTTTTAAGATTTTCTTCTACCCGTCTAATGCTATCTCTAACTAGTCCTGTCTTGTCTGTACAGAAACAGCATTCTTCTTTTTTTTTTTAAATAATTTATTTAATTTTATTTTGTGTGCATTAGTGTGAAGGTGTCAGACCCTTTAGAATTGGGATACAGACAGTTGTGAGCTGCCATATGGATGCTGGGAATTGAACCCGGGTCCTTTGGAAGAACAGACAGTGCTGTTAACCACTGAGCCATCTCTCCAGCCCCAGCATTCTTCTTTTAATGCTGCACAAAGGCCTCCTTCCTTGAGAAAGACAAGGTCTAGGCCTCTTCTATTTTACAAAAACACTTCTGAAAGGGAAGCTAGGGAGTCCGATAGGTCTTTGATGCCTTCCTTTAGGTTTGTTATGTCTACATCAACAACTCTGGCTAGCTCATTGAAGTGCTGTCCAGAGGTGACTAGGGAGGCAATCCCGGTCCCCGCACCCGCAGCTCCAAGGCCCAAAAGAATGGTGAGTGTTATAGCAGTCATGGGCTCTCTTTTGGGTCTATGCAGAGATGAATCTTTTTGTTCCTAAAAGGTAAGAAATTCCCCAGATGAATGAACAGTGAGGCGAGGGAGAACCTTAACTAACACACAAAAATCTTTATGAGCTAGAAATGTAGGGGTATAGACATATGTAGTCAACCCGGAGGAACAGGCAAAAAAATGAATCATTGGGAGCAGCAAAAACCCAAAAGGAAGCATTAACAATTACAGAGGAATTGCAAATGTCACTAAGAGAAGCAGGGGGAATCATCCTAGGTCCCAAGAGGCATAAACCTATGCCAGAAACGCTCTCAAGGGTAAGACCTCGCTCGTCCCGGAGCAGGAAGCCAGCGTAGCTCTTTGGATTCATTGGTGGGTCTAATGGTCCCAAATGAAGCAATTCCTTCATAAAAAGGAGGTTGTGGGGATTTTGGTCTAATAATTTAACTTTTAACAGGCCATTAAATCTTTCAATGGCTCCTGCAGCTGTTGGAGTATATGCCTTATGGAAATCCCATTGTATGTTAAGTCGTTTAGCTATTCTTTGAATGTCTTTACCTATAAAATGTGTTCCTTGATCTGATTGTATTACTTCCGGTGTTCCTAGTATGGTGCACCATGTTAATATTGTTAAAATTGCACCTTGTTGATCTGGATGTGGTGATGCACTTGCTAGTCCCAATCCTGTACATATATCCACCACTGTACATGCATATTTACTTTTAAATTTTGACAAGGGTCCAATAGTCAATCTGTACTATCTTATTTAAATGTAGTTTGTGTCCTACAATTTCTCTATAATTATGTCTAAATCTTATTTGTGATGCTGGACAATCCTTACATTGCTGTAATGCCCATTTAATATCTGTTCTATTTGCCTTAAGATTCCTCTGTCTAAACCATTGCTCCATGGCATGTTGTCCTATGTGTCCTATGCTCTTGTGTAAATATAAAATTTCTTCTCTACTTATAGGGATACCTGTATGTCTGGCTCTTGTATTTTCCAATTTTGTTTTAATTTAATCTTTCCATCCCTGTTCTCTCTTACTTCCCATGCTGGTTTTAGCTTAATTACCTGTAATACTTTGTTTGTCTATATCATTATTTTTGGAAGTTTTATCTTGCTTCTTTGTATGTGCATCTACATGGGTTACTCTAATCTTTACCTGCTTGGCTATCTCATCTAATTCTATCCATGCTTCTTTGGACCAAATATTTTTACCTTCTAACTTTCATCCAGCTAACTTCCATTTTCCTGACCAAAGAGCTATTCCATTAGCTACACACCAGGAGTCTGTAAATATATACAGGTATTTTTTTTTATTTTCTTTAAGAGATTGTCTGGCAGCTAATAATGCTGCTATGACTTCTACATGTTGAGCTGACCTTTCTGTACCTTGTTCAGATATCACCATGCCATCCCCTGGTCTATAGGCTACTGCTTTCCAGTGCATATTATTGTTCATGGTGGTTGATGAACCATCTGTGAACCAGGCATTAACCAGAGTGGGGGAGTATTCCTCTGTACCCCATTGCCCCACTGGGGTCTGTTTCTGGGGAGGGGAGATGTTTGGGAAGGTCATGCCTTCTGGAGTCATGGGGCTGTCGGTCTGTAGTATCGACTCCGACATCTTTGACGCCGTCCCCTTTGCATACAGAGGTACAACCCGAAGGAATTCCGACAGGTACCGTTTCCATTGCAGTACCTTTCCTTCCGTGGGTAGACCAGCCGACACCTCTCCTGGTGCCTATACCCAATCTAGAAAGGGTATCGGTGTTCGGATTGTCACCGAGTTCTGTCTTAACAGAGATTGCACTGTTGTTATGCCCTCATATAAGGTCCATATTGTTTTTTCAAACAGCGAATATTTGTTTTCTGACCATGGGAATTTTTTGGTGTAAAATCCAATTGGCCTTAGCACATTTTTATTTTTTGCAAAGATGTTCCAATTACCATATGCATGCATACATAGTATATCAATAATAACTTCAACATTTTCCTGTATATATGTCAGAGCCTGGTATTGTTTAATATATTCTAATATTAACTTTACTGCATCTTTCTATTCTTTGGTCCATATAAAGTCCTGTGCTTTCCTTGTTATTTTATACAATGGTTGTAAGATTACTTGTAAATATGGGATATGCTGTCTCCAAAAGCCAAACAATCCTATTAGGTGTTGTACTTCTGTTTTATTTATAGGTACCTTAAGTGTTTATAATTTATTTATCACTTCCTTTGGTGTTTTTAGTCCATCTGTTGACCAGTGGACTCCTAAAAATTTAACCTCTTGTGTTACTGCTTGAATTTTATCCTTATTAATTGTCCATCCCTGATCTCTAAGGTGTTGGATTAGCCTCTCTAGTGTATCCTGTACTTCCTCCTTTTCCTTTCCAAAAAAATTATAATATCATCTATATATGTTAAAACAGTTGCCTTTGAATCTTTAAAATCCTGTAGTGTTAATTATAAAGTATTATGGGCTATTACTGGGCTATTTAAAAAACCCTGTGGTAATCTCAAAAATTTGTATTGCTGCCCTTGCAGAGAGAAAGTAGTTATCTCTTGGCTATCTGGGTGCAGTGGGATTCCAAAGAACATATCTGACAAGTCCACAGCTGCTAGCCATTTGGGTGTGGCCTGCCTTATCTGTAAGAATGTGTCCTCTACATCTGGCAAGTTTTCTGGCATTTTAGGGTTAATTTTATTATTTTTTTTTATAATCCACTGTTCCCATTAATCTATCCTTATTTATATTTTGCACTCTCTTTACTAATATTGCTGGTATCTCTCCTTTAGGTGCCTGTTTAATAATAGGATTTACTACTAGAGGATCCACTAAAGGTACCTTTACTTTTGTAGGTTTTATCCCTATCCTATCCTGAGTTGTTTGAGCTATTCCTTTCCATTTTTCTTCCTCATTCTCAGGTGGTTGGCCTGTGACTGGGGTAATTTCTATGCCCTTTATTCTCCTAATTAACTGTTTCATTTCCAAATCACTATGGCGAGGCTGTATAAAAATTTAATCTTTTTTCTTTTGTAAATACCAGACCAGGTTTGACTTTGGTGGGTTTGAGATAATTTTTTTAACCAATTTCTGCTTTTCTTTTAATTCTTTTGGCCAACCAATGCCTCATTTATCTCTATGGTATCCAATAGTCTCCGGCTCTTGACCTGCACCTATATCTTTGGCCTTCTTCCTCCAGACCAGAAGTCTGGAGTTGGGTTCCGGCGTCCTTACCAGCTCAAAGCCAGGTGTTAGTCACTTCCAGCCTACTGCGTCCCAATTACCTCTTCCTCCAGTCTCATACGAAATTTTTTTTTTTTCTTTTTTTCGCAGAGATCTGGGGTAAGGCACGGGTGTCAGTTGTAACTTGAAGTTAGGCTCCCAGAATTCACTGAAACAATATTGGATTGCCTTTTTCCCCCTCTTCCTTTAATAATGGGGGGGGTGGGCTATATTAACATATTGGCTAAAAGTAACATCTGCCGACTATGCCAGTTTGTCACGAGCGCTTAATTATGCCGGAGGACTTTAACCAAGAAGCCTCTCTAGGGCGGTAAGATATTGATAAGAGCCAACGCCAGAATAATTTTGAATGCTGCTTTAATCACACAAATCACACAAATATCTAAGCATTGCATAGCACATTATACATCTCATAGGGGATACAACCTGACCACAGGTACAGGCTCGAACACGTTGCCTCCGGTGTTATGGTGTTTCAGTGTCTTCTAGGTCCCGGAACTTCACAGTTCCCGCTGGACCTCAGGTGCATCTTCTGCTGACTGGATGGGCCTCAGAGCTTCTCTGCTCCAGACAGGCCTCAGTTGTCAAGGAAGCTGCGGTTACTGGGGAGCCACCTTCCAGGGCCCGTCTGATAAGGGGGTCCTCACAGGACTGGCTTGTTAAGGTAGTCTGGGCTTTTCATGCAGCCATTCAGGAATGGGCTGGTTATTGGCGATCTTGCGGCTTCCTCACTTAAGAGTTCAGTCCGTCGCAACTACATAGGCTCAGGCTGCAGTTTTTATACATTTTTTAGGGCATAGTTTTAGCTTATCATACCTCCACACGCACCAGCTGTTAATCAGCTGGCATTACCTAATTCCATTACCTAATGCCTTAAGGGCGTTAACTTCTATACTTTATTTTTTAAAACATCACATACCCTGGCTATTAGTCTACTGATATTGTTTAATTTTACTACTTAATGCCTTAAAAGAAATGTTTATTACTGTTACCAAGAATATCTTCTAATCCAACTCTGACAGCTTTGCTGTCTTACAAACTCTTTACAGAGTAATAATTTATTGAGATAGACTCCAACCTATCTCATTTGGGAAGATTAATCTCTGGTCCTTCTACAACAAACCAAGGACAAACTTCCGACACAAAGATGAAAAACGTAATTAGATCCTTCTTTTTAACTCTAATTCCTCTTTCCCTGAGAGAGGCCTTAAGGTCACAAATGAAGACCACCTCTTTTTATAATTTTTGGCCCATTTTTATAGACGGAGATGTCACTTACCAAACGTGTCTTTTTCCTGTGAGCGGTGAGAACGCAGGTTTCATGAATTGCCATCGAAAGTCACTTTCGGTTTACAGCGGCCTTGACGCTGGCAACCCAGGTCCATCTTTTGAGGGTCCATCTCTTGAAGGTCTCCGTCTGGCAGTGGTTCCTACCTCAGCCCCACGTTGGGCGCCACCTGCTCCGACCCGCGGGACCTAGTTATTAGTGGGGTCTGAGGGGAGCCAGGCCTGAAAGAAAAACGGGCGGGAAAGAGGGACGAGACCAAGCAGTTTCCTTGTCAAGGTCTCATTTAATGGGGTGAAAAGTATCAGTTTAAAAGCACAGAAAGGAAGGAGCAGGGAGGGGGAAGGTAAAATTCCTGTGAGAGGAGCTGTTCCGCCTGGGCAGCTCCTGATCTTGGAATGTCGCTCCACCTGGGAGCTTCCTTATCTCTGGAATGTCTGGTTCCAACTACATGGCTGTTGTCTTCGGGGGTCAGCAATTCTCAGCGAGGGGAGCCTTTTACTCTAAGCCATATTCGTTCCCAACACCAAGTGAAGTGTGGTTGCCTCAATGTCACTGCTTTTTCTGCAACCTTTTCTAAAATGGTCCATGTAGCACCAAGCTTGGGGTTGTTGTGGGGACTTCTTTGCTTTTCATTGCCACTTCTAAGTCACATTATCTTCCCCTCATCTGTTAAAAACCCAAAACTATATCTTTTGTTGTTTTGTTTTGGCACAAGGTTTTCCTATGCAGCCCAGGCTCATAGCCTCAACCCCCGGAACTGTGCCTCTGCTTCCTAAGTGCTAGGATTAAAGGTATGCATTCGCTATCACCACCAAGCCCTTGATATGGACCTTGATGCTATTCTAAGAAATGATATGTTCATATCATATGGTGCATAGTGGCAAGACTGTTAGGAGTATAAACAACTAATTTCCAATTGGATTTAGATCTGCTCCACAAGAGAAAATTTAAAATGTTGTAAGCCATGATAAAAAGCCAATGGCTGGGAAGGTCTTAGGCCCCAGTGGGAAAGCAACTGCTATTGTGTTAAATGGGTATAATGGGCCTATTAAATTCCCTTCTAAACATCTGTAATTATACATATAATTACTGCTGCTGTCAGCTTGGTTTGTCCTGGAGGGATTTTTTTCCCTGCAGTGTATTGCAGAGACTCATTAACCAGTTAGTTAAACTCCTGTGGATAACTGTTGTTGTGGCATAGTGACCAATGTTCAGTTTCCAGTGGAAGAAAATGATCAGGAACCTACAGCATCCCCTCCCCTCCAAATATAAGCTCAGAGAACATCATAGAGGGAGGATGGAAAGAATATAAGACAGAGGAAGGGATGGCATGTTGTGTAGCTACTTCCTTATTGAAACATTTCTTCCTAAAGGGAGAAGAGAGGCTAATGAGACTCAGGAATCAACACTTTGAAAGCTCAAGGGTTAGGAACACTTAAAGTTGCAGAAAACCCTTGTTCTATATGGTCTAGATATGATCTACAATGGCTGTACTTTCTATTTTGAATAAGCAAGTTTATTAAATATGCAGCAAAGAAAAGTAAAAGAATAAGTAGAAAGCAGTAGATAACATCCAGTAACTGGAGCAGCCCACCTGAGAAAGAAAAAGGAAACTCCATCAAATCCAGGGCTCACAAACGTTCAACAGGTATCAACTGTGAAAGTTCCACTTAGGCCATCAACTGGAGTTCCCACCTGACAGTCCTAGGCAAAGCAGAATGTCTACAGTAAAAAGATTCCAAGTAAAACAACAAATAGCAAATAACATCCTGAAGTCCAGTGCTTACAAATAACCAGTAGAAGTTTGCTGAGGAAATTGAGGCAGACAGAGTTTCTGGTTGAACTTTCTCTCCATGGATGTGCTGCCCATGGCTGAAGTTCAGCTTCCTATCCCCACCTATTTTAGAATTTTTTACTGCTGTGAAGAGACACCATGGCCATGGCAATTCTTACAAAGAAAAACATTTGATTAGGGCTGGCTTACAGGTTCAGAGGTTTAGTCCATTGTCATCATGGCGGGAAGCATGGCAGCACACAGGCAGACATGGTGCTGGAGAAGGAGCTGAGAGTTCTGCATCTGGATCAGCAGGCAGCAAGGAGAGTATACCACTGTGCCTGACTTGAGTTTCTGAAACATTCCTCCAAGACCATACCTACTTTCTATATGCTCTCAAAGACACATTTTTTTTCAATAGTCTTAGGAATTTGCTATTTTCCTTTCTCCTTGTTCCAGCTAGGGCGCTAACTTTGGAGGAAATAGGGAAGGCCTTCTAACAAGCTTAAATATCACACAACACGTTGCCAGTATAATGAACATTGTATTTATGAATCCCCAAGATGTATCAGGCCCTTCCTAAAGGCTATAGATGCAGTAACAGCAGTAACTATTGCTGAGGGAAACTCTCTTACCTAATTGCAAATTGTGCAGGAAGCACTGAGGGTAAATCATTTATGAGTCCTCACCCATGGTGGGGTGGGCTTTTCAGTGATGAAACAACCTTTGAGTCAACCATATTTCTATAAGTAACTCCAAGAAACTTATGGCTCACTGAGCTAGACTTGGGTGGAGTTTTCTTTGGTCTCTTGTCAGTACCCTGTTTGGGGTAAATGGATGTTTGTTTAGATTCCCTGAAAAAAAAGTCACACAACAGTGACTCTTCATTACCCTAGCAAGTGTAATACCTTATAGATTGGTACACTAAACATGATCCTTTTTTTCAAAAAGAACATGAATCTGAGAAAATTTCCCCTTTCTTAAAAACCAAGATTTATTTTACTTTTATTTATGTGTATCTCTCCATGTGTATGTGCCTGTGAGGCCCTCAGAAGCCAGAAGCTCTAGATCCCCATAGAACTGGAATTATGGTTGTGAGCTGCCCAATGTGGATGCTGGGAACAGAATTCAGGGATCCTCTCAGAGAGCAGTATGTGCTCTTTATCCCTGAATCATCTCTCTGGTCCATTCTCCCTTCTATTTCTGCATCATCTGCTTTCTTTCCCCTTAACTGTTCTTCTCACATGTGAAGTTTAATTAGTATTTAAGGTCTCTACAAGGAGTGATAAATTCTAGCATTCAATGTATTAATCTATTAAAATGTTTATCAGCTAAGGTAGTGGCCTACTCCTTTAATCCCAGCACTCAGGAGGCAGAGGCAGGTATGAGTATAGCCTGGTCTGTGAGAGTTCTAGGATGGCCAGGGATACACAGAGAAGCCCTGTCTCAAACAACAACAAAAAACAAAACCAAAAATGTATAGAATCATAGCTTTCATGTCTTACATATAGTAAGCATTATACACTTTAGCTCTTACTACACTGAATGCCTGTATATATAAATTATACATTGTGTTTTTACATTATATTTAATCTTTAAACTTTTAATTTTTAAATTTTATGTGTATGAGTTTTTGCCAGCATGTACATTTGTGTACCATGTGTATGCCTGGTGCCTGTAGCCAGGGACCACTTGTGAGGCCCCTACAGGTGCTGGAAATCAAACCGAAGTCCTCTGGAAGAGCAGCCAAGTGCTCTTAAGGACTGGGCCTTATCTCTGGCTTGACAGTGCTGTCCCACATCTTTAATCCCAGCACTGGGAAGGCAGAAGCAGGCGGGTCTCTGATATACAGATCCACTTCCAGTACATCCAGGGAGGCACAGAGAATCTCTGTCAAAACAAAACAAAACAAAACAACAAAACTTTCAAGTACATTAAATAACAGCTAACCTGTGAGATCCCTATATAATTTATATGCTCTTCCCTTGATCGTTGACATGTCATCTGAAGCGACACAATTCGGAGAAAATAGGGATGCTGTAGTTTATCTTTGAAGGAATCCACCTTTAAAAGTCACTTCTTGGGGCTGGAGAGACGGTTCAGTGGTTAAGAGCACTGGCTGCCCTTCCAGACGTCTTGAGTTCAATTCCCAGCAACCACTTGGTGGCTCACAACCGTGTATAACGAGATGTGACTTTTTGGCATGCAGGTGTATGTACAGATAGAGCACTCACATACATGAAAATAACTGAATCTGGAAAAAGAAATCACTTCTTGGGCAAGCCTGGCATTTTCAGCAGAATGGTAATAGTTAACACGTGTGTGCATTCACTCACAAATATTTAGCCCGGGAGCCTTCGCCCAGTCAAGTAGTCTTCAGGAGGACAGCTCCAGGCTAATGTAATCCGGTGCTCTGAAGAGCGATCCCCGGATCTGCAGCGAGCGGGTCAAGGCGGAGCCGGCTCCAGCCAGCAGAGGGCGCGCGCCCGCCCTCCGCACCCAGCAGCTCGCAGTCGCCCGGGTTGCTCCGAGCACGGCCCCGCCCGCCGCGTCACGTGACGCCGCCACGGAATCCGAGGTGCGGGGGCCTCTGCCCAGATAAAGTCGTTGCCGGCGGCGGCCGCGGGCTGCGACCCCAGAGGCACACCGGGAGGCCAGTCGGGGAGGCCCGGGGAGGTCGATGCTACCCCTTCCCGGTCAGGTCTGCTCCTGGTCCCCTCCCACCACTCGCCACTCGCGTCTCCTTGAGCGTTTGCATGCGCTCTCTCGCGTGGGCAGGCCGCGGTGGCCATGTAGCGGGAAAGCCTGAGGCAGCACGGGTGGCCGGGACGAGCTCAGCGCTGACGGCACGCCGCCCCGGCGTCCCCCGCTGCGGCCCGCGGGGTCCTGCTGGGAACTCCGGCCTCCCGAGGAGGCCTGGCCCCGAGCGCCGCCAAGTCTCGCCGCGTCTCGCGAGAGTCCAAGTTGAAGGAACATGGCGACGTCTAATCTGTTAAAGGTAAGCCCCTGCCTGCAGCCCGGCTTCTGCTCGGCCACCGACGCCCTCAGCCACTGGGGAAGGGCCGCGTTCGGAGTGAGCGGCGAGACGTGAGGGTTTCGGGGTTGTCCACCGCAAGGGGAGCCGGGGTGGCTGTCCCCGAGCACCCCGACGCCGGGCCCTGGCCTCGGGGTCCGGAGGCTCCGGTGGTTCCTCCCGCCGGCTGGCTGACTCGGAGCGATGCTTTCAGGGGACCAACCCAGGTTGGGAACGAGAGCAGTGCTGGGCCCTCGCCGCCCCTGCCATTGTGACTCTTACGGTCCGTTTCTTCCGAATGGAGTGGCAGAGACATCCTAGGAAAAAAAAATCCCAACAAAATGCTACCCAGCAGGTTTCAATGGCCAGGACCCCCCTCCCCCAGTTCCTTAATTTCTGTTCACACTCAGTCTGCAGGAAATGCGAGTCAGACAGCAGTGTCTCCCACTCCACCCCCTTTCTCCCCTTTCTGCGCCTTATACCTTCCCTGCAGTTCTCTCATTCATCACTTCATATTTCCACCTTTTTTTGGTTCCTTGAGGAACTGTCTCCTATCCCTGACTCCCCTTATAGGACGTCGGATGGCACCCAATAAAGGGGTTACCATCGTTTTAGGGTGGAGAGAAAAAAAATTTTTTTAAATCAAAGAAAGCATTGAAAAGCTTTAAATACCAAGAGAGGGGCAGATTCTGTATCATCAGCTAAAAAGTTAGGAAAAGACTGAGGAAGATGGGGCGAGCTCAAGGTACGATTTTTAGTAAAAATCGTGCCCTAAAAGTATTAACTGAAAGGGGGTGGTGATTGCCTGAGGGAAAAAACACCGTGTTCTCAGGCTGTGTAAGCGAATAATAATAAAATAGAAAACACTACCCACTCCACAGGGCAAAAATAAATAAATAAAGGTATTGTAACTTCATGACAATACATTGGAAAAACCAGTAAGTGACTCAGTAAAGTCAGATGCCAGAAATATGCATCTTCAACAACATTATTTTGTTTTATAAAATAGTGACTGCGGGAAAAAGTAGATGTCCTAAATGAATATTATGTAGTATGTGATCAATCTGTCTGTTGCCTTTGAGGCGGATCTTTGTTGCTTTGACTTGCCTTGGTCCTCACTATGTTTACTAGGCTGGTCTCGAACTCAGAGTTTTGCCTGCCTCTGCCTCCAGAGTGCTAGGATTAAAGGTGTACCCCACCAGGCCTGGTTTAGAGTCTGATTTTAGGTAGATAGAACTGTTGTAATATAATGGACTTAAATTCAGGGCTGTTAATACCTTGAGTAGATATAGGGCTTACTGAGGAGTGGCCAAATAAGCCTACTTTTCTTTTCTTTCTTTTTTTTTTTTATTGGTATATTGGGTTATTAATAGAGAAATACCTCTTTTCTCTTTATCAAAGAGAAAATTATTGTGTCCAGTGTTCAGAAAGGAGAAATGTAGGCCAGACAAGAGCACAGTTTGAGTCATTACCAGTTCTACCGTCTGTACCTGAAGCATTTAATCCCACTTTACTTGTAACTTGAAGTAAGGTGGTATTTGTTTTGTTTCATTTGTTTAGGGGTGGGTTTTTGTTTTGTGTTGTACTTTACAGAGTTAAGAGAAATAGCTAGCACATGTTGAGAAAAATAAGATTCAAAACTTTATGAAATTTCCAAGAATCTGATACAATAAGACATGTTTTTATATTGGAATTTTATTTTATTTGGAATTGTGTTTTCTGGTTAGACCAAGTAAGCTGTCATTGGGACTGGGAAATCTTTTGAGTGTAGAAAGATGTGTGTAGTGCATTTTGACATTCAGTTATCAACTGGTTAGGGGAAATTCATCTCTTGATCCCTGTTTGCATGGCTACTCTATATCTGTTTTTTTCCTTTCCTAGTCTATCTGTAGAATAGGTCCAGCAATCTGATAGTACCGTTTCATCTTCTATTTTAGATTACTTCTGACACTTAATTCTGCTTGTTCTTGTTCTTTTGCAGTTGTCATCTGGGCTCAGAGTGCTCATTTTCTTCATTTCCAGTTGATTATTCTACTCCAAACAACAATTGTTCAAATGTTTTCACACCTCTCAGTTCTTAGCACATTACCTAGCAATTGAGACATGAATTTCCCTTGGCCAGTATTGCATATTTTTGTAATTTCTCTTTCAGACAGGGTTTCTCTTTGTAGCCTTGGCTGTCCTGGACTCGCTTTGTAGACCAGACTATCCTCAAACTCACAGAGATCTGCCTGCCTCTACCTCTGCCTCCTCCATGTTATAACAGCTCTTTTTCAATTTACCTTTCACCTGATCTTGTTTAGCCTTGTTTCCCACTTTCCGTCACTTCTGTATAAGAAAGTCGCGTCTCTTGTGTAAATTTAACCAGCACTCGGCTAAGACTTTTGCCCATATGCTGATTTGTAGCTTTTCTTTTTCCTTAATTTACCCACTTGGTTATCTTGAAGCTGTCAGGTGTTAAGAGTGTAGATAATATCCTGATTCCCAAACCAGATTCTTCTTGATAAAGTTCATCTGCTTGTCTGGTATTATTGTTCATATTCTCTGCTTTTTCTCTCTTTTGTGTGATTTTTTTTTCTCTCTCCTTATTTTACTGTTTTCCATAATCACCTGTATTTTACTGACATCCAAATTATTTCTCTGGATTCAGTCTTCACTCTTGTCTATCTTTGTGGGTTGTTTTTGTTTTGCTTTGTGTTTTTTTTTTTTCTGAAGCTCTAGACCAAAATATGGTTTCTGACTCTATCACATTTTTGCTTAACTACAGTACATAGTTCCAGTCATTTGAGACCTTCCCAGTTGGATCATAACAAGAATCTGAAAAAGAACTGAAATATGAAGCACAGCTTTTTCTCAGTTCATTTTATCATTTGGGAAGAAGGAAAATGAAAATATAAATGAGTTTGTCAGCTGTGGTGGCACATGCCTTTAATCCCAGTACTTGGGAGGTGGAGGCAGATCGGTGAGTTAGAGGCCAGTCTGGTCTACAGAGTGAGTCCAAGACAGCCAAGGCTACACAGAAAAACCCTATCTCAAAAAAACTAAAAAAAAAAAAAAGAGAGAGAGAGAAAGTGAGCAATTCTAAGTGTCTAGAATTAATTCATTAGTAAGGTTGTTTATTAGACACCAACATGCAAGGTACCCTGAAGAATACAAAAATGTTTATGATAAAGCCCATGCTCTGTGAGAGTTTGTCATACTCAAGGGGACCCGGTATCAATGGTTTTCTCTAAGGCAGAAGGTTCAGAAATGTTACTGCATGTTGTATGGTGCCTTATAGATTGAGGAAGTATTTTTGATGGGGTGATTGAAGTTGCAGGTTGGAGATGAGCTTTAGGTGTCATCCCCCAGGGGCTGTCCACCTTGTTTTTTGACATAGTGAGTCTTACTTGCCACAACCGAGTCATCGTTTTCTGGATACTTTTTTAAAAATACCTTTCTGAAATTTTTATTAGATTGATTTATTTTATGTGTATGAGTATGTAGGTACACCATGTGTGTACGGTGTTCCCAGGGGTGAGAATAGGGCATTGGACCCGTAGGCACTGGAGGTATAGTTGGTTGTGAAACACCATGTGGGTCTGAGAACTGAGCCCAGGTCCTCAGCAAGACCAAGGGCTCTTGATGGCCGAACCATCTCCCCAACCTCTCAGTACTCTTGTGTAGGTGGTAATAGGGGAAAATTGGGTGGGAATGGAGAAGTAAGTGATGGATTGTGTTGCATCCTTTGTGAATGATGCACTATGGAACTGTTGCATGATAGGAGCCTAGAATCTAAGGAAACAACAGAAGAAATCAGAGCCGGATGTCAGAAGCCTTCAATGTTAGGAAAGTGGCTTTGAAGTGTCATGGATGATGACCAAGATTTGAAAAATATGAGTGCAGAGATTCTGTGAAACTGTTCAACCTGGCTTTGTTTCTTACATATAAAATTACTTCTGTTTTATGTGTATTCACAATCTGACTTGAGGGGTGCTTGTGCTAATTACATGTTCATTAAAACTATGAGTCAATTTAGCTATGAAAAATAAATGTAATTGTGTTGTGAGGTATTGACCAGAGAAGATTGCTTGGACATGTATTTAAGCCAATAGGACATCTTTATTAGCTAGCCAGCAACTACACTGGATATTCGAGATCCCAGTGTAGCCCCAAGCCTTTCTCAGGGTGAGTTTATAAGTAAAAGATCCATGTCCTGGGCTGACATACTTTAGCTGGCAAGGACAGTAGTGGAACTACAGAAGCCAAGAAACGAGGTTAGTACATTTAGACTTCCCCAGAACTATAGACTTCGATGAATTAGGTCTTTATTTTTGTTTTGGCTGGTGGTGTTGTCATGTACTGAGTTTTTAGTCTGAATAGTACTTCTGTTGTGGAATCAGTTACGCTAAAGTCTGGGACCTACTAAGGTCCAGGGCCCTGTGTACAATTGATCAGGCATTTAACCTTTTCTAATATTAGACAGTGATGAACTAGGCAGACAAATGGTCTTTATATAAGATAAACTTTTGTGGAGAAGAAAATCAGTAAGCATATAAGCAACTAACTATAGAAGTATTGAAAAATACTTTGAGGCTAGAGAGCTGATAGCTGTGAGATTGGTTGTTTTTGTGACAAGGTTTCTCTATGTATTCTTAGCTATCCCTGAACTCTCTGGAGGCCATGGTGGCCTTGAACTGGAAGATATCCTCCTACCTTTGCTTCCCAAGTGCTGGGTTTAAAGGTATTTGTCACTACGCCCAGCTGATAGCTGCTTGTTATGTATACAGTGTTTTGTCTGCATGCATACCTGCATACCAGAAGACTGCACCAGGTCTCATTACAGATGGTTGTGAGCCACCATGTGGTTGCTGGGAATTGAACTCGTGACCTCTGGAAGAGCAGCCAAGGCTCTTAAGCTGTCTTGAGCTGTCTCTCCAGCCCCATATAGCTGTTATTTTTTATTAAATGGTTAAGGAATGGTTTTGAGGCAACAGGATTGAGACAGGACCTTATTAACCATGAAACCAGGTATATGTTGACCAGAAGAGTTCTAATTCAGTCAGGAACGTAGTTGGCTAGGAATACAGATGTGATTCTAAGATATGAGTGTTTCAGTTAAGATACAGACCTGAATACTTCTTTTTAAACATCCAAACTTATTAGGAATCTCATTAAAAATTTGTCAGTTTTTAAATTGGGTTGGTAGGAATTGCAGTTTTGAGATGATCATTTGAGGGTGTGAAGCTGCTTCCCTACTCCATACAGATTTAGAGATGTATAATCCGGGTGGGAATAATGAACTAAGTCATTAACAGGAAAACTGTGATTAATGATTAATGGGAATCTTTGAGTATTAACTTAAAACTATTAAATTTGGTGGCTTTACATTAGTGGAAGGGAATTTTAGAGTTCTAGAAGCTGAATATACCAGAATTGGTAAAGAAGTGGGCATATATATCTGTATTGTCTTTCTTTTCTTCCTCTCCTTCCCTCTTTTTTTTTTTTTTTAAACAGGGTCTCATGTAATCCACATTGGCTTGAGTCCTCTATGTAGTCAAGGACAACCCTGAACTTCTGATCTTCCTGTCTTCTCCTCTTAAATACTGAGATTACAGAGATTAAATACTACAGTTTACCGTGCTTATCTGGTGCTAGAGACAGGCCCTTGGGCTTCATATCTTTAGCCCCAAGACAAGTTTTCCTTAGGTAGTTTTCTAGTTGTGTCACTAAAAGCCATTTGGCTCTTGCCTTATGGTAGTAGGTTAGTAGAGGCTTTAGGTTCTGTAGACAAAGCAGAAAAAACACAGGTCAAATACAAGGCAAATACACCAGCAATAGCAAGGATAACTAGGGTTTGTCCAGTCTGTAAATATCTGGGTCTACACTGCTGGATGCTATTTAAAGAGTCTGATGGTAGCAAGTAGAGAGACAGAGTCCTTACAAAAGTCCTATAAAGGAGCTTACATTGTAAGAAATTTGAGTACTAAAGAAATTGATAGTATATTGCATGGTGTTTTTTTTTAAATACATACATTTATTTTATTTTTAATTATCTGCATGTGTGTGTGTCTGTATGTGCCCTTTAGTGCAGGTAATGGGATGCCAAAAGAGAGCAATTGATTCCTTAGGACTTCTGCAAGAATTGTAGATACTCTCTTTATCTGCTGAGCCAACTCACAGCCCCAGAATTGATAACTTTTATCTTTCCCTCCTTCCCACAACCTTTCTCTTTTTGAGTTGGGGTCTCACTGTGTTGCCCAGGTTGGTCTTGAACGCCTAAACCAAAGTAATTCTTTTACCTCAGCCTCTTAAATGCTAGGAATTATATGCATTCACTACCTCGGCAAGCTGTATATTCCTTTGAAAGCCCTTTTTGGGTAGGGGTGTAACTCAGTGGTTTAGCACATGTCT
Source organism: Pachyuromys duprasi (assembly GCA_028658305.1). Lineage (NCBI taxonomy): Eukaryota > Metazoa > Chordata > Mammalia > Rodentia > Muridae > Pachyuromys > Pachyuromys duprasi. The sequence goes on along the minus strand of CM053747.1, from coordinate 43,323,740 downwards.
AGGATGTGTGAAGCCCAGCACCATACCAAACATTTCCCTGGCAAGTTCACCAGTCTCAAGGGACATGGAGAGAGGGGAGGGAGGGAAAACAGACAGAGAGAGAGTGATCATGCAGAGAGGGTCAGAGATGGACAGAGTAGGTAACCAAAATGTCTGGATTATATAAAGAGCCTCTGTGGGAAGGGCAGCCCAGTGGGCTGGAAAATTTAGGGTAGGGTCCTATCCTGTAGCAGGTAGGGACTGAGGGCTGCTGGGAGAACCTGGAGGCCAGGTGTGCTTTGATATGTTAAATAGGCACCTCAGCCGCTTGTTCCAGGGTTTGCAATTGAAAAGGTGGGAGCTTATCTCTCTAGCCTTACATGTGTGCTCTGGTGATTGCTCTGCCTCTTTATAGTGGTTTTTCTGGGAGCAGGTTTTTATGCACATGCAGCATTAGTACTCAACCACAGGCTTGAGACCCCTCTGTAGGTCTCTCATCATCTTAATGTCCTGGATCACCTCCTTGCACACCTTGAATCCCAGTTTTGGAGAGGCAGAGATAGGCATGAGACCAGCCATTTCTATATAGTGTGTTCTAGGCTGGCCAGGACCACATAAAAAGACTTTGACTTCCAAAACAAAGGAAAGCAAAACAAAACACTCCCCCCCACCCCCCAAAAAAACCCTGAACTGAATTCAGAGATGCTGTTCCTTCTTCATCATGTTTCTTAACTGCTGAGCCATCTCTTTTTTAACATCATCTTTTTTGTTGAAAAAAATTTATACTTATTTTTAATGTGTGAATATTTAGCGTTCATGTATGTATGTGTATCATGTTCATGCTTGGTACCTGTAGAAGTCTGAAGAGGGTATGGATCCCTTGGAACTAGAGTTAGGGGTGGTTGTGAGCCACCATGTGGGTACTGGGAACTGAACCCAGGTCCTCCTTAAGAGCAACAGGAGCTCTTAACCACTTAGCCAAGTTAGACTCATAACTTGCCTAGTATTACTTCACACCTGACTCCTCTGGCGTGCAGGCGTACATGTAGCAGAATACTGTATACATAATAAATAAAATTAAAAAAAAAGTACTAGAAAGCCAGGCATAAGGTTAGCACATAATGTATACTTTGGGATCACAAACCTGGCTGAACTCATTAAGTAGCTACATGAAGAGAACAAAATTAACCTCATAATTAAGTTCTTCTTTTTAGATAGGGTCTAACTGTAGCCTTGGTTGTCCTGGAACTTGCTTAGATTGAAAGGTGTGTGCCACCATGGCTGACTCACTTAAATTCTGTTGTTGGTGAAGGGAGAAGACTCAGCTACTCCTGGCACAGAATTTGGTGTTTAGCTCTCAGGTGTTTTTAATAATATTACTAAGTGATAACAGCAGGCGTTTGGCACAAGACAGATAAGCTGTGTAAGTGAATACAAGAAACATCACTTCCTTTTAGTGTTGTATGATGATTGCTAGTAGTTCGTAACTTTTCATAGACCCTTTAACATTTTAACATGAATTTGTCATTAATTTGATAATTTGAATTCTAGTGGGTCCAATAGGTCTGTGGTAGGTTTAGGAATCTGTAGGTGAAGTAACTGCCCCATGAATATTTTTGATTGTAGGCTGTCAGAAGATACGATGAGAAATAGTTTCTGAAGTGTAATTTAGGGAGTTTCCAGATTTCATGCAGTGTATGAACCTTTGGTTAAGAACTCTGATGACTGGTGATAGCACAAGCCTGTAATCCCACCACTTAACCCCAGGCAGAGGCAGGCTGATCTCTGTGAGTTTCAAGGCCAGATTGATTGGTCTATAGAGAGTTCCAGGACAGCCAGGGCGGCAGAAAAGTAAAAAGCAACAAATAGAACCAAAAAAAAAAAAATCTTGTAATAAATGATTAAAGTAAGCAGTATCCTCAAAAGTATTTGTGTGTTCTGACAAGATGGACCAGCTAGGGAAGTGCTTGCTGCCAAGCCTGATGATTTGCATTCAGTTCTTTGTAGCTCACATGAAGAGGAGAACCTGCTCTGAAAACTTGTCCTCTGACTTCCACATGCTTGCGTGGTACTCATGCACCCATACAGGCAGACACACAAATAAGTATACTCTTAAAATTTAAAGTATATTAAAAAATCAGGAGTTTTATAAAATATTTAGTGCTACTATATTAGAAAAACAATGGGGAAAAGTCAAAAAAGAAAAAATTAATGAATTTTATTGAACTTTATTGGCCAGAACAAGTCCTGTGTATACATTTAGCCTGAATAGGAGCTAAGCTGTCTGGTACATATGAAGTTGGTCCCTTTTTTGTCTGGTACTGTGACTAATTGATAGTTTTGGTTTTTCCCCCCTATTAAGAAGCTATTCGTAGGACAAAATGCTTAAGATGAATTAGTGTTTTGATATACTTGTTCAGTTTAAAAATGCTCATTTAAATCATTATATCTGATATTTCCTATGTGTTTTGTGCTGCTCTCAAGTTTCATGTCAAGATTTTATTAGCATTATAAAATGAAATTAGTGTTTTATTATAAAATGAAATTAGTCCAGCATTTTCATGTAGAGTTCTAATGCACAGGTGACTGTCTGGATTCAGAGCTTTGTATCTGCTGATTTGACCAACAGTGAATCAAGAAAACATTTACAGACTTTTAAACATATATAGATTTTTTTCCTTGTCATTTGATAATTTTGTCTTGAACAAAATTATTTAACATAATATATTAAGAATTAGAGGGGCTGGAGAGATGGCTTAGTGGTTAAGAGCACTGTCTGCTCTTCCAAAGGACCTGGGTTCAATTCCCAGCACCCACATGGCAGCTCACAACTGTCTGTAACACCAATTCCAAGGGATCTGACACAGTCACACTAATGCACATAAAAAAAATTAAATAAATGATTTAAAAAAAGGGTTAGAAGTAAGCCTGGCTGTGGTGGTGCGCACCTCTAACCCCAGCACTTGGGTGGCAGAGGCCAGTCTTGCCTATGGTTGTGTTCAAGGACAGCCAAAGCTACACAGAGAAACTGTCTTGAAAGAACTAACGAACTAGAAATAATCTAAAGATGGTTTAAAGATGATGGAATAGGTGACACAAAGCACTGTGTCATTTTATCCGTTTTTTGTGTGTGTGTGTTCGAGCACACACACACGTGCGAGCCCAGAGTAGGGTCTTGATTATCCTGATCTGTTACTTTCCACCTTACACTCTTGAGGCTCAGGGTATCTCACTGAACCTAGAGCTTGGCTAGTGGTCTGCCAACCCCAGTGATCTACAATCCTGGGAGTTTTGGCAGGTTTGTGACCAAGCCTATCTTTTTTATGTTGGTGCTGGGAATTTGAGCTCAGGTCTTTATTCTTTTGCCTCAAGCACTGACAGCTGTACTTTTGTGTTTTTTGTTGTTATTGTTTTGTTTTGGGTTTTCTTGAGCAGGGTCTCTGTAGCCATAGCTTCTTCACTATGTAGACAGGCTGGCCTTGAACTCACAGACATTCATTCACCTGTCTTTGCCTCCCAAGTGCAAGGATTAGAGGTGGGTGCCACCATACTCAGCCCCCTCCCCATGAATATTATACGTGAATGACTGTGTACCTTGTGCATGCCTGGTGTCCCTGAAACCTTGAAGAGGGTGTCAGATTCCCTAGAACTGGAGTTACAGATAGTTGTGAGTCACAGTGGGTGCTAGGGACCAAACCCAGGTCTCTGCAGCAGCAGCAAAGTGCTTTTAACTGCTGAGCCAACTCTTCAGCCTAACAGCTGTACAGTGTGAAGAGTATAATACAGCTACACAGCCTACAAGATTATAGGCTTCAGTCTCTCTGTAAGATAACTGCTCATTTCCAACACCAGAAAGACTCAGGATTTGCTGCAAGCTGGTATAATTACTGTTATTTGTTATATACTGGCAACATTCAGTTCAAGATCAGCTAAAGCGAGAGAAGCATAGGACAGAGTCTAAGAGGTCCTAAGTTCAGCTTCTACTGTCCTCCCTATAGTCTGCACATGATGTCAGTGTATGATAATATACAGAATTTAGGCCTAAGGAAGCTAATCTAACGTTTTCCTGCCTACTTTGTATGGGATTTCTTCAAAAAGATGTAAATGGTTGCTTTATGTCCATTGGGTCTTTGAATCTTTAGATTGACAACAAAGCCCCCCTCTCTAAATTACATTGTTAATCTTTCTAAATTGGCCAGCCCCACTTTTAAGACCATGTAGAGTCGGCAGTTCCCTATCAAAACCACATTGCTTAGCTTGTCCCTGACACAGGACCCAAGGTTCTCAGGCTCATACTAGGTACACATTCCAATTGTCCAGGGATTATCTATCAGAAGCCTAGAGGAAAGTCCACACCCTTTAGAGCAGATTCTTCACTGTGCACTTCTGTACATTCAGTGTCAATCTTAGTATTGCTGTCTCTTTCTTCCTTCTAGGATTGAGCCCAGGGCCTTGTGCACAGTGGACACTCTACCCTTAGGCTGTGATTCCAACCTACAATTCCAGCCTTTATTTGTGTTAATAGTTATTTTTCTCTGAGTCCTGCTATCAGATTAAGCCTATAAGAACTCTGTTCTGGAAAGCTGTTTTAAATTTGGTTTCTTTATGTTTCTGGGCATCTCTTAAAAGATATTATGTATTTTTAAATAAAAGTGTATGAGGTGTTTTAATTGTTTAAAATTAAACTGTCTTTTATCTGTTCTTTATTTTTTAGAATAAAGGTTCTCTCCAGTTTGAAGACAAGTGGGATTTCATGCGTCCAATTGTTTTGAAGCTTTTACGCCAGGAATCTGTAACAAAACAGCAGTGGTTTGATCTGTTTTCGTAAGTAATCTAGTAATTCTGTTTGTTAACAGAGTAGGTTTTGTTGTGTTTCCATACTAGATGGACAGTATCAGTTTAAGTGATCTCTTTACCTGTGTTTTGTTCCTGGTTGTGTTGGGGATTACTGAGACACGTTCTAGGGTCCCTGACCTGGTAGGTGAACTCATGAGCCTGGACATTTAGGGAAAAGGCACACTGGTTGAAGTAGGGACTTTTTTTGAGTGGGTGGGGGGGTTGGGTTTGAGACAGGGTTTCTTTGTGTAGCCTTGGCAGTCCTGGAACTCTCTTTATAGACCAGGCTGGCCTTGAACTCAGAGATACACTTGCCTCTGCCTCCAGAGTGTTGGAATTAAAGACAAATGCCACCACATCTGGCTCAAGTCTGATGATTTAAGGAGGAGATTAAGCACAAATTTCCAAAAGTCCTTTTCCAGAGGATTCACCTGGGACATTAAATTTTTTTTTTCTTAGATTTGTTTGTCTCATTTTATGAGACTGAGTATCTCAAATGCATGTACGTGTATATACTATATGTGAAGTTGGTACTGGTGGAGGATAGTAGGGTGTTGGAACCCCTGGAAATGGAGTTAGTGAGCCATGATATGGCTGCTGGGAACTGACCTTGGGACCTCTGCAACAACAATGCTCTTAAGTGCCTGGACATCTCTCTGGCTCTGGGACATTGAATTTCCTCAGCAGAAAGACTGATAACATGTGATATGTTATGAAGAGTTAATGGAAGTGACCATGCAGTCACTCAAATTCTGGACTCTTAGGAAGAGTAAGTATATAAATTCAGTATAATCATGATGCTTGTATCAACCAGTGTTATCATTTTAGGGAAGTTTTATTTATTTGTGAGAAACTGTCAGTTCTCAGAGACCACTCTTTGTTACTGCTCAGCCCTTGGCCAAATGTCTTTACAGAACATTGAGTAGTAGACCCCATGAGGCAGTGTAGCAAGTTAAAATTACCCCATTAACCACAAAGTTTACCTTAGAAAGCCAAATGGTTTTCTCCTTCAGTTTCTAAGTGAACTGTCTTTTACATTTATTTACTTTAATCTGTATGCGTACTTCATCTGTATGTATGCAAGTACACTGTGTGCATACCTGATGCCTGTAGAAACCAGAAGAATATGCCAGATCCTCTTGAATAGTTGTAAGAATAGTTGTGGCTGATGGGAACTGAAACCCAGTCCTCTGGGAGAGTAATGAACAAGCATTCCTAATCGCTGGGCCATTTCTCTAGCACTCCTACCCCTACGCCTTTTTTAGAAACTAACTTTTGGTCTAGTGATTTATCCCAGTGGTAGAATAACGTGAACAAGGCTCTGGTTTAACCCCAGTGCTGGGGTGGGAAAATAGGAACAGGAACATAGCCAAGGTCAGGCACAGGGTGTAAATAAATTGAAGCAAACTTGAAAGGCTTCCAGGGCTGAGGTAGTGTCTATGGTCAAGGTATGTACACAGGTCTCTTTAATTCCAGAGGATACATTTTTGCCATTGGAAACAAAGCTTTAAGTTGCTAGAGTATAGCAGGCCAAGCCTACACAGGTTGGTAGCACAGATGAATGGCTGCCAGTACTGTGAAGCTGTCCACCTTGGACTGCCCAGTCCAGCCAGCCAATTCAGTGCACGTCGTGGCATCGGGCGGCTGTTCCTGTGTCAGTCCCAGTGTTGCTTACCTGTCACACCACTGAGCTGAGCAAAATGTGCAAGTACAGAAAGAAGTGGGGGTTGTCCCAGCTGTCTCGTAGGCAATGCCAGCAGGTATGATTTGGTGCTTGCTGTCTGAATGAAAGCACCGGTGGCAGTTTAGAAAATCAACCATTTTCATTGAAGAAGGAAAAGCTTTCAGCAGTAGTACTGCTTAATGATCTTTCCTTTCTCTTGAACTTTTGTCTTCCCAGGTGCTGCATTTCAATTTTTCATTCAGTCAGAGCTGTGAGAAGAACAAAAGCATCTTTTAAATAGAAAAATAGCTTTACAACTTAACTAGAAAGATGTGGAGTGTTTATGAGTTGGTCAGGTTGAAATCCCCAAATTTTACAACTTCTCAGAATAATTTATGTTGCAATAAGAAAAGACACTAACTTACATTATAGAAACATTAAATATTAGTGCATATTCAAAATGTATGAAATCAATTACCAAGTAGTAGAGCAGGGGAAAAAATGACAACCAAAATATAGTCAGGGACTATGGGAGGACTCAGTGAACACAGCGCTTGCTGTGTAAGTTCGATTAGCCTGAGTCTGGTCCACAGAAACGACTTGTGCGTGCATGCGGGCTCTGTGCAGAGGCCAAAGATTGGTGTTGAATGCCTGTCTTCCTCTGTTGCTTTTGTATAGAAGGTTATATAAACGAATATAGAAGGGAGTAAACAGGCTTTTACTTAGTAAACTGGAGCTCACCAATTCAGCTTAATTGGCTGACTATGCAAGCTTTCTGGGTCTTCTCTCTGCCTTCCAGTTCTGGGACTTCAGGCCTCTAACACATTCCTGGCTAACAAAATATTAATATTAATTAACTTTGGGGATAGAGATAAAGAAACAGAAACATGCTTTTGTAATGTTTGTTTGTTTGGTTTGGTTTGGTTTTGGCTCTTCATGAAGGTTTTTTGTGTAGTCTTGGCTGTCTTGGAATCCCTTTGTAGACCAGGCTGGCCTTAAACTTAGAGATCCACCTGCCTCTGCCTCCTGAGTGTTGGGATTAAAGGGGTGTATGACCACCTCCCAACTTGTAATGAATTTTTATACATCAAATAGAGAATTAAGAAGGAAAGCAGCTGGGAGGTTTTGGTACATGCCTTTATATCTGAGTTTGAGGCCACCCTGGTCTACAGAGCAAGTTCTATAACAGCAAAGTTGGCACAGAGAAACAATGTCTAAACAAACAACAACAAAGCAAACAAACAAAATGAAAAAGTGAAGCAGTAACAGTGGAAATATAGAAACAGTTACCTGTTTGAGATCTCTTACAAAGAATACTTGGTTCTTATGAATGGATTTAGCCACATTATTTTACCACGGTCCATGGAAACTGTTGTAATGTAGAACTTAAGATGAGTGCTTGCTATGTTCCTGTTTTATTACTGACATTTATCCACCTGCTTTATTTTTAAAGGGATGTACATGCAGTCTGTCTCTGGGATGATAAAGGTTCATCAAAAATCCATCAAGCTTTAAAAGAAGATATTCTTGAGTTTATTAAGCAAGCGCAAGCAGTAAGTTATGCACATTTCCAGTTTTATTTTACATTTTTTTTTTCTTGTTAAGGATCAAAGCCTTAGCTGTTTGGCTAATAAGCATGGACTTGATCAGTGAGCCACAGCTTTATCCTTATATTTGTTTGTTTGTTTGTTTTGGTTGGTTGTTTTGAAACAGGGTTTTACTGTAGTTCTGGCTGTCCTGGAATTCAATATATAACCTAGGTTGGCCTCAAACTCAAATATCTGCCTCCCTCTGCCTCCTTAGTGCTAGGATTAAAGGCATGTGCCACCATACCTAGCCCCTTGGATTGCTTTTAAAAACTGTATCTGGTGCTAGAGAGATGGCTCAGTGGTTAAGAACATACACTCTTTTTGCAGAGGACTGGAGTTCAGCGCCCAGCACCCATATCAAACACTCACAAACTGCCTGTAACTTTACCTCCATGGAATCCAATTTTTTTGTCTTATATGGACATTTTCACTCACATCAGATACATACACAACTACACATAATTAAAAATAAAATAAATATTAAAACTGCATATCTGGCTGTGGAGATGGTCCAGTCAGTAAACTATTTGGCTTACAAGTACAGGATATGAGTTTGATTCTCAGAACTCCAGTTTAGAAAAAGCCAAGTGTGAACCAGTAAAATGGCTCAGTGGATTAAGGTACTTAACATCAAGCCTGAAAACCTGAGTTCAGTATCTGGGGTCCACATGGACTTACAAGGTGAAAGTTGTCCTCTGATCTCTACATGTATGCTGTGGCATGTACCTATTCCCCCTCCCCACACAAAAATAAATAAATATAATAATAAACTGGTCATGGTGGCATTTATTTGTAATCTCAGCATTGGGCGGGTGGCAACAAGAAGGTTCCTGAGATTCTCGGGCCAGCCAGCCTAGCTTACTTAGGAAGTTTTAGTCCAGTGAAAGAACTGGTTGTTTCCACTTGTTTTTTTGAGACAGTCTCTCTACATAACCCTGGTTGGTACACACTATATAGATCAGGCTGACCTTGAACTCACGGAGATCCTCCTGCCTCTGCTGGTGCTGGGATTAAAGGTGTATTCTACTGTGCCCAGTGAGAACTAGTCTTTAAAAAAATGAAAATTAAAAAAGATAGCACCTGAGGGACAAAAACCATAGTTGTCTTCTGGCCTGCACATGTATTTTCATGCATATCCATACATACCTACTTAGACATGAACAAGCACAATGCAGAGACCTAAACCTGTATATTTTATGATCTTGAAGATAGAAGTTTCTAAAGTAGTTTCAGAATTCACAATAAGTTTTAAAATACTTTGATTTATTCATTTGCTATTGTATATATGTATGTGTAAATGTGCAAGGTGAGCCATAATGTCCATGTGGAGATCAGGATGACTTTGAAGTGGTTCTCTCCTCCTTGTATGGGCTGCAGGGTAGAACTCAGATAGCATGCCTTCACAGTAACTTTTGACATATCTATTACATTTTTTTTAAAGATTTATTTATTATTTATATAACATACTGCCTGCATACCAGATCTCACTATAGATGGTTATGAGCCACCATGTGGTTGCTGGGAATTGAACTCAGGACCTCTGGAAGAACAGCAAGTGTTCTTAACCTCTGAGCCATCTCTCCAGCCCCTCTATTACATTTTTGAACGAAGTGATTGTCATTAGCTTTCCTAGAGTTCTGTCAACAGATTATTATCATCAATTAAAAGAGTGTAAGAGGGCTGGACATGGAGCTCAATTGGTCCACTACTTGACTAGTGTGTAAGAGGGCCTGAATTCAAGTTTCAGTACCACGTAGACTGCGCATGGTGGCAGCTGTCTGTAGTCACAGTACTGGGAGCTTGAGGCGCACACACCCAGGTGCTGTGAGCTCAGGAGTTGGAGGGTTCTCAGCAGAGCAGATGCTTCCCAAAGGTAGACTGTAGAGTACTGCAGTGCTAGATAACCTTCATGGGCAGGTTCTCTCCTCAGGGCTGAGTGCTGCTCAGGTGGGAGTTAATTTCCCTCAAGTTCACATACTTCTCTCACTGTGAAATCCTGGAGTTGTACTTTGAGTTGTTGCTACTGAGCTAAAGTCAGCACTCAGGTTTTGATATTCTGTTTAAGTTTTTAGTATTGCTAAGATGAAGACAAATCTTACGCATTTTATTAATTTTGCAAGTATTTGGTTAACTGATTAATTATGCCAGTATTGGTTTGGTTAAGTTCTTAATTAACATCATCTTTTTTGGGGGAAAAAGAGGAATGCAAAAAGATGGTGTTGTTTCTGAGTAACTGTGACATCACTAACAAGTGCATCCCTTAACAGTTTGAGAAGCAACTGAAGAGCATATTACTTTTCTTCATATAAAGTGGAATCTCAACACTAGAAGGCTAGAACTTCTTATTCTCCAGCTCTCTCTCTGTCTATCTATTTATAGCTATGTGTGTATATGTGTCTGCCTGTCTGTCTGGGTTGTTTCTTTGTTTTTTTGTTTTTTTTTTTTTGAGACAGGGTTTCACTGTGTATCCCTGGCCGTCCTAGAACTCACTCTGTAGACCAGGCTGGCCTCAAACTTGAACAAACAGAGACCCACCTGCTTCTGCCCCCCAATGCTGGGATTAAAGGTGTGCTTTACCATCATCTGGAAATGGTGGAACTTTTAAATGAGTTTCATAAAAAATTACCTTAATGAAAACTATTTGCTGGGAGTTGAGGGTGGTAGGGGGTGGTGTGCACTTGGGAGGCAGCACTTGGGAGGCAGAGACAGGTGCATCTCTGAGTTAGAGTCCAGCGTGGTCTACGAAGTGACTTCCTGGACAGCTAGAGCTATACAGAGAAACCCTGTTTTAAAGCCTTACTTAGAAAATTAAATGTTTTTTAAAAAAAATTAAATGTTTAAGTACCACAATGTATTTTGTGCCCTAGAAAACAGTTTATTTGCTGATGTTTTTGGATAAAAACAATGTTTATTTCAAATTAACAAAGTTAACACTTTAATTTCTGGAAATAGGCTCAAAGAATCAGATATTGGGGCTGGAGAGAGGGCTCAGAGGTTAAGAGCACTGGGTGCTCTTTCAAAGTTCCTGAGTTCAATTCCCAGCAGCCACATGGTGGCTCACTACCATCTATAATGAGATCTGCTGCCCTCTTCTGGCATGTAGGCAGAGCACTGTATATATATAATATATAAATAAATCTTAAAAAAAAAAACCTAACATATTATTAACATGTTTTATATATAGGTCTCAAAAAGCAAAGAAGCCAAAAAAAGATAGCTAGGGCTTGAGAAATTTATTACGAAAAGGATTTTTTTCTTTAAACGTTTTTACAGTTTATTTGTCTGCTTGTGCACATGCATGTCTGTGCCGTGGTGTGCGCTCGCAGTTAGAGGACACCTCGTGGGAGTCAGTTCTCGTTTTCTGCCGTGTTTGTTTCAGGTTGTCAGGTTTAACAGCAAATGCCTTTATCCAGTGAGCCATTTTTCTAGCCTGATTTTATTTTAAAGAGTACCTAGCCATTTAATTTTACTTATTTATTTTTCCATTCATAGTCTCACACATACTTAGGCAAGCATTCTACATCTGAGCTATCCTACTAATCCAACATTACTAACTTACTTGTTCACAGTTGTGTAGTTAGGAGTGTGGACGGGCTTCAACGCGTTTCACCCAAGGTTAGTAATGAATTATTAGTTGGTCATGTGTCTTTCTCTTCCTGCCTGGGGGCTACCTCCCAGCAGCCAACAAGGTTAGGAGGGAGAGAAGCCTGCCTGCAATGGCCAGTGAGAGCCATGCAGGGATCACACCCTGGGAAAAGCGGATGGCTAGTTCAACTTCCAGAGAACAAAGAACACATACCCCTCGAGGAGTGGGTGAAGGGCTTCAAGAATAGGTAAACATAATTGGTTGAAACTGGCACTTCATGGATGTTTGATTTGCATTATATAGCATGCTTCTGTCATAAGAGTGGAATGTCAGTGCTTGAGTAACTTACAGATAAAGCGCAGGGAGGGGGAGCTAGCAGGTACTGTGTCAGAGGCTACATATCAAGTGTGGCTAGGGGAGTCTGTTGAAAATCAATCTCCAGATGAAGTCAGGAAGCGAGAAAGGGAGCCCGCTGAGGCAAGAACTGCAGCCTCAACCAGCAGGGTACCTCCAACAGTCCTGGGCTCTACAAGGGTCAGGTGGTCCAAGCGAGCATAATTAAATACCGGTTACTCAGTCCCAGTTTTCTCTTCCACCACATGATTTCAGCATTCTCAATCAAACAGCCCAGAAGGTGATAGCGGGGCCTACAACATTTCTAGGTCTAGGCTTGTAAATCTCACACTGCAGCAGCGACATTCCGTCAGGTTAAAGCTGGCTGCAGGGTGAGCGCAGTGTCAGCAGTGGGGAAGTAAATGAAGTGTATTGACTAGCATGTTAGGCCCTAGGGATGACCGCAGCACCACTCCAGTCCCAAAGAGAGATGATTTACATGTCATAACATTTTACCATCTTAACTGAATGTGGTAGCCCACACCTTTAATCCCAGTGTTCAGAAGCAGAGGCAGGCAGATCTCTGTGTTGGAAGTCAGCCTACTCCACAGTGAGTTCCAGGCCAGCTAGGGACACATAGTTGAATCCTGCCTCAAAAGAGGAATGAGAAGGGAAAAACAAAAACTTATAAACAAAGTACCGCACTTAAAGTTTATGTTGCAGAGAAGTTCAGTTTATTCATGTAACATCAGCCACTAATTCCAGAATATTTTTGTCACACTCTGAATAAACAGTGCTGTTAATAGGCCGTCATTCTCTATTATCTCTCCTCAAATCCTGTTCACCATTAAACATGAAATTTTTACCTCTGAATTCACCTGCTCTTGGCATTTCATAAACTGTGACCTTTTGTGAGTGGTCTGACTTGGGATAATGTTCTCAGGACTCACCTGTGCTCTGTTCTCAGCACAGTTCTGTTCTGTTGTATAGCTGTACCACATACTGTTTATCCTTTGGCAGATAATGGCTCTTAACATTTACTACATTTGTTGTTGTTACTTTGTTTTTGTTTTTCAATACAGGGTTTAGCTCTTTAGCTAGCCCTGGCTATCCTGGAACTTGCTTGAACCCAGAGATGGTACCTACCAAGTGCTGGTATTAAAGGCCTGCTTCAGTACTGCCGGTTTCCATGTTCTACTTTTGACTGTTTCGGATAACATGGCTATGAACATTTATGTACAAAATGTTCAGGACATGTGTTTAGGTTCTCTTAAATACAATAGTTTGTACTATAAATCATGTGTTTTAAAATTGTTGCTTGGCTACATAATCTCTTTTTCAAAGCGTGTTAAGTGTGTTTCAAGTCGATACCATCTTGTTTTTCAGCGTGTGCTGAGCCATCAAGATGACACCGCTTTACTAAAGGCATACATTGTCGAATGGAGAAAATTCTTCACACAATGTGATATTTTACCAAAACCTTTTTGTCAGCTAGAGGTTACTTTATTGGGTAAACAAAGCAGCAATAAAAAATCAAATATGGAAGATAGTATTGTTCGAAAGGTAAGTAGGTTTTGCTGTTTCACGTGTAGATTCTTTATAGATACTAGGATTTGTTTGTGTGTGTGAAACTTTCTTTCATTCATAAATTTTAGCTTTAGCTTTCCTTTATCTTTTTATGTGCTCTTAAATTATGTTTAAATTGTTTAACTTTTTAAATTACTTTTCATTTTCTTTTTTAGCTTTTCTTAGTTTTATTTTCAGTATCTTTTTGTGTTATTTCTTTGTATTATTTTGTGTTATTTCTTTGTAATTCCTGTAATTAATCACTCATTTTCTCTTTGAAAAATTCTTTCATTAGATTGTCTTCTAACTTTCTGTTTAATTGTGGCTAACGAGCTGTCATCTTTATAAGTTTCTTTATGCTGGTTTAAGCGTGGTGTGCACTGTGCTTATTTTTAAATAGTGCATCTTTAAAGCCTGTGCCTGGTAACTACCTGTACTTTAGTCGACAAAGGCTATGTGTCCCAAGGACTTTCAACTCTAAATTATTTTTTTATATTTCCATACTCATTTACCAACTACGTTCCTACCAGTGGTAAGTGAATGGAACCAGAGCTTATATGTGAGCGCACAAATGCCACATAAGCACTACTACTGAACGTTGAAAAAGAAAAACTGCCATTTGAACTTCAGATACTGTTTGCTGTGATAATTGTGTTAACAGACCAACATCAGAATTGTGTGGTCTGTGTGTTGCTGTCCCATTCTACTGTTAAAATTTGCTTTGTATGGGGATACTGAAAAATTAGATACCTATGATTTTTAGTGCAGAAATAACTGCAAATTAAAACATGTATTTTCTTTTTAAAGGCAAAAAAAAACCAAACAAACCCAACCCTTTGAAGGTGTTATTTAATGTGTGGCCCCATAATCTTGTTCTCTTTTGTTTTTGTGTCATTCCTTTCATTTTTCCCTTTTTTTTGAGACAGGGTTTTCTCTTTGTAACAGCCCTGGCTACCCTGGAGCTGTAGACCAGGCCGGCCTCTGCTTCCTGAGTGTTGGGATCAAGGGTGTTTGCTACCACTGCCCAGCTTTTTTTTTTTCCCCCCTCCCAGTTTTTAACTTGCTGTGAGGCTTACTGATTAGAATAAGCATTGATTCTAGGACCATATTTATTGGATTTATGGTGGCATGTTAGTGCTGCCTGCTAGGACTGAGCTGTCACATAAAGAGGACTGTGAGTGTTATGTTAATTGCCTGTGGAAGATACGCAGCGCAGTCACATGTGCACGGTGCGAGTGACAGAACCATTAACCTTTATTGCTGCTCTTACCATTACGTGTAAGTGTCTGACGGCGTTACTTGGAACAGCAGTCTGTTTACCAGTGTGTATACTTCATCTCTAGAGTTTTGATAGCTAGCTATATATTTTTAATAAGATTATTAGCACAAACATGCATGTGAACATTGTAAACACATGGTTTTCCATGTATTACCATATTTAATTTTTCTAACAAACACTGGACATTTGGGCTGTTAATATTTTGCTCATGGGAAAGGAAAAGCAGGACTGGGATCCAAATTCTATTGTGAAGCATTAGTTTTTTTGTTTTTTATATTTTGAGACAGGGTTTCTCTGTGTAGCCTGGCTATTCTGGAACTCACCCTGTAGACCAGTCTGGCCTCTAACTCAGAGATCCTCCTCCCTCTGCATCTGAGTGCTCAGATTAAAGGTGTGTGTTGTCATGTTGTCCGAGTTCTTTACTGTTATGCTAAAGATGTGACTTCTAAAATTCTCGGCAATGCAGATCTAGTAATAGGATTTCCTTTTCTACCCTTTGTCCTGAAACTTGTGTGTGTACTCGACATGTTGACACTTGAAAATGATGCTGTGTCTTCTTACTTTCCCAGCTCATGCTTGATACGTGGAATGAGTCAATTTTTTCAAACATAAAAAACAGACTCCAGGATAGTGCAATGAAGCTGGTGCATGCTGAGAGATTAGGGGAAGCTTTTGATTCTCAGCTGGTCATAGGAGTTCGAGAGTCCTATGGTATGTTCTCAACTTTTGTAGTCACATTTCCCTCCTGGAAATCTTAGGATATTGTAGTTTTGTGAGACGCACATCTACTTTTTGTACCATAGACTTTTTTATTGGCATTGACTCTGTGTCAAATAAACCTGCTAAAGTTAAATTCATTTTTCATGTTTCTTCATTAGTAACTTCTTGGTTAAAAACTTTCTGGTGTCCTAAACTAGAGAATTATAAATTGCAGCCTATAGCTCATAAAAGTTATCTTTGTGTTAATGTTTTCAGATGTTCTTTCTGCCTTCTTAACTTGTAACAATGATGTCATTTGTCCTTTTCAATCAAATTCCTTTCCTCATTTTAAATTTATCCTCATCCCTAATTTTACCTTTCCTAATTTTCAGACTAAATTGAGTCCTCACATTTTAGTGATGCAAAGTAATTGTGCCTCCCTGGCATAATATTTTGCTTAAGAGTCTTATTTTACTGAATTAGTATACCTAAGACAAAGTCATCCTCAGTAAATATATTTGTTGAATTGATGAACTTTTAGTCATTTAAAAATGTTTTTATCTATTTTTGTTAAGCTTTTAGATTTTCTTCAGTATTATCTTTGAATGTTCTTTTTATTTTACCTGCCACTGGTAAAATTTTACATCTAGACTTTTGAAATGATTTAACAGTAAATTTTTTCTAGTACTGAAAAGTACTAGGGCCTTATACGTGCTGTCGAAACTGCTAGTGAACTATATCCTTAGCCCCCTTTTCCCATTTTATTTTGTTTTTATTTATTTGTGTATGGTCATGTGTGTTCCATGCTGTGCTGTACTGTGTGTATGTGTAGGTCAGAGAACAAGTTACAGGAGTTATTCTTTCCACTGTGTGGGTTTCAGGGATTGAATTCAAGCTATAAGGCTTGACAGCAAGTGCCTTTACCTGTGAGCTGTCACACCAGTGCTCTGCTTCCTATGCTCTCAGTGTTGGCTGTGCTAAACTAAGGTGTGAGGCCCTCCGCAGCCATCCTCCCCTTACACTTTGTTAGGCAGGTTGTCAGTGCGCTGGAGCTTTTGTGCTTTGGGTATCAGTTTTCTTATCCTGACTATGCAATTCTTGTTTATTCCTGAAGATTCAGTTAAAACTGTCAGTTTAGAAGGCAGTCTCTTTTCTTTTAAATAAAATATTCTATATGACTATAGTATTTGTTACTATTTTATGCTATGATCTTTGGAACTTTTCTAGACTCACATAACCATACCTCAGTGTGTTATTCATCTGTCATTGTCAACATACTCAAAAATAGCTAAAGTAACTTTATTTTCTGTCTTTCAGTTAACCTTTGTTCTAATCCTGAGGACAAGCTTCAGATCTATAGGGATAATTTTGAGAAGGCATACTTGGACTCAACAGAGAGATTTTATAGAACACAGGCACCCTCATATTTACAACAGAATGGTGTGCAGAATTACATGAAATATGTAAGTCAGAATTCAGTGCATTTTGTAATTTCAACTGGTCTGCTGATAGTCTTAAAATGATTGCTATTTTGCTTCTGGACAGGCAGATGCTAAACTAAAAGAAGAAGAAAAAAGGGCTGTCCGTTACTTAGAAACAAGACGAGAGTGCAACTCAGTTGAAGCGGTAAGTGTGTGGCTGTGTGCTTTCTGGGACAGTCTGGAGCATGCAGCACAGGGTGATGAACACACCACTGACATCACTTCTTTTGTTTTTCTTTTTAATTTATTTTATTTCATATCTGATTTGCCTGCACATATGTATATGCACTGTGTGTGTCTGGTACCTGTGGAGATCAGAAGAGGGTCTCGGACCTCTGGAACTGGAGTTAGAGGTGGTTGTGAATCAGCAAGTGGGTGCTGGGAATTGAACCTGAATTCTCTGGAAGAGCAGACAGTGCTCATAACTGCTGAGGCATCTCTTCAGCTTCCCACACCTGTCTTTGTTATGACCTTAACTAGTATAGGTAACTGGTTATAATACTCTTCTCCAGTGAGGAAAGTACATCTGCAAAGGCATATTATTCTGAGCTTTTTAGACTTTACTGTGTGCAATATACAGCATGTAAGCTTTAGTCATTCTCCTTGAGTATGTTTTATAAACATACATATAAAAACATATGTTCTATACATATCTAAAAGAGCTAGTCAGTGGGATTTTACTTATTACCTTTTTTTGAGTTCTGTTATCTTGATTGATAGTCATGCTAGTTTTATTCTTTAAATATCACACTAAGTAGAATCTTTGACCTTTTTTTTTCCTTGAAGAAGACCACTTATTCATCATTTGTAGTGTGTATGGGCTGAAGTCATTAAAGTAATTTTGATACTGGCAAACAAAAGATAAAAAGTTGAGGGCTAATTTAGTGGTTATTTATAGAAGAATTTCATACGATTTATAGCCAGGCGTGGGCTTGTTCAGAAGATAGGGCTGTTGCAATCAGAAGTACACCCTGTGGCCTAGGGAAATGGCTCAGTGGGGACTGTGCTTGCTATGCAAGTGAATTGGGCTGTTACAGAGCAACCAAGTAGAAAACATTTTAAAAACACAGAAGTGCCAGGAAAATGACTTATTAGTTAAAAATAAAAGCCCTGTGACCTGGGTTCAGTTTCCAGAGTCCATATAAAATGCCAGGTGCAGCAGCACTCATTTGTGAGTCCACCACTCCTAAGGCAGAGATGGGAGACAGGGGTAGGGGAACAGCTTCAGAGCCTGCCAGCCTGGAGAGGAGCACACAGACACAGAAACAGAGACTAGAGAGACTGTGCCGCAACAAGGTAGAGATGGTAACTGACTTCTGAAAGTTGCCCTCTGATTTTCACACATGTATTACGGCATGCATGCACGTAGTCTCGTACGCACACAAACACACACATACACACAAAAATTAAAAACTTGAGTAGGTGAATATGTTGTAATTTGTAAATTATTTACTATACTTTAACCTTCAGTATGTTAAGTGCCCTGGGTTTGATCCCTGTCACCCAAAATCCCCACACAAAACAAAAGGGTGATGGTTATGACGAAGATGATGACAAAAGGAATTGTGTTTGTGTAGATAGTTTAGAAATGAAGCAGCAGTAACTAGTTACGGTGGGAAAGACCTTAACCAAGCCAGAGAAGCCAAGAGAAGTCAATTTCATATAGAGAAGGAACGAACTCCTGAATACAGATGTCCTTGTTCGGTTGAGGGACTTGAATGGTTAAAACAGAATCCTGGGCTGGCAGGAGCTCAGCAGGTTGTGCTCACTACCAAGCCTACTGACACGGTGGGAAGACAGCACCAGCTCCTGCGTGTTATCCCCTGACCTTTACATTTGTGCTGCCCCTCCCCAAATAATCTGATTTCAAAATTTAAACAGAAAATTTAGATAACTTTTAGTTCAACTCTTATTTTACAGTTGGGGCAAAAAAACCCATTATTTATAAATCTATATAACTAATAAGAGGAAGACCTGTTTTGTTGCCTGTATTAAATTTCAGTGGAGTAGAATTAATTGAATCCCACGAAAAGAAGCTCCTCTCTCACTTAGCCCTTTTGTCTCGTCTTTCACCTCCACAGATCTGGAAATGCGTTTCTCACACGGGGCTTTTTAAGTGCTGGCTGTGCCTGTGGCAGCCCTGCCTTTGAAGGGTTTCTAGTCCTGGGGTAGCAGAGAGTGAACCGTTAGGCACATTGCTAAGTGTTTGACCTTGTAGACCCCTGGGGATAGACTGCTCGCCGCAGGGAAACAAATACAGGAAGGAGGTAATGGCATCTGACAACAGGGTTTTCTTTGTAGAAGCTAGCAAAAGTAGACAGAAAGGGGATCCAAGGAGAGAGACGGTTTGTCGCTGGCTTTTTTATTGATGATGTTTTTATGTAGCAAGTATATAGTTTGGATCAACCATTTTGTAGTGCTTTGGTTAGTGTTGGCGAAGAAATGTGAAAATGGTCTCTTCTCAGGAAAAGGACTTTCTTGGTATAGGATGAGACTCATTTGAACCAAGAGAAGAAATCTAGCGATCTCTTTCTTCTTTCTGCCTGATGAAAGTGATTTTATAAATGACTTTAATACCTATTTATTTTACATGTGTGTATGTGTAGGAGCACGTGTGCCAGAGCATGCATGTGGAGATCAGAGGATGGCTTACAGGGACTGGTTCTCTCTTTCATAAAGGTTCCAGGAATCAAATTCAGTCACCAGGCTCAGCAGTACCCACAACCTCTTTCACACACGTTTTAGTTTATTTCTTTTTTCTGGTTGTGCTGACAATCAAATCCATAACCTCATGCATGCCAGACAAATGCTCTGCCCCTGAGCCCGTCCCCGGTCCTCAGATTGATTAATTGAGAAATGATGGCCTAGCATCGCCATTACTGTGCTCATTTACTTCTTTTTCTCTTTCCTTCCCTCCCTACTCTCTTCCTTCCTGTACTCTGGTATTTTAAAAAGAAGTTTATGATATTGTGTGTACATATTGACTCAACACTGCTGTAACATTATAGTATAAGTTCACTGTAATATGCCTTGTCAGTTCTCTATTTAGAGCCATCTTTTCATTGTTTCTAGGTTTGGTTTGGTTTTGTTTTCCCCAGTCAGGATTTCTCTGTATAGCTCTTGCTGTCCTGTAACTTGCTGTGAAAACCAGGCTGGCCTGAAA
The DNA here is from genome assembly GCA_028658305.1 of Pachyuromys duprasi. Classification (NCBI taxonomy): domain Eukaryota; kingdom Metazoa; phylum Chordata; class Mammalia; order Rodentia; family Muridae; genus Pachyuromys; species Pachyuromys duprasi. Next base: position 43,303,566 of record CM053747.1, on the reverse strand, counting down.
TTCACAGAGATCTGCCTGCCTCCGCCTCCCAAGTGCTGGGATTAAAGGCATGCACCAACACACCCAACTCCTCTTTTTTATTGTTGTTGATAACTCCAAGTCCAGTTAATGCTGCTTATGTGTGCTAATAACTGGGTTTTTAAAATAAAAAATTAAACATTCTACAGATATATCCTTTCATATACTTTGTACTCTCTTGGGATGGAATCTCCTGGAAATAAGACTGCGAAGAAAGGGTATAACCCGTTTACAAATTGCTGTATAATTCTAAGCTGACTTTTGGATTGTTATAGTTCTTATTATGATTCCTCTGTACAGACTTAAGTTTTATTGGTTTTTAATTTTTTTTTCAATTTTCCAGTGTAATTTAAAAGATTTTATGTAGATTTAAAAAGTTGACAGTAAGCCAGGCATGATGGTGTACGCCTTTATTTCTAGCACTCAGGGAGGCAGAGACAGGCAGATTGCTCAGTTCGAGGCCAGCCTGGTCTAGAGAGCGAATCCAGGACAGCCAGAACTACACAGAGAAGCCCTGTCAAAAAAAACAAACCAAAAAATTATCAGCAGTGGCTGGAGAGCTGACTGGACAGTTCAGAGCACTGGCTGCTCCTCCAGAGCGCCTGGGTTTGCTTCTCGGCACCCACATGGCAACTTACAGCTGCAAGTAAGGCCAGCTCCAGGGAATCCCAACACCAACACTCTCTTTGCTTCCTGCCAAAAACCTACAGTCAAAACACTTACACACATAAAATAAAATAACGGTTAAAAACTTAAAAGTCACTGGTGTGCTGGAGAGGCAGCTCAGCGGGCAACAGCATTTACCATTCTAACAGGATTGCAGATTTTGCCACCAGCACCCACATTGCAGCTCACAGCTCTTTGTAACTTCAGTTCCACAAGGTCTAATGCCACTTTTTGGTACACATATGGAGCAGGCAAAACATTCTTAAACATAAAATCTGTTTTAAAAATTAAATAATGGATGAAGCTGGGTGTAATTATTGTTTATATTTATCTTTCTTTTGTAAGTTTATGCCAAATTTTCAGAAGTATCCCTCTGATTCCTTTACCTCTTTATTTAAAAACAATCTCAGCACTAGGGAAGCAGAGCCAGGCGGATTTCTGTGCTCAGGTCAGCAGCCCGATTCCTTTCATTGAGGCAGTTACTAAGTTCTGTGCAGTTATCTTTATTCAACTTGACCTCCCGTAAAAAGTACCATTATGTATGTATCTTAGTATATATGTTTATATATGTGTGTGTTTATTATTTATTTGTACATATCTGCAACAAAAGTTTATGGAATAATGCTTATTGTTAAAATATATTGTGTGATAGTCTGTTTTCTTTTTTGGTTTGTTGTTGTTTTGCACTGTTCTATGACTTTCTTGGTTTTGGAGATGGGGTCTTTACTATTGGCTGGCTTGAACTCACAGAATCAGCCTACCTTAGCTTCTTAAATTTTGAGGTTCAAGGTTTCTGCAAACACCGCAGGCTAGATTTTTAGAATCTGAAAATTCTGGATTGCCATTAACAGCATATTTATGTGCAAATTTGTCAAAATAGAAAACGTTAAGTGAGTGGGGCACAAGCCTATTTAGAGTGAGCTCTTTAATCTAGAAATTTTGTTTCTCCACTAGTTCTGTATGATTAAACTTACCTGGTTGTAGTCTGGTTTCACTGTGTTGAGTATGGGTCTGGAGTGAAGGTTCAGCAGTTAATTGCTGAGAACCCAGTTTTGGTCCCCAGTTCACAACCATCTGTACCTCTAGATCCAGGGGATCTGGTGCCCTCTACTGGCCTCTGATGGCACGAGCCATGCATGCAGTGAACAAATGCAGGCAAAACTCATATGTATAGCATAAAATTAATTAATGTTGAAAGGAGAGGATATTGAGTGAGCATACTCAGGTTCAGTGGTATAGTGACATCACTCAGCAGTTGGGGCAGAACTTTCCACCATATTGGGCAAGAAATTGTTAATCACGTGTGTTATTTTAGAATGCTAGAAATGAGATAGTCATTGGTGTATTTGAGAGAGACGTAACAAAGATGCTTTTTATTAGGAAATAAAATACATAAACATTTTAAGAAGTGGGAAAAATGGTTTATATTTTACTCATTTAAAAAAATATTTTCAGTTGTCTTGCCTTAGCTGCCTGGAATTCAAGGTCCTCCTATTGAAGCCTCAGTGCTTGGATCACAATGAATCCCCTTACCTAAATTCATATTGAGTGGTTATCAATGTTATTTCTATTCCAAGGAAAATTTTTGACAGAATAATTTTTAAGACACGTGTAATACTGCCTTCATTGTTTAATACAGGTAATGATCTGTTCAGGTTTTTCAGAAGAGACATATTAGCACTTCTGTATTTTGCTTCTATGCTCACAACCTTTATTTGAGTGTGACAGGGTCTCTCTATATTACTGAAGGTAGGCTAAAATTCAGTGTTCCCCTGCCTCAGCATCTTGAATGCTAGGATCACACACATCACGTATTACATGAGGAGTAAGTAAGTTCTTGGCAGTGGTACAGCGGGAACTGTGTATGAATTGTTTACTCCTTTAAGATTTATAAAAAATCTGGTCTTGTATAACCCAGAACTTTTTCCATTTCCCTTGATGTATTTCAACAGCTTCTTTCACCAGTCTTTGTACCACCCCGTATTCTCTGCATATCACCTTTACACTGATCTTTAATGGTCACTTGAACATCTCACTAATCTTATACTCTGTTTAAAACTTCCCTGGGTTATCATCTCTTACTTATGTGCCAAATCCATAAACTATACATTTTCATTCAGAATCTGCTTTTATCCCACTTTTGTAACTTTTCTATTTCCTCTCTTTACTGTGTCTACTTTAGTATACCCTGAAGGCTTAGTCCATTCTAGGACTACTTACAAAATCCAATTTAAGTTCAGGGCTGGGTATGGTACCATATACTTTTGATCCCGTTACTTGAGAGGTGGAAGCATGTGGGTCTCTGCAAGTTCCAGGCCAGCCAAATAATATGTAATGAGACCACGTCTCAAAAATAAAGAAATGAGGAAAAAGTGAGTCTATAGCTCAGTGGTTGAGCTTGCCTAGCTTAGTATTCTAGAGTGCCATCACCAGGGGGACCAGGGGTGGGGTATGGGAGAGACTTATATGTGTGTGCACCATATGTGTCCAGTGCCCAGAAGAGGGTGCCACGCACTCTGGAATTAGAGTTACAGACTTTTGTAGCCGCCGTGTGGGTTCTGGTTTTCTGCAAGAGATTCCTTTCACTGCTGACCCATCTTTCCTGGCCAGAGGGGAATTTAGGAGTCATTTTTAGCAGATGCTTAGTTTAGTTTCCCTGCCTCTTCCAGAACAGGTACTACCTGTGTTGCTCGTGAGCACTAGGTGCTCACTTACTCTAGGCATCAGACAGTGGTTTATAGAACATATTCATAGTTATACTGGATTATAAGTAGAATTAAGGTTCTAATACAGATTTCATCAGGTAAGAGAAGTTAGCCAAAATTTGTTTTGTTTTGGTTTTTCTGTTTTTAATTTTCTTTCTCCCTTCTATGGAGAACTAAATTTTAAAGAGAACCTAAGTTCTGTAGTTTTTTTCTTTACTTTGGTAAGTAGTGTGGTGTATTCATTCATGTATCAGTTATAACTGCATAAACATAAAGTCTGCTTTCATTGGACTTACTTTTTCCTGTTGAATGGCGTGATCTGAGTCGTTAGTGCGCCGTCAGGCTTCCGGCAGCTGTCACTGTCTCTGCTCTGTTTCAGCTGATGGAGTGCTGTGTAAGTGCGCTGGTGACCTCGTTTAAGGAGACGATTCTAGCAGAGTGCCAAGGCATGATCAAGCGGAATGAAACTGAAAGTAGGTAAAACCTCACATAAACACAGAACCTTTTAAGAGAAGAGCTTAAGAAGATCACCTGATTAACTGTTTTTGGGTCATTCTTGTAGATGGCAGTATGTTTCCTCCTGTATAGACCAACACTTATTTGTTTGGGAAGGCTTTTGTCTTTTTTCCTTAAAAGTCAACTCTGCGTTTAAAGGCTAGTATAAGTTGTAGACATACAGTATAAAGTAGAACTGGGTGTTTGACTTTTGTGTAAAAACTTGGTGAATCATTTTAGAAAATAATAAAGGTGGCTCAGTAGGCCTGGTCTCCGAGCACAGGTGGTAGAAGGAAGACTCCCAGGTGGTCATCTGACTTTCACATGTAGGTACTAAGAAAATGATTTTTAGTATGATACTTAAACATGTAATAATGTTTATCCTGCCTGGCAGTAGTTCGCATGTCTTTAATCTGAGTACTCAGGAGGCAGAGAAAGGCAGATTTCTGAATTCAAGGCCAGCCTGGACTATACAGTGCCTTCTGGGACAGCTAGGGCTATACAGAGAAACACAGGCTGAACTTACAGACCTCTGCCTGCCTCCACCTCCCCAAGTGCTGTTAATCATAGGTAAACAGTTATATCTGATCCATACTGAAGTTTGCAAATAGTTCATTTAGTGACGATCAGTACTGTGAAGTAAGGTTGTGTGAATGCTAGTTAAATGTTTTATACGTTTTATGGATAAAGGTTAATGTTAACTCTAATACAAATTTTTATTATCCTTGTTTTTAATCTCTTACTTTTAATATTGTACTTTATGTCTTCTGTGTAAATTTGTATTCTCCTCCTCCCCCAAGATACATGAGCTTACTTTGTAGCCCAGGCTACCCCAGAACCTGCAGTATAGCCTACCATGGCCTTGAAAATCAGTCTTCCTATCTGTCTCCACATCCAGCAGCTTTTTTTAAAAACAAAAACTTTTAATCTTATTGAAGGTCAAGTGGCATTGCCTTGGCAATAAAAGATCATTTTTAATTAGATTTTTAAAACTATTTTATTTTAATTTCTAAACTAATTATAGCCACAGTAACATTTCTTCAGGATATTATGACTGAGAAGAGATAGCCACATACCTTGTGAGTTTGAGGCCAGCCCAGGCTACATAGTGAGACCCTATCACAAAACAAAAAACAAAAGGTGATGGACATTAATGAAGACAGAAATTTATTGTGGGGATAAAGTAATGACATGAGTGTGTTGTGTCCTTTCAGAGTTACATTTGATGTTTTCATTGATGGACAAAGTTCCCAATGGGATAGAGCCGATGTTGAAGGACCTAGAGGAGCACATCATCAGTGCTGGCCTGGCAGACATGGTGGCAGCTGCTGAGACCATCACCACTGTAAGCTCCCTCAGTGGCCGCAGTGCGCCTTCATCCACGTCACACCTACAAGATCCTTGGAACAGTAATTTGGAACATCGATCAGATTTACTTCTAAGAAAAAAAATGTCCCCAATTTTAAAGCCCTAGTCTTTTATTAGAATAATATATTCTTGATTTCATTTTTTTGTTGTTGGTTTGTTTTTTAAAAACTGAAATGCAAAACATCTTGTTTCCAGGACTCTGAGAAGTATGTGGAACAATTGCTTACACTGTTTAATAGGTTCAGTAAACTCGTCAAAGAAGCTTTTCAAGATGATCCTCGCTTCCTTACTGCAAGAGATAAGGTGATATTTCTCTGTGTGGACATTTAATAAAAGTTGACACTGTTAGAGTTGACTTAATGATGCTTCTAAGTTGAAAACTAAGAATGTGGGAACTCTGGTCTTTTGTAGCTTTGTGAACTAAGTTCAGCCAGGAAGCTGCTCCCTCCTTAGTTTTTTTCAGCGATGTTGTCCTGTGTTTTGAAGGTTCCTGATGGTTGAATTTTATTTATGCTCCTTTTAACATGTGCCTTGCATTGGGCGTAGTGAAGCGTGCCTTTAATCACAGTGCTTGGGAGGCCAAGGCAGGCGGATCTCTGAGTTCCAGGCCAGCCTGGTTTACAAAGTGAGTCCAGGACAGCCAGGGCTACATAGAGAAACCCTGTCTCAAAAAAAAAAAAAAAAAAAAAAAAAAGAGATGTGTCTTGTTACACTGCTGCTCTCCACATCTCATCCCAGAGATACAGTTTCTCTGTAGCCTTGGCTGTCCTGGAACTTATTTTGTAGACCAGGATGGCCTCTAACTCAGAGATCCACCTGCCTCTTCCTCCCAAGTGCTAGGATTAAAGTCCTGCACCTTTTGATGGTGGTGGGGTTGGTGAGGGTGTGCATGCCAAGCTATCTGTGAGTATGGAGGTCAAAGGACAACTTCTAAGAGATGGCTTTCTCAAAACAAGGGAACAAGGCTTAGCAACTGCCTTTACCCTTGGAGCCACCTCTTTCGCACCAAAGTTAATGCTTTCCATCCTCCGTGCCTTGGAGCTCCTGTGAGAGCTGCTTTTACAGTTCTTGTTCTCATAGGGGCATTTTGTACCGAATCTTCTCTGACTGTCACGTTTTTTGTTTCTTTTTTTCTTCCCCCTTCAGTGAAATGTGGGAGAACATACCATTTATTGAGAATGGACACTGGAAAGGAAATGTTATAGCAGTTTGAGGAGAAAGGAGGTGAAACAAAAATGTTAGGAAGCTGAACAAGAGCAGATGGGTGTGAAGACAAGAATACTGATAGAATATTGGTAGTTACACTGTGAGAAGAATGATGCTGAAATGTTTGGAACAGTACCCTCTGAGGGGGTCAATGAAGCGACTTAGTGGATAAATCACTTATCATGATACTTGGCCAGAGTTTTTTTTGTCTAGAACTCCTTTTTTAACTCTTTATTTATTTGTTGTTTTTTGTTTTGCTTTCAAGACAGGGTTTCTCTGTGTAACCTTGGTCGTCCTGGACTCTCTTTGTAGATCAGGCTGGCCTTGAACTCACAGCGATCTGCCTGCCTCTGCCTCCTGGAGTGCTGGGATCACAGGTGTGCACCACCGTGCCAGCTTCTCTAGAAGTCTTAGAAGAGAGGAGAACCCTATGCCACAGCACACACGCGCACGGCACATGCTTGCGCCTGCACCACACCACTAACAATAAAGTTTAATTTTAAAAAACTGCTGAGGCCAGATATACCACTGAAAATTAAAGTTGGTTTAGAGATATAATTCAGTAATAGAGTGAGTACTTTTTCAGTGGTCATCCAGTTCCAGTTCACAAAAAAATAGTAAACTTAGAAAAACACCTGGTTCTTATTTATTTGTATCATTGAACATGTAATTTGTATATTTTGAATGTTAGATTTCATCCCATTTCAAATTGGGTTGGTTTTTTTGCAGGCATATAAAGCAGTTGTTAATGATGCTACCATATTTAAACTTGAATTGCCTTTGAAGCAAAAAGGGTAAGCTTTTAAAGTACTTGTAAAAAAATAATTCAAGTTTGGGGATTATATTACACATTATTGGGTTGCTGGTTAAGCAAGGTGCTCTGTTTACCTATTAAGTTTGGGCTTTTCTTGGGGTTGCGTTTAAGTTTTACTTGTTGGTACTTTGTTTTGTTTAGTTTTTGAGACAAAGGGTCTAGCCTTGGATGGTCTCAAACCCTCTTTGTGGCCAAGGAGGACAACTGCAGATCTTCCTGTCTCTACTTTTGAGTACTGGCATTCATTGCACTGAGCCTGGTTTATTCATTGTTGGTAATTGAACCCAGGGCTTTCCGTATCCTAAGTAAATACTCTACCAACTGATTGAAGTCTCTTGCCCTTGTTTTTATTATTATTATTTTTGATGTGTATGAGTATCTGCCTACATGTCTTTAAGTATACCATGTGTGTGCCTGGTGTCCATGTAAGTCAGAAGACAGCCTTGGATCCCTTGGAACTAGAGTTAAAGTTATTTGTGAGCCACCATTTGGGTGCCAGCAACCAAATCTGGGTCCTTTGGAAGAACAGCCAGTGTTCCTAACACTGAACATCTCTAAGTTTCATAGCCTTTAATATCTTCAGGTTTTTTTGTTTGTCTCACCATGTACCCGGGATAACCTGGAACTTTCTGTGTAGGTCAGGCTGCCTGGCTACAAAGAGCCTCATTCCTTTCCACCAGTGTTTGTATTAAAAGCTGGCAGCACCACAGCTGGCTCTGTCTGTGACATTTAGGAAGTGTGACTGCGGAGCCTTCCACCCCAGCTCTGCAGTGCTGTAATGGCGGGCCTGGCTTTGTTTGCCTTTTGTTGTTGTTATTAAAATTTTTGCTTTTTTGCTGTTAAAACTCAACTTAGATTTTTTTTTTTATCTACTTTAATAAAATATTTACTGTTTTGGAAAATACCTTTTGTTCCAAGTCTTTAGAATTTAGAATTTTTAATTGGATTATTTTGTTTATTGGTGTTTAATTTCTAGAGTTTTTGTTGTTTTGCTTTTTAATATAGATGAGTAGTTTTAATACTGTAGAGCTGCAGAAGCAGCTGCGGTGAAAGGATTGGAACTCAGGCTGAAGAGCTTCCGGGGTTGCTGACTCCTCGCTTTGGAGAAGTGTTGCTGGAGGGCAATAGACGTTTTGGTGGTCACACTGGCTTGGAGTGACTCTGCTTTCAGTTGAAAACCAAAGAAGGACTTTTTCTCTTTTTGAGACAGGGTTCCTCTGTGTAACAGCTCTGGATGTACACAGAGATTTGTAGACCAGGCTGACCTCAAACTCACGGGGATCCGCCTACTTCCGCCTCCTGAGTGCTGGGATTAAAGGCTTCTGCCGCCATGCCCTGCCCATGAAAGACATTCCTTAAATGTACTGGTTAGGCAGAGCGAGGCCGATCCTTAGCACAGCTGCAGAACAGGTTGAACTAGCTCAGTTTATACTTTGATTGGAGTGATCAGCTCTTTCTCTGCTGAGCAGCTGTTGAACAGAGTCTTAACAGATGGTCTCTTGTTTGTGTCTTCATGATTCTTTCATTGCCAATTCTCCATCACCAGTGCTGTGGAGACAAAGAAAAATCATTTCAGAAATAGTTGCTCAGGTGACCATAATATTGCAGTAAAAGATAACTGCTGTTTTTTTCTTTCCCTAGAGTGGGATTGAAAACTCAACCTGAGTCGAAATGCCCCGAGTTGCTTGCCAATTACTGTGACATGTTGTTGAGGAAAACACCCGTAAGCAAAAAACTGACCTCTGAGGAGATTGAAGCAAAGCTTAAAGAAGTGGTAAGGACATTTTTAAAAAATTTTATTTCTTTATCAGTAAAGACTTATTTCCTGTAGTAGGTAAAGAGAAGTGGTTATATCCAAGTCAACGTTCTTCTCCCAACAAAGGGAGCATTGAGATACTATATCTGGACCTGTATACATTCATATAGGAAAACAAGTCAGGGGAAGGCATGGTTCTGAGTATACTCAGTTCAATAGGTCTAACCAGAAAGGAAATATAGCAGGCATGTTTTGGGGCATAACTACCTAAGGTGTGAAGCAAATGTTTGAAGGATTGAAATGGGGCATAGGAACACTTGGGGCCTGCCGAACTTCTGTCTTTAGAATGCCACCCAGGAATGAACATGCTCACTTTAATGTAAATATTTTAGTTGTGCCAGTAAGGAGAACATGAGGATTCTTTTCAAGGTGTTGTGCCGGAATCATGATTCCCCAAAAGACCACCACCAGGAGCTGAGTCCGTTGCAAATCACATGAGGATCTTTTTATTATAAATCATTACAAGCTGCAGCTTGGGCTCACAGCCCCCACCGCCAAAGCGGTGAAGAGCCTAGAGCCCTGTGCTCAGGTTAGTTGGGTAATTTAAGGATTCTGGTCCCTCCCAGCATGCCCAAGGCACGGGCAATTCCTACCTGGCAAGTAATCTATTTGTTGAAACATTACATTTTGAATTGATTGGCTATAGGAAGGTCCCCAAACCATTAATCCCTCCCTAGGGGGATGGGCCAGTTTCCTAGCAACTGTATCTCTAGTATGTGAGTAAAGAATGTGGTAAGGTGAGTTCTTCCACTGGACCTCCCCACCCAACTATTTTAGGCCTCAAGCACTAAAAATAGCCACCTTTAATCTCTTGTTCTCTCAAAGGCAGTGTTGTCCTTCTGCGAAGGAAGAATAGGGCCCTGGAGAGATGGCGCAGAGGTTAAGCTATTCTTCCAGAGGTCCTGAGTTCAATTCCCAGCAACCGTATGGTAGCTCACAACCATCTATAATGAGCTCTGGTGCCTTCTTCTGGCGTGCAGTTATACATGCAAACAGAACACTATATATGTATATATATTTTTTTAAGAGTAGATATTTTGCTATGCTACAGGTTCTTAAATAAACTTAATGTGATAGCTCAGTGGAGGAAAGTGCTTGCTGTGCGAGCAGAAGGACCTGGATTTAGATCTCCAGAACCCACATGAAAAAGCAAAAGTTGGGGCTGGAGAGATGCTTAGTGTTTAAGAGCAGAGGCTGCTTTTCCAGAGGACCCTGGTTTAATACCCAGCACTTACATGACACCTCACAACTGTCTGTAAGTCTAGTTCCAGGGGATCTGGTACAACTCCCTCACACAGACATACATGCAGGCAACACACCAATGTACATGAAATGAAAATAAACAAATCATTAAAAAGAAAAGGAAAAAAAAAGGAAAGCTGAGTGTGGTGATGTACAGCTGTAACCCAGTGCTGGGGTGAGCACGTGGTGCCACAGACAGGTGGATCCCAGGACTAACCGACTAACCAGTCTTGCTGAATTGGTGAGCTCTTAAGTTCAGTGGGAAACCCTATCCCAAAAACTGAGGTGCACTGGAGAGATGGCTCAGTAGAGAGCACTGGCTCCTCTTGTAGAGGACCTGAGTTTGGTTTGCAGCACTAAGTTCTCAGAACCATCTCATTGCATGTCTGTGGTACATGGAGGAACACCCATACACATAAAAATAAGTAGGTAAGTAAATGTGCAGAGAAAGGGAGGAAGGTCCCAGATGTCAGCTTTCTGGCCTCCATGCCACACATGTGCACAGTACACTCAGATAGAACTGTGTTTATCTGTAAACATTGTTTTACAGTGTAACACCTTCATAAGGTTTTACCTACAAATCTTTATTCAATAGCTTTCTATTTGTTCTCCTTTGTCTTTGTGTGTGTGTGCCTCTGCCCTTTCTTGCATGTGGTGCTTGCCTATGTGTTGTGTTGGAGACTGACTTTTGACGTGGGCCTGTACATGCTAGACAGGCACTATACCATTCAGTTACATCTCCTGAGTGCTGGCCAATAGGTATGCATCACCATTCCTCCTGGCTTCTTTCTTGATGCTGTAGGTGATTAAAGTCTGTTTCTGATAAAGAACAAAAAACAAGTGGAGCTTTTCACTCCATTTTGTTAGAGCTCAAGAGAGTAGGGAGCAATGAGAGTAGATGAAAGTTAGTTATTCGCTTGTTTAGATTTTTTTATTTTTATGTGCATTAATGTTTTGCCTGTATGTATGTCTGTAAAGATGTCAGATCCCCTAAACTGGAGTTATAGTTTTGAGCTGCCATGTGGGTACTGGGAATTGAACTCTGATCGTCTGGAAGAGCAGACAGTGCTCTTACTTGCTGAGCCATCTCTTCAGTTCTTTGGGTCCTCCTGGTTGGTTGTTAGTAAAATTATTTAAGTGCAGGAATGCAGAGAGGTAGGTAAAATGAGAAAAACATCACAAGTACAGCCAGAAAGGCCTAGGGAGATGATTTGTGTCAAAAGAAAAAATAAGATTGTTGAGAAATTACTACTAGTTACCCCATAAGGTATTATTACGTTTATATAAAATCTGAAAAAACTTACTAGGAACTAAAAGATTAATTGGTTTAAAGTCTCAAATATGTAGCCAGGTAAGGTGCTGCACACCTTTAACCCCAGCACTCAGGAGGGGAAAGTTGGTTGATCTCTGAGTTTGAACCCAGTTGCTATACATAGAATTCCAGGTATACACCTCCTCAAAGTTAATAAATAAGTAGGTGAGTGAGTGAATAAATAGGCAAAAGCAGTGTCAAATTTGCTGTTGAAGTAGTTACTAGAATTGGTTTCTCAGAGATGAATAAATTAACGAGAGGCCTCTGTTTATGTCTTTATAAATCTGTGCATCCTGGCTGTTGGGAGACATAGAAAGGTCTACATGACAGAAATGACTGAGTATATAAGAATTTAAAGTAACTTTGTCTTCTGTGCAGCTCTTGGTACTTAAATATGTACAAAACAAAGATGTTTTTATGAGGTATCACAAAGCTCATCTTACCCGACGTCTCATATTGGACATCTCTGCTGATAGTGAGATTGAAGAAAACATGGTAGAGTGGCTAAGAGTAAGTACAATTTTTTTTTTTACATTTTATTGGGTGTGGGGTAGAGGCAGGCATAAGAGGTCTTAAGGCATCTCAACTGTTAGTCCAGGATTAGAGCAGGTAGAGGTGAAAACAGTTGGAGAGGTGCAAGTGTCCTAGTACAAGTGTCTAGACGGTGGACCTCCGCAGGCCACTCCTGAGGGACATTCATGTGGTGGGTGCCCCAAAGAGAATAGCAAAGACATTCCCATGCTGTATATGCTCCAGAATGGCATAGTAAGGAGGTAGGACACTGAGTAGGTGTGGAGATGTGGATGATTAGATAAGATGGAGGGAAGAAGCAGGCAGATTCTAGAATTAAATTTTGGGTGGAAAAGCCAGCAGAAATAAATGATCCATGTGCACATGAGGAGAGTAGGACAGCAGCTTGTTAGGGACTGCTGAGTACCTTTGGGGAAGGGACTCACGCCAGTCCCATGGTTTCAACACCAGGTGAATGAAATGGAAAGGAAAGGACATGACTGCTGCTAGCTATGGTGGAGGAAAGAGTCTATTGTAGATTAACGAGAGACATAGCCAGAGGCAGACACATCTGGGAAGGCCCAGAGTGGTCATGACCCTGACCCTTGTAAGGAGACAGGGAGGGGAAAGGAGAGAGAGGAACCAGCTGCAACAGCCAGGAGGCCAAAGATACAAAAGTGGGTAGATAACCGAAATTAGGGGACAGTGTATACCAGCCCTGTAACAGGTAGGCACTGAGGGATGCTAGGAGAACCCAGAGGCCAGGTCCGCTTTAATATCTTTTTTTTCTTAATTTACTTTTATTTTTTTCACAATTTATTCATTATATGTCTTGAAGCCCCCTCCCTCAACTCCTCCCAGTCCCACCCTCCCTCCCTCTTTTCCCCTACTCCCTTCCCCTAGTCCACTGAAAGGGGGAGCTCTCCTTCTCTGCCACCTGCCCATAGCCTGTCAAGTCTCATCAGGACTGCCTGGATCCCCTTCCCCTTTGGCCTGGAAGGCCACATCACCAGGGGCGAGTGATCAGAGAGCAGACAACGGAGTTCATGACAGAGGCAGCCCCTGCTCCCCTTACCTGGAAATCCACATGGAGGCTGAGCTGCCAATCGGCTACACCTGAGCACGGGGTCTAGGTCTTCTCTGTGCATGGTCCTAGGTTGGAGCATCAATCTCTGCAGGACCCCCTGGGCTCAGAATTTTTAGCTTTGTTGGTGTCCTTGTGGGGCTCCTGTCCCCTCCATGTTCTTCTAACCCTACCCCCATCTTCCATTAGACTCCCTTCACTGTGTCCAAAGTTTGGCATCTGCTTCGATCCCCTGCTGGGTGGATCCTCTTTACAACAGAAAAAAGATAACATCTTCAAGTAATGGTGCTGGTCTAACTGGATGTCCACATCTAAGCAGGGGGTCTAGGTCCTCTCCATGTGTGGTTCTTGGTTGGTGCATTAGTCTCTGCCAACTGCCAGGGCTCAGATTCTTTAGGTTTTTTGGTAATATATCCTGCTTTGATATATTAAGTAGGCATCTCAGCTGGTTGTCCTGGGTTTGAAACTTAACAAGGTTAAAGGACAGTTTGTAGGAGTCCCAGTCTCTCTTTCTACCTTGTGGGTCCCAGGGATTGAACTCAAGATGATCAGGTCCTTCAGCAAGCCCCTTTGCCTGAGGGCCATCTCATTTGCCTAAAAGTGTTTGTTTTATTGATATAGCACATGATTCATATGCATGCTAAAATAATGTGTCTTGCTGTTACTATTAATATCAGGTAGATTCATTTTATAAGCATGTTGGCAAATATATAAAATAGTAGTGTCTAATAAAGTGAACTTTCTTAATTTTAATCCTGCTTTGTTTTTACTGTTATACTTTCATTTGCACCCACTCTCAATTTTAACTGATTTTATTTAAGTAGTATCCAGGAAAAAAAATCACCATCTTTTTTTTTTTTTTTAAAGATTTATTTATTATGTATACAATGTTGTGTTTGTATATACATCGGCATGTCAGAAGAGGGCACCAGATTGCAATATAGATGGTTGTGAGCCACCATGTGGTTGCTGGGAATTGAACTCATGACCTCTGGAAGAGCAGCCAGTGCTCTTAACCTCTGAGCCATCTCTCCAGCCCAAAAATCACCATCTTTTTGCCATGTCTTTGGTAATAAATGTTTAGGTATAGAAATATTTATAAATAGTAACCACTGTAATTTTATAAAAAACTGTGAATGGTGGTTCATGCCTGTAGGTTAAGGAAGTGGAGACTTACAGGGTCACCATCCTCTAATCCATCAAGGTCATCCTGATCAATAAGGAGTGAGTTCTCAGAGACTGTTAGGTGTGCTGCGTATGACTGAGCTGTAGCAGTGATGTCTTTTTGTCGTTTTTGTCCTCACTGATGATGTGAGGTGCAGGTTGCACTCATTGAAACACTGACGGCAGCGGTAGCTGAGATGAGTTGGGAGCTGATTTTACTCACATGTGGTAACTGGAATTGAACAAAGCAGAGACCACCTACGCCTGTTTATTTTCTAAGACTCAAATGTAATAGGCGTTACACTAAATTCTAATAAAGAAGAGAGTTTTTTACTAAAGGCTCTAAGACGGGATGGACCTCATTGCTGCAACATCTGCTTAGTGTGGCACGAGGCCCCAGGTTTCGTCCCCAAACCCCAAATAACACACAAGACGGTGTTCTGTTAAGACCTTTTCTTACTGTTGTTTCAGACTACATAATTATCATCTCTCTGTCTTTGAATTTTGTAGGAAGTTGGTATGCCAGCAGATTATGTGAACAAGCTTGCTAGAATGTTTCAGGACATAAAAGTATCTGAAGACTTGAACCAAGCTTTTAAGGAAATGCACAAAAACAATAAGTTGGCATTACCAGGTATTATTTATAATTAAATATGTGTATTTTAAGCTTAAAAAGAATATATTTCTTTTTCAGTTATTTAAAGTAAACATCAGATTTTATGAATTCCACATGATAGCTACTTGTCAAAATAGAATGCTAGGTCTCTGAATACTTATTTCTAAACAAAAAAGGGATTTTTTAAAACAAAATCTTCATTCTGTTTATCTTCACCAAAATTTAAGTTGTCATAAAATATTTATAATTTCTGATTTTCTTTCCTGCAGCTGATTCAGTTAATATAAAAATTCTGAATGCTGGTGCCTGGTCTAGAAGCTCTGAGAAAGTCTTTGTCTCACTTCCTACTGAACTGGAGGATTTGATTCCTGAAGTAGAAGAATTTTACAAAAAAAATCATAGTGGTAGAAAATTACATTGGCATCATCTCATGTCAAATGGAATTGTAAGTAGATGGTCTCTGGGTGCTAGTAGAAGGTGTGACCTAAGGGCCAGGAGGATGGCTCCATGGTTAAGAGCACTGATGTTTTCTCCAGAGGACCTAGATTAAATTCCTGGCAACCACATGGCTGCTAACTCCAGTCCCAAAGGGATCTGAGCCCTCCTTTGGCCTCTATAGGCATTGTACATATGTGGTGAATAGGTATATATGTAAGCAGAACACCCACACATATAAAGTAAAAACAAGAACAAAACATAAAGATAAGAACAAGAATAGTGGCTTTGCCCCTAGCTTTCAAAGACATAGTTTCCAAATTTCAGTGTAATGCTTACTGAATGAATGCCCTTGGCTGTAGAATACAATCTGATCCCAAATCTGTCTGTCTTCGTACAAAAAAGAAGGGAAAGGAGAAGGTAAACCTTCCTTTAAGGCAACCGATAAACATTTTCCTCACAATTGGACAGAATGAAGACACATGGCCACACCTTGCTGCAGGGAAAGTTGGGAGATGTATGAGTAAGGAAGAATGAATCTTGGAAGAAAACTAGCATCTCATTTTTCCCATAATGTCTTACGTACATTTTACTAGGTATTGGAGTATGCTTCATGAAGAAATTACTTACTAAAGCCCATTATCTATTACAGATAACATTTAAGAATGAAGTAGGTCAGTATGATTTGGAAGTAACCACGTTTCAGTTGGCTGTATTGTTTGCATGGAACCAAAGGCCTAGAGAGAAAATCAGCTTTGAAAATCTAAAACTTGCAACGGAACTGCCTGATGCCGAACTTAGAAGGACTTTATGGGTTTGTTTTATTTTCTGTTTTGTTTTTGTTTTAAAAATAGTGGTGTGTCATATAGCTGGGAATATGAGAATGGCTTATAAAACTGGATTTTTTGGTACTGAGAGTTAAATCCAGGGCCTTGTACAGGTTAGGCATACATTCTACTACTGACTTACATACCTAAGCCACTATAAATTTTTTAATTCATGACACTCTGAATATGACTTTCAACTAAAAAAAATGCACAATATTGAGGAATTTATGAGGAAAAAAACTTGAAAACAGGCTAATTACCAAAGTAGGAAATGACCAGAGAAAGAAGACAGAGAGAGAGCTAGTTCTCAGTGTGTCAACTGTGCTAACAATACTGTTGTTTATAACTGCATTTAATGCTAACTTTGTGCAGTGGACAGACCTGGCAAGCAGTTTACTGTGGTCTTGTATGACGAGTCCTAATTACTTGTCTCACTACATGTAGTAAAAGAATACTCATCACTTTCTTAGAATCAACTCTTTCTCGCCTCTTTTTATTACACATTTACATTGTCACATGCATGAAGTGCTACATAATAGTTTTGAATTGTAAATTTGTGTAGAAATCATTCATGCCTGTGTTGGAGAGTGGAACCCAGCACTCTATATAACTTGTTTTCCTTTTCTTTGTAGTCTTTAGTAGCTTTTCCCAAGCTCAAACGGCAAGTTTTGTTGTACGAACCTCAAGTCAACTCACCCAAAGACTTCACAGAAGGTACCCTCTTCTCAGTGAACCAGGAGTTCAGCTTAATGTAAGGTTATGTTGGTTGATTTAAAATAAAAGTACTATGTTGAATTTCAGTGCTTTGTTTTTATTAACATAATTGTTTGCCTTGTGATGTTAAAAACAGTAACTAAACAGGGTCACTGAATTTGTGTCATTTCATTTTTTAAATAAAAAATATTAGAGTGTAGAAGGTGGAGTGGGCTGCATACAACAGCGTTATTTAGCTGTTTATTGGAACTCAAATAATGCTGAATAAAAATTCTTCTCTTATTGTTTTCATTGCAATGTAGTTTATTGTGAGGAATGCAGTCATTGGTTAGCACAGGCTATATCTTATTTGAAGGAATAAAAAATTGGGGGGAGATAAGTTTTGTTTGAAACAGGTTGTTATTAAGATCCTCAGCCTCAGCTTCCCTAGTGCCAGGGTTACAGGTGATACAGACAGGTTCCACCATATGAGCGTGGGGAGTATGTGCAGCCAGGCTGGGTATTGGTGTGTGTTACTTACTCTTTAGACTCTGAATGTTAATTTTTAGAATACTCTAAGACTTCAGACATTGTGTTGTGGTAAATGTTTAATACTTTATATCTTTTTTTTTATGCAGAAAAAATGCAAAAGTTCAGAAAAGGGGAAAAATTAATTTGATTGGACGCTTGCAGCTCACTACAGAAAGAATGAGAGAAGAAGAAAATGAAGGGATAGTTCAACTAAGAATATTAAGAACCCAGGTTTGTATAGGGAAAATGTCTAATTTTATTCTTGATTGTAAATTCTTACGAACACATTTTATTAGAGTATAAAAATGTTAGAAAAATTACAAATACTCAGTTTTAAAAAATAAAATGTTTCCTTCCTTTCTAAAATGAAAACATCTTATAAATAAGACACGCCTATGTCCCAGGCAGAGTGACGTAGGTTCCATGAGGGAAGAGATAGATGCATCTTAGTAAATTTGGTGGTGAGGTTAAAATACAATCTATAGATTTCTGTAGAATTTTGGCTCTAGTACCAGGCTCTTAAAAACAATTTTCTCGGGACTTGGCACGGTCATTTATCATCATGTGCACAGAGGCTTCCTCAGCAAACTTGTAGTCTTCAAAGTAAAGCACAGGATCTGGACTCCCAGAAGAGGTTGCTTCCAGCGGGAACAGCAGGTGGTGGGGCATCCTTGCAGGCATTCTGCAGCTGCCTGAGAGACCGTGCTCCTCTCCACGCCTCTGGCCTCTAGCTTGAGCTCACCAGGCACTGCATGGCACTCAATAGCCACTGAAGATGTGCCAGCTCAAATGTCTAAATTAGTTTTAAAAGCGTCTTAGGGAAAAAACAAATCTTGATAGTTGGGCATGGTGGCCTCAGCCCTTTCTGTGAGTTTCAGGACAGCCAGGGCTACATAGAGAGACCCTGCCTCAAACAACAACAAAAAAAAACAAAACCCTTCAAACATTTAATTAAAAACCATGGAAGTTATTTTTTTGGTAAATAAGAGCGAGTGCGCATTTTATTAGAATTTAAAACTTAAATTAATCTAGTTCTAGTATTACTAGAAATGCCCTTACGGTTTGGAGGCTTCTGATAAATTCTCATGTGTTCTTTAGAGGAAGCCTTGATTTTTAGTTAAGGCTGTTTTTTTATTCCAACTGAATAAATGTATCTCAGCAACAACTTAGAATTTATAGAATTGAAATATTTACAATTGTCTTTACTTCTGAAATGTAAATGCAGTTAGGAAATTTATTATATTTAGAACTAAGAAACATTATCTGATATATGTCCCTTTAAAAATGTGTTAAAATTAGGATTATGGTGGCTTCTGAACATGATAAAAATACTCATTACTGGGAAGACGACTGCTCAGTGGGTAAATATATTTGACACTGAGTTGACAACTTGCTCCATCCTGGGGACCCACATGGTAGAAGGAGAAAACAAACTGTGAAGGAAGTTGTTCTCTGGTCTCCATACAAAAACATGGCACGCCTGCACACATAGAACACACTCACAGAGAAAGTAAATATATATTAGAGCTGGTGAGATGGATCAGTAGTTAAATGGAGTTGACAGCCTGAGTTGAATCCCAGGAATCTATATGGTGTAAGGAAGGAACCAACCAAAGGTCAGTTGTCTTCCGACCTTTGAATGTTTATCAGAGCATGCACTATCCCTCTGGCACGCAAGCATGTAAACACATCCAAACATTTTTTTTTTAACTTTGAAAATTATTGCAAATGGATAGTTACTTAATTTTAGAAGGGTCTTGTAGCCAGGTGGAGGTGGTGCAGGTCTGGAACCGCAGCACTCAGGAAGCAGTGGCAGCTGTGTCTCAGTGCAGGGCCAGGCTCTTCTACAGAACCCTCAGAACAACCAAACAACAACAAGCAAATGATGGAAGGAGAGAGCTGAGTTTAAAAAGCTGTCCTCTGACCTCTACATGCGTGCTATGGCTTGTGCTCCATAAACATAAAACATATATGTACAGTGATACATTTCAAGATGTTTTTCTTAAAATATTGACTAAAAAGGCTGGTGACTGGACATACTGCAGATTATCTAGTAAGACCATCAAACCTATATAGGGAAGGATTTTCCTGCAGAGTGTTGGTGGGTTCCCAAGCCTACTAGTTAGTAGTAACATTCTATGTTCAGTGTTAAATACAGTGGTCTCTTAGTATCCACAGGGAATTGATTCAGGGACTTCTTCCTCCCCGCAATTCCTGCAGGTCCCAGGATTTCAGTGCTTACATTTCTTATATAAAATGTGTAATAGTTGAATATACCTACATATCTTATCACATATGTTTTATACACTCTCTAGGTCATCATAGCAGCTAAGACAGTATAGATGCTGTGTAGTTAGTCACCATACTGTGTTGTTTAGGGGACAATGTTTGAGTTTGTGTATTTATTACAAATGCAGCTATCATAGGCCTAATTACATTTTTGTGGTTGGTTGGTTGGGTTTTGGGCGGGGGGCAGCTGGAAATTTTTATTTATTTATTTTTGAGACAGAGTTTCTCTTGTGTAGCCCTGGTTGTCCTGGAACTCACTTTGTGGACCAGACTGGTCTCAAACAGATTCAACTGGGATTAAAGGCATGTGCCACCACACTCAGTTCATAATTCTATTTTTCATTCAGTCTGTGGGTGTGGAACTTACAGATATTTATAACAGCTGGATCTCTTCACATTTCCTTAATAAAAAATATTCTAATCTCCATTAAGGAACCTTGTTGCTTTTAGTTGGCTAAGGAAAGCTAAAATTTAATGGTAATTGCAGGAGGTCATACTTTGCAGGTAATGTCATTGCCAACTTCTGTGTAGTTTAAAAATCACAACAACAGCCAGGTGTGGTGGTGCGCAGTTTTAATCTCAGCACTTGAGGCAGGCAGATCTGTTAGTTCAAAGCCAGCCTATTCTACAAAGTGAGTCCAGGACAGTCAAGAAACCCTGTCTTGAAAAACCAAAAAAGAAAGAAAGAAAAATAAATAAAGAAATCACCAGAACATAGATAAAATTGACTTAGGTGAAAAATGTTGAGCTCTTTAGAAACATTTAAACATCAGAAACCTGTAATTGAATCAATAAAAGTAAAGAGGCAGGATTTGCAGTAAATATTAATATCACTTTATTATCTAGTTACTGTGTAGAGTAGTAGGTACTGATTTTTAAGACAGACACCCATGCTTCTCTTCTATTATAGTAGAGGCAAATTTTTATAGGGGGAGTCTTGAATCTTCATTATTGCATTTATTTATTTGTAAGTGTATGTGTTTGTGTGTATATGTGTATAGAATCAAATAGAATTGATTCTATTTTTTTTTTTTTATCATGTTGGTCCCAGGGTTTGAACCCAGATCATCATGCCTGGCAGCAACAATGCCTTTGTCAACAGCGCAGCACCTACACGGGGCTCAGAACTATCTGTAGCTCCAGCTCCGGGATCCAGTGCTCTTTCCCAGCCTTGTCAGCCGCTAGACATGCGTGTGCTATACAGACGCACAGGGAAACAAACAACATTATTAATCTTTAAAAAACAATAGAGATTGTAGGTTAATTTTGGCTTCCTTTCAGAATCTTTGTTCTAAGTGTAACAGAGAAACGTGTAGCTATGGAGTATGTCTCCAGGTGAATACCTAGGGCTTGCTGTCCAGTCTGGTTGGTGTTAGACAATTAGGAAAAGTTACTGATTTTCTTTAATCAAACTAGTTTACTGTATTAATGTACTTTCATTTTCATTTTTTCTCTTAGGAAGCCATCATACAAATAATGAAAATGAGAAAGAAAATTAGCAATGCTCAGCTGCAGACTGAACTAGTAGAAATTTTGAAAAACATGTTCTTACCACAGAAGAAGATGATAAAAGAGCAAATCGAATGGCTGATAGAGCACAAGTACATCAGGAGAGATGAGGCCGACATCAACACGTTCATCTACATGGCGTAGCTGAGCGCTGAGCCGCTGTTCCCGACCGTAGATTCTGGAGCGCCTGGGCAGACAGCTGTCCCCGGTCAAGCTGGAGGAAGGGTTATTTGGACTTTGATTACATAAATATTAAACTCTGCCTTACCTTACAAAACGACTATATTTTGCCAGTCACATTAGTTAGCATGATGGCATTCCCTTCATGTGGCACACTCTTTAACAGCATGCTGTTTTGTGGAGAAAATTGCATTCATGAAGAGCCCATTATGAACTTTCAAAGTCAATTCAATTTTATCCACCTAGAGAAAAAACATTTTGGAAGGATGAGGGTGGGGTTCTTGTTAGTTCTTTTATCCCCTTTTCCTCTTTAAACGAATATACTTGCACAAGAAAGGATACTCAGATATTCATGCACTGAAAAATGCTGTTTTGGGGTTTCTTCTTTTTTTTTTTTTCCTCAATGCAATTAAAGCTAGAGGTAGCACTCTTAGCTTCTTTTGATGAAAAGAGTGACGTTGTCAACACCATGTTGGGAAAGGGCAGGTGTACTTGAGAAGATGAGTATGTCAGTGTCAAGTTGTTTATTAAACACTGCTTTCACTTTAATAACTGGATTTTAGTGGTAACCCGAAAATGGTATTAAATATTTCTACCTTAAAAATCCTGATTTTCATTAAGCAGGAGACTGCTTTTTTAGTTGTTTGTTGTTAAATGATAAAGATTTGGGATTTTCTTTTTAAATCTTGTAAGGCTGGAGAGCTTGTTTTGAAAACATGAAGGTTATAATGAATGTTTCTTCAGTTAAAAAAAATGTATGGGTATAGGTAAGTAATTGATTGCAGAGTCAGAATTGCAAAGGAAATATGTTAGGTGTGTTATTAATACACTCAGTACTTATACACCTAATATTTATTATGCTGTATCTAAGTTTATTGAAAACAAAGCAGAAATGTTCTCTGATACAGTATAGTGAGGGACTTGCTTTTTTAACCTGTAGCATAGATTTATTTGGTGTTTGAAAGTGTTGTGATTAGAGATTTACCACCTCAGTTTTCTGGAAAGACATTCTCTACTGAAGTGTAGTAACTTCTCCGTCTCCTCGGAGGAGGAAAGGTGAGGTTACAGCCTGCAGCCTGGAAGGACTCAGAGCTGATAGTCTGAGCATGAGCAGTAACCTCGCCAAATATGTATATATATATTTATATATTTTAAAAATAAACATTTTTAAAATGTTCAGAGGGCAACACTTACCTTGCTCCTCTCAGTTAATATGAACAGTGACTCAGGACTTCACAGAGCAGTGGGAAGTTAGAAATTGAGCAACTGAAGAGAATTATTCCCCATCAGGAAAATGGCTCCGTGTGGGTTTGTATTCATTGTGGTGCACATTTCAAGTTTTCTTGCAAATTTTATAACTTTTGATGTTAAGTAGTATTTTGAAGTACGGTTTTGAAGCCAGCAGAACATGGCGTGTTGAGAAGCACACAAGATTACCTTCACCCCGACGGGCTGTGGGCTGCCTGCTGGAAAGGAGGAGAGGATGTTAGAGGCTCTGATGGTTCTAGTCAGATGCCTGCTCTGAAAGTCACAGGAGTGTGGGAGTGCATGTGTGCTCACCCGCTAGAGCAGGTGTGGACAGACAGTGCTCACCGCTCTACTGCATGGGTGACAGCTGATGCTGGCACATCCAGAACTCAGAGAGAGAGTTTTATAGTGGCTGTGGCCCTTCCATTTAATAGTTTGGTGTTGGCAAATTTTCCTGTCCCAATACCAGAATGCCAAAGGAGGAAACAATCAAGGGAAAAATTTTAGGCCATTTCTTAATGTTTAAGATTTGTCATCTTAAACCATAATTTTTCTTAGAACATCTTTGAAATTTCTAATCACTTTGGTCAGTTAAGAATGAGAGCTGTGATATTTTGATTTATAAAGGCAAACTTAATGCAAAGTGGGTAACACTAAGTCCATAGCAATGTTTTTTATTAAATTTTTATAAATTTTTTAATAGTTAATTATGTCCTAATTGTATTTTGGGGAATGAGCAGCAGTAAATACAACAGACCTAACAGTTTTCATCCTTTTTTTAAAATATATATACAAAAGTGTAACTACTTTTTGGTGTTTATCAAAACTATTTAGTTGACAAGGTGCCTATACCATTCTTGAGATTTTCTTTAAATGTTTTATCAATAGATTTGATAATTTAAAAAAAAATCTGAAACAGATCTTAACCAGGAGTTTCTGAAGGTCCAGCACCACTGTTAATATTCCCCATCTGACCTCTTCTCCCTGCACACTGTGTGTTCCTGCTCTTTGAGTAGGGCCAGACATGACACAGGGAAGGAGGTGAAAAGCTCAGCCTCCGACCACTGCCAGAGAGGTGTTTTCAAATAAGTGGTGGGGCAGGCTCAGAGTTCCGAGCACTTCTGTCTAGTTAAAGGTGGCCCAACCTATAAACGGTAACCTGTTGCCATCTCATGGCCAAAGTAAGAAGACAGGAAACATACACACGGTGGGAAGTGCAGACTGATTTTGTGTCACGGACAAATGTTAGGCCGTCATCATCCTTGTACTTTTATAAGGACCGTCAACTAAATTCTGAAGTCTCCAAATTTTTACAATTATTGGAATAGGTCCCTGAGTTTATCAGCCTGTTCATTTAAGTCTCTTGCTCTTTGTGCATAAATATTAAAGTCTCCAAAAATGTTAATCATTCTTATTGTTACTCTTCATTAAATTGAATATGATATCATTAGCTCTGCTCCAAGAGCAAATTTTTCAAATTCAATCTGGGTGAAAAATCCACTAGTTTACAGAAAGATTTGCTATCATAACCTCAAGCTGGCTTTTCTGTGTTGGTGTAAATGACTGTGATGCTGTCACAAGTTTTCCCAAGGTCACAGTTAAGAGAGAAACACTGTCTGAGAGCATTGCTGTCATCTACACTGTGTGTGGTCTGGAGTTCCTAAGATGTAGACTAGCCTCATGCTCTGTACAGTTTTCCATGTGCACCACTACATACTGCGATGACACTGTACAGTTTTACACGGTAGCAGTTTCTGTATGCAGTAGGATGAAATATTTTGATGAACTGCTTAATTTTTGGATTTTATTTTTTAAGTTGTATAATTTATTTTCTTGCAAAATAAAAGTGTAATATAAAAGCTTTTATCCAGATAATCTTGATGTTCTACTACAAAAATTTTTACAGTAGTTAAGATTTTTGGCAAGCCAGGAATAGTTAGTGAGTGTCATGTGCCTTTAATCCCAACATTCTAGAGGCAGAGGCAATTGGATCTCTGAATTCAAGATCAGCCTGGTGTGCTGACACGTTCCAGGCCAGTCAGGGCTACCCTGTCTTTAAAAACAACGAAAACTGTTTCAGCTGGGCAGTGCTGCACCTGCGCTGGTCAGCTCCTTGGGAGGATTCTGTGGCTGTTGAAGACTGACATGGGCATCATAGTGAGGCCGTCTCAGTGAAGAACACTGAGGTTGGGGTTTTAATAGGAGACTGTAGCCACCATAAAGTAAGTTGTGACAGTTGGGTGAATGAACACACGACTTCTTAAAGACTAGAACTTAGCCTGTTAGCTTCACTCGGATTAGGGGAGTTTAGGAGTAGGAGGGACTTGGAATTGAAGCTATAGAAAAGTGTAAGTTTCACCTGAGCCAAAACAAGATTTTTAATTTGGCTTACGCTTTAGGCTTCCCACAAGTCCTTTCCAAAGCTTTTGGCGAGCGCTCAAAGCATTTTGATAAAAGAGTGAACATCCTAATGAGGAAGGCACACCCCCACCGCCTGTGAAACAGGTTTCACAGCTAACTTGGAATGCTGGCCTCCTTGTTAACAGCCAGCAATCATAAAGACAAGAACGGAGTTTAGAGGCAGGCAACATTAAAACAGGTGAATGGACCTAGGATAGACATTTTTGTTTTGAAGACACAATTTGCCTGGAATAGGTATAGGTCACTGTCACAGGTTTAAGGCAAATGTATTACGTAGTAGGACACTTCCAAAATCCCAGCATTTGGTGAGTGGGGAGATCCATGAGCTCAGAGTCTGAGCTTACCTATGTAGCTCAGACTAGATGCCTTGTCTCAAAAATAAAGGGCCAGCAGGATGGCTCAATGGGTAAGGACAGGTGTTGTGAAGCCTGGTGTTCTGTGTCCGGTCCCTACAACCTATGGAGAAGTGGGACAGGAAGACTCCACCCCAAAAGTCATGTCATTCCACAACTGCACTGCAGTGTGTGTGCTCACAGATGACATGAACTCTTAGCTTTTGGAAAATGGAACTTATGGATAGAACACCTGTCCATTATTTGCACATAAAGTCATTTCCAAAGAACAAAAAGATAACACCTTTCACCAAAAAACACAATCCTGATAATATCCAGTGGGCTAGACTAAAATGTTAATGAATCTATGTTTCTGTGAGGCAGAATCTTTCCTGATTAGTCCTTAGTCCTGATTGTTCTGGAACTCACTTTGTTCATCAGGCTGGCCTCAAAGAGATCCACCTGCCCTTGCCTCCTGGATGCTGGGATTAAATATGAGTGCCACCACACCCTGCTTAAAAATTTTATTCACAAAATTTTGAGGGTCTCGTGGCTCAGCAGTTGAGAGCATTTGCTGTTTTTCCGTAGGTCCTGGGTTTGATTCCCAGCACCCACTGGGGAAACCATCACAACCATCTGTACTCAGTATCAACGGATCTCATGCCCTTCTCATTCTTTTGTGGCCACCAGGCATACATATGGAGGATTGATACACATGCAGGCAAAAGACTCATATATACTTGTTTTCTCTTTTTCTTTTACATCACAGAGGTCTCAAATAATGGTGAACTTCAAGGTCTTAGAAAAATAACTATCAAAATCATCCAAAAAAAAAAAAAAAAGGAAGGATGGGGCAGAAATCAGATGGAGAAGCTAGACATGGTATTATGTACCTAGTACCCCAGTACAGGGGCGGCTGAGGCTATAATATCACAGCAAGTCTAAGCCTGCTGTACAGTGAGTTCCAGGCCAACTAGGGCTACAAAACAAAACCTGGGCTCAAACATGACCCAAAACCCTAATAAGTGGAAAGAAAAAAAAAAAGAACAAAGGCATATCAGCATCTTTTCTTTGAAAAGAAAAACAGGAATGACCTCCAGCTGAATTAGCCAAAAGAGGGGTCAAAACCCAAACTGATAAAATTAGAGCTGAAAAGAAACTACAACGCTAGTGTCAGGATCACTTTGAAACCTCATTTTCCAGCAAATCAGAAAATCTAGGAAAAGTAGATAAATTTATGGACAACTATGACCTGCCAAAGCTCAACCAAAAGGACATAAACATCTGAAACAATGAGACTGAAGTATTAAGGAATGTTGCCTTTGTATATGTTTAACAATTCTGGCTGATGTGGAACTGGCTCTAGACCAGGCTGGCCTTGAATGTACAATGATTAACCTGCTAAAAGTGTTTGCCACCATGCCCAGCTATGGAAAAACACCTTTACCAAAGATAGCCAATATCTTGAGTCAGCACAGATGACTCTGGTGAAGGAGCTTGCTACCAAGCCTATAGCAGAATCTGATCCCAGGGCTCTATATTGTGAAAGAAGAGTTACCCTCAAGCACGTCTTTTCTCTGTGTCCTGTGGGACATTCATCCCTTCTCTGACAATAACACAACAACAAAACAGGTATAGAATACTTGCTTAGATTATATGAAGCTCTGGGTTCAGTACACTCTGGGAGGAGTGTATGTTCAAGGCCATCTTTGACTACCTAGTGGGTTTGAGAGTATCCTAGGGTGCATGAGACTTGGACTTAGAAAAACTAAGTGGGGCTTATGACTCAGCAATTAAGAATACGTGTGGCTCTTACAAAGGATTTGGGTTCAGTTCCCAGAACACATCAGTACAGTTCACAACTACCTATAACTTCAGTTCCAGGGGTTTTGACGCTCTCTACTGCCCTCCTCAGGCACCTGTATGCACAGGAGCAAGCACACACATGCACACACCTCACCCAAAAGGGTGATGGGGAAGATGAGTGTACAAATGGCTTGCTTCTTCACAAAGAGTTTAGATCCTCAGCAGCCATGTCAAAAGGCAGGCATGGTGGCCCTTGATTGCACACCCAGTGTTAGGGATGGGGCTGGAGGAGAGTGGAGACAGGCTTATTGGTCAGCCATTTGAGTGAGCTCCAAGTGCAAAGATAGACCGTGTCTCAAAGACAAAGACAGAGCCACAAAGGGAGTCAGTTACCTGAGGTTGACCTTTGGCCAACACAGGCATGCACACAGCTACATAAAGGCGGTTGGCTTGGAGTGAAATGCTCATTTTGCATGTTGTCATGTCTTTCATTTTGCATAAAGGAAAATGAATGTTACAAGTCTGAAAGATTTGCTTTCCCCAGCTGAAGAGTCAAGGTCAGCAATGGGCTGGACATAGTACTTCATGCTTTTAATCCCAGAATTAGGGAGGCAGAGACAAGCTGATTTCTGTGAGTTCAAGGCCATCTTGATCTACGTAGTGAATTCCAGGATAGCCAGAACTGCATAGTGGAACCCTGTTTAACAAACGAAACTCAAACACCCAACAAACCTTAGCATTGTGTTCCACAAATGTGAGAATTATCATTTAACTAACATCAGCTAATGCATGGAGGGTTTGGTTTTGTTTTCTCAGAGACAGGGTCTTCATTTGTAGTTCTGGTTGTTCTAGGACTACGCTGGCCTTGAACTCAAGGAGATCCACCTGCCTGTCTCCTGAGTGTTTGCCACCACACCCAGCAGGACATTTCTGTGAAAAAGCTGATGTAATCTTATTATGTAATGAAATTGAGATAGTAACGTAATTTATTTCGCATCCTACAGAAAAACAGCTTCGAAATTCTCTTAACACAAGCAATTGGTTTATTCGTATTATAAGTGAATACAGTTGGAACTGCTGGAAACACCAATCTCCTTTGACTGGGTAAATACACTGGCTTACGGAGACGCAGGCGTCAAGAGGTTAGAAGCGGTTTAAGCTGTACCAGCTAGGTGTCAAGCCACGTGGCCATTAATCCATCTTTGTCCAGGAGAGCAGCTGCGCGTCCTGACAAGCGCCGGGCGCCAGGCCCCGCCCCTGGCTGCGGGCCCATCGCCGCCGGGCGCCGCGGCTGCTGTTGGCGGGGAGGGCCAGCGACTGCGCAGGGCTGCCATTGGACGAGAGGGCCGGGGCGGCGCCCGCCGGCGCGGAGGGGTCCCGGGGGGGGGGGGGGGAAGGGGAGAGGCCGACGCCGGGCGCCTCTCTGCCCTTGACAGCCCTTCGCGTCCCCATGGCGGCCCTGGCGGCTCTGCGCGGCGGCGTCCGCCGGCCTCTGCTTCGCGGGCTGCTGCAGGTCAGCCGGGTCGGGGATGGGCCGGGCTCTGGGTGCCCGCCGGCCGCCGGCGAGGTCCGGGCAGACCCCCGAGGGTCCTCGCGGGCGACGGTGCTCCCCCCCGAGCGCCCCCGGGCCGGCTCCCCGCGCGGCCGTGTGTCCGCGTGTCCGTCTGCGCGGTGGGAACTCGGCGGCGGCTGGGGCGGCGAGGCCCGGGCCTGGCCAGGCGCGAGGCCGGCCCGCGGAGAGCCGAGGCTGCAGGCCCAGGGCTTCGGTAGCGCACTGCACAGAGTTTTCTTCTCCCTGCTTCTTTTTCTTTTCTTTTCTTTTTTTCTCCTTGGAGATAGGGTTTCTTTGTGTAACCTTGGCTGTCCTGGAACTCTCTCTCGAAAAGACCAGGCTAGCCTCCATGTCATTTCTGCCTCTTCCTCACAGGTGCTGGGATTTTAAAAACGCGAACCACCAACACCACACACCTCGCATCACACCACACAATCATTGGTTTATTCATCGGTCCTTATCAGGGCCCAGGCACTGTGTGATAATCAGATACTACACGGCTGCTCCTTAAAACTAACAAAATGGCTGCTCCAACAGTACAAGATATGAATTATATTTGAGAAACACTGTAGTAGTTGCAAGAATGTATTTTCTGAATGTTGCTTGCCCAGTGTCTGACAGTGTTAGGAATGGGTGAGAAACTGCATGAAATGGCTGTGAAGCCTGAGGTTTCCAGTTCGCTTGCAATAGGAAGTGTTGAGATCCACCTGGGTTTTAAGAGTCTGGAGTTAGGTCTGGATGCCTGGCGTTTTGTTTTTCTAATATTCATGGTTCGTGGAACTGGGTCATGCCAGCCATAGGAGCTGAAAGAGAGCATTGCCCTGCAAGAGATTGCGAAAGACTAATAGTGCAGGTCATAAGCACTGAGGCTCGAGGCCGGAAGCTGAGAGAAACTATAAAGTTAATTTGCTGGAGTTGCTGCTGTCTGCCACAGACTCAGACAAGAGGAGCTTGAGCTCAAGGGTTTCAAGCCACGTGGGCAATTTGGAGATACCCAGAATCAGAAAGATAAAAACAAAAATAAATCCTGGATGACTGAAATAATGGGAAAGCCAGAAGGATGGAGATGGGCAGTAACTCACCCAAAAAATAAGTGTTCCCAAGAAAGATAGGTGTGCCTTTTCTCCTGATTCCCCCTTCTCCTCCTCTTCCTTTTCTCTCCTCTCTTTCCCCCTTATTCTCTTTCTTCCTTCTTTCTGTCCTTCCTTTCCTTATTTTTCTTTCTATTTGGTTTGGCTGCTTAGGCCAGACTCACTTAAACTCCTCACTCCCCTGCGTCAGCCTCCAGATTATCTGGGTCTAAAAGACCTCAGAGGAAGGCTTGATCAGTTTCGTAGTTTCACTGGGATAGTTGGTGAAATTAGTGAACTGGGATTCTGAATAATAATGTTGCCTAGGTGAATTAGCTAAGCCAGGTACTCAGTGTGTGTCAAAACAAAATCTCGGAAAATCTTACTTTACAGTTAATACTTTATTTTTATTTATTTGCTTTCTTTTTTATTTTTTTTGGTTTGGTTTTTTTGAGACAGGGTTTCTCCGTGTAGCCCTAACTGTCTGGAACTCTCTCTGTAGACCAGGCTGGCCTCAAACTCAGAGAACCACATGCTCATCACACTTAAGATTTTATAACCAGGTGCAAATTATTTTTTGCATGAGAAAAGTGAGCCTGAGCTGGTATGGTGAAGTCCATCTACATGTAATTCAACACTGAAGACGCTGAGGCAGGGGACTTGTGATTTGAGGCTATAGGGAGAGTTTGTCTCAAAATAGTACAACCAGGATAAAATTGATCAAAGTATAGAATAGAGTTGGAAGGAAGGGTTGCTACATAGTATCAAATGCAATTTTAAGGGCCAGTGAGTGTCTCCTTCCTTGGTCCTGGCTTTGGGGTCTTCTCCATGGATTTCTAAGTTAAGTGTATCTCTTCACAGCACTGATTTTTACAGTGTCTAGCTGCATGTGTTCTAGGCTCTGTTTCCTACCTGTAGGTTGTATAGCATGTGACATGTGCTCCCCTACCCTTTATGCTGGCCTTTGCTTAAGATGGTCTCCAGAATGCATGCTTTTCCTGCCTCAGCATTTTGAGTACTGGAATTAACAGTCCGGGCTTACAAGGGAGCAATTAAAAAAAAAAAAAAAGAGTTTGAGTTCAGCCAGTGCTACAGAGTGAGACCCTATCACAAACAAAACAAAGCTCCCCAAGTCAAGTTAGCCTACATAATTACTGTGAAATACTCAGTAAAAACAGCCACATATTTCCCAAAGAAGAAAGGACAGTGCAGTGTTGCTGAGATTGAAAAGATTGTAGTTAAACATTTACTTTTTCAAATAAGCATGTTTTTTAAAAGTATAGATTGTGATAGTACCAATGTATCTATACAATTCCATAAAGATATATCATTGTTGTCTGTTAGATACTCAGGCTGGTGATCAGAGCCACATAACATACATGGATAAAATGCCCACACTTATTACTTTGTTTGAATATGTTTCACAAAAATAGCTTTGCCTTTGCATGTGGGCAACCATCCATTAAACGGGGCAGCTTTCATGTGGAGGCAATGTTTTTCTTAACCCAGCATTGATAACTGTAGCAATATCAGTCTCCCAGGGCTACATGCAGTTTCTGAAATGTCTATTTACTTTTGTTCCACAGACAGTATCGATGTTGCTCAGACCAACAGTGGTAAAGTGGCAAAGATAACAGGGCAAGGAGACAGTCCAGGCAGCATGGGAAATGTCAAAGTTCACTGTGATGTGGGCTGGAGTTACATTTACTTCTTTAAGAAGTTTAGGCTAGAGGAGGAGGAGTGCATTTACATGCTTGTGGAATGATGCAGAAGGGGAGAAATGAGGAACAGTGGGAAAGGGTGCATTTATGGCCCGAGAGCCACAGCGGACACACATGGACCCTCAGGGAAAGTGACCCAGACACTTGAAAGAAAAGACTGCTGTTTGAGTAAGGAGGGATACAATCCCACTTTACAACAGCAAAAGGAATGATTTTGGGGTGGGCGGTACTGGGATCAGACCCAGGGACTTGCGCGTGCTAAGCACACTTCTCCCACTAAATTCTTTCAGAAAGGGAACTGTTTGAAGAGATAGGGTAGGGAAGTTCTTGGACATTCAAGGATAGGAAATGAATGGAGCTGGCCTTGCTAGACTGTAAGTAGAAAAATCACTAAAAACGGATCTCCTGGCTCTTCAAGTGTGCCATGTCCCCGTTTCTTGAGTATGTTTGTGCTGTTCCTTTTATTCTCTACTTACTTGTGGCTTTTCTCTCTTGCCTCTAACCTCTGCTTTTACGTGGTGTTGGCATGAGGTGCTCACTGTCTCTCGCCTCTCAAAATGATTCAACTTAAGTTCCCATTGTCAACTAACCCAGACTCTCAGGTGCCAACCAGGATAAGTCTAGTCCGTTCTTGTGCCATCAGCTCTGGTCACAGCTGAGCTGTCTTACAGTGACTTAAGGTTGCCTCTTATGGAGAAAGGATTGTGGCTGGTAGTAATGACTGGCATATCTACCATGTCATAGGTATTAGTCAGCATTATATTGCAGACAGTATGATATAGACAAGCAGACTGTGCAGAAACAACAGCCTGGTTTATGTGTTAGGGGCTGTGCTTGAGGAGGCAGTGCAGGCCATGTTACAGATGCAGTTGGCCCTTGTCTCCTTGAGCATAGATGTGTTTACTGGTCATGGCTGAGTACACTGTCACCTAAGGGATTGTGTAACCCTTTGGAGAGTAAAAACAAACACTCACCTTCCTATGTAAATGACAGAGTTTAAGAAGTGTAGATCCAGGGTTGGGTTTGGTGTCGGGGATCTTGATTTCAAGGCTTACCTAGGCTACATATACATAGTAAGACCCTCTGTCTAAAACAATATTTTAAAAGGTAGAGATAGTAGTTATTTTATTTCAGTTGGAATAAACACAGGCTAATTTAATAGCAGCTGGAACCAAGTATTGTGTTAATAAAAGATTTAAATAGAAGCGTGGCAGAACCGAAACACACTTTTCGGTGGAGCCCTAGGCTTTGAAGAGCACTGCTCAAACCAAGGAATCTTTGTCCTTTGAAACCAGAGGGAGCTTGTTTACAGTGCTATTCTCATAGTTCTTATCAAACTTTAAGGAACATATCCAAGTAGTTTTGACGTTTCTCTCTAAGCTTGTATTGCTGCTGGCGGATAAGGTAGCTGAACGCACTCCCTGTGATGGCTTAAGGTAAATAAGCTCCAGTGCTTTGTTGAACAAGGAAGGATCACATAACTTTAGGCATGCTGGCCCTTTCTCTGAAGACCTCTCCAAGTAGGAGATATATTTTATGATGTTAACATTTAAATCAAATCTAGATGGAGTCGTTTGTACAGCAGAGTTGACTGCGTGGCCTTTCCCTGTCGCGTTCTCTCACCTTCCTTGAGAACCACTGCTGTGGACTCGCTTCTGCTTTAGAAAACAGGTGCATGTGGAGCTGCCGCTTGTCTGTACCTCTGTCCTTCGGACACTTGGTGAAAGCCAGCGTGGTTATCAGGACTGCTCCTGTTTATAACTCTGTTGTCAAATTTATGTTTTGTTTATTCTGAGTTTTAGGTTGAAAAGTTTTAGTTATCTACATTCAGTTAGGACAAAGTGTTTAATCTATATAAAAATAAAAATCCAAATTCTTGGGTCATCTGCAAGTCTAGACATCCATAGGGCTTTTTATTGCTCTTCTCATGAGCTTTAACTGCACACTGTGACTGCTATCAGTTTGAATGTCGGACTTGCAGATCTCACAGTCCAACTTCAGATCAGCTTTGGCTTTGACTTCTGCTCTATATTTCAGAATTTCCTTTGTTGACATTTGTTCCTGCAAATGGTGTGGAAATAGTTAAGCTGTTTCTCTGTTCCTTTGTGAGCGTAGATCTGAACCTCGCCATGCCAGGCATTCATTCACTATCCTCCAGCCCCCTCCTTCAGTGCTGAAGGATTTTCTGGCCATAGTACATGAGGTATGTTTCCCTGTGTAAATCAAGAGACACTTGTTGAAAGGTTTTGGGGACTAAAAGCAAGTTTCACTTAAAAAAATTTAAAATAGATTTTCCATCCAGTAGTCTTTAAATATTTATTATTATTATTATTAGAGAGAGAGTGTGTGTATAAGTATGTAACATGTCTGTTAGAACCGAGCCTGGGCCCTCTGAAAGAGTAGTAATGACTCTTAAATAGTCTCCAGCCTACTTAAAAAATTAATATTTTTCTGAAACACCACTCTTACATAATTGAGAACTTTGAGCTTTAACTTAGATTATGTACTTTTACGGGAGGCAGGAAGAGTGTGTGTTTAGTGCTGCTCTGGCTCTCAGTAAGTTTGAGGGCGGCCTGGGCCATGAGAAGGTACTTTTCTCGAAACTGCAGCCCAAGGCTAGAGGTACAGGTCAGCTGGTGAGTGACTGTCTGGCATGCATAAAGCCCTGGGTTTAATCCTCATTTCCAAATAAACCGTGTATGGTAGTTGAAGTCTGTAACTCAGCATTTGGGTGCTAGAGAAGCAGGAGAAACAAAAATTCACCATAGAGTAAGTTTGAAGCCAGCCTGGTTTTCATGATATTCTGTCTCAAAACAAATAAAAATTCAAACATCCTCAAAACAAATCCACCAAACAAAGCCACTAAATTGTATTAAGTGTTTACTCTATAATTAAGAATATTTGTTGTTGTTGTTATATTTACTTAAAAAGTTTTAGGAGCTAGAAAGATGGCCAGTGGTTATGAGCTCTGGCTGTTCTCACAGAGGAAGTGGGTTCAGTTCCTAACACCTATCTGGCAGTTCACAAACATCTGTATCTTCAATCGCAGGGATCTGATGCCTTCTGTCCTCCACCGGCACTGCATGAATGTGGTACACAGGCACACATGCAGACAAAATACCCATGCACATAAAATAAATAACGTTAAAAATGGAGTTTTAAAATGGCAATTCCTCAGAAGTAAAATTGTATGTTTTCAGCACTTGGGAGGAAGAAGCAAGTCAATCGATGAGTTTGAGGCCAACCTGGTCTACAGTGTGAGTTCCAGGGTAGCCAGGGCTACACAGAGAAATCCTGTCATGAAAAACCAGGAAGAACAAAAGAAAATAAATATTGATTATAACCAGTTTCTTTATGATTTATAAAAGCAGTATATATAGATTATGGAAAGCATGGAAATAAAAGTGTAAAAATAAAGACAATCACCTTGATTCTATTACTGCTAAGTATAAAATCAATAGATTAATTTTTAAGTACTATAACATAAACATTTATCCTACAGGAAGTAAGATGCCTGGGGCGAAGTTATGCATCCAAAGCCACTTTGAATGTAAGTATAAATTTATATTGCACCTATTGTTTCGGGAATTTAAAGGACTGTTGCCTGGAGAGAGACACATGTTGCTAGGCAGGGTGGTTGAGCCTGGCAGCATGAGCTCTTTGGGGGCTGAGGCCTGAGGCTTGGCTTCAGGACCACCAGCCCCGCCTCAAGCAAGCGAGCCAGACACAGTTGCAGATATTTGTGCCTTGAGTATAGTTGAAGGTTGATGGCACTGTACAGTGGTTAGGGAAAGCTAACAGTTCACACACTAAGCCCCTGTAATCTCAAAAGTAGCTCATCAGTCCACAAATAATTCTCTAAAATACACCACAGAACCATTTCCCTCCCAAACGGTGGCGTGCTCTTCCTGTATTGTGAGGTACCCACACTGCACTGTGGGGGCACAGTGCAGTAGATGCATGGCTCTGCGAGAGGCTTCACAACTAGGGACTGACTGAGGGTAAACCAGAAGGGCCTTTACTTCATTTCCCAGTTTCTGCCTTCTCCCTTTGTAGGTTCTCAAAGTGACAGCAAGTCTTTCCATCCTTTTAATATATATAATATTTATAAGAGCTTGTAGAAACCAAATATGAGGAGAATGTGTTTCATAGTATTGACGAGGACTTTTATCTCCTTTTTCCTATTTGTAGTACAGTAAATTATTGTCCTAGCATGTCCCAATTAATACTGTCCATGTAGCCCATACATCTAGATTGCTAGCCCAGAGTTTCCTTCTGTAGTAAGGGAACTTTTGGCTAGTGGTATTTATTTTTTATTTTAATGGCTTTATTAATGGCGCTGGAG
This sequence comes from Pachyuromys duprasi, assembly GCA_028658305.1. NCBI lineage: Eukaryota > Metazoa > Chordata > Mammalia > Rodentia > Muridae > Pachyuromys > Pachyuromys duprasi. The sequence goes on along the minus strand of CM053747.1, from coordinate 43,267,591 downwards.
AAATGGCGATGTACACAGGAGGCAGAGATAGGCAATCTCTGATTGCATGGTCAGTCAGGTCTATAGAGCAAGTTCCATGCAGCCAGAGTTACATGTCATAAAAACAAAACACAAAAAACAAAAACAAAAAAACCCTCCCCAAATAAATGGTTATTTGGGGCTCCTGCACATAGTGTGTGTTGTGTGTACATATACCCTCTAGAGTCTGTACACATACATCAGGAGGTTAGAGGATGAGCTTGTGGACATTTTCCTGGGGTCAGAGCCATTGCAAGTCCTTTACCTGCCGAGTCATCTCCACAGCCCCTATTTTTAAGGCTCTGACTGAGCATAATTGAAGCTTAAGCTTCTGACATTAAACCTCCCAGAGAACTGGAAGGGATTTTTATGCTTTAGAATTTGCTTTAATTCCTTCCTCCACCTCCCTTAGTCTCCCTGTGGTGCCCACCCTTGCACTCCCCCAGGCCCACTCCAGCCACCATGGGTCAGTGGACTGAACCCACGCCTTGTGCCATTGAGCTACACCCTGGTCCTGTCTTTTTGTTGTGCCTTCAGTTTGTGGTATGTCATGGTGTTTTCCAGCTGCTCAAATATTATTTTAATCCTTGCTAACTGATTTTTCATAAGTTGTCTGGGTTGAGTGTTTATTAAATGAAAGGAGATTTGAGTATTCCTCTGCAAATTTTTACCTCCTTCTGTCTTCCCAGGAAGTGGTTATAGTAAGTGCTATAAGGACTCCCATTGGATCCTTCCTGGGCAGCCTCGCCTCAGTGCCAGCCACTAAGCTTGGTTCCACTGCGATTCAGGGAGCCATTGAAAAGGCAGGTCAGTGGTTGCATTGTTTTGGTCGAGGGGACAAATGATTGGGAGATACATAATTGTTTTGTATTTACTATATATATAACTCTTAGAAATTGCATGATTTCTATGAATCTAAATTCCCTTGTAATAGAGAAAATGAAACTTAAAATTAACAGGAATAAGAAATCATTCCTGTCCCATGTCATGTAACCCTAATTATTTGGTTGGTAACCCTAATTATTAAATTAATTATTGGGTCTAGAGAGATGGCTCAGTGGTTAAGAGCACTGGCTACTCTTCCAGAGGACTTGGGTCCAGTTTCCAGCACCCACATGGCAGCTAATAACTGTCTGCAACCTCAGTTCCTGATGACCCAATACCCTTTTCTGGCCTCTCTGGGCTCTGCATGTACATGGCATATAGACATATATTTAAGCAAAACACCCATACACATAAAATAAAAATAAATATTAAACAGAAAAAAACTGAATAAATTTAGGGCAGTTCTTTCTGCTGTTTTTAAAAGGGATTCCAAAAGAAGAAGTAAAGGAAGTCTACATGGGAAATGTCATCCAAGGAGGTGAAGGACAGGCTCCTGCAAGGCAAGCAGCATTGGCTGCAGGTATGACAAACCCATTTACTTTTATATTTAATATTCCTGAAAATGTCAAGGTCATTTCAGTTTAATAAGTAAATGCATGACTATTATAGAAAATAAGATTTGTAGATTATGGTCTCATGAAAAATGACTGTTTCTGATTTTCAAAAGTATGATTTATCTTGGCTTTAGGTTTGCCTATTTCTACTCCATGCACCACGGTAAACAAGGTTTGCGCTTCAGGAATGAAAGCTATCATGATGGCCTCTCAGAGTCTTATGTGTGGACATCAGGTAAGAAACACATTGCTTTATCTATCACTTAAAATAATTCCAAAGCCTAGAAAACGCTTAAGCCTAAGCACATTTATGCTGTGGCAGTGAGATTCATTATTTCTATTGTAGTGTATGAGTGTTTCACCTCCATGTATTTGGGCATCATATATATGCCTGGGTTCAGAGGCCAGAAGAGGACCCTGGATCCCCCCTGGATCTGGAGTTACAGAGAGTCATGAGCTACCATGTGGGTGCAGAAAAATCAAACTCAGGTTCCATGAAAGGGCAACACGTGCTCTTAGTTGCTGGGCCGCATTTCTGCCCGTCTCCACCCTCCTTTATAAAAAAAGATTGATTTTATCTTATGTTTTTGCCTGCATGTATGTATGTGTAGCATGTGCATACCAGGTACACATAGAGGTCAGAAAACAGTATTGGATATCCTGTTGAATGGTTCTGAACCACCATGTGGGTGGTGGGAATTGAACCTCAGTTCTTGGAAGAGCATCAGGTTACCTAGCCATTGACCATCTCTCCAGCCCTTTTGTTTTGTTTTTTGAGACAGTTTTTCTGTGTAACTTTGGTTGTTCTGGAACTTGCTCTAAACACTAAGCTGGCCTCAACTCACAGAGGTCTGCCTGCCTCTGCCTCCCAAGTGCTGGGATCACAGACATGTGCCACCACAGCCTGGTCCTCTTTATTTTTTAAAATGTTTATTTTCAGTTATGTGTGTGTGCCTGTGTAAGTGATGCCACACATGAACAGATGCCTGTGGAGACCAGAAGAAGGGACGAGGTCCTGGAGCTGGAGTTACAGATGGCTTAAACTGCCTGTGGGAGCCGGGAACTCCAGCCCTGAGATGCTCTCTATTAAACACATACCCAGTGCTAGCTCTTACAAGGAAGAAGCAGGGGGACTGCAAGTTTGAGGCCTGTTGACTGAAATCTTCCCTTTACCTAAGAGCGAGGAAGGTCAGGGAGTATGCTGTGACATTCAGAGGCTGTGCTTTTGGCTGTGTCTGTACTTCATCAGTTTTTGGATGGAAGGACACTGAACAGTCACAGATATCAAGGTTACAGGGCTGGAGTGAGAAAACAAAGGTCTGGATTAGAGATTTATTTCTTCCCAGATGGTCCAGCCTAGCATTGTACATCACAAGTGAGTGAAAGTCAGTGTGCCATGCTTTCATATTGTCTCTCACATATGTAAAACGCATACTTAAGGGGCTGGAGAGAGGGCTCCAGAGACTGTGCTCAGACACCAGCACCTGTGGCAGCTCACAATCACCTCTGCTCCAGCTCCAGGGTGTCTGACGCCCTCTTCTGGCCTGAGGGCATCAGACATGTACATGGCACACACATACATGCAGGCAAAACACTCATGCACATAACATATAGAAAATGGAAACAAGAAAAACAAACCATACTACCATGTTCCCTTTTAGAGAAGAAAAGGGTGCATTGAGGTCTGAGCTACTGTGTCAGGGACCTTATCATTGAAACAGTGTATGCATAACCTAGACACTTCACAACTATAGAAGGCATAAAAGGAAAAAAAAATTATTCCCCCCCCCCCCCATTCCTGAGTATTCCACCAGTTTGGATACTCTGCTATTTAAAAGTGGAGAAATTTGGGCAGATTGTTTTACCTCAGGGTGCTACCTGATGCATGGTAGACCTATGACTAACCTGCACATATTTTGTTGTATACTTAGGGTTTATAACAGAGCAGTGAACAAGACGGCTCTGACCTCCCCCTCAAATCCTAAAGAATTGTTGGATTTTAGAGTTTCCCAAAACCTTCTACCAGCTCTACTTTCCAAACGTTAGGTGTAGTCACATTGTCCAATTCTTATCTTCTCTTTGTTTGAGTTTTGTTTTCTGAGACAGTGTCTCATGTAGCCCAGGCTGGCTCCAACCTCTCTATAAAGCTGAAAATGACCTTGAACTCCTGATGTTCCTGCCTCAGCCTTCCAAGTGCTAAGATTATAGATGTGTGCCACCATACCCAGTGTCTAATTTTAATCTTGCCATCGAATATTTTAAGCTATTTTCTTCTCATCATGGACAAGGGGTAAAGAGGGCATTTCCATAGAACTGCAGCTCTAAAGCCATGTTGCTCACTCACATGTTGACAGCTGTGTATGTAGAGTAATGGATTGGCAATGCTGAACTGACCTTGGCTTTGTTATGTTGCTGAGCAGGATGTGATGGTGGCAGGAGGGATGGAGAGCATGTCCAATGTCCCATATATAATGAGCAGAGGAGCAACACCCTATGGTGGGGTAAAACTTGAAGACCTGATTGTAAAAGATGGACTAACAGATGTCTACAATAAAATTCATATGGTAAATACCAATTTTAAAAAATGTGTATGTTGGTACCCATGGAAGCCAAAAGGTGGTGTCTGATCCCCTGGAGCTAGAGTAGGTGGGTTTGAGGCACCTGACCAGAGAATCTAACTTGGGTACTCTGAGAGAGCACTATGTGCTCTCAGTTTGGGGGCTAGGTCCCTCTAGCCCCCAAATGCTTTGATAGGGAGAGCCATTTAATACGTAACCCTTGACTTTCCATAACGCATATACTTTAAATACTGAATTCTAGAGTAGGTCCTAGAAATGTCTTAGACAACTTTATAAAAATATTTTACTATGTCCATTTCTTCAGCATGAATCAGTTATTTAAAAGCTGCCCCACACTTGAGTCAGGTATTTCCTCCTAAAATGGCAATTCTGTTTCTTGCAACCATTTGAAGACAAGACACAAGGGAGAAGTTCCATAGAACAGAGGAAGGGAGTTTAGAGAAATGGAATTGAACTTCTAACTATTGAGTTATGTAAGGTAATATTTTCAAATTCCTCAGGGCAACTGTGCTGAGAACACTGCCCAGAAGCTGAACATCGCACGAGACCAACAGGATACTTACGCCATCAGCTCCTACACCAGAAGTAAAGAAGCGTGGGACTCAGGGAAGTTTGCAAATGAAATTATTCCTGTCACAGTCTCAACAAAAGGTAGAGAAGACACTTACAAAATAGACTTCAAGTTCTTAGTAGTTTTTTTTTTCTTGGTTAGATTTTGCTATTAATAGATATTCCATGTTGTAGAATTTATATTTCTATTTAAAACATTTTTAAAAATTTCTTTATTTCATGTGCATTGGTGTGTTGCCTACATGTATGTTTGTGTGAGGGTGTCAGATCCCCTGGAACTGGAGTTACAGACAGGTGTGACATGCCATGTAGGTGGTGGGAATTGAACCCAGGTCCTCTGGGAGAGCAACCAGTGCTCTTAAATGAACCATCTCCCTAGCCCATGATGTTTTCATTTTAAATGAGTATTATCTCTGTTCATCTGAGCTGAACACATTAACAGTTTTGCTTACAGTTAATAAAGGGGAGAATTATAGGTTAGAAGTAACAGTTCATCCAGTTGCACAGTGCCCTAAACTATTTTTACAAAATAATTTACATTATTTTTTGGTTTTGTGCTTATCTTGCATGTGCATGTTGTGTGTATGCTGGTCAGAGTTGGTTCTTTCCTTCTACCATGAGTGCTTCAGGGACTGAACTCAGGTCATCAGGCTTGGTAGGAAATTAGTGTACTTACTGTTTTTAATTTGAGAATAGTTATCAGAATTATTTCTCATGTAAATGACAGACAATATATTAGCTTGCGTATTTTACATCATTTATTTATTTACTTTGGCTTTTTAAGACAGGGTTTCTCTGTGTAACAGCCCTGGCTGTCTTTTAACTCTGTAGGCCAGGCTGGCCTTGAACTCAGAGAGCCACCTGCCTCTGCCTCCTGAGTGTTGGGATTAAAGTCATGTGTCACCACAGATGGCCTTAAATTTTTTAAAAGATTTTATCATTTATTATATGTACACTAGTACAGGGGCCTGAAGAGGCCAAAGGTACAGGATCCCTGAAGCTGGAGTTATAGAAGTTGTGTGTTGATGTCAATGCTAAGAACCGCTGGGAGAGGAGTTTATGTTCTTTCAGTGAGCTGTCTATCCTGCCTACATTAATTATTAGTGTGCATGTGTGCATGCGCACATGCGCTCTCTGGCATGCATGTGGAGGTCAGAGGATAGCTGTGCAACCAGTTGTTTGTTTTTCCTACCTTTACTTGGGTTCTGGGGATTGAACTCAAATTCAAGCTTATATTCCAAGCACTTCTGTCTACTGAGCCATCTCACTGACCCTAACAAGTGCTTTTAAAATAAGGGAATTATATTAGGAAACTAGTAGGGTCAGCTCCCAGAAATGAAGGGTTAATGGCATCCACTTGAGAGTCACATGTGTTGCAGTGCTTGCGTCAAAGAGGCTTTCTCACCAGGGCCACTGGAATAAGTCCACGGTACAGACTTTTGTGGGTTACTTCCCAAGGTGCTCACTGTGCCTGGATGACAGAACTTCAGTTTATGACACACAGGTTGAGTATCTAGCCTTGGAGTACACACAGTGAGGTCTGTGATCATAGAAAAGGGTTGGGAAGACTGGTGTGGAAGCACACCTTTAATCACAGCACCTTAATTTGGGAGGCAGAGGCAGGAGGGTCTCTGCGCACTCAAGGACAGCCTGAGCTTCAGGACAGCCAGGGCCACACAAGAAAAAAAATGAGAGAGGGTTGGGAAATAATGGGAGTTGTTGGTGTGGACTGCACATTCTAGACTTGGAATGGCTGAAAGCATGTCAGAGGTACCATGTGTAACAGTTTCTTCCTGAGTGGCTATGTGTTGTCAATTTAGGTAAACCAGATGTGGTGGTGAAAGAAGATGAGGAATACAAGCGTGTTGACTTTAGTAAAGTGCCAAAGCTGAAGACAGTGTTCCAGAAAGAAAATGGTAAGTAGTAAGAAATCAGACATAAGGAAAAACCTGAGCTAATATGCAGTGTGTATTCTTGGACTTGCCTATGTGTGACTATTTGCCTGCATGTATGTCTGTGCATTGCTTAGTGTCTGGTGTCCCTGGAGGTCCAAACCCCAGTCCTCTAGAAGAGCAGCCAGTGCTAACTGTTGAACCATCTCTCCCTAGCCCTTGCCTATCAATTTAAACAAAATTGTAGAAAACATCTAGGTGTCTTTTAACATCTTTAGAATACAATGTTTAAATAAAATTAACCAAATAATATAAATTCAAGGCATGTTTATTTATTTATTTTATGTGCATTAGTATGAGTATCAGATCCCTTGGAATGCGCATTACAGACAGTTGTGAGCTGCCATGTGGGTGCTGGGAATTGAACCTGGGTCCTTTGGAAGGGCAGACAGTGCTCTTAACCACTGAGCCATCTCTCCAGCCCCTCAAGACATGTTTAAAATTGCCTAAAAGTTTATACTTTCAACATATCAAGTCCTAAGGATGAGATTATATAACATGCTAGAGAATTCTTCACAGGCAAGAATCTCCATAGTTTGCAAATTGAAAAGACAAACTTACATATCAATAAGTTCTCTGAGTCTTCTGCTGATGGATGTGTTCACTGGTATTTAGTGCCTGCCTTAGTATGTGCTAATACTGAATGTTGGGACAAATAGATCTGTGTTCTGAATATCCTTTTGGGAGGGTGTCCTGGGGATCAAACTTAGGAACTCAAATATTAGGCAAATACTCTTCTACTGAGTGACACACCTAGCTCCTAAACTTCTAAGAGGTGTGGAACTCTAACCTCTGAGAAAATATGAGCTTTTCAAGGTTAGCTTTGTGCAACTGTGATACTCTGCAGTTATGTTTCCCCTTTCTTGATAGAATTGCTTACTTCCAAGTATAGAAATGATCAGTCATCTGTTTGCCATTATCATAAAAATTTATATTTTAAGAGTATATGTTGTCAGGTGGTGGTGGCCCACATTTTAAGTTTCAATAGAAATCTGATTTAAAGTCTATAGCTGAGTAGTTTTAGTATTCACACATAGATTTGGAGAATACATGCATGTGCTATGCAGAGATACTGAGAAGAAACATGAAAGTTGGTCATGTGCATTCACCCACTGTGTGTTTGCATCACTTCTGAAACTCACACACAGCACTCTGGCATTCACTGTGGGGCTAGTTTTGTGCACGTTACTCAGGGCAGAAATTATCTCCAAGCCTATCTATAGTTTGTCTATACATTTAATAACCCAGACAGTACTCTGTATTTGTGGGACAGAACAGAATGGATTCAGTGAAAACAATGTGTGACTTGATGTTTTGTTGATTTCAGGCACAATCACAGCTGCCAATGCCAGCACACTGAACGACGGATCAGCTGCTGTGCTTCTCATGACTGCAGATGCAGCCCAAAGACTCAATGTTAAGCCACTGGCACGAATTGCAGGTTGCATGTTCTCACCTTGTTTTTCCTTTTTCCATTATTGGGGATCCAGGGTTTTACACCATGACCAAAGTAACTTGGGGAGGAGGAAAGGGTGTATTTGGCTTATGCTCCCACATCACAATTCATCATCAAAGACGAGGACAGGAACTCAAGCAGGGCAGGAATCCGGAGGCAGGAGCTGATGTAGAGGTCATGGAGAGATGTTGCTTATTGGATTGCTTATGGCTTTTTCAGCCCGATTTTTAAATAGAACCCAGGACCACCAGTCCAAGCATGGCATCACCCACAATGGGCTGGGCCCTCCCCAAAATCACTAATTAAGAAAATGCCCTACAGGCCTGCCTACAGCCTGATCTTATGGAAGCATTTTCTTTTTTAATTCATTCATTCTTCTCTCATATATTACATCCCTACTACAATTTCCCCTCCTCTCCTCCAAGTCCCTTACCCCAACCGTTCATGTCCCCCTTCAGAAAAGAGCAGACCTCCCAGGAATATCAACCAAACATGGCATAACAAATTACAATAAGATTAACCACACATCATCCAGCCTGAAATCAAAGCTGGATGAGGCAATCCAGAAGTAAAAGGGTGCCCAAAGCAGGCAAGAGTCAGAGCTAGCCCTCACTCCCTATTAGAGGAGTCCCACAAGACCAAGCTACATAGTTGTAACAGAGAGGACCTAGGTCAGACCTATACTGGCTGTCAGTTCAGTCTTTGTGATCCTGAATGTGTATGTGGTTCTCTCTTCCCTTGGGGGAGGGAGATTCCTGGCCACCGGCCCACAAGGACAGAGAGGGCACAAGTGAGGAACAGGGTTCGGACAGCTGTTGAGTATGATGGAGAGAGCTTCCGGGAGTCAGCTTCAGAGAGGCAGTTCATTTTATTGTTCCAAGGGTGAGGTATGAGTTTTTAGGGTTACAGGGAGGAAGGGTTAGTTGGTTACAACAAAGTATCCGAGTATCATATGGGCAGGAAGAAAAATGAGGGATAGTCTAAGCAGTCATTCTCTAAATAAGGTCAGGCAGAGAAGAAAAAGCCCTGCTGAGGAAGGGAGTCTTCCATTTTGCTCTAAGAACTATGTAGACATGATGGACTGTAACTTTAATAGCGGGTCCCTCCAACACGTATGTGCTTTCCTTAGTTGATTTTGTGGGCCATGTTCCTGTGGTAGCCTTGACCCTTTTGGCTCCTACAATCCTTCCTTCCCTCTTCCTCAGGATTCCCTGAACTCCACTTAACATTTGGCTGGAGGCATTTTTCTTTTCTTGAGACAGGATTTCTCTGTATAGCTTAGGTTGTCCTGAACTCAGTTTGTAGACCAGGCTGCCCTTGAACTCAGAGATCCGCGTGCCTCAGCCTTCCCGAGAGTGCTGGGGTTACAGGTGTGCGCCACCATGACCAGCTTGGAGGTGTTTTCTTAATTGAGGGTCTCACTTAGTTGTGCAAGCTGGGCTGAACTCATCCTGTAGCCCAGGCTGGCTTCAATCTTGTTATCTCTCTCCCGCAGCTTTCTTAGGTACAATTATAGATTTGTGCCACCAGATCTGGCCTGGACCTGTATTTTTTTCCAATTACAAAACAAACTTGTGTGTGAATGTATGTTCTTGCCTCTTCAGTTCTAAGTTGCTTTCTCAATTGCTTTCCATCTTTTGTTTTGATAATAGGGTCTCTCTTTGAGACAGATGTTCTTTTAATATTTTTGTTAAAAATCTGCTTTAGATCTTAGTTGGATCCCTGAAACCCACATGGTAGAAGGTAGAGAACTCATTTCCACAAATTGTCTCCTGACCTCCAGAGATGCCATGGTAGGCATCCCACCCTCACATAGAACAAAAAAAAATTTTTTTAAAGACTATTATTTAAAAACAAAAAAATTCCTGTATCCATCCTATGTAAGTAGGGAAAAGGAAAAGGTATATTTTGTCCAAAGAGGCAGTCAGCTGGAATAAAAAAATATGGAATTAAGTCTAGAAAAAAACAGCAAACAAGAATTACTGTCTGTGTGTGTGGTGTGCATGTGGCGGTCACGGGGCAGCTTTGTGGACTTGGTCTCCTCCTCCCATTCTTCCACGGCTTTCAGGGTTAAACTTAGACTTACAGACTTACACAGTAAGCACTCAAGCCATCTCGTCAACCCTTATTTTTACTTTTAAAATGTGGTGTGCCTTTTCTGTAAGGACTCAAGTAGAATTTGCTTTGTAATACATTTAGCTTAATTTTATTCTTAGCTTCTGTCACAGGTTCTTATTTATATTTGTGGTACTTGGGATTGAACTAACAGCCTTATAAACTCTACCCTTGAGTTGCATAAAACTGGATTTGTTTTAATTATAAGGTTTATGTGCAGCGGGGTGTCTACATGTGGGAAAGTGCACCTGTGGCTCACTAGGTGTCCATGGAGGCTATGGCGCTACAGAGTTGGGAGATGCCTACCTGGGCGCTAGTAACCTAACTCTGGTCCCCTGAAAGAACAGCATATGCTCTCAACTGCTCCTAGACTAATGATTTTCACCCTGGAGGTCACAATCTGTCTTAAGGTTTTTATTGCTGTGATGAGAAACCATGACTACAGGACCCCTTTGAGGATGGAACAACCCTGTGATGGTTTAAGGAGTGGCAGGCAGAATTAGGTATGACCTTGTGGGAAAAAATGTGTCATTAAGGGATAGGCTTTGGGGTCTCAGCTCAACCCAGGCCTGGTGGCTCACAGTCCTCTTCCTGCTGCCTGTGGATCTGGATGTAGAATTCTTAGCCGCCTCTCCAGCACCATGTCTGCCTGCATGCTGCCATATGATGGACTGTGAGCAGCCCTAATTGTTTTCCTTTGTAAGGATTCCATGGTCATGGTATCTCTTCACAGCAATAAAGCCCGGAGACAAGCCCTTTCACAGGGTTGCATATCAAATATCCTGCGTGCCAGGCATTTTTATTACAACTTATAACAGTACCAAAATTAAAGTTATGACGTAGCAACAAAAATAATCTTATGGTTGGGGTCATCCCAACTTGAGAAACTGTATTAAACGGTTGCAGCATCATGAAGGTTGAGAACCACCATCCTAGACAGTGCCATTGTCTTTAACCTCTCCCCAGGCCGATCAGTGTTTCAGAGACATGTGTCATTTTACTAAGAATAGAATCTTACAAAAGGAGCAATGTGTAGCTGGGTGTGGTGGTACACATCTTTAATCTCAACACTCAGAAGGTAGGGGCAGGCAAGTTTTTGAACATGAGGCTGAGGCTGCCCTGGTCTCCCAAGTGAGTTACAGCACAGACAGGGCTACATAGTAAGACCCTGCCTTTAAAAAATATAAGAGCAAATACAGTTTTTACATATGACATAGAGACTGGGCAATGTGCATTTGTTAGCTTGGATTTTGAGTCTTATATACAAGGATGAACCTTTGGGTATATGTAAGAGTTTAACAGTGAATCTTTTTTCAGCATTTGCTGATGCTGCTGTAGACCCTATTGATTTTCCAGTTGCGCCTGCATATGCTGTACCTAAGGTAAGAAAAAAATGAGGGGCTGTATGCATTATACTACCTTGTGGTTTGCTTGTTGTACTAAGACTGCAGTTTATACATTGTAAGTATTTATTTGGAGAAGCAGAGATAAACTGGTATTGAGACTTTCCACTTTACAAAATTGCAGCTATTAGGAAACCTCAAACTACACCTTCATTAGAATTATCAGAAGTGGAGAGCTGCTTGCAGAGGTTTCTCCATGCTTCAGGGAACCACAGACTGTATGTCTTGCAGAAAAGACTAATGCTAGACACAATAAACCCACATTGTTATTTGTGCTTCCAAAGGCAGACATAACCAAGCCTGTGGGAAGCTGCTCACACTCAAATAAGATGCTCAGGATGCTTAGGGGTTCAGAGATATCAGATGTGTTCAACAAATATGTTTACAAGAGATAACCTTGAGTTGGCCTTTTGTTTGTATGGCAAGATCTTGCTATGGTTTTTGGGCTGGTCTTGAACTTGAGACCCCCCTCCCTCCTGAGAGTTAGCATTACAGGTATGTACTACCCCATTTGAAGTCTGAGAATAGCACACAGATTAAAAAGGGAGCATGCAGACAAGAATAGAGAAGGATCAGAAACAACATGAGGTAGGAGATCTCAAGATAGGAACAGGTAGCTTTGAAAGTGAACACACCAGGTTATCAGCCAATGGTAAAATTTCTAACAGAAAAGGACTTTAGCAATATTTTTAAAAGCTATTATCATCATAAGGATAATCAGCAGCACAAATATCCCTTACCCTCAAGATGAAAAACTATTAGTGACACAAAACATGATCAAAGATTTCATAAAACATATATTTGTGCCTAATATAATAATTCCACCACTTTTCTAAAGAAATTGAGGGGGCATGTAGGAAGAGACAAAACTCTTCAAGAATATAGAAGTAACATACAGCTACAAATATAGAGCTTAAGGACATATATTATCATGATGTACTTTCACACAGAAAATACACCTTTTCAAACACTTTTGGAGATATAATGTAATACAAACAAATCTGATAACAGAAAAGCAAATGTTAAAAATCATTTTAAAAAGGAAAACCCTTTGTTTAGTAATTACAAAAAGGAGAAATACAAATCCAAACTATAAAGTCTCTAGAAAATAAGTTGATTGCTAAATATCTGTATAACTGTTCTCGGATTTATTTTTAGGTTCTTAAATATGCAGGATTGAAAAAGGAAGACATTGCCATGTGGGAAGTAAATGAAGCATTCAGTGTGGTTGTATTAGCCAACATTAAAATGCTGGAGATTGATCCCCAAAAAGTAAATATCCATGGAGGAGCTGTTTCTCTGGGCCATCCAATTGGGTGAGTACCATATAAATAATTCCACCTAAGCTATTATTAGCTGCCTCTGTATTTCTGTAAGCTGCTTCACCATCACGCCCACTGTTCTTTGATTAGTTTTCCTTTCTGTCCATCTGTAAGATAAACACCATTTCTGACAGATAATATCCAGCAGTGAACATCTATAGCTTGAACCCTAACTGCCATAGTTAGGTTTCTATTGCTGTGGCCAAACACCATGATCACGTTGGAGAGGAAAGGCTTTTATTTGGCACATACTTCGCACATGGTAGTCCATCACTAAAGAAGTGAGGTCAGAAACTCAAAGAGGGCAGAAACCTGGAGGTAGGAGCTGATGCAGTGGCCATGGAGGGATGCTGCTTACTGGCTTGCTCAGCCTGCTTTCTTACAGAACCCAGGACCATCAGCCCAGGGATGGCTCTACCCACAGTGCACTGGGCCCTCCCACATCAGTAACTACAAAAATGTCACATAGACTTGTACACAGCCTGATCTTATGGAGACATTTCCTTAATTGAGGTTCCCCTCTCAGATGACTGTAGGTAGTGTCAAGTTGACATAACACCAACAGTGCTGAGTAAAGAAGCTAAGGCCCAGGATTTTACAAGAGCTGTAATGTCTTCCTGAAACTCATTCCTAAACTAAAAAGCATTTAACTCACAAACAAGTACCGGCTAGTAAATTTCTCAAGAATCTAATTTGGAATGGAAATTTTACTGGTTAGTCCTAAATTCTGTTCTTCATTAAAGAACTAAATGGTTTCTTAATCCTAGAATGTCTGGAGCCCGGATTGTTGTTCACTTGGCCCATGCCCTGAAGCAAGGAGAATTTGGTCTGGCCAGTATTTGCAATGGAGGAGGAGGAGCTTCTGCTGTGCTGCTTGAGAAGCTGTAGACAGCGTGTTTTAGAAGACAGCTCCATGTGACCAGAAACCCTGCTGAAGTGAATGTGACTCCCTTGGCCAACTTATATTTAGCATAAGCTATTTCATTTTTTTAATTATTTTCTATTAAATCATTTTTTTAAAAAATCATCCAAGACCTATTGAAATTACAAATAAAAATTCTCCTTTAATTTTTTTTTTTTTTGGTAAACCTAAACAGTCTGATACTCTACTATTTGAAGTATCAATATAGGTGCTTGAGATATGGCTCAGCAGTTAGTATCTGGTGGAGCTAAGTGGTGCACACCGTTAATCCCAGCACTTGTGAGATAGGGGCAGGTGGATCTCGGTAATTTTGAGGCCAGCCTGGAAAAAAACAAAAAAGCGCATCTGTTGCTCTTGCAGATGACTTTGGGTTCCCAGGACCCATGCTGGGTGTCACACAATCAGGGAGGATTTGTATACTATTACAATCAAATACCAGAAGTGAGATATTATGCCTCCTACCTCACGAGCTGCTGTTATAAGTAGAGGAAGCCTGCCTAAGAGATGCTGTGCAAGCTGTCTCTCCAGATGAAAGGAGAGTAGAAGATCCACCATTTTTATGTCTAAATACACCAAAGAAATGAGAGTCACAGCTGGGCTCCGTTAGGAAGGCCACCAATCAGCACCACAGCAGCAACAAAGCTCCTTGACTTCCCAAGACCCCAAGTCACCTACTTAACATCAGTAGACTTCCTATTCTGCCATTAGAATGAATAGAAAACTGTGGTGGTTTGTTTTCTGTTTTGTTTTTGAAATTTTAATCTTTGGACAATCGAAATTGGTTTCTAATAAAGTTATGTGAATACAAATGAAAATAAAAATGGTTAAATCTTCCAAGTGAGCATAAACTATAGCAATTCATATCAACTAAATCAGCATCTTTAAAGGAATCCTACAGACAGCAGGAAGGAAGCAGACACATGAGAGCACAACAGAGAATAAATTCTGAGAGGAATCAAGAACCAGGAGTGACAGAAATAGACCATGGCCAACTCAATAAACCAGCTGAGATCTAGAATGAATAACAGAAAAAAAAAGTATTCAACCAGAGAAGCAATCAATAAAAGTACTGGGATGGGGATATATCCTCAACCCAAAGTTTTAATGGCTTCAACAATTTAAAAATACTATCTCAAAAAAAAAAAATCTACTAGGCTTGGTGGGACATGCCTTTAATTCCAGTACCTGGGAGGCAAAGACAGGCCAATCTGAGTCTATATAGCCAGACTGGTCTACATAGTGAATTCTAAGGCAGCCATGACTGTACAAAGAAATTCTGCCCTGAAAAAAACCCAAAAATCTTGTCTTAAAAGAGACCCCTCACTGGTAAAGACTCATAGACTAAAAGTGGAAGAATGGGAAACCATATGCTCTCAAGTAGAAGCTTTAAAAGAAAGCTTTATCCAAGAATGACAAAAGCTAGATTTTAAGACGGCTTGTCAGATAAGAATATCATTATTAATGAAGGGAACAATCCGTCAAGAAGACAGGACTGGGATTGTGGCTCAGTTGGTAGTGTTTGCTTAGCAGACTCAAAGCTCTGGGCTTAATCCCAGCACTATATAAACAGAATCAGTGCGTGTGTGTTTGGGGGTGGGGGGCAGTGCAGAGGAAGGAGAATAGTTTGAAGTATATACAAATATGAATGTTGATATACTCAACTTCATAATACTGAATGTTAACTTTCAAACCCTGGCAAATGTCTTGAGTTGCCTTTTTCACATATCAAAGCAGGCTTGGCCTCCCAGCATCTGTCAGTCCCTACCTGTTACAGGGGTATGGCTGGCATACCCTGACCTCTACCCTGAATTCTCCAAAAACAGGAGCCCTTCCCAGATATTTTGGTTCCCAGCCATTTCTATACCTTTGGCCTCCTGGATGCTTTACCTGGTTCCCCTTTCTCTCCTCCCCTCATGGGCCCAGCTCATGCCCGTCATGTCCATGTTGGATTCTCCCAGCTGTGACTCTCCTATGCTCTTCCACATATCTATAATAAAGTTTCTCCTCCATTATACCAAGGAACAGTCATGTCCTTTCCTTTTTGTGTCTTTTCCTTCTCTGAACAAAACTGAACAGTAACACTATCTGAGCTTATTAGCACCGACAGTAGATGACATGCAAGGGGGTAGGGATTCAAGAATGAACTTCAGAATACAGAACCCAGAAATAAACCCACAGCCATGACTGATTCTCAGCAGCTGTTGGAGGAAAAAAAAGCATCCTCATCAAATGGTAATGGGGAAACTGGATGGCTCCACAAAAAAGAAAGAAGACTCTGCACTCAACCTTGTACAAGAATCAGTTCAGAATGGATGGAAGACATTAATCTCTGACCTGAAACTCTGAAACGCTGTGGAAACAAATGTAAGTCGCTCTCAACCCAGGCACCGGACAAGTGTGGATTAGGATCCCAGCAGCCCAGGGAAGCGGAGTGAGAACTTGAGAGATGGGATTGCGTAAAATTCAAAGCTCAGCACGGTAAGTATAATGGAAAGACAGACTATAGAATGAAATTCACTATTCATCTGACAGAATACAAATATTCATATATATGAATAAAAATTAAAAACCAAAGGGGGAATTCATACCAAATAACCTAATAGATTTGTGCAGATGAGCATTTTTTTTCTTAAATCCAATAAGGTTTTAAGAAAACCTTATTGGATTTAAGAAAAAAAAGAGAGAGAGAGAGAGAGAGAGAGAGAGAGAGAGATGATAGGGGGAAGGGGCGCCCCACCCAAGCAGTTCTTAGGAAGTAGAAATGGTCAGTAAACATGAAAGCGTTCACTGTCTTTAGCCACCAGAGAAATGCAAATTAGAACTCAATTTGGGGGTTCAGAAAATTCCTCAGTAAAATGCCTGCCCACATAACCATGATCCCAGATTTCCAGCATCCATAGAAAAGCTGAAAGTGGTGTATGAGTCTGTCACCCTAGCACAGGCCAAGGATGGGCAAACAGGTAGATCCTGGAGTTTGCTGACCAACCAACCTAGGTTATTAACAGACTCTTGGCTCAGTAAAAGAACATTATCTCAAAAATGAAAATGGTGCTAGAGAAATGGCTTTTAGCTCATGCCTTAAAACAAGGCATGTTCTTCCAAAGAATCTAAGCTTGGTTTCCAGCACCCTGTAATTCTAGAATTACAGCAGCCTGTAATTCTACCTCCATGGGATTCAATGCCCTTTTTTGGACATGTGCACAATCCCATAATCAGATACACATAATCAAGAATGAAAATGAAATAAGGCAGAGACATAAGACACGCAACAGATATAGCCTTACCTCAGTTCTATTCTTGTTAAGTCACACTGAAAACCTTGGGAGCCTTGCCTAACATCCTGGGCATCCTTGCCTAACAAACTGGTGGATAAAACAGGTTTCAAACAGGGTTCTTTCTCGACACTCCACAGTTAACTCACATAACACCAACGGCTACCATGCAAATAATCATTAGAGACAACTTTCCTCAAATACAGGCCTGGCTTCTCTACTGCTCTTAACTATTTCCTGCTTTGTCCCCTCTGAAGGGTAGCTAAAGATCAGGCAGACAGCCCTGCCCTTTCAGGCATATAATGCAAGCCTTAGATTTACCTCCAAGGTCCCTAATAGGTGTGTGATGGAAACAAGACGCAGGGAACGTGGCATCAAAGAGCCCTCAGGCAGCACTTCCCGTTCCAATAGGATCAAGATGACTTCCTGTTTCATTGCTATATATCAAGAACCTTCCCTACTATCTGTATCAAAAAGTTCTGCCAGAAAGAACATCTGCAGAAGAGACTAGATTCTTATTGGGTCTACACCACATGCTCAGGCTCCATGTAAATGAGGTAAAACATGTTCCAGAATGTACAGCTGTTTGATCATAGTAACTTGTACTTTAAAGTATTATCACTAACCCCTTCAAATGGGAAGTAAACAGAACCCTACTCCCAAAGCTAGTGGGTTCATAGGATTAGAATTATCTGCAGCAAAATGTCCTGGGAACATTGCAATCCCTTCCAAAGCATTAAAAAAATGCAAGCAGGGACACCAAGATGGCTCAGCATGTAAGTGTGCTTACTGAAAAATCTGCCGACCTGAGTTTGATCTCTAGAACCTACATGGTGGAAGGAGAGAAACAATTCAGCTTTTTTTTTTCAAAGGAAAAAAAATATGAAAATGAAGCTCATGAGTTAAGACTTAACCGTGACATACAACAGTAGCCTCACTTGGGACTACTCAGGACCACAGCTGTCTCACTCCTTGCTGTTTTTAGGGATACTAGATAGACTTGCATTAAACTTAAATCCCACTAGACCAGTGGTTCTCAAACTTCCCAATACCCTAGTTCCTCATATTGTGGTGACCCCCAACAATAAAATTATTTTGTTCCTACTTGTTAACTGTAATTTTGCTAGTTATGAATTATATTGTAAATATCTGATACACAACCCACAAGTTGAGAACCACTGCTCTAGGCTATGAAGTATTTAAATGAAAATGGCATCCTCTTAAGTATATAAAACTTTTAAAATGCTTTTAGCCAATATTGTTTTGGAGGCAGAATTTCATGTAGCCTAGGCTGACCTTAAATTTACTGTGTACCCAAGGAAGATGTTCAATTACTGTTCTTCCTACCTTCACAGCCCAACTAATAGAATTACAGGTTTGCACCACACATTCTGGTTCCAGATGCTTTTTGCATTGTCTACCCAGATTTGAGCACACTTCTAAATTCCACAAGGATTAAACTGTGCCATTATCAAAGCCCTAGTAATTGGCCATTTAAAGGTACTTTCTCAAAAAGGAAAAAAAAAACAACAGAACAAACCTTTAACCTGGTTCCAGTTTCTGATATAAAAATACTGTATGATTTAGTTCACGGGGATATATTTTTATGTATCCTACTTTGTCAAAGGGACCCTTAACACTCTGGCAAGTGAGAGAAAGTCATTCCCCTTTCCAGTAACGAGGTCCCCACCAAGCACCTCAGATCTCACTGAGTGTGTGCTTTGCCTTCTACACCCATCCGGGAAATAACTCCAGTGCATGCCCTCCCTGGACACCTGGACGGTTGCAGGCTCTTTTTCAGCTCACTGTAGCCAGCTGTTTGACTTCAGATAGTATACGCTGCATGTATTAGCCAAGTGGAATTGGTGTTGCCCACAGAAGCAGAAAGTCCAGGGTATCCATCGGCTGTAAAAGACAGAGATTGACTAGCATAGCCAGCTGGGGGGAACAGTGACATGGACTTGTGCAGTTACTATTGCAGGCCAGTTGAGGCAGAGGCAGGGCCTGAAACCTGAGTTGCTGGAACTCATGTTTTTGGAGGTCTCCCAGCTTTTGCAATATAGTCTTTTAATAAATGGTGTGATATCCACATGGAACATCAAGTCCAGATGGAGGAGCTCTTAAAATATGACATTAAATAGCAGTAACAAAAAACTTTGTTGAAAAGAAATATAAAAAATTGACATCTGAGATCTATCCAACTTGTATCCAGACTACAGAAATACATTACAAAATTATTCAAAGAAAGGCAGACAATTCATTACAAAGGTAGACAGAAGGTATGGAAGGTCACAATAGCCAACAGTATACTAACACTCTCTTCAAAATGAGTAACATGCATATACTGAGTATTGGTGACAATGTAGAATAGAAGAACTTACAGTGTTGAGCAGTTATGGATCAGTACAATCACTCGGGACAACTTTAAACATGTTTGAGAATAGACAACACCAGGACCCAGGAATATCACTGGGTGTGTAAGAGTATACCTAACCAAAAAGTGTAGCAATTCCCCAAACATATACAAGCATATTCATGACAATTCTCTTTGTAACAGCCCCAAAGAGGATATAATTTGATTACAAAACATTGGCAAATCTAGGTCCACTGTGTTAAATCACAATGAAAGTATATACAGTATTGAGGAAGACTGAATAAAGCATAAGTAACTCACAATGAATATACCATACTAATAAACTTACAGTTAATACAAGAAGCTGAGTCCATGGTTCTAGAAACCATGGTAATGATTCCCCTCTGGGAAGTCGGTCACAGAAAAGATAAGTGTTTTTTTTTTGTTGCTTGTTTGTTTTAAATTTATTTATTTATTATGGATATACTGTCTGTATGTATGTTTTCACATCAGAAGAGGGCACCAGATCCTATTATAGATGGTTGTAAGCCATCATGTGTTTGCTGGGAATTGAACTCAGGACCTCTGGAAGAGCAGCAAGTGCTTTTAACCTCTGAGCCATCTCTCCAGCCCCCGAAAGGGGTTTTCTAGAGTGCTGATAGTCTTGATCTGGGTGACGTGTGGCTTGAGGAAATCCATTAAAGTGTATGATTGTGCATTTTCTGTTTATATACTGTATATGACTAAAAGTTTACATGATACAGATAAACTGAGGAGTAAAAAAATAGTTTCCATAATGAAACATGGTGTTTCCACATGGCCAGAGAGCTTTGTATGACAGTAAAAACATTGTATTTCATAACATATCAAATCTGAGCCAAGGTCTTTCAGACGGTCAAAGCAGAAAGTTTACATTAACTAAGGAATAACATCTCTACACAGTTCCAACAACCAAAACTTTATCAAGTACCACACATAGTGACACTCCCTTTGGAGTTCAAGCCAGCCTGTGTAGCTATTGGCCAGCCAGAGCTACACAGAAAGATCCTGTCTCAAAAACCCCAAAACGAAATGAAAAGAACCCTTGAAAAGCTTTGATACTTACCTCATGATCTTTACTATTTGCTCATGGCAGTGTTCGGACCTCAGTCTCTTGAATGCTGGGATTACAGAATTCTGCCACCATCTTGACCTCCACTTGCTATTCAGATCAGTTAAGCTATAACCGTAATGGACTTCAAAAATTTATTTCAATGTAAGTTTAGTTTGAAAATGCGTATAATTCTTGATTAGGAAGTAGAAAAGGCACACTTGAAAAAGCATGAATACTAACTAGAGTTATGATGCAACTAATGAACATAATCTGTGCACATAGTATATTAGTTTATACACATATGAATAAATGTGAGTCTGAAATTCCTGACTCTCAACTTTTGGAGCAAATTGGATTTCATAACATAAAACATTTTAGGTTTCTAAAAAGCAACACAATGTATGTATCACATATCACAAAACAGCACACAAATTAAGCAAGCTACTTTTATAGAATAAATGTTTAGACAGAATGAAATAAAAGCCTGTAAGAGGCCTCAGAGCCTCTGACAATGCTTTGTCATAGATGAGCTCTGATGCTTAATTTGAGAATAAAGAATTGGTTGTCAAAAGCTTTTGGACTTTAGAATTGTAAAAGATTATAAATCGTGGTAGGATACAAGTGAATACAGGAAAGGAAAGCTTATTTCAAAAAATTGTTATGGGAAAAGTGTTCTTTGGTCATTTCTTCATACTAGTTACCCAAACAAATTCCACGTGGATTAAAAGCTAACTGCTATATTGAACAAGTTAAATAAAAGCCTAGAAAAAAAAGTGATCATTTAGTTGGATATGCATCTGGTAATAGATAAATATCCAGCTTAGAAGAGACAACTACTTACTGGTAGAAATGTGAACTGATAAAATATCTTCTAAGGAAATAATAAATGACAGTGTAAACAAATGTTTCTTTATAAAAATGCTTCGTGATGTTTTTATTTCTAACAGCAAAAAACAAAAACAGTAAAATCACCTGAGGTGGCGGCGGCAGAGCACGCCTGTAATCCCAGCACTCGGGCGGCAGGGCTCTGAGTCTGAGGCCAGCCTGGCCGACAGAGCGAGCCCCAGAACAGGCAGGGATATCCAGCAGAACCCTATCCTGAAAAAACAAAGCCTGCGGAGGGGGAGGCAGGTGGATAGCTGAGTTTGAGGCCAGTATGGTCTAAAAAGCAAGTACAGGACAGCCAAGACTACATAGGAAAACCCTGTCTCAAAACACCAAAACCAAACAACATAAAAAGAAAAAATCAAACCAAAACAAAAAAACTTCATAAAATGATGGCAGAACAGACAACTCATGGCTAAGTATTTGCTATGTTCCCATGAATATCTGAATTCGGATCTCTAGGACCCATGTAGAAGGTTGGGTATGGCTATGTGTACCTGCACCCTTGCTGGTGGATATGGGAAACAGTAAGATGGCTGGGACTTGCTGGCCAGCCAGCAGAGCTGAACATTATCAAGTTCCAGGCCCAGTGAAAACCGTATCTTAAGGCAAAATGGCAGAGAGAAATAAAAAATACCCGGCATCTCCTTTGGTTGTATCTATGCAAACTGTCTTTGTTCTGTCTAGTGATTCAGGCTAGTTTACTGAGAACCCTGAAGGTCAGGAGTGATAACGCACACCTTTAACCCCTAGCACTTGGGAGGCAGGCAGGAGGATCCCTGTGAGTTTGATGCTAGCCTGTCTACACAGGAACAGCCAGGAGTACACAGAGACCATGTCTCAAAAAGCAAAACAAAGAACAACAAAGCAAACAGAAAGAATGCTGAAGAAGCTGTGTGAACGGTGCATGCCTGCATTACTAGCTCTCAGGAGGTAGAGAAGGGGGACTAGGAAGTCAAAGTCACTCTTCACTATACAATGACTTCTAAGTCTGAGCTACGGGAAAGACACCGACTAAAAGAACACACAACTATAAAAAAGTTAATTTATATATGAATTCTCATTAGGCAGCACATAAATATATGTTAAATAAGAAAATCTGTAATTTTCTGCATTAAGTAAGCTCCTGAAACAATAGGAATTAACTAAGCTGCAAAGAAATTTAACCAAAAATTTCTAAATAGGACTGTCAATATAAAGCCAAACATGTAAAGTTAATGAAAATATATTTATTCAAACCTAACTGTAGGACAGACCCAAGCTGAGTTATGTAAACATTAACCGTATGATTATTTAGTTCCTTAGGAATAGAGCATAGTCATATTAAAATTTCTCACAATATAAATTTATATAGTAAAGGCTAGTAATTAAAGACATAATTTCTACACTGAAGACTTTTTTCTTGTTGTTACAGTAGGATGGATTTATTTGTTAAAGGCCCAGTACAAAAAATGGTTGAAGAAAGTGACTTTTTAATAAAATATACACCCGTAGAAAAAAAATCCTAATATACCGATATTTAGTTGAACAGTAAGAACTTAAGAAAACACTTCAATATCTAGGCACAATCGGTCAAGTATTAATGATAATTTCTGTCATTACTTTAAAGTTTAAGCCAGCTTTTCACCTTGACTGTTGTTTATGAGTCAGTCCAACACAGAGAAGGCACCTCTGACTCCCCTTACGGACCTTTTTAGAGTAACTATTTAGAACACTTTAAAGAACACAATGTTCTATAGGTTAAGTACAAACACAGTTATTTACACATCCCATTTTAGGATACACTAAATTACAATATAACTATGATTTGCATTTTTACATCTTATGATGGACATGACTTTCAAAGACACCAGAAGACAATCCTCCACATAAGCTTTTACATACAAGATTTAAATTAAATGTGCATTGGTCACTAGTATGCAAAAAAATTCTATGAATTAGTGCAATTCTTTGTATCCCCAGTGCTTAGGGCAAGTTTATATATAATCAAGAATTCTCAACTACTACATAACTCAAATTTTTATGGCTCAATAGTCTAACCACTTAATGTTCTGTAAAAGATTTCAAAAAGTTATAAGTGAAATTACCAGAACACTTAATAAATGGTTTATAAAACTCTCTTTAAAACAAAGAGAACAGATGATCAGAAGAAAGTATAAAACTTCAGAAATATAATTTTTACTGAATTTATGAGAAAGGGTGATAAAGCATTGACTCTAAGGGAAAAATCATCAAACTGTTGCTTTCTGATTAGACACTTTACTAACCAGTAGAGGTGGTTATCATTATTAACTTTCACTTAGAGGCTGTATATTTAAGTGTCTTATCTAATATTGGCTGAAGGTAATTTATAAGAATAACTATCATCTTCCTCCAAAAGAGACAAGAAACTACTCCAGAAGAATAAGCCTCGGGCACCACAGGAAGTCAAGACAGTATAGGAACATTAGGTTGATTTAAGATCTATTTCTACACGATATACACATGTACAATATACAGTGTCAAAGCTGTACAGTTTTGCAGATTGGCTTTACTTACATTTCTGCGTATGTTCTTTTTTTCTAAAATAGAAATATACCAAGAAACTCTATTTACAAACTAGGAGGCTGCTTCAGAAACAGCGTGACTTAGGTATAAAGTGAGATCTCAGTACAATCAAAGTGCAGGTCATGTTTGCAGAGTCTGTCACTAGCCCATTCCCTACACGCAGTTCGAAGGACTTTAGTTTTAGCTACTGTTCTCTATGTCAGGGTGTTCACTCATCATAATGCAATGATAACAAGAATTTGTCCACATCCATTCCTGCTGGAAATGAACTAGGCAGCTTCTTTTTCTGTCAAAACAAAAAAAACAAAACAGGAGAGAAGGAAAAACAATAAGCTCTAGGCCATATAATTTTTTTAGTAAATCACTTTAAACATTATACTGGGTTCTTTATTTTTAAAATTGCATCACTTCTTAATCTATTAAAATGTTATTTCTACAGGAAAAAAACAGGTGTTACCATCCCAATGTTAAAATACATTTTAATTGTAATTCAATGTTAGTTTAGGGCAAAAGGCAAAAAATAAATCCAAAATATGTATATGAAGATTGAGACGAGACATACTTCCTAAAGTGGACATTTTGTAAATCATAAACCTTAAAAAGCATTTTGTACAAGTGTTTGTGTGTGTGCATATGTAGGCTCAAAGGACTGCTTTGGGGTATTTATCTGCTTCTACTGTATGGTTTTATATAGTTGGCCAGCCTTGATGGCATGCATATTTTTCAGCTGCCCCGTTTTGCTAACACACATTAAAGAGTATTGTTCACACACCAAGTTCCAAACGTTAAGATAGAGATGCTTTTTAAAATAGTAACTATAATAGGCTACAACAACCACAGTTAAGATGTTATGATTTTATGTTAAATGGTAAGGCATGGAGGAAAAGACCACAAATTAAGCATGAACAGTCAACTGGGCAAAGTGGTGCACACATGTAATACAGCACTTTGGGAGGCAGAGGCAGGTGGATCTCTGTGAATTCAAGGCCAGCCTAGTCTACAAAGTGAGTATAGGACAGCCAAGGCTACACAGAGAAACCCTGTCTTGAAAAAACAGGCTTGCAGGACACCAAACTTAAATGCCACTTCTCTAACCTATTACTCTTTCTCTATGGCATTCATACTTTCCAATTAATCTACTTAGTAAAACAAATTTTAAATAAATGCATTTCATCTATCAATGCTACTATGCTTGCACTGCCTTACTACAGATAACCATGGTTAAAGAAAAAACAAGAGGACATGAGTATTTCTGCAATATGCCTGGTTAACCAGCATTATAGTTTATGGAAGAGATGAGGAACAAGTAAAAAACTTCAAGTTAAAGTAAGGTAATGAGTTACTTGGTAACTCAGTCTTTCCGTATTTGCATGAAAAATCCTGGGTGATACCACGACAGAGCATTCACTCTCCCTAACGACGACACATACAGACAGCCTGTACAGTTATGACTAGGAAGTACTAAGGGCATGGTCTGGAGGGCACACTTGGTTATGTAGCGACAGCAAAACAGTACTGAACTCTCTAATGTGAACACTGAAGGCAGGCACACAGTGGAGTTGAAATAAAAACATTCACACTTGCCTTGATTTTCTTCTTTTTCACTGGTACTGATGAATTTGCAGGATTTTTACTAGAAGAACGGGAGTTTCGCTCCCGCTCATCTAATTCCTCAAGTTTTCGCTTTTTTGTAGTGCTCCTTGAAGATGTTCTAAATTGCTGTGTGTTATCTTTCAGAGGAGTGGCTGTAGTCCTAGCAATTGCTGCTCTGGAGAGGATCATGAGCGTGTGGGCAGCCATGCTCACACTATTTTCACTGCCTGTTTCACTAGCTGGGCTGCAGGCAGGTAAGTCTGCAGTGACAGGAGGGATCATTATTCTGGGCATGCTGCCATCTTCACCAAAGCGTCTACTAGAGGGGGCCTTCATACTGTCAGCAGGTTCTTCTTTATGCTTCTCCCCTGTTCCTGAGCCAGGCGTCCGGGGTACTGGCAAATCAGTATCAGCAATCCTATTTGTGGGGCTGTGCAATGGAACATCTTGTAATATTTCTGCAGCAATTAAGGAATTGGCAGATTTACTCTGCTCTTGTTTTAGGTCCTTTACAGTTCCTCCTATAGAAGTTACATTTTTATTGTTTGAGGACGTGGCTTGTTTTTTGGTCAATTCTTGCAGTGAAGCCATAGTTTTTTCATTCCGCAAACTTCCATTCTGCTGGCCAACAGGCAGTTTTGAAGTGTCTGGATTCTTCTGCCTTTCCCCATCACTGCACAATTCATTCTCCTTGTTAGCTGTTGCTCTATTGAAAGATTCAAGGGCTGTTTCTGTGGGGGAAACTTTCTTTTCAGACTGTATTTCTTTCACAGTGGTGTGTCGGCTAAAGGCAGTTTCTGATTTAGATAAAATCTTGGGCACAGTTTTCTCTCTCTCTCTTTTACTGGCATTATTAGGAGGCGGTTTTAAGGTGGAGGACACAATGGATGAGTCAGGATGAGGAAAAGATGTTTCCTTCTTTTCTTTGTTCTGGGATGTTATCTTATAGAGTGGCCCCTGTGTACTTGTCATAGAAGAAACAGTGCTATCGAAACACAGCACCCGCCGATGACTTTCAAAAGGCTTGCTGGCAGGAGCTGCCCTCTCTGCTAAGAGGGGAATCGTGATCTCTTCCAATTTTTTCCCACATTCAGTGGCAACAGTCTTATCAGAAGCTTCAGTTCTACTGAAATAAAAATAAAACAGCTCATTTTTAAGAGCCTGAAAAATATCATTTAAGCATTTTGATAATCTATGATACAAAGTACTTTATGCTCACCTTTGCGTATGACATGCTTCTGAAAGACTGGATAAATCTGTCAAATTATTTACCTGTTTTCCTGCAATTATAAATTAATTCATTAGAAAAGAAAAAGTTGTGAAAGAATACACTCTTCTGAAAGAGAATGAGCCAGATGATGTTATACATGAGAAAAACAGCTAATTTGCAAAAACAACAAAAAACCAAAACAACCACTTTCATATACTTTTTGCTTTCATTTTAGGCAAACATGAATTCAGCCTTCAGAGTCACAACTTCTAATGTTCCAAATGACACTTACTGCACCAATTCTCTACCAGTATTTTTGCTTGAATGCATGCACACTGCCATTTTCCTTATAGAAAAATGGAGGTGTCCTTGCATGTAACAGAGGCATATCCTTAGGTTACTCATGTGGTGTAACAAAGATAAAATACCATGTTAATAGCTAATATTGTACTGTTCAGGGAAAAATGATGAGAAAAGTCTATTTAGCAAAAACGTAATTTTTAACTTTTCAGAATTGTTCTGCCTGTGGCTGGTTGAATCTACAAATGTCAAAGAAACTGAGAAGAGAAGTCAACTGTATTTAGATCAAGGTAGCTGTTTACGAAAGCACCTTGGAACTGGGTGGTGGCATTGAGGTACAAGCCTTTTATCCCAGCAATCAGGAAGCAGAGGTAGGAGGATCTCTCTGAGTTCAAGGACAGCCTGTTCTACGGAGTTCCAGGACAAGTCCGGGCTGTTACATAAAAGAGCCGGATACGGGACTTCAGAAAAAGCTGCAAAATGATGTGCTGCAGCACACTGATGGGAACAGGTTCCAAGCAGCAGAGGTGGCAGCAGAGGTGCAGTAATGGGTCTGCGGTGGACTCTTGACAGTGGGAGAAGCTGCAGGGATGGCTTGGGCAGAACTTGCTACAGCATCGTTATAGACTGAGCTAAGGTAAAATACACTCTTCTCTTTAATTTTAGTTTGTATTTAATCTCTGACTTACATTTTCTAAATTTCCTTTTTATTACTGCGATTTTTTAGTATTTACTTTTGTATTTTTAAGAGTTCAGGTATAACTTAAGGCTTTATAATCTGTCCTTCCTTTCTCAAAACCTAACACACACAATATTTTCCCTTCGGTTTTCATGCTTCTATCCATATACCTTTATCATTCTTACTGCCCCCCCTTTCCAGTTCCTTTTTACTTGAATATTTACATACTTGCATCCTTTTATTTTAAAAAGATTTCAGTGTCCTATTTCAAAACAGGATCAACAACTATATAGATGATTCAAACAAAAAGACAAGGAAATCAAGCCATGACTCAGACAAGAAAATTAGATACTACAGTGCATAAACGAAAGACACAATCATCAAATAAAGCCACAAAAGTACTGTCAACACACAAAAGCAGAATGAATGAATGAATGGATGTCAGGGGATGGGGAATAAGGCTGTACCAATAATATAGACATATATAAAGCAGGAAAAAAAAGAGTAAATTTTTAAAGAAAAAGGATTATATTCAAGAGACCAAACCTGAATGCAGAATTAGAAGGAGCTGATAAAATCCACAGGCTCTGACAATGTATTCAATGAAACTCTAGCCAAGAATCTTCCAAGTCAAGAGAAAGAAAGAGACCCAAACACAAGAAGTATTAAGGACCTCAAACAAGAGACCTGGCTCAGTGGTTTGGAGCACTGATTGTTCTTCCAGAAGACCTGGATTCACTTCCGAGAACCTATATGGTGGCTCACAATCATCCAGTTCCAGGGGCTACAATGCCCTCCTTTAACATATGTGGGAACCAGGCATGTAACAGTCATATACATAAAATAGACAAATCTTGAATAAAAAAGAAAAAACAAAAAAACCAAAAAAAAAAAAAAAAAATAATGGCCAGAAAAGGGCATTCCTACAACATATAATAGCCCAAATTTTAGGACAAAGAAACAACAGTAAAAATTGTAAGGGAAAACATCAACTCACAAACAGAGGCAGAGATATTAAAATGATATGCAATCTCTTGTCAACAATTCAAGTCAAAAAAGCAGGGAAAGACACTTCATGTTTTGAAAGTAAGCAGTTTTAAACTACAATTGCTACACCCAACAAATTACCTCTCAAAGTTGATAAATAAAAATACTCCAAGACACTGAGTGGTAGTTGTGCACACCTCTAATCCCAGCACTTGGAGGCAGAGGCAAGCAAATTTCATGAGTTTTAGGCCAACCTGGTCTACAGGGAGAGTTCCAGGACAGCAAGGCTACATAAAGAAACCCCAACTCAAAAAACTAACAAACAAAAGTCAGTTCACAACCAAGCCAACACTGTAAGAAATTCCACTATAATCAATGCTAATTTAAAAGGCTGACCCCAGAAACTAGATACTTGCACACTAAGCAATACTTATGAGTGATAATTAACTAGAGAGATCCTAAATAAATAATCTAATGGTTGTTGTACAGCAGTTCCTTAGATTAAAGGTCTCCACCTAGTAGGGGAGCTCCTGAGGACACGGATGTTAAAAGAGAAGTAAACTGCATCCTACAGTGCAGCTCCTTAAGCTCAGTAAACAACTTCCTAGCTTCAGGAAGTCACTAAGGCGGATCAGTCACTAGGTTCCTCCCTCCCTCACCAGCATATATAAACAATAAGGACAGTCATAGTACAGACAGTCACAGACCAGTAGAGGAACCTGAAGAGGTAGATCAGCCAGGCTGCCCACAAAAGGCAGAGACCAGTCCCCAACCCTGAAAAAGGCTCAGATCAACAGAGCTACCTGGAAAGGACTCCAAGCACCTGAGTCATTTTTACTTCTATTAGTAACCGCTCACCCAAAATTCCTGTAAGTAAATCTAGTAAAGCTCATTGGTTCCAAGTTAGACTCTGGTCTGCAGTCACTTTCCTGGTTCCTTATCTGGGGTGAGGAGATGTTTGTTAGCATCTCAAGAACAATGTAACAGAACACAGATACATCTCAAGGTTCCAGTAAAAACACAGTAATATAACAGAAAATAATATAAAGAGTTAATCTCACAAAGAGCCAATTCTTTGTAAAGATTAACAAGACTGAAAAGTTCCTAGACAAACTAACCAAAAACAAATGAGAGCTATAGAGAAAGACAGAATGTGTGAGTGAGAGAGAGAGGAGCGGGGATTTATCACAGCACACTCCGTGAGAACGGGGGAGAGAAGAGGAGGGAGGGAGAAGCAGTAAGAGCAAGAAGAGGAAGGAAGAGCAGGGACACATTATGACACACTCTGGTGAAATTCCTGAAAGATCCTCAGGATCTCATTAGGTTGAGAGGATCCCTTCACGTTCTTTCCTTTTCTCAAGATGGGGTCTCACTAATTTTCAGCCCGAGTGTCCCACATATGGGGTAAACAGAATCTGCCACCACACTAGGCTAGGAGCTTCAATTTTATCCTATGAGCAACAGGGGATTCCTGAAATTGCTTAGGTAGGAAGTTATATATTTTAATAGAGATGAGGAAGGAGGGTCACTCAGCTAACAAATATAGGATGAAGTAGAAAACTGAGGATTAAAAAAAAAAGTCAGCAGGGTGGACACTACTGACAGGATATGACAGAAAATAATTACTTGAACTAAGAGAAGTATGTGTTAAAAGTAACTCAGATTTTAACATGAATAAAGAGATGGTACAGGAATTCAAGAAGAAAACAGTTATTTCTTCTAAGGCACAAAGTTGATTTTAACTACTTTTTAAAGTACCTGTAATAGGCTTGTTTCTGAGTGCCTGAGCCTTCTGAGATTTTTGAGGAATGGGGAATTGAGTGATACTTCTATTACAAACAGGTGCTGCTAAAGGCATATGAAGGACCTGGGGAAAAGCAAGGGGGAAAAAAAAAACCCATTAATTATGCTATTTGAAACCCATTCCCACACTATTTTTAGTTCATAAATGTTACCTGCTGAGGAGGAGTAGAGAATGTATTTCCACTCTGTCCAACTACAGACACAGGTATCATTCCCACCATTCCTTGAAGTACAGGCTGGACTGGAGAAGCAATTATGATGGCAGATCCTAAAAAACAATTCTCATTAGTATCAGATTTCATCCCTAAATATTTTGACAACAAATGTCAAAGTAATTGAAACAAATTCTTTGAGCAAATCTTCCCTGACAATCTCTGCATTTGCTCCAACCTCCAACGCTTTTAATGAAACTATTCGTGAAATAAACCCTTTCCTCTCAAGTTTCTTTTGGTCATGTGTTTGATCACAATAACCCGAACTAAACCAGAAGGTGGTACCAGGAGTAAGGTATCACTGAGAGACCTGCTGCCCACGTTGTTTTGGGGAGGACTATAAAGCACTTTGGGAGTAGCTGATGTTGAGAGCTCAGTGGGCTGTTCTGTAGGCTCTTAGAAGATGAGAATGTTGAGAACAATGCAGACAGTGGAAGCCTGGTGCTAAGTCTCAGAGTGAAACAAAGAATCTACCAGGCATTTTGTGTGAAGACTCTGTAGTGTCTGGTCAGCTGGAGCTGAAGAATTGGCTGATTAAGGAGACCAGAATTACTAAAGGAAAACCTTTGCTTTGCCGGGACAGCTGAAGCTGGTCAGCTGGTGCTCAAGCGACTAGCATCAACGAGGTAAAGTCTTCAACAAGTGTTTCCTTGGTGTCGACACAAAGAAGCTCTGTTCCAGAAGCAACCAAGGTTGTACCTCATACTGGTAGCCAAACTCAGTAGTGTAAGAGCCACCCAGATTTTGAAGGAATGAAGAAGGTCATGGAGACCATGTGAGGCTTGGCACTGTGCAGATGGGCTGGCGTCCCTGAAGAAAGCCACGGTGTGTCTGCTCAGCCTTTGGAGATGGCAGCACTACGGGATGACCACCAAAATCAGCAGCAGAGGGGGAGTGGAACCAGCCACAGCACAGAAGACAAGCTGTGTGCACGGCACAAGGCAGAGGCAGAGAAGTGGCCTAAGCCCTCTGGGTCACTTTGGAGAAGCCCAGAAGAACATGAATCCCAGACAATGAACACTGAATTATTTATACTGTTGGTATAAATACCAACTATATAATATTTAAGTAAATTTTAAAAATGCTGTTTGGTGTTGCTTTGTTCAGATTGTGACCGCGCCCTAGTTTCTCCCTCTTGGAGTGAGAAAGTATTTGAATTGATTTTTTGATTTGACAGGAACACATAGTCGAAAGACTTTGAATTCTAAGAACTGGATTTTAAGAGGACGGCTATTTTAAAGAGACTGAATTAAAAATATTTTATTATTTTTATGTTGTGTTTTGCATGCATTTATGTGTTTGAGGATGCCAGATCCCCTGGAGTTGTGATCTGCCATGTGGGTGCTGGGAATTGAACTTGGGTCCTCTAGAAGAACAGCCATTGTGCTTAAACATTGAACTATCTGAATTTTTAAATGTCTGCATTTTTAAAGACTTTGGAGATGGGGTACAGGCAAACGCCTGTAATCCCAGCACTCGGGGAGGCACAGTCAGGTGGATCTCTGTGAATTCAAGGCCAGCCTGGTCTACAAAGAGAGTCCAGGACAGCCAAGGCTACACAGATAAAGTGTTTCTCGAAAAAAGACTGTGGTCTTTTAAAACTTGGAATGTTTATACTGATGTCTGATTTTGGTGAAGAACATGAAAAGAAAGGTTATGGCTTATTATTTGTGTGTCAAGGTGACAAGGGGTCAGTTAAGCTGGCTAGTTTTATGTCAAGTTGAAATAAGCTAGAGTTAACTGAAAAACTGCCTCCCTAAGATTGGGCTGTAGGCAAGCCCATAGCGTATTTTCTTACTAATTGATGTGGAAGGCCCCAGTCCTTTGTGGGCTGGTGATCCTGGCTCTGTAAGAAAGCAGGCTGAGCAAATCATGGGGAGCAAGCCAGAGCTGAGGCAAGCAATAAGCAGCACACCTTTATGGCTTCTGCATCAGCTCCTGCCCTCAGGCTCTTGCCCTCACTGTGAAGTAACCCTGCCCCCACCCCAAGTGGCCTTTGGCCACGGTGTTTTAGCTAAGACAATTTTTTTCTTTTTAAACTGATTTCAGTGACAAAGCTAGCAAATTGAGAAAAAGTAAATCTACACATTAAGCAAGAGTATCCTAAGCTTGAGACTCTGTTAACTAGAAGCTTATAATGCATACTGCTTTCTCTAATACAAAAGGGTGAAACTAATTAGAAACTTAGTGAATGTTTCATGTTTGAACCTTGAATCAGAAAACTTAAACTCCAAATGAATACTTATAGCCCCAAACTATTTGCCCAATGTATTATACCTTTAATGGTACTAATAAAAGCCATACTTTTGTAACTAGATTAAACCACCAGGGAAAGGACAGTTGTGCATGGTCTTTAGGAGTAAACACAAGTAAAGCTGTGGCAATTTAGCTCTGTTCTATAAACACATCTTTTCCTAATACACTAACTACCCCCGTCAGTTTTCAAATATCCATGAATGTTTATTCTACTTCCGTTGGCATAAGGACTTCTCCTAATTTCAAATCTTACCTCATTTCTTTAAGTTTTAAGTCAAGTTTTATGTTCTGCACCAGTTCTGGCCTCCCCTTTATCTAATTTGAAATAAACTAAATTTAATAGCTAACTGATAACATTTAATCACATTTCACTGAATGTCTATAAATTAGTGCACATGGAAATGTAGGTGAACATGTTTGAAGTCTTGTCTCTGAGAAACATCAATCAACTGATATGTGTGTCAATTACTAACTGCATGCAAATCAGCATGCAAAGAGCACAAGAGCCCCTACGAATTTGAATCATTTTAAATAGTAGAAGATAGTGAGCAATTAAGGAGTGTTTTATAGAATTCAAGTCTTTCCTGAAAGTCTCTTAAATGACAATTTTCTTAAAAACTATGACTATAATAAATATTATACAACATTGAGTTTAAGTATGTATACAACTATGTAAGTAATAACACTTTCTTTTCTTTCTCAAAGCTTAGTGTTGTGGATTAAAAACTGTACAAATTAAAAATAAATCTATAGCCTACCAGATTCAAAACAATACCTGGCTGAACTGGGTGGCAAGAAAGAGGCAGAGGCAGTTATTTGTAGACTGTTTTCTCATATCAACTGTCTATATTGTCCCCTAATCAGAGATCTACAGGAGATTACAATCTACACAAGTCCCAAAATATGTGCACACACATACATTTACACCATACACACATACGTGTACCTTTTCTATTGAACTATATCCCCGGCTCACCTCCAACATGCTTTTAAAGTTACCTTGTGAAAAGTTTGGTGACACAGCTTGGCTGACAGCAAATACACCGTTAGACTTTGGTGGTGTCTGTAACTGCTGTGCAGGAGGCTGTGCAGGCACAGGTGCAGAGTTCCCAGGCAATACCACTACATTAGACTGACTGACACTTGGTCCCAAAGCTGTTGGATCAGTTACGCATGTAGCTATCAGAATGTTGCTTGAATTGCCAAACGCTGTGCTTGTGGCAGGCATCAACTGTATGTAGCCTCCATCCTTAGAAACACATGGTGCAACATTGGCTGAAAAAGCAATGCCATCTTCATTCTGAGTGTTGTTTACCACAGGTTCTTCAGGTTTGAGCATTAAGAGGTTCTGCTCCATCGAGCCAGAATCCCCTACTTCAACAGAGACAACAGCACTTGCAGTTTCTTCTGAAGATAGGCAGGTAACAAATTCTGCATTTTTGGCAGGAGACTTAGAAGATAGAATTATTGTTGGCAAGTTTTCTCCACTGATACTAGATACCGCACTGTTAAGCTCTGCATCTGAGGAAACAAATGGGTCATCACTAATGATAATTTTCAGAGAAACAATACTTGATGCATCTACCTCTGTTGAGTTGTTGCTAGGTTTACCATCAGTATTTTGGGTCTCAGGAGACCCTCCCACTGAACCAGCAGATTCTGAAGGAAGTGAATGATTATTTTTTACACTATTAGCTTCTCCAGGAACCAGGGCAACTTCTTCGCAGCTGTCATGTCCACTCAAAGAGAGAAAAATAGTATCTCCATCTTTCACAGAAGAGGAAGGGTCTTGAGAGCTCTCAGACTTGAGTGGCTCAGTCTTGCTTTCCATATGATTTAAGTCAACAGATGCTGAAGCATTGGATAGCTGTTTATCTGCAGGGACTGATTCTTCAGGATGAATTTCTACCTGTTCAGGTACATTTAAGCCTAAACTTTCAACAGCGGCAGGTGCTGTCCTGCTTTGCAGTGGAGAACTGTCTTGGCAATCTGGTACTGGTTGTGCTGCAACTGGTGACACACTAGTAGTTTCAATTTCACTGTTTTGAGTTTCACTAGAATCTGGTGACTCAGAACCATGGGAATTAGTTTTAACTTTTGTTATGTTAGAATTTTCACAAAATTGACTTTTAGATGGCTTTCCAGTTAATGGAGTGCTTTGGGACAAAAGCTGAGTACTTTTCCCAGACAGAATTAAGTTTTCATCATTGGTTTCACCACCAAGAGACACAAATGAAGTTACTGGCATATTGGGTTGATCAGGCTGTAACTGGGGTTCATTCAGCATACCTGGAGACAAAGAATTCTTTTCAACCACAGCCACTTCAGCTTCAGTGGGCATCTGACTGGTATATAACTCAGAACAATGTTCATTACATTCAGTAGAACTCCCTCTTTGGTTAAAGTCACTCAAATTAGACACAGACTCAAAGGTAATGTCAAGGGCACTCTTCTGCCCAACAGGTACCGCTGTTTTAGAGGACTTTTTTTGAGTGTTTGAGCTTATTTGGGTGAAGTTTTCCTGGGATTCTTGCTGAAGAACATCCTGGCTGTTGCCATTCTTCAAATCACTTAATAATACATCTTCATTTTGATAAGATGTACAAAATGGAGGCTGACCAGACTGCCCATCTGTAAAACAGCAGTGTGATGTAAAGTTACACTGAGTAAGCTCAGCTTCTGAAGCAGTCACAAAGTACAACCTACTTTGCCAAGGAAATACTAATTTTTGGCATACTAATAAGTTTAAGACTGCTGCACAATTATTTCCCGTTTTCTAGGTATCAAAATATCTAATTACTTTTATAGTTGCAGACAGTTTTGTAAACAAGTGTCAAATTGTTTCCAAGATTTCTAAGAAAAACAGGTGCCACAAAGAAGGAAACCAACAGAAGCTTGTTAACAACATCCAGTACTTACCAGAGGCCAAAACTGGCCTAAGCTGGCTCTAACCAACAGTGGAAACAGTGCTATTTCCCTATCTTGACTTTTTCTTTTAAGAGGTCTCACTGTGTATGTAGCCCACACTGGCCTTGAGCTTCCAGTGATCCTCAGGCTTCAGCCTCCTGGATGGGATTTTCAAATTTTGTAATGTCTGCTGACCTTATTTTGTCTGTTACATATATTTTTTTGTGGTGAAATGAGACCAAGATTTTACACAATTAACACGATTTCTGTGTATACTTTAACTTTTGACATATTTATTGAGGGAAACCATATATGGCTGTAGAATTCAAATGATTTATTCAATGAGAGATTAAGATAGAAAAGAACATATAGAACAGAAAATTGTGATAAAGCTCAGTGAAAATTCTAATAGTATAGAAGAGAAGGCTAAAGGGGGGGGGGGTAGCGGGGAACATTATAAAGGAGGTACCCAATGAGGTGATTTAAGAGGAAACAATGTAGCATCAATATAGTGAGTCTCATAGCAGTCACAGTTTAGACAATTTGAACAAACACGAAAGGAAAAATAGGAAAAATCCAGAAATATGTCTGCAACTATCATGAGTAAAAATCATATTGTATACAGAGCCCACTTAATTCTATATTGAGGGAGAGATTAGGAGAAGTTATATTAAGCCACATAAATACAGGATAGTGATATATTTTTAAAAAATTGCAACGCTAGAGATTGAATTGACGGTTATGCTACATAAGCACTCTGCCACTGAACTCCATTCTCAGCCTGGAAGTGGATTCTTAATGAAATGGCAAGACTTTCTGAAAGAGGAAAATTACAAGTTTTATTTTATGGTAAAGATTAAGTGACGCATAATATTCTGGATGTGACCAAACACACAAATATAAGCTCAATTATAGTTCAACTTAAAAATGGAGGGTTGAGCTTTGTTACACAATGAACTCATAGGAGGATACTCCAAAACTAGTTTTTTGAAGACTAAAAGCCATTAGGCATTTAGAAACAGATAAGGGGCTGGAGAAATGGCTCAGTGGTTAGGAGCACTGGCTGCTGTACCAGAGGACCTGGGTTCAATTCACAGCACTCACATGACAGCTTACAACTGTCTGTTAACTCCAAACTCTGACACCTGTACACAGACATACATGCAGGCAAAACACCAATGCACATTAAAAAAAATTAATAAAAAAATTTCAAACAGTGGTGGTGCACGCCTTTATCCCAGCACTTGGGAGGCAGAGATCTCTATGAGTTTGGGGCCAGTCTGGTCTACACAGAGTTCCAGGATAGCCAGGGCTACACAAAGAAACTGTCTCAAAAATTAATCAGTCAACCAATCAATCAAGAGGTAAGAAGAAAATTATTATCAAGCATAGCTTGTACACGCAACGGCATACGGTTACCAAACTATGAGCAGCAAAGATGAAGCTATCACTGAGGAGAAGAGATTCAGGGAGCAGAGAATGGAGTTACTGATGGGTTGGCAAAAGTCTTTTCTCACTTGAGAGGTGACTCCACCTGCAAGTTCTTGATTTAATTTCATAACAGAGACCTATATACATTTCTATTATGTATTTCTGTAAGTTTGTGTTACATTTGACAAGGCTTCTTAATAAAAACTCATTCTATATTTAAAATTTTTAGTATTAACTTATTCATGCATTCCTTTAATTCACAGTCTTATGTAAGGACTAACTATGCTACATTGGTACTCTATGAAAGATAGGACTGTCAAGCTCCAAATAAAGATGGTAGGAATAAATAACCCATAAACTTATAAATCACCAAGTTCAAAACCATCAGTATATATTGTATAATTTCCCAGAATCAATTATTGAATGTCAGCTCAAAGACTCTAACATATGAACATAACAGATCAAACATTAGAACTTGTCCCTTAATGAAATTATTTTGTTACAGACTTGCCCATTTGGCCAATATGATTTACCACTAGATAGTGTGTCTACTGCTCTATGAAAGAATGAAAAATCATCTTTTAATCACAATACTAGAGATTTGGCAACAATTTTCTCAATAGAGGAAACTGTAAGCATAAAAATGACCTATATAGTAATTTGAATAATTTCCAATTAAACAGTATTTTGCTTTTTTGAATTTTGAGACTGATTTTAACAATATGGCTAATGACATTTACAAAATAAAAATCTTACCAGATTCTTCTGTTTCAAAGGAACTTTTAATTGTTATGTTAGTCTCTTCAGATAAGACTATATTAGGATTAGTTTCCATATGTTGACTAGGAACACTTTGTGATATATTTTTATTGTTCTTTGTTTTACCTGTTGAAAAGGGAACAGAAAGAAAATTAAATAAGCATACTAAAAAAAAAAAAAGCATAAATATTATCATTCTCAAATGTTAAAATTTTTATTTCAATCATATTTTTTTTCTTGTTTTATCAGACAGGGTCTGAGGCAGCCCAGGCTGATCTTGAACTCACGATGTAGCCAAAGATGAACCTGAAGTCCTGGCATTCCTGCCTCTACCTCCAAATTCTTGAGGATTATTACATGTATGCCCCTCCCCCATAACAGAAGTGTTGGTTCCTTTATAAACTCAGTTTATAAATGTTTTTGTTTTAATCCCATGTGTGGGATTTCAGTTTGTCCACAGCTGATAATGGCCTCCTGCAGAGCTTGATCTTTGCAGCTAGGAGCAGCCTGCCACTTTTGCAGCACAGAGAAGGGCGTGGTCTAAGATTCCGAGGGATATAAATAGGAGATTCACCACAGCTCACGTTGACTGTTCAAAATACTCAAAAATCAAAAGAACAAAAACAAAACACCACTCCATTTTTACAGTTGAACTTTCCTAAGTAAAAGTAAAGACACTCTCACCTTTGTCCACACATTATTTATTGTAATGAAACAGGCAATTTTTGGGGAGCCCTGCGTAATGTTACTTTATTCTGGGTTAGGTTACTAAAGATGATGGAATGAATGGTGTACTTTACCATAGTCAAAGAGATCAAAGAGTGCCTGAAATGCTGGGTCTGATTCTGTCTGCTCCAATATATCTTGTATTGCTTCTTCAGACATGTGGATTTCATTCTGTAAAGCAAGAATAAAAGTGTGAACAAACAGTGGTATTTTTTCTGGCTTTAATACCAGAAAAATTATTCACATTGTTACTGCTGACCTTTTATATATGACTATTTCTCTACAAAAAATTTCCTTCTGATTTTAAGAGGCTTATTTAAAAGAAGATAACTTCTGGGCTAGTGTATTAGAAACTGCAGTAAATGAGAACAGTGAGAACAAGAACGATCAGACTCTATGTCAAAGAGAATGTGCGGGAGAACAATATCCGACATGATAGAAGGGCGCCAGGATAACTGTAAGGTGTAAGAAACAGACGGTGATATAGTAAAAACCAGTAAGAAGCACATGGCTCCGGCGGTAGCTTAGAAAGGCAAACCAAGCCTCACCCAACATTTAAGCCAAATGGCAGGAGTGAAAGACATCAGCAGTCCTATACACCCACAAGACAAACCCACAGTTGTCAAACGCCTTAAATGCAGGTGGAAGCTTTGGTGAGATACTGAGTCCTCCACTGTTCCAGGCTAGCAGTGGAGAGGACGCCTACTTTGTCACCTGCTGTGTCTTGG
Source organism: Pachyuromys duprasi (assembly GCA_028658305.1). NCBI lineage: Eukaryota > Metazoa > Chordata > Mammalia > Rodentia > Muridae > Pachyuromys > Pachyuromys duprasi. The sequence goes on along the minus strand of CM053747.1, from coordinate 43,228,074 downwards.
AGGGCTGTAAGTGGACACTATATCGAGAGGGATTCTACTGAGGTGAGATACCTTGAGACTTAAAAACAGGGATGATCACAAGTCAGGGAACCTAGAATCAACTTCCCATGTATACAGAGTGAGACAGCTGTGGGAAGCAGTCCCTTCTCTGTGGCTAGGCAAGTCCACCATCACCTCATTACTACAGTCTATTAGCTCACAGCTTGAAGTCAGTGGCTTCATGGAGCGATCTGCTATAAGATTCACTGCTTTAAGAACTGAGAAGCCCAAAGCTTCAGCAAATTACTTCATGTCCACAGCCACATTCCTTTTGTAAGATATTTAATGTCTATAAAGTTTTCAAAGTATGGTGGCCAGTGTAACTATCCTGATCTCAGTACTATGTCTGCTCCCTATTCCCAAAAGACTTCAAGCCATCTGCTAGCTTTAACACTGACCACCCTGTGAGAGTGGGGGAACCTTATCAGCTGACAGACTGAGAGATTAGTAAAGCTGAAGTAAGGACAGCTCTATTAGGTATAATAGAGTATGAATTAGGACCAGCCTAAATCCCCAAAAGACTTCCATCCTGTAATTATCCTATAGATTAAATGGGGTAGATTAAAAAAATTTGCTCTAACACTTCAGCTCCTCACCCTGTGTTTTCCCCTTTAAAAAAACAAAACAAAAACCTGTATTTTAGTTGTATTTTGACCAACTTAAAAAAAAAAAGGCTTTTTTATATTTATCGATTTGTCATGTATTAGTTTGGTACTAGCCAACAGTTCTTTTGAGACAAGGTTTCTTTATATAATCCTGCTGTCCTAGAACTCCATGTTTAGACCAGTCTGGCTCTGAACTCATACAGATCCTCCTACTTCTGTTTATTGAGTGCTGGGATTAAAGACATGCACCACCATGGCTGGCCTGTTTTTCTTTTTAATCACTACTTCTTTCTTCTAACCTTCCACAACATTCTTAATTTTTATTTTCTTTTTATATTAATCACAGGTTACGTACTTTGTATCCTAGCCGAAGCCCCCTCCCGCATTCCCTCCCTATCCCCCTCACTCCACCTCCCTCCCCCTTTCCAAGTCCACTGATAGGGGAGGTTCCCCCCCCCCCTTCATCTGACTCTAGCCTATCAGATCTTTTCAGGAATGGCTGCAACGTCCTCTTCTGTGGCCTAGCAAGGCTGCTCCTCCTTGGGGGGGGGGGGGGGAGGGAGGGTCGAAGAGCCAGCCATTGAGTTCATGTCAGAAATAGTCCCTGTTCCCCTTACTAGGATACCCAGTTGGATACTGAGCTACCATGGGCTATATCCGAGCTGAGGTTCCACAACACTCTTTTATTAAAGAATATACAAAGACACTATTCATTACAACAATTATATGGCTGAAATCCAAGGATGAAATCTATTTCTAAAATAAACCAATGACTTTAAAGAGAAAATAAATAAGGTCTTCAACTCAGAAAAAAGCAATTATGAAATTATGAAAATTAGCAAGGAAAAAAAGTCAGCAAGAGGGGGCTGGAGAGATGGGCTTAGTCGTTAAGAGCATTGGCTGCTCTTCCAGAGGTCCTGAGTTCAATTCCCAGCAACCTCACAGTAACTCACAGCCACCTGTAACGGAATCTGATTCCCTCTTCTAGTGAGCATGAAAACAGAGTGCTCGTATACATAAAATAAATAAATCTTTAAAAAGAAAAATTAAAAAAAAAAAGTCAGCAAGGAAAAAAAACCCTGCAACTATTGTAGGTCAAAGTTCATTAATCAAAAAACTGACATCACCAACACACAAAGCTCAGGCATGACAAAAAACATCATGGAAGGAGACTGAAGTCAGGACTGAGAGATACACACTAGACATTCAGGGTTGTTTTACTGGGTGAACGTAAGTCACACATAATAACACAGTACTTCAGTCATCTTTAAACCACCGCTCAGCTCACAGCAATGTACATGAATGGTAAGAGAGCACCATGTACTGAATCTGCAAGTACTGAATACTTGTAAAGTCCATGACTATTTTTTATGTAAATAACAGAGCAAAACTGCTATCTGTAAAGCAAGTAAGCTATTAGAAGGGTTAAAAAAGCCTCACCATTTTTAATATTTGTGAGACTCTGAATGTATTCATTATTCAAATATATACATAAACAGATTACACTGATGAATGAGCAATCTATTTTGATTACTTTAAATTAGATTTTATGCATGAAAATTTTGGCAATGATTTTAAAATAAAACCAAAATACCATATAATTCCAACTATATTACCCCTTCACACTCTCACATGCCCACATACACATCTACCCATACCGGAAGTCCTAGGAGTTCATCAATTGACGTTTCTGGCTCTGTTGGGTTGCTGTCTGTTTGCTTAGGCACTGGAGCAATACTACTGTCACTGTAACACAAAAAGGGAAACCAAGGAAAACTATTAATTTAGTTGTGTGAGCAGCTAAAAAAATAATCAGAAATTTGAATCGTACAGCTCACCTAGTCAAAAACTTATTTATGTTTTCTGCTAGTTTTTCTTGAAGAGATTTGTTGCTTAATATTTTCTCTCTTGCATTTTCAATAACCATTTGCTGAAAAAGAAAAGGCTAGCTAGTAAAAGGACAGAAAAAAAAAATTACAGTAGTCACTAATAACCAAACCACCAAAATCAGTGCTTTTTCATCCCATCAACTTGGGAGGTGACAGGAGTATTAAGTAACAAATTTGGTTTCAATCTGGACAACACAACAAGATCCCATCTCTAAATAATGAAAAGGCAAAAATGTTACAAAAACAAGTCAATAGCAGTGGGTAGTTATGATAAACTGAAGGAGCAACACAAGTTCTGGTGCCTCCCTCCACATTTAGGCCTGAACAAAGTATTTTGTAATTTGTTCCAGATCTTTTGCCAACAGTCTTTACTGCATCCAGAATGCAGTTCTACACTTTTTACTTTGTCACACAAGGCCTTTATGTGATCCTGGTAAAATGCTCAACAGTAGGAACTAGCAATCGCAAAGAATTTTTACTTGGTGCATTTGCCACGTGCGTATTCTCAAAGTGCTAAGTTCCAATTAGAATTCCCTATTCAGGAGGCAATCCTGTTGCTCTCGTATTTATCCCAAAGCCATAAACACACATAACTACATATATATCTATATAGATATCTATATCTATACATATGTATATTTACATATACACACACATATCACTGTTTTTAAATTTGAGAATATTTAAAGCTACAATTTTGGGACAGTCGCTTACTTTTTCTACTGCAAATGCATTTGGGTCCTGGAAATTTCTTACTGATGAATGAGGTCCAGATGACGTCAAACTCTTCCTTTGTGATTCACTGAAATACATTGTAAAAGCTTGTCTTTTACTACCTGTTTAACAGATCAATAATAATATACATACAAATTTTGAGATCATGGTAGTAGGAACTTTTTTTCTTCTTTCCATAAGAACAAAGAAAGAAAAGCAGAAAAAGCATTATCAGACAGATTCATATACAGTGCACTTGAGTTCTATTAAAAAAACAAATTAAAAAGATAAAGAATGAGTAAAAACAAAACCAAACAATCAAAAACAAAGACTAGCCTTGTGGTCTTAATTATATGAACTCTGTACTGTCATCCTTCTTTCTTTCATGGTCAGGGAAATTTAACCCAGGACTTGCACCTGCTAGGCATGTGCTCTACCACTAAGCTACACGGCCAGTCCCATGATAATGGAATGAGACCAACCACATTTTTGGTTTCAAGAAACAGTTAAATATGCATGGATAGTATAATAAAAAGATCTACAATTCTGAAAATGTTATTAATAATGCTTTACTCTTTTGTGTAGTTAAGTGAGACAGTTTTTAATATTAGAGGCTTTTAACTAAAGGAAGCTTGAATTATACAATACAGTAAAAACTAACTAAAATACCTATTGTTTGGTAGATAAGGAATCAGACAAATACCATCTAGAACTCTGATCTCTCATTTTTTTTTAAGAAATAGAAGCTGAAGTAGAACAGGAAGAACATGCATATGAAAAAACCCACGAAAACATGCTTTCATTATTTAAAACTTGATGTGTTCTTGTGGACCATAAACGCATCTAAAAACATGCTGTCATGATTTAATAGCATGAGTTCTTTCGGAGCATAAAACTAACATTATTTATATTCACTTAAGAAAACATGAAAAATGAGGTAAGATCCTTCGTAAGACACATCATTATTCTGCACATCACAATGGAAAGGTAGTGAACATTAAGTAACACAACATTGATTAAAGGATACAAGTCAAATGTAGTTAAGTCAGAATGTTGGAAAAGATGTTTTGGAATGAATATAATAACAGTCTCAAGAACGTAATTTAGTCTTGTTACTTTAAACATTCACTAAATTCTTTTTGTGTGTTTTAAATGGCTACTGTCAATGGGTCAATTATAAATAGTTACCTTTTACGTCTACCAGGAGACATTAAACTGGTATGAGTTTTCCTTTCCTGAGGACCAGGAATAATATTTAAAGACTCTCCAGCTGCATTTTAAGAAAACACAGTAAGCCAAAGAACAGAAATTGTCTAAACTTATAATAATGAGATAAGCAACATTAGATACTGATTATTACTGAGTACTAAAAACCAGCGAAGAACTAGGCGTGGTGACACATACTTGTAATCCCGGAACTACAGGAGGCAGGCGGATCTCTGAGTTCTAGGCCAGGGGCTACAAAGAGAAGCCCTGTAAAAAAATCTAGCAAACATTTACTGAGTACTATGAGCAAGGCATTGTATAAGATAGTTAAGACTAATGCAATACAGTCCTTACATCCTTAAGGTTTGACATTTGATAAAATAAAAGGAAATATAGAGAGCAAAAAAAATATCAAATGAATGTCCTAGCATAAAACAGGATTGGGAAGAAGATGGAAATATACAATCATGGTTTTGCTTTGTTTTGAAGACAGGGTTTTTCTCTGTGTAGCCCTGGCTGGCCTCAAGCTCAGAGATCTGCCAGTGTTGGAATTAAAGGCACCCTATGAGCAACCTTAATGGGCAGCAATAAAAATTACTTGACTCAAAACTAAGATGAGCTCTGAATTCCCATCGCAACGCACATATTAAACCAGCTTCCTACTTCTTTACTATCCTGTTTTCATTTCACAAGAATGTATACAACAGGCATGATCTAGATCAGAACACGACTTCTAACTTTATTTCTATTTCTGAGACTTAGCTGAGAATATTTAACACATGAAGACAGTGGTACACAGCTGGGTGGTGGTGGCGCACTCCTGTGATCCCAGAGCTTGGGAAGGAAGAGGCAGGTGGATCTCTATGAGCTTGAGGCCTGCCTGGACAGAAAAAAATCCCTGTCTCAAAAAACAAAGATGGTGGTATATAGAGAAGATGTTCCAGGACAGACTGGCATTCACAGTAAGGAGACGGTGAAATATAATGTATATTCTCCTTAAAAGCACAATGTTTTATTTTTCAATTATGCCAAAATTGAGAAACAAGTCCAAGGAAGAATGTAGATTTAAACTACAGTAATGCCTAGATTTTAAGTCAATATTTTTTACTTGAAGGCATGTAGCAGCAGAGGATGACCCTGAATCTCTGATCCTCCTGAGTCCTGGCATTACATAGGTGAGCCCAATTTATACATCAGTGAGATCAAAGTTTCATGCTTAGAATTTTGTGGCTGAAGTACTTGATTGCTGTTTTTTTTTTTGTTTTTTTTTTTTAAGATTTATTTTTTATACAACATTCTGCCTGCACACCAGATCTTACTATAGATGGTTGTGAGCCACCATGTAGTTGCAGGGAATTGAACTCAGGACCTTTGGAAGAACAGCAAGTGTTCTTAACCTCTGAGCCATCTCTCCAGCCCCCTGAACTACTTCAAATCTCTTCATTTTAAAAGTTCTGTCATCTTTCTTGGGCCATTATTTTGTATTATAAATATAACGGTAACACTGTACTTGGATGAACAGAATTTAAAGAACAAAAGTTAAACTTACTAGTTACAGTATTTTGCGACTGTGACTGGTTGACCACTACAATGTTTGACCTTACTGGAGTTGAAATTTGGCCGCTTGGTTTAACAGCTTGTGTGGTTACCAAAGGAGAAGTGGTAAATTGTCCTGAAGCGTAAGGTAAAACCAGCAATTCTGAACTGACAGGAGCTGCTTGAGATGCAAGCCATCTCTGTCGCTTGATTTCTGCAATTCCATTTCTTGTTCGGGCTGAAACACAGAATTATAAAATTAATTGTCAGAGAAGTTTCAGAATCTTCCAAGACAATATGTTGCATGGCCTATACATGATAAGATGTTAGATATATACAAAATTAATTGTCAGAGAAGTTTCAGAATCTTCCAAGACAATATGTTGCATGGCCTATACATGATAAGATGTTAGATGTATAGAGTAAAAAAACATAAAATAACTTATGCAACAATTTCATGTGAAACAAACTAAAATGTATACACTAAAATGTCATATATCCCCAAGTATACATTACAACTTCATAAACCCCAATTCTGCAATAATTCATCCTATAGTTCCCCCAAAATTAAGATATGCAAAATTGTAGGTTAAAGATGCTACTACTTGATATTCAAAGAGTAAAACTAAGACATATTTTATATGTATATATACACAAAAATGCATACACACTCATGCACATATGGTTTTAATTTTGTTTTATATTGCTTGGCATCAAACCTAGGTACACCCACTCTACCAATAAGCCATATCTCAACCTTCCTCAACTATGACACATAAAAATATCTAATGATTGTACTATAAAAAAGTAATTTCATAAAAATATAGGCCTAGCAAACATATTGTTAGTTAAAATGTTCTTGAGACTGAGTGTGAAGTAATGTTGAAACTTGTTGAAAGCTAAATACCAACCTCTTTGATGGGCAGCAAACCCTGGAGAACTTTGCATGCTCCTAACAAATAAAACAAAGCAGTTACTTTTTAAGTATTGTTTTTAGATAAGATATAATCTGGCTTAGTCAGATCTGAAGTAAACTATGAGTTAAAAGGTGATTTTCCTCAGTAAAGAATCTTTTGGGGTATCCAAATGTGACTTGTTTTAGAAGAAAAACAGAATCATATAAACACTCATACATAATTTGGGTGATGGAATTCCTATCTAATCAATGTCTATTGGAGTGCTGTGATATTAAGGTATAGCTTGATCTGACTTTATGTTTAAGTAATCTATATATAAATATAGCATTCTCAATAGACTTTCCTAAAAAATTCTGAGTCACATGCATCAATACATTAGAATCTCGGGGCTCAAGGATATCCTGCTGTCATACTCATGATTATGAAATTATTTTGTTGAATCTCCAGATACGGAGGGTGAAAAGCACATGTAGAAAATTCACAGTAGAAGCTAATTCTTTTACTCTAAGTTGTCACTACTCATTAACGCATTTGGTAAGCAATCATAGATAGACAGTGTCCTGTTCCTTTGAAACTTGTAAAATCTTTACCAACAAAAACAACTTAATGAACTGAACAAATTTAGTAAAACTATTGAGAAAACATGTATAAAAGGAATCTTTTTATCTAATAGCTTACCAAAACAAATATCTCCCCCTCAAACCCTCAATCACTGAGCTTGTAAAATCTTCCTCTTTTGGTATGTGTACTTGGTGGTACAGGCATGCATGTGTGCACGTGTGGCGCGCTCAGTGTAAAGACAGAGGTAATGCTGGGCTGTCTCTTCGTAATTTCTTACTACCCTTACTCTTAGACACGGTTGTTCACCAAACCTGAAGTTCCTTAACTTGGTCAGGCCAGCTGGATGGCCAATGACCTTCAGGTCTCCAGCTGTTCCTCTTGCCCATCCACTAGTCCTGGCACTACAGGAATGTACCACTATGCACAGCTCTTTATATGGGCTCTGGGAAGCCAAACTCAGGTCCTCATGCTTATGTAGCGACACTATTACTGACCCACCTCTCCAGATCCTGTAAAAATCTTTTGAAGATCATTTCCAAGGGCAGAAGAATGAGTTAGGGAAAAACAATATAAATATAAAACTACCAAATACAACGCAGTTCATGGCTAGGTGGAAGCATTTGCAGCCATGAGCCTAACACGAGGATGAAAATGAGGTCTTTGCTGAAGTCAGATGTGACTCCACCATCACCTAAGGGATGCCAAAAATTTATACCAAAAGGGTTGGTATAAATTCCATGCATGCTGAAACTGACATTCCAAAGCTATGAAGTAGGCGGACAGTATAACTATATGTACCATGAGAAAATATTAAAAGCATAAAACTCCAGAAGAACCAATTGACTACGAAGTCAACAATTCTCTGAATATGTAATGAAGAATTGGCTGTCTAGGAATACTGGGCTAAACTGTTTCTAAATTGCTATGCAAAGTTGGGAATGCTATTAAATTAATTTATATTACAATTTTCTCATTTCAACTAAAGAAAAAGAACCTTAATTATCCTCTAGAAAACTTCAAAACAAGAAAGATGTTTCATGGGTATATTATAAACATCTTAAGTCCTATAGCCAAAATGTATTTGCACTCCTAAATCAGCACATTTTAACAAGCACAGTACCTGATCTGAGAAAGCGTGTGGTCTAGCTTCTTCCATAGAGATGACATTATTGTTGGGACATCATTTGATGTTTCTAAATCGCAAGAGGAAATAAACTCAGTTGAAGAACATTCATTTGTCAATTTGAACAAAGCCATCAATAATAACAGGCAAAACAAACAAACAAAAACCCGTCTCTTAAGTTTTAAATTTTTACTGGAAATTTAGGAATAAGCCTACTTGTAACAGTGTGTAAATGTGCAATGAGATGGCTTTATTTTCTTATGCCACAGAGTATCAAATCTAATACAAATGAGAAAGTATATCTAAAAAACCTGATAGGCTAAAAATTTTATTTCTCCTCTGTACTAGAAAAAGGCGAATATCAGAAAGTTATACAAACTCCTATGTGTGCACACAATCCTTGACATTCTTATTGAAAACATCTGTAGAAAATAATTCCTGCTGGGTTGAAGACTAAGTGAGACACACATGATTCACATCTAGTTAGTAATCTACTTTTTCTTCGGCTGTTACTTTAAGATAAGTATTTTCCCTCTAACTCATCAGAAATTTATACAATTATTACTTTATGTTCTGTTAATTATGAGCCAATTTTTGACCATGTCCTGTGCCTAATCTTGTATTACATGGAAGTCAGAATTAACTTGTCAGTTCAAGACATTTTAACAAATAACAATTGCTTGTTCATCAGTATAAATAACCTAGAGTTAAGGATTTTTTTTCTTTCAGTTGTGAAGACTGGGTTTCTTTGTGTAGCCCCAGCTATCCTGGAACTCACTTTGTAGGCCAGGATGACCTCGAACTCATAGTGATCTGGCTGCCTCTGCCTCGCAAGTGCTGGGACTAAAGGTGTGCACCACCATCACCCAGCTTAGAGTTAAGTTTTAGTCCATTTTAAAATATGAGTTTTGGCATATGTTGGTTAGTTAACATTTGGAGTTTTAGAATTTGCAAAAATAAATTGTTTCCTAGTAAAATATATCTTTTTGTTGTTGTTCTGAGATAAGGTTTCTCTGTGTAGCTTGGCTGTCCTGGAACTTGTTCTATTGACCAGGCTGGCCTCAAGAGATCTGGCTGTCTTTGCCTCCAGAACGCTGTGATTAAAGTTGTGCGCAACATCACCTAACTCAGTAAATATATCTTATCAGATATATATTCAAGGCTTTTTATGAGACAGTATCTTAAACAATATCCAAGTTCTTACCTTTTGCTTTCATAGCTACATATTCATTCAAAATTGTTGTCAAGTTTTTTCCAAATAAGGACTGAAAGGAGAAAGAGCAAACATTACTGCAACTATACACGCCATGTGTCACTTTCCCACAGCATATGCCAGTGAGAGGTCTGGACTGCAGAAAGTCTTGTGAGAAAAGGGTAGACAAGCAAGTCACCAACACTCACCAAAGACAGAAAGAACTTTGCCTGTCTAAACTGTGATCACACACTTGAGGTTTTAAAAGAGCAAAAATTTTGGAACCAAGAGTTCTGATCTCAAAAACCTCAACAGCATGCAACAAACCCCTAAGTACCTAAAACTTACTGCACACATACTAGTATAACATTTTTATTTTGGACAATATTGAAGACATAAAATATACTGAGGAAAATGTATGACACAGGCAATTATATCTCCTTTCCTTCTTAACTTTCAACACTAGATTTCTTTTTTTCATAACATGGTCTTACTATAAATCGCAGCCTGGTCTCGTCCTCCTCAGTGCTGGGATTTAAGGCATGTGGGATAGGTCTGTACTCCTAGGTACCTAGGAGGCTAAGGCCGAAGGGCTGTAAATTCAATTCTGTGCAAGCTACAGATCAGCTAAGGTAAATTAGAGATCCCAACTGAAAGCAAAAAGAAAGAAGCTGGGATAGAGCATACTAACACACAAGAAAGCTTAAGAAGGTAGGAGATATGTGTAAGTAATCACTCCGTTTTTTCTTCTAATAATGAATTGTAAGTAATTAGTAATTGCAAAGAATGGTTCCTTTCTGTAGAGTAACAAGATTTCCACTATCACCTAACCTTCCTAATGCTACGACCCTTTAATACAACTTCTCATGTTGTGGTGACCTTCAACCATAAAATTATTTTTGTTGCTATTTCATAACTATAATTTTGCTACTGTTGTGAATCATAATGTAAACATCTATATTTCTTGATAGTCTTAGGCAACCCTGTAAGAGGCTGATCCCCAAAGATGTTGTGACCCATAGGTTGAGAAGCACTGATTTAATGGAAGACAGCAATTCCTTCACTTTGGCCTCAGAGCCCCAGGATGAATAAAGTCATACTCACAACATATTTATTTCCCTTCCTTCTCTTTTTACCATTTTATTTTTTTCTTGTTCTCGCTGCTGTTCTGAGACCCAACCAAGAAAAACACTCAGCAATAGAAAGTAACAAAGTAAAGATCTACTGCTATGAATTATAAGAACTTTGTGCATGCTATTTAATGTTCAGAACCTCAGTCTACTTATCTGGAGAGATAGTCCAGAGGGGAAGATGGAGGTTCAGTTCCCAGCATTTACACCGGACAGCCGACAACTACCTGTAACCCCAGCTCCAGGGGACCCAAGATGCCCTCCTCTGAGGTCTGAGAGCTCCTGTGCCCTACTCCGTACCCGCACACTGGCACCTGACATAAAAGCACCCTCTAAGAAACACTAGCATCTGACACTTAGCCGGGTTTTGGAAGTTCTCTCTGCTATCTAACCCACAATCCTAAATAATCCTCTAACATTATCTTCTATTAGTCTATTCTGGCATGTGAATTTTCCAGTCCTTTTCTTGATCTTGACACTTTAAAATGATAGAGTGCAATGCCTCTTTAAGATTGATTTTATTTTTGTTTGGGTGTGCAAGTGTCCACAGAAGTCAAAAGAGGGAGCAGATCAGACTGGTGTGAGCCACAGACATGGGTGCTGGCACTGGGGGGTGCCCTCTACAAGAGCAGTGCTGGCACCATCTCTCGTTCTCCAACTTCTTCAAGTTTTTCAGAATTGTTTGAGATATTTTTATCATTTTTCTACATTCAAAATTTAGGATTCTGAAAATGGTTTTCTAAAAAGCTGTGGGGATTCTGACTGTAATCAATCTACAAGTGAAATTAGGGAAAACTGACTTAACACTATTGAGCTTCTTATTTACATATACAATGTTGATTTTATTCACATTTTTTTTTATTCCTTTCAAGCAGTTCTTAGCAAACATTACATACACATTTTGTCAGGTTAACATTCAGTTTGTTGTTATTATAAACAGGTACTTTAAAAAACAGAAATAACTGTTCACTGCAGGTATGTAAGAGTAGACTAGAGTTTTGCATATTTTGTATCCTGTGACTTTGGTATACTTCAGTTTTGTATTCTTTCAGGCCTCTTATAGAAAACAGTTAAAATTCCACTAAAGAGCCTTCCTTAACATAAAACTACCAGTTGCATGTGAAATCATGTAATTCTGTAATATTCTTCTTGTAGACACCCACACAAAGAGGTGACAATAAGAGGTCTACAGGGCTAAAGGCTTAAAGGTAGTAACAACTGTCCTGTCTCAGCTTTCCAAAATCTGCAGATGTATACCACCTGATTAAATGTTTTTCACTTAGTAAATTAGGCAGCAATAAGTCAAGTACCTTTCTGCAAAAGTTGACCTGGTTGATGAGTGACCAAGGACCTGCTGCTATGTTGACCAGGCTATCCCTAAATCCCAGGGCTCAGGTATTCTGTGATTATCTTAGGTTCCCAATCAGATGAGATACAAACATATGGCTATGCCTCATTAATATGCTCATTAGGCTCTGCTTTAGTCTTATATATTGATTAGTAATGAAAATTTCCTGTAAGGAACAAGTAACTCACCAGTAAGCAGGCTGGGATAAAGCCTTCATCAGTACAGTGTTCTGCATATTCTTTTAAATTTGAACTTTCCAAAATAAAAGTCTGGCAAGTAGATGTGAGGTTTTCTTGTTGTAAATAACCTAAATGAAGAATAGAAGTTTGAATACTTTCAGTAAATTCTGCACTTTTGGTAAGCGGCTCTTTAAAATGTTAGAGCTTGTAGGAAAATCATGAATGGAGCCTCAGGCAAAACCCACTGGTGTTTTACAGCCTCCGGTAGACTGTGCTGCAGTGTGAACTATAACATTTACGATCACAAGTTCCTCCACGCTGGAGGGATTCCTACAATTCTAGTCAAGCTTGTAAAAAGAGATCTTTGACAAAGTGCAATTAGTGCATGGTAAACTTGGAGAAAACCAACAAGGAAGTAAGTACATTCCACTACTCCATGACTTAGGGGAGGGCATACATATACTTACCGCATTATCCAAAATCTACATTTTCTCAGTATCATTAATTTGTGTTTGACTATCCACTTCATGACTTACCGAAGTGGTGAAGAGAGATCTATGTACACTGTGTTAAAGGTCAGAAGGAAATTCTCCAATTTTTAATTTACATCCTTTGTAGAACTTCAACCTTAACAAGTGAAGGCTAAGAAGTTAACTGCTTGGCTCTATATTAAAGTTATCAAAATAACTCATTGGAGGAGAGAAAAGGATAGTTTTGTTTGTTTGTTTGAGGACAAGGTTTCTCTGTGTATCCCTGGCTGTCCCGGAACTCACTCTGTAGCTTCAAACTCAGGAGATCCAACTGCCTCGGACTCCTGAGTGCTGGGATTAAAGGTGTGTACCACCAGGTAGCAAAAATAGTCTTTTTAACAACTCATGCTGGAACAAAAGGATATCTACATGCTAAAAATGAAGCTGGGCCCCCAAATCACACTATATTAAAAAAATAATTAAAAAAAACCCCAAAACAAAACACTTAACTGTAAAGGGTAAGGGATGTCCAGAAGCAGCAAATCTATACATACAAAAAAGTAGGCAACTGCTTATGGGAGGATGGAAAATTGAGGGTGCCTGTTATCAGTATGTATTTTTTGTTAGATGTGCAAATGTTTTTGGAATTAGTGGTATTATTGCACATTATGAATATTATAAGCCTCCAAAATTTCAATTGTGTTAGTTATACATTGCAACGAACACAACGTTAGACAGGCACAGTGGCACACGCCTGTAGTCCCAGCACTCAGGGAGGCCTGGGCAGGCAGATCTCTTTGAGTTCAAGGCCAGCCTCATCTACTGAGTGAGTCCAGGACAGCCAAGGCTACACAAAAACCCTGTCTCAAAAAAAAAAAACAAAAAACCAAAACAAACAAAAACCCCCAATGAAAACTAACCTAACCATAATGAGACTTTACTTGTTGCATCCTAATTTCATTTTAGCTGTTTTACCATTCCAGCTCTTCAAACAATCTTATAAAAATCCTTTATATACATATCTGCTTTGCCTATACTTACAAGTCTTCTGTAATAACCATAAGTAACCACACACGTTATTTACCCGAAGTATACTTACCTGTGCTGGAAAATACAACAATCGAAACACTTTTGTCAGTTTTAATTAATGATTTATAGTCTCTTCCTCCTTTAAACGTTTAGGGCTTTCTTCACACACACACACACACATCACTTTTAACAAAACAAAAACAAAACCAGGAGCTGGAGAGGTGGTCTGTGGCTAAGAGCACCACACTTTATCCTTCAACTGTCTGCAACTCCATCCCAGAGAGCTCACACCCTCTTCTCATCCTCTGCATCGTGTGCACATAGCACAGACATACATAAAGGCACAACACTCAAACACACACAAATAAATAAGTAAAATAAAAAACCCAACCCTGCTGAGTTGGCCTACAAAGCTATTACACAGGAGTTTTTAAAAAGAACGAGCAAGAAAAAAAGTCATGTCATTTTAGGCAATGCTCTATGGTTTGGGAATTAACCACTTTCTTCTTGTAGTTAATGAATAGGGATTCTAACTTCTAACTTATGAATAAAAGAAATAAATATAAAAATATTTTTTGGAGTACGAGAAGCACTTAGAAACCAAAACCAAAGCAAACCCAAACCCCAAACCCTGTATTTCAGATATCTCTACTTTAAAACTGTTACCACTGAAGATCATACAGATATAAAATTATATGAATTAAAATGAATGTCTGGCTGAGTAAGATAGCTCAGCTAGTTCAGACATTTGCTTCATGAGCCTGATTCAGTTGGAGGCCTGGAGTCCACAGTGAAAACAGGCACCTGACTCCTGAGAGTTATCTTCTGACCTCCACATATGTGCACATCCTCTTTGTCATGTAATTCTGTCTTCGTCTCTCACCGCCTTTTCACATCTGTGAAATATAACCAGCTTGAAAAACTGCTCAGCTGGCATTCCCAAAGAATTGTTTGGAGTGAGGCAACACTATGATTTTGTGAGCCAATTTAAAATATGTTCAAACCACTGAAATCCTCTTGGAATTGGGTCAGTTGCAACTTTTTCTTCAGGTTTTGGATTTAGACTAGAGACACTGATATTTTTTTTCATGGTAGAGAGTTCTAAAAACATTAATCACCTAGACATATTCAGTCACTTGAGACTTATGACAGGTGGTCGTTATGAAATAGGACTCCTCAAAGACTTTTCTTTCCTGGAGAACATTCCTAAAAGAAGGTAGAAACTGCTTCTGAGGGAAATAGGAAAATTTCATTTTTATGCACATACAAGTGATATACATTTAAAATTAAAAGATATACAGCTTATTTGTGACACTAAAAATGTTTATGAGAAGGGTGGTCAGAAAAAGTCTACAAAAGATTCCTTTTTAAGGGTATGACAGCGAAACGAAGCAATGTCCTAGACAGTATTATAGTTAATTTCTCCCTGCCACCAAGAAAAAAAAATACAATCAATTGTGCTAGTATATCTTGGGAAAAAAAACATCAGATATGAAAGTTCATGCTACATTAAGTCAGCATAAGCTCACATAGTACGTTTGAGAAAATGCAGCATCATTTCTACATATTGGTTTTTCTGGTTTTTACATTATGCTCTATTCTTAAAAATGTTTTGGCAAAATTTGAGCTTTCATTTTTTATTAAATTAATTGTTATAGTAAAGCTCTACTTTACTTTGTCTTAAGAGTTCAAATACAATGTATGAAATACTTGACAATGTTCAATGACACCATTGGTTATGTCCTACAAAAATGCCCACCCACCATCACTGACCACCTGATCATAATCAATTATCACACAAAAATAACTTAACTCTATCAAGGCTGCTTAAACTGTAGAAACCTGAATTCCAAGAGCTTGACCATTTTAGAGAAAAACAATAAGGAGCCAGAAGAGAGGTACAACTAAAGCTGTTTGTGTAAATATCTACTTCACGAAATCTGATTCCCCAGCAGTATTGGTGGTTTAATATCCTTGAAAGAAACACAAATTCTTAGAAAGACAACTAACAGTGTCTTATAATAAGATGTGCGGCTTAAATCCACAAATTATGATTTGCAAAGAGTTAGAATAGATACACTAATGTATGAAAAGCTAAAAGTAGTAAGAAAATAGGAATGGCTTAGTTCATGGCAAGATACAGACTGAAGAATTTCCTACCAGGCATGAAAATTATCCAATGCTTCAAGGAGGTGATACGTTCCAAAGTACAGAGAGCATATGTGTAAGAGCGTGCTGCCTAAAAGATAATAGTTAATGAGCTTCAACAACAACAACAAAAAATGGTTAAAAACCAAGAAAACTTGGACTGGAGAGATGGCTCATTAGTCAAGTGTATGTAACTCAGAGCAACTGAGTTTGATTCCGGGCACCCATTTCAGGTAGTTTATAACTGCCTACAAATCCAGCTAGAAGGAATCTAGTATCTTTGGCTTCCACACACCTGAAGTGGGGCGTGGTGTGCTGATGTGCATTTACAAATAAACACACACACACAAACACAGAGATTAAAAATAAAACAACAGATTTTCATGAAACACTTTATGTGTCAGCAGTGAATATGGGCATTATTCAAGATGTAGAATGATCACATTGCATTCTGGTTAATGTTTATGATATAGCTATGCCTCACGTAAAAGTAAACAAAAACAATGGCTCTTGATCCAGTAAGAGTATGTCAGTCCTGGTCCTGTTTGCTCTTAAACCAAGTTTTCATTTTCTAGGACTCTATTTTGGAAGCCAGACTTCAAACAGGCAGTACCTGGTTCATCTGTCAGCTACCTTCTAGCCAAGTTTGTTAAAATAGCAAAGGCTTCTATCAGATTGGAACTCAGAAGGATGAAGTCTTATTCCCTGATCGTCTCAAGAATCTTCTCTGACTACCGTACCCTCATCAGACAAGTCTTCAGTTTCATCTTCCACAGTCACCTCTGGGCTGCTTTTTATTTCTTGCCTCTTGAATTAGCATGGCTTTCTGCTGTGCTAACCTATGAGCTGCCTCACATAAGCCCTTTAGCTTTAGTTTTTGTATTACCAGTATAACCAATTCCCTCATTAAATCCTACACATTATACAACTTAATTTCTGGTTTCTTTTCTGAATGGATACCAACCCATATAGAAAGTAACCTATTTATGAAACTGAAGAAAATCTGAACCCTTTAACCATGAAAGCACTCATTTTATACATGAACTTATCGTTTTGAAGTTTCTAAGAATCCTGAAGCTTGCATCCAAGATGCAAGATACTGTGTAAGAAAGTTTCAGTTTAGGAAGAAGGATGAAAATTTAGAGGTAGATGAATGGTTGCAGAACAATGTTAAATAGTTAAAACTACAAAACCATAAACTTTAAAATTGCTAAAATGATCAATTTTGTTAGGTGTACCTTACCAAAAAACCTACACCTGCCAACAAAGCTTCTTCAACAGGACAGTAGAGAAACTATCAACTACAGCTACTGGAGGAACTTTCTGACACATTTGACTTGAACCTTTAATACAAGCGTATTAGGAGCACACGGGGAAAAGGAATAGATAACATTTGGAAAACCTCAGGTAGTTAGTAACTTGCAGCCTCCCAGAAATACTGAAAACATGGGCATGGGTAGAAAGACAAGCAAAATCAGGTCCACACAGCACTATGGCCTATCAGTAAAAGCCAAAATGATGACATAGAGGCAGTAAGCAACTATCTTGGACCTGCAATATTGTGAAAAATTTCTTCAAGGCAATAAATCACTGGCAATGACCAAGAGCAATTAGGTGACGACTCAGAGTGCAGTAAGCTGAAGGATTAGAGAAAAGTGAATTAGCAAAGCAGCTAAGTTAACAAGCAGTTTTACAAGTAAATGTATCAGGTGACATAGCGCACGGGACAATGTGAGATGGGGTTCAGAAAAATGTTTTGGTGTTAAAAATGTAAAAAACCAAAGAAGTGAATGCTAAGTGAAGAAAAATTACTTGTCTCCTTATGCTTACAAACTGGGAACATGTCAACAAACAAACAAACAACACACCATAATAAGGGATCAAAAGAGGGGCTAATGATGATAAGGAAGTACAAGAGAAGAATGCTGAGCAAGCAATAAACCTGTAGATATCAATACACATATATACAAAAGATAATACTAAAATCACAGAACTGAGAGTAGTGGGGGAGGCTTTTTGTATACAGAACTCAAAAGTGGTTCAATTTTTAGAACACATTTGGAGCTGAATGATTCAGCATGATTTGCAACAAGAGTAAACACGAACAATTCCAAAACAGAATGGAAGGAAGGCAGGCAAGAATCTGAGTAACAAAGATGATTTTAAGGAGGAAAAGCAATAACTTGAGTTTCTAGCCACCAAGACAAAAATAGTTTCAGCTTGTTAACTGGGGAGAAACTAACTGTTCCAACGAGAAAAACCCTGTCATTTCTTTAAGGTGTTACTAACAAGGCAGAACTTTCCCTACAGGGGATAGATACACTGACAGTGTGCAGAGGGCTCCTTCCATTCCCCCTTCCACATCTGCGAATGACCAGAGGAAGGAGGTGCTATGATATCTAGTGGAGAGAAATCGAGATTTGCTGTTAAACCTCCCATAAAATCTGAACTCAGGAAAACGTCCCGTAATTACCCACTTTACACTGTTTATGTCGCCCAACTCCAGAAACCATTTTAAGACGACAATCACAGAATTTTATTTGGAGCTAAATAAAACTGCTAAAAGCGGCAGTTCTTACCTAAACAATATGTGCAGAAAGATACATTCATACACACTGTGGGTCTACTTTTCACCAATTTTCATATGCATTACATTTAAAAATTACAAGACAGTTAACTTTTTTTTTTTTAAAAAAGCACAAATATAAACTTGGGCTAACTACTCAACTCTGATTAGGTAGAAAAAAATTAAACATTCAAAACATTAGTTTTAGTGTTTAAGTTTCTCCAAAAATGGACGGTGGAGCCCTATAGAGCCCCTTTAATATTTCCTGCCAAATGTGCTCATCAAGAACCCAGTGCAATTATTATTTTTCTGGACAGGACTGGGCACCAAAGCAAATGATAGTAACGGTTGTGGAAACTAGGGAAGGATTCACCATGCTTTTACCAATTTCTTCTAGAAGATGTTGCAAATAATGTTTCAAAGTCAATGCCCAGTTTTGAGTCTAAGAGGCTCTTGCTCCCTGCAGTACAATCCCTTTTATTCTTTCGGAGGACAAACGACGAAAAGTGTCTCTCACACAGACTAGCCCTTTCGGAAAACGGAGAAGAGCTCTGGCCGGAACGCGTGCAACCGGAGGGCAGTCGTCGTAACCCCGTACATCTGCTCCAGAACGCGCAAAGCAGCCGTTCTGACAAATACGCCGCCGGCGCTTCCAGGCTCCGCGGCGGGCGCCCCGCGGCGAGCAGTGTGGAGACCTCCCTGCGCCCCGAATCCCTAGTGCTTCCGTCGGGCTGTGAGGGAGGGCCCCGGGGCAGCGCCAGCCCTCCCCCCCCCGCTCCTCTCGGGGTTCCCAGCTCCGGCGGGGGAAAGCCCGGAGGCCACGCAGCCCCGTCCACCACGCAGGCGACACCCTCGCGGGTGTCCCGGCGGGCCCGCCTCGGCGTCGCGATCCAGGCCGCGGGAGCTCCAGGCCGAGCTGCTCCCTCCCCCAGGCCGCCCCCCGCCGCGCGGCACGGAGAGGGGGGCCTGCGCACCCCGGGAGCCCCGAACGCCCGGAGCCTCCGAACGGCCGAGCCTCCCCGCCCGCCTGGACGGGGGAAGCGAGGGGACCAGCCCCCGAGGCTTCCCCACCCGGAGCTGCCCTCCTCCCCACCGCCCCACCCGTCCCCCCGAGCCCGGGCCGATCCCCCGCCCTCCCCGGCCGGAGCTTACCCAACACCAGCCTGGCCACGTCCGAGGGCAACAGCATGATCCGAGCTGCACGGGGAGCCGCCTGCAGGGACAAGCCTCGACTCAAAGCAGACGCCGCGACGGCCCCGGCGCCGCCGCATCTCCCGGTTCCACCGGCGGCACTGAACCCGCGGCAAATTGTCCCGCCTCTTTCGTCCCGCATCAGCCAATCGCTTCCGCGGGACGCAGAAAGGCGCCGAAATGAAACCCGCCTCCGTGCCGCTCGGGCCTGTCGTCACTTCCGCCTGGGGAGGGCCGGGGCCGCGGAGGACCCGGGGGCCCGGCGCGGGAGCGCCCACCCCTGGGCGGGGCGGCCCGGGTGAGGCCGCTCGCCATTGGCGCGCCGTGCGCAGGCGCGTCTCCTCGGGCCCGGCGGATGTTTTGAGGGGGAGCGAGTGTTTTGAGTTGGAGAGCGCGTGATCGCTGGGCGCAGGCGCAGACCGTGCGGCGCCTCTGCCCGTCTTCTGCCTCCGGGGCACCCAAGCGGTACCAACGCTGGGCTTTTGAACCGGAAGCGGAAGGCGGGCAAGGTAAACCGGCGGCGTGTCCCGTGCACGCGGGAAATAGCGGAACGGCCCGGGTCTGCGTTGGCATGCAGAATGCAACGGTAGGAGTCACGGTAGGAGTGCGGAGCGGGAGCCCGGGCTCCCGGGAGGGAGCCCTCTCCTCAGAACCCCTCTTTCCTCCGCCCCGGTGTGGCCCTGGACGCCTCTCCCCGCGTCTTTTCCCGCTGTCGGTGAACTCTCCCGCTCGCTGCGAGCCCTGGGTGAAGTGAGCCCGAGCCGTCCCTTCGGTGCGTGCCTCTTTCCTCCCCGTCACCTTTAGGGTTCTGATCCCTCTCGGAGGCTAATTTAGTCACGGACCGTGCGTTTATATTCAAGCTGCGGGTTCGTAGAAGCGAACCGCGGGCTCGTGGGGAAGAGGCCGGGCTCGGAAGTCACAGTCTCGGAGCTGTGCTGTCTGTAGGGAGCGAGGTGGCAGCCGCTAGGAGCCCTTTCAGTGCTTTAGCTGCTGTGCCTCCTCCGGCCCCACACACCTGTCACAGGTAAGTGGCTCCTTTTCAAGGGAGCCGTGAAAAGCGGTACACGGGTGCTGTGTTCGCCGAGGAGGGACTGCTTCTGTGGAAATTGCGCCTGAAAGATTAAAATTTGCTGCTAGACCTTAACGGGCATAAATTGTTCCGCAAGACGGTAAGCGAGCCTTTCAGACAGAGGGACGTGCATGGAAAGGCACAAAGTGTACAACTTTCCTGACGCCCCAGAGCGAGCTCTGTTACAGAGTGATAACGGATTTGGCAAGTTTTCAGTGTATTGAAGCCATAGAGAGGGATGAGAGCAAGAAGAGGAGGAAAAACAAACGTTAAAGTAGATGCATAAAGCTATAAAGCGATCGTAAGGGAAGACGATATGACAGTCATACTGAATATTTCCTCTGTGTGTGTGTGTGTTTGAGAGAGGGAGAGAGAACATGAATAAACTCCTTGAGGTAGATACTGGTATCACGTTCTCATTTAGCATCAAGAAAACAAGTTTGAGAGATTAACAATATTTCTAGGTTGGGTAACTGTTAATTGAATGGACCTGGATTATGAGCAATGCAACCTGACTCTAGAGCCCACCCTTTTGCAACCCAGGCTAGCCATTAACTCACAGTTTTGCTTCCTGAGCCTCCCGGAAGCCTTGAGCACTGTGCTCTTTACTACTAGTCCAAAATATCATGCCAGAGGTGGGGTTATTTCTGGGAAGATGTGATATAATTATCATTGTCAAAATGTAAGCACGTGCACTTGATTGAACTCTTGAAGATAAATACATTCTATTCAGGGACTTTTGCTTAGGAAGCTTTTTCAGTTGAATGTTTGGAGTTATCTTTTTAATATCAAGTATAGTTTGTTGACTTAATAGCTCTCTTATTCCAGTTAGATAGCTTTAGTCCTGCTACCTACTACTATTTTTTGTTTATTTGTTTTCGAGACATGATTTCTCTGTGTTGCCCTGTCTGTCCTGGAACTCACTGTGTAGACCAGGCTGGCCTTAAACTCAAAGATCCACCTGCCTCTGCTTCCCGAGTGCTGGGATTAAAGGCGTGTGCCACCACGGCCTGTTTTTTGTTTGCTTGTTTGTTTCTTTTGTTTTTGTTTGTAACCTGGAACATTTCATGAATTTGTGCATCATCTCTGCACAGCTGTTTCAGTTTTAGTGTTTGTGCTCTGTAGGCTAGCACAGTTTCAGTTTCATTTTAGGTCCTTTTGGCGCCTCTAGTCTCTTTTCCTAAAATGTTCACTCTGAGTTCTTCCTGTAATTGGCACCAATTCATTCAGATCTTCAGTTTATTTAAACCTCCTTGATACATGTTCATGACAGCTTATCTAAAAACGATAAACTGTTTTTTGGTTTTTTTTTGAAACATGAGCTTCTGTAGCTCAGTCTGGCATTGATCTCACTGGGGGTGACCTTAAACTGCTGCTCTTCCTTTTGCACCTTCTCCCTGTGGTGGGAGTACACACATGTACTTTCACACTGTCTCGTTTGTTTTCCACTATATTTTTATTTTCTTTGAGGCATATATTACAATTTGAAACTATACATTAATACTTTTATTGTCATCATTCTCTCCAGATGTCTCCAAGAGTATATGCTGGGAGTACAGTACAGTTTACTTATTTCTAGCTGTCTCTAACATGCCTAACCTGAAACACTTTGTAAGTATGAAACTCATATTGTTTGTTGTTATCAATGAATCTTTTCTTTTTATAGAGATAACACTGAACTATTTCATTTTTAAAAGAATATTTTATGTGCTATAAAAAGCACACATTTGAGAATTATAGCATAATTTTAAGAAAATGTCCTGTAGAAATGTTAAGAAAAATTATTGTGCCTTTGATCACAGTGTGTCTCTGGATGTATAGTTAGGTTTAAATGTATAGCTAATGTCTAAAATAATTACATAAAGGTTTAAAGAATAGCTTACTGTATAATATGTTTAAATGTTTTAGTATGTTTAAATGTTTATTATGCTTAAGGTACGGAGCCGGTCCTCAACACCACAAAATTAATAAAATTGTGTATATGTTTATATACATTTTTTTTTTTTACAGGTAAGGATGTATTTGCTGAAATATTAAACCATGAGTCTAGCACTTAACGATCTGCTCGTTTGCTGCCGGCAATTAGAACATGAAAAAGCCACAGAACGAAGGGTAATAAATTACTTGAAATTGTCTTTCTTGAAACAAATGTATGATAGGTAATATAGTATTTTATTATTATTATTATTATTATTATTATTTTGTTCTTTATTTTCAGAAAGAAGTGGAGAAATTTAAGCGCCTGATTCAGGATCCTGAAACAGTTCAAAATTTAGATAAGCATTCAGATTCCAAACAAGGGAAATATTTGAACTGGGATGCTGTTTTCAGGTATCATCTTTAAATTTGTTTTACTTTCTTTTTATTTTTTTGTGATACCATTTTATTGTTTAATTTTGTTCAGTGTATATCTTTCTGTGCTGTACAGGAAGTTGGCACTTAGTTATCTAAAGGTTTAAAAAACTCATTCAGAACATTGAAAATTTACTTCATTTCTTCAACGAAATGCTTTAGATGTATGTCACATACAATTAAGAAAGAGTCTGGGATTCCTATAATACTGCTTTCTGGGAGCTGAGGCAGGGAAGTTCATGAGTTCCAGGCCAGCCTAGCTTTTATAGTAAGTTCCGGTCTTACCTGGTCTACATAGTAAGACCTTGTCTCAAACAGAACAAAAAAACAAGATTAAGAATTCTGTTCATTTTGATTAATTTATAAGGATTTGTTTCAAATTAGATTTAAAAGTAAGTTACAATAGCTAGCCGGTGGTGGCGCACATCTTTAATCTCAGTACTCTGGAAGCAGAGGCATTCAGATTTCTGAGTTCTAGGCCTGCCTGGTCTACAAGAGTTTCAGGACAGCTAGGGCTAACAGAGAGATTTTGTAATGCCTATAATCTGGGCTCTTGGGAAGTTGATAGAGAAAGAAAATGAGTTTAGTTCATTACAAATAAGCAAAATAAATATTTTCAGTAAGGAAGGTGTTCATGTTTCTTGATATAATAGTAAGTTGTCATAGAAATTCCTACAGGTAAACTTTTGGGCAGGGGTGGGGTTTGGTTTTTCAAGACCAGGTTTTTCTGTATAGCACTGGCTGTCCAGGAATTCTGTAGACCAGGCTGGCC
Organism: Pachyuromys duprasi; assembly: GCA_028658305.1. Classification (NCBI taxonomy): domain Eukaryota; kingdom Metazoa; phylum Chordata; class Mammalia; order Rodentia; family Muridae; genus Pachyuromys; species Pachyuromys duprasi. The sequence goes on along the minus strand of CM053747.1, from coordinate 43,204,038 downwards.
TTGAACTCACAGGGTATTCTCTGCCTCTTGAATGCTGGGATTAAAAACATCCAGTACCACTACCCAGCTGATAAACTTATTTTTTATCTCTTGTTTGATAGTAAACTCTTTACAGTTCTAAATGCATATGACATGGAAAAAGTCCTGCTTTCTCTTGAGCATATAATGTATTTGCAGTATTAACAGATACAGTTATTATCTGTGTTTACAAGATGATTAGATAGGCTAGATTTGCACCCATTCTTGCCAGCCTTCATTTAACAAGTAGCAATATAACAGGCTGTTCATAATGTAAGGAGAGTTGATTATCCTCAGTGGCATTCTGAGTAAGCAGGTAAGGTGACAAAACCACGCAGGAGTTTTTGAAATGATAAAATTTTAAGTATTAATGAGCATATGTGCGTTTTTTTTTTTTTCTTGAAGGTTTTTGCAGAAGTATATTCAAAAAGAGACAGAATGTCTGAGGACAGCAAAATCAAATGTATCGGCTTCCACACAAACCACCAGACAGAAAAAGATTCAAGAGATCAGCAGTTTGGTCAGATACTTCATCAAATGTGCAAATAAAAGTAAGCAGCATTATATATTACACAGAAATATTTAAGTTGTTAAAAGCCCAAAATTTAGAGAAACTTAGCATAAAGTGGTTAATATCAGAAGTGGAAAGATTAAACATTACTGCTTCAATTCCCCCTTCTACATATCTTTAGATGTCATCAGAAGTGTAGTCTTGAGCATTCAACAAATGTTTTGAGGCTGAACATTTTAAGGTCATAAAAGTGTGTCAGGCCAGTGAGATGTCTTGGCAGGTAAATGAGCTTTGCCAGTAAGCATGATGGCCTGAGTTTGAGCCCTGGAACCTACTTGATAGAGAAAACCAACTTGAGGTTGTCCTCTGACCTCTACACATGCACCATGGCGTGGGTGGTTTAGTGCACATGTGAGCATGAGTGCATCCACAGAGTAAACAAACGAAAAATGCTTTTAAGAAGTTTTTTAAAAGCCTGTCTTCATTTATTACTGGGTTTGTTTTATGTTTTAAAGATTTACTTGTGTATGTGTATTAGTGTTTGTCTGCATGTCTGTAAGTATACTGTGTGTTCTAGTGCTTGCAGAAATCAGAAGACTCTGCTGGAGCTGGATGGTTATAAACATGTGAGTGCTGAGAACCAAACTCAGGTCCTCTGCACGCACATCAAATGCTTTCAACCACTGAGCCAGATCTCCAGCCCCATCTGACTTCTTAAGTCATACACAGAAAGTCTAATGTTTATTTCAACATGATAGGATTTGATATATTGGAAAAATAGCCACAGAATTCCCAATCCCAAGTACTCTTTCTCTAAGGTAAATGGACCTAATTGCTTCAGCTCATATGACCTAGTTTTTATTTTACTTTCTCATTAATATAAATTCTTCAGTTTGCTATTTCTTAAAGAGTGGAAGTCAATCTTGTAATATAATCTAATTGGCATAGTCTACAGCATATTTGCTTTTGGAAGCAGGGTCTTTTAGCGTAGCTCAGGTTGGCTTCAGATTTGTGATCTTGCTGCCTCAAATTTTTTTCAATGCTAGAATTGCAGATATGTGTCCCCATGCTGCCTATGAGTTTGTTTGTTTGCTTATTGATTTGTTTGTTTGTGTGTATGTGATGACACATATATGTGGTGGTTATCCACAGGTGTTCTGGTGAATGGGAGGTCTGAGGACAACTTTAGCTGTCATTCCTTTGGTGCCATCCGATATACTTCTCCTTGGTGTGGAGGTTGCCAAGTAGGGTAGGTTTGTAGGCCAACAAGCCCCAGGGATCCTCCTGTCTTACTCATGCTAAGATTGGACGCTACAGTGCCTCTTGTAGTCAAAATGTACATTTTGCCCCATATAATTAAAGAAAAAAGGAATAAAAATCAAGTCTTTTTTTTTTTTTGTCAGTGATAAGTTACGTATCTCTTATTCTGAACTTAGTTACTTAATTAAGTGTTATTTGTGTAAAGATACGTGTATGGTGCTGAGAATTAAACCTGGGTCTTATGTGTGATAGGTTAGCTCCCTTCGCTGAGAAACACCTCTAGCCTCTACATTTCATATTTTGAAGGAGAGTTAAAATTTTTTACTAGATTTTATTTATTTTGTGTACATGTGTATGTGTTTGCCATGATGTGTTCATGGATGTCAGAGTACTACTTGTAGGTGTTGGTTCTCTTACACTGTGTTAGTCCTGGAGGCTGAACTCAGATCATCAGATTTGGCAGCAAGCACCTGTACCAGTGGAGCCAACTTGGTGACCTCAAAAATGACACTTTTGAAGCAGAAATGCAGGATCCTTAATAAGCTATTGCAAAGAAATGGACTTTACATAGTCCTGAAAGCTAGAACAAAAACATTTGTTGAGAGATCTCAGACTTTGTACACTGTAAATAATGGTGAGGATTTGTGATAGCAACTTTAGGCCAAAAATGAGGCAAATCCATGGTCTACCATGATGGCTCTGCAGGCCTGACAAGCTGAGCTCAGCCCCTAGGACCCACATGACAGAAGGAGAGAACTGACTCTGAACAAGTTGTCCTCAGACCCCGCCCCAAGTTCGTGAGGACCACGCATGCACCTACGCATATATGCATGAAGATGTAATTAGAAAATGCAGACAAGGCTTTTTAAGCATATAGACAACTCAGCCTCCTTATGAGATAGATTTTTTAAAATTTTTGCTTGTTTGGTTTTCTTTTGTTATTTTTATTACTTTTTTTTTTTTTTTTTTTACAGTGCTAGGTATGAAACCCTTGGTTTGTGCTTGCTGGGCAAATATTATACCACTGAGTTTTATTTAATCTCTGAGAGGTGCTTTTTGGGTTTTTTTTTGGTTTGGTTTGGTTTGGTTTTTGGTTTTTCGAAACAGGATTTTTTATGTATCCTGGCTGTCCTGAACTCACTCTGTAGACCAGGCTGTCCTCGAACTCAGAGATCCACCTGCCTCTGCCTCTCGAGTGCTGGGATTAAAGGCAAAATTATGCTTAGCAGAGGAAGAGACTGTTCTGGGATAAAAAATACAGAAAAAAATGGTTTCATCTTAATATTACGAGTTTATTTGTTGTCCATTGTTGGTCTTGGGCATTTGCGGTAACAAAAATTATTTCTTTCCATAATATTCTGGTAATACAACAAATGTTGTATATAAGAAAATGCTTCAAGAATTATGAGTGAGATACCCAAGGAGTAGTAGATGGGTCTGGGCTTCCTGGGCCAGATGCCTGAAGTTATAAGCCAGAACTGAAAGCTGCTGTGCTCTGATGTCAGTGAGCGCCTGCCGTAGCCTGATATTCTGATGTCAGTGAGTGCCTGCCATAGCCTGGTATTCTGAGGTAACCAGTCTCACTAAGAAAATGTTAACCTAGTGCATTTCACTTATAATTGCACTCTACACGTAGTTCAATTTCAAAATGAAGTCAGTATTGAAGGAACAATAGTATCTTAGCTTTGACATCAGTATGATTAGATAAAAATAAAAATTTTTTTTTCTGTTGTTATAACCTGCTTAAAGTCTATAGCATTTTTATTGAGACCTACTTTAGTTCTTAGCATAACTATGACTCCTCTGTTAACACCTGCTGTATCCTTTAGCATATCAGAAGCCATTTTGCCTCCAAGTTTCCATTTTGATCAAGAGGTGAAATTAGGTTCAAGTTCTCAGGTCTACAGGCCTGAGATAAGGATACAGTTAAATAGTTCAGTACTTGCTGCTTAGAATAAACAATAAAAGAGAAATGTATGTTCTGTTAGAGTTAAGATTGCTACATCCTGCTATACTTCTTAATCCCGGAAACCTGGAAAACCCCCAAGAGCTCTCCTACCCTAAGTCCCATCCAATCAACTTTAAAGTGCTTTGTCTGGCTACCTAGATACAACATAGTACACTTGGGACAAAATCGGTTGTGGTTAGTCAAAAGATGTAATGCTGCAGTCCCCCCCCCCCCTGGTTGTTGCCTGGTTGTGGATTTTTTATATTTTAAAAAACAAAACAAAACAAAACCTGCCTTAGAAACAGACTGGCATCATAGTCTGACTCCTGAGCCCAGGTTATGGCCCTGACTGGTCAGTTTTTGTTCAGCTTTCAATAAACTTTCATCAGTTTGAGTCTGGTGTCCCAGTGGTCAGTATTTGGCTATTTCAGAACCCTAACACTAACCCTGGCTTGCCTCCAGTTCATAGTGCTCCAGCCTTTACCTGGAATTACAGGCAAACACCATGCTTCTTAACTTATAATTTTCCCATTTTCTTTCTTTTTTTCTGAGACAGGATTTCTCTGTGCAGCTCTGGTGTCCTGGATTCACTTTGTAGACCAGGCTAGCCTCAAACTCACAGCAATCTGCCTGCCTCTGCCTCCATGAGTGCTGGGATTATAGGTGCTTGCCTTCCTTTTTTTTAAAGGGTTTCCATGTGGCCCAAGATGGTCTTAAACTTGTTGTATGGTCAAGAATGATACCCTGACCTTCCTAATCTTGCCTTTACCCAGGACTTCTGGGATTACTGGTGTATAACACTGTGCCTGGATTGTTATTTTTTAAATGTAATTTTGTGATCTTTAAGAGTAAATATTTAAGAATGGGAGAGATGACTCTGGTTAAGAGCACTGGCTCCTTTCCCAGAAGACTTGGATTTAATTCCCAGCACCCACATGGCAGCTCTTAGTCACCTATAACTCCAGTCGTAGGGGATGTGGTGCCTCAGCCCTGGCAGGCACTGCATGTGTGTGGTACACAGACACACATGCAAGCAAAACACCTATACGCATACAAAGAGATAAATGATAGGAAAGGTAGCTGCTTAAAGAACCCATTTAAAAAGAACATTTATCTTATTAACACTGATTTTTCAGACTCTAAAATATTATGTTAAAATTTCAGTCGTTTTAGCTCTGTAGTGGTGGGGGCAGGGGCAGGCAGAACTCTTAAGTTCAAGGTCAGCCTGGCCTGTAGTGTGAGTTCAGGACAGCTAGGACAACACAGAAACCTTATCTCAAAAAACAAACTAAAAAGTTCAGTCTTTTATATGGATGTCATTTGTATGCTATTAGAGACATGAAATAATCTTGCTTTTTAGGCTAAATAGGCTATTTTAATAAAATTAATCATAAAGACTCTCAGACTTAGAATCCTTTAAGTACAGTGCCAGAAATTGTGAATTGTGAGGTATGAAAATTAATCTTTCTTTATTTGGTGTTGTCAAACTTCTTTAATGGGGATGTATAGCAAATGGTTTTTTGTTTTGTCTCTTACTTTCTGTCTTTTGTATTTACTCATTTCTTGTTATTTATAGTAGTAAATGCATGAATGTGACTGTGTTCCAGTAAAACTTTATTAACAAAATAGCCAACCAGTTAAATTTTACTTTGGACTATAGAGTTTACCAACCTTTAGTGTATGAGGAAGTGAGTTAAGAGCAACTTTCCGAATGGAGTCATTTAAAGAAGTTGGCACTCCAAGGATTCTTTATTTTTAAGATCTGTGCATTTTTACCTTTTTATTTTATTTTTAAATAGGAGCACCCAGGCTAAAATGTCAAGACCTCTTGAATTATGTCATGGAGGCAGTGAAAGATTCGTCTAATGGTGTAACTTATGGAGCTGATTGTAGCAATATACTACTCAAAGACATTCTTTCTGTGAGAAAATACTGGTGTGAAATATCTGAGCAACAGTGGCTAGGTATGTTTTGAAGACTGGGGCTTTTTTTCTTTACAATATGAAATTTCAATACTTAAAAGCAGTCTACATCCCACAGGTGACTCACAGTCTTACCGTTTTAGATCCTTAGTTCTTCTTTAAGATAACATCTTGCTATGTATCCTGTTCTGGGCTTTAGTTTGCAATCCTCTGCCTTGGTGTGCCAAGAGTGAGATAATATGCACTACCATGCTTAGTTATTAATTTTCGTTTATTATGTACTTTTAAAGTTATAAAGTCACATTGTTTTTATAGTAGGTACTTTCCACTAGAGCTGGAATTACAGAGTTCATTGTTTATTTTTATTTTATGTGCATTGGTATTTTGACTGCATATATGTCTATGTAAGGGAGTTGGATCCACTGGAACTGAAGTTACAGACAGATGTGAACTGTCATGTGGGTGCTGAGAATTGAGCCCTGATCCTCCAGAAGAGCAACCAGTGCTCTGAACCATGGAGCCATCTCTCTAGTTCGGAATTAAAGATTTCAAAGATTACTGTTTTTAACTATTCAGTAGTACTGTGACAGAAAAAAATACAGTCAACTAAAAATTATTGTGCCGTTTGTTGTATACATGCTAATGAACAGTATGCAATAGAACAGAACCATAAGTAGAGAAAGGAGCAAACCAAATGAGAGACATGTCACAGAAGTTGAAAGCAAGAGTTCTAAGTGCAAAAGGTGTAGTGAACACCTTAAATGTCACAGAAAGGATGAAGTCCAAAACTACTCATTGCGTTAGGGAGAACTATTAGATAATGAAATCAAATGCATTAGAATATTGTTTTACCCATCTTACTAGGCATGCAAAATGCTATTTTTTAAAATTTCTATTCCCAGATTGTTCAGTGCTATAATACAAAATTGTTTTTTATTCCTGGTATCTTGTTTTAGCACTTGAGAGAGTTGCAATTAAACCTTGAGCCCAAATCACTGATGATATAAATACATCATTGTGGTGCCTTCTAACTTGAGGCCTCACCAGAGTCATGTCTATTTCTACAACATTTCAGCATTGCATTGCAGTCAGGTCCATTTAACACAAACAAATACAGATCTGAATGGTTTATACCATTCGCAAGTGACAGGACTGCTCATATGTAATGTCTCAAGAAATTTACATTTGATGATATTTGAGTTTTTATTTTTCAACTCAAGAAACATTTGTTTTCATATGTAATTTTACTGCTCATGGAGAAAGCACATTCATCTGAATGCATATATTACACCCTTTTTGAAGAAGCACGATTCTAAGTGTATGATTGATTTTGTGAAAATTTGCATCATTTCCCTCCATAACTTGTGCCTTGAAGTCTGCTTTAATGAGAAGAAATTGCAGTGTTGGCTTTTCCAATTTCATCAGAATCTCATGCTCTTGACTAGAAATTCATGAAGTCGCCATACTATTTGTGTTCTAGCAGAGTGAACGTGAAAAGCTAACACTTTTCTTTTCAATTTTTAGAATTGTTTTCTGTGTACTTCAGGCTGTATCTCAAACCATCACAAGACGTTAATAGAGTTTTAGTGGCTAGAATAATTCATGCTGTCACCAGAGGCTGCTGTTCACAGACTGATGGATTACCTTCGAAGGTTTTAGATTTTTTTTCTAAGGCTATTCAGTATGCAAGGTAATCTAATCACTTTGTTTCATTTTGTACCAAACTATGCTCGATCTTGCCATGATCATGTTTTAGATTTGGTATTAAGTAATACTACCTTTTCAACAGTGGTTATTCAGTTGCTTGAATTTGTGATGCAAATAATATTTAGTATAGGTATACAGTATATAATGATCAAATGATCAAATGATATAATGATTTCTATTTTCTTGAATATTAAGTTTTTATTAATACATAATACCTGTAGATATTCAAATGTTTCATTGTGATATTTCATTTTTGTATGTAACTTGACCCCTATTTCCTGTCCTATATAAGAAAACAAAACAAAAAAACTTAAACCAAAGATTTGCAACTTAGAAACTTGAGGAAAGCAAAAAGATTAAACACTTCAAGATATTGATGTAAGGGGCTCGGGAAGTGCTTTAGTGGATATGAACACTTGTTGTGTGAGTATGCGGGCCTGAGTTTAGATCTTCAGCAACCAAATCAAATAACTCAGTGTAACTGGGCAAACTTTAATCCCAGCACGCTCAGTTGGAGTTGAAGATAGAAACGGAGACTCATTGGGGCTTGCGAAGTCCCAGGTTGAATGAGAGATTGTGTTTCAAGGGAATAGTGTGGAGAAGTTTGGGCACCCAACATCCTCCATTAGGCCTCTTCATGCATACATGTATGTACATGTGTGCGCACACACACTAATTTTTTAAAAGATAAAAGTAGTGATCTTATGGGATGAACCTTCAAAACAAAAGCAAAAAGAGATAAATGGGATTATATAAATTACAGCTTCTTGAAGAAAAAAAATACTGAGCAGAGTGAAAAGATAGCTTTCCAAATGGGAGAGGCTTTTGCACACTGTTGATCTCATTAAAACATTACCATCCAGATTATATTAAACAACTTTTTGGAACTTGGTAAAAAAAAAATCATATTGCTGATGAGCCAGATGGAAGGTGAATTTGATCAAGGCACATTGTATGAAATTCTCAAAGAATTAATAAAAATCAGTTTGTTATTAAAATTTTTAAATATCCTTATTAAAAAATTAAGCAAAGGGCTGGTTGTAGTGATGTAATTCCAGTACTCTGGAATAGGGTGATTGTGAGTTTATGGCCAACTTTATCTGCATCATGATAAAATAGATGGAAAAAGAAAAACAATTATGCTGTCAGTTAATTTATGAAGAACATGTTCACCTCATTAGCTATCAAAGACATGCAAGCCAAACCACACTGAGATGAAGTACTTTAGTTCAAAAAGCTTTGCTACCAAAAATAAAGAAACAGCAAATGCTGTTAACATTTTGGAGAAAAGCTAACTCACTGTATTGGGGAGTGTAAAATACTGTCTTTCCAAAGGAACCATTGACTTATAATGGAACAAGTAGCTTCTCAAAGCATCAGATAGATACAAATTTCCTTAACGTGTAAATACTAAATGACACTCAAGTGTGAGTCCTGGGGTCTTTCTCATCTGATAAAAAGCAAAGTTGGATATCACTTAAGTAATGTTTTTCCGTTTTAAGCATAGATGTAGTATGTTGAGAATAAAATAGTAAAATATTTTGGAAGCATTGGTGCACATTTGTATTGTATTATACAGTTTATATTTAAATATTTATAAACTGTAAATATACAAATAAATTGTGTGTATTTTTAGAGAGTGGTTTAATGGCAGAGAGATTTAACAGGACAAGTTTCTTAACCCCAACTGAGAAACAATGTTTTTGTTACTGGTTAGTACTCTTGTGTTGTTTTATTTATTTGTTTTTCTTTTCTGAAGAGCAATCCAGAATATGACACTGTTTGAAAATTAGATCTTATTCTTTAGAATGTGCCTGTTACACTGAGGTGACTTTATCTTCTGTTGCAGACAAGAAAAGAGCTCTCCTGGCTTAAATCATGTTTTAGCAGCTCTTATCATTTTCCTGAAGACTTTGGCTGTCAACTCCCGAAAGCGGGTGTGTGAAGTAGGAGATGAAATTCTTCCTACCTTACTGTATATTTGGACTCAACATAGACTTAACGATTCTTTAAAAGAAGTAATTATTGAACTAATTCAACTGCAAATCTGTATCCACCATCCACAAGGAGCCACAGCTCCTGAAAAAGGTATAAAGTGAATTTTTCCTGGCTTGAATATGCTTCATTAAAATATAGGAGGCCTAAGTATGGCATCAATGTTCTGTAGGTGATTGAAATGTCTCTGGTTAATTAGTCCTAAGACTTTTTCATGCATGTTTTTGAATTTGAATCAGTGACAGTAAATTATATGTAGCCTTTCCATTGTTCAATAAAGTGTTATGATGAAAACAAGTATGAGACATTTCCTCTAAAAGCCATTTTTCCATCACTACTTCAGTATTAAGAGGTGACATAGGCTGTAGAGCAAAGGAATTTAGAGAAAGCAGGAACTTCTTTCATGTTGCTTCTTATTTCTAATAGAAAATAAAACTGCTAAACTGAAAGCAGCCAAGCCAGTTATTCAGTTTCCAAGAAGGTTATGTACTTAAGATGTGAGGTAGAATGGGACAGTGGCTGTACCTGGTGCCTCACTGTTACACCAGCCTCGTTTTCTGGGAGCAAAAAGAAAAAACGGTGAAACACTGGTAATGAATCTCGTCCTCCTTGATTGTTTTACATTCCTTTAAGTACTGGTTTGAATGACAGTTGACCTAGTTTATGACTAGTTTATGATTGCCTTTGGGCTTAAACTACCTTTTAGACTAGTTCATCTTGGGTAATAGTGATGATTTTGTTAAGATAGCGTGGTACACTAAGTAACAGCTAGAAGGGGGAATAACTATTGTAAACACTTTTTATTTCAGCAGAGATATGTATCAGCTCTTTTAGTGTATTCATTGAGATTTGTGTGGCACATAAAATGACTGTAAGTCAAAAGAATTATGACTTCTCATTTTTGCATCTTTCACCGTGCTCTGGCCAGGATAAAGATGAGACTGGTTAAGAGGTGGTATAACATGTTAGTTAACTGCTTATTTATGGTGAATTGAAAATTTAACAGGATGACAAAGGTACCAGAAAAGTTCGCATAATAATAAAATAATTTATTTTTATGGTACCTTGATTGTGAGAATTAATAGCCCTATAGTATGTTAGGAGGCTCAGACAGTTGAGGAATCATGTTCAGCACACTGTACAGACTCCAGTTTAGCATTGATTAATTGATTTTGTGTTTTTCGAGGAGGGATTACCTGTGTAGCCCTGGCTGTCATGGAACTCTCTTTATAGACAAGGCTGGCCTTGAACTTACAGAGATCTACATGCCTCTGCCTCCTGAGTACACCACCACACTCCACCTTCCAGTTCAGTGTTTGAAGAGGGACTTAAACCGACTGGAGTGTGACTTGAATGGTGAGATAACCAGTGTAAGTGGAGAGCATCACGTATGTTCTAGTAGAGGATCTAATAATGGTTTTCTCTGTCCAGAGGAGAGGTGGAAGAGAACATTTTATCGTTCTTAGGGAACATCATACATTAGAAAAGGGAATTTTACTGGGTGCAGTGGTGCACGCCTGTGATCCCAGCACTCAGGAAGGCAGAGGCAGGTGGATTTCTGTGAGTTTGAGGCCAGCCTGGTCTACAAAGCAACTCCAAAAAAAAAGAAAAGGGATAATTTTAGAAGAGAATGTGAGCTATTTATAACAACCGCAATTGCTTGATTTATGAAGTGGAGACCATTAGGAAGTAGAGTTTTCAAGGATATTGCCCAGAAGGCATTGAATAGACATTGACCTAGGCATCTGATGTTGAAGAGCCTGAGAAGTTGAGTCATTTTGAAATCTGGCAATGTAGATAGAATTTGTATGTAAATACACTGTTTCTGGGTTACAGGTGCTCATGAATCAATGAAATGGAAAAGAATCTTGTACAACTTATACGACCTGCTAGTGAATGAAATAAGTCATATAGGAAGTAGAGGAAAATATTCTTCAGGATCTCGTAATATTGCTGTCAAAGAAAATTTGATTGACTTGATGGCAGATATTTGTCACCAGGTATAGTACCTGTTGCCATTTAAAATTTCCTGTTAAATTTCTTTCGTCTGGGCGTTTATACTTTGCATTATCACAAGAAGCCTATGAAATTATTCTGTGTGCATAACAATTATTTTAAAATTATGTGTATTTGAAATTAACTCTTTTAATTGAAAGATAACCTTTGAACATGTATCTATGTGGTGATGACAATCATACTCTACTGTCTCCTGTGCGGCATTAGCCATTGTTTTAACCCTGGCGTCTGGGCACTGGGTGTAGGCGTACTTGTAAAAATCTTTTATTTACATTTCTTTATCTTTTTCTCCCTACTCCACCCCAGGCCCTCCTAGCACCCCAACACTAGGTAGGAGAGAGAAAGGGTTAGTGGGGAAAATGGGTTCTCTTAGCTGCTTCCTGCTGGTTAGGGTCGCCTGGTTCCTTGGAGCCAGTCCAGTCTCATTTCAGGATATCTCCAACTTCTTGTCTCTCAACAGAAACCAGGAGCAGCAAGCGGGAAGCAGCAGCCTTGTTCTTTCTTCACACTCTCCAGGCTCTGGCATTTATTCTTTCTTCAGAGTCCTCAGATTTAAACTATCTGTAGGTGGCAAAGAGTCTCTCAGAGCCCACATGAAGCAAATAGTCTGCTGCTGTAGACCATCTCATCAATCAGTCTTGTATCCCACACCTGAGACCAAAACAAAAATATGTTTATATCCACAACATTTGGCACTATAAATCAGTATTTTATTCCTTATGATCAAATAATAATTATATGGATAGAGTACATTTGCTTACCCATTCATGACTTGACATTCTATTTGTGTGTCATAAGTTAAACTCTTCTCCCCACAAATTTGGTTGACGTCCTGGAAGTAATTTTGCGCTCTTAATTGTTAATGGTAATCTTAAATTTTAATCCTGTTGAAAATTACGCTATTTGCAATTTTGGTAAATGTCCCAAGAAAATAAAGCTAGTACCCTACTTGCAAATATTTGATAATGTCATTATTGCTATGCAAAATATTTACCTCTTAATATGTTTTTATATTTCTATAACTTACTAATAATTATGAGTCCCTGTATCTGCATTTGAGAAGGATTTTTCTCCCTAATGATTATTAGAAAATTGTAGCAGTCAAAATGTACTCTTTATTTTGCAGCTTTTTAATGAAGATACCAGATCTGTGGAGATTTCTCAGTCTTATACCACACAAAGAGAATCCACTGATGACAGTAACCCTTGCAAAAAAAGAAAAATAGAAATAGGCTGGGAAGTGATAAAAGATAATCTTCAGAAGTCACAGAATGATTTTGATCTTGTGCCTTGGTAAAATGTTACATTTTTCTCATTCAATGTCATTTAAATCGTACTTTTTCCTCAGAAAGCTTCCATTGAGCAGAGCTGTTATTTGTCTACTCCCAGACCAGCTTGTAGTAGTGAAGTGGATATTGAGACAGTCACTAAAGGCTCATGTGCTGCGCTAGACATGCAGACATAGCAGAGAAGGAGAGCCTGGCTCTGCTGGGCAACCAGAACTCTCTGCCTTCAGGGACTCACTGAGTTGTAAACCTCACCACGTGGAGAATTTTCCCACAAAGTACCTTCATGTAGAGTTGGATTAGCAGGCAATTAAAGAGCATTCAGGAATCACAGGGTAATTTTGATCTTTGCCATGATAGTAGGGTTTTGTTTTTTTTAGGATTTTTCTTGTATTTAAATATGCATAACTCTAGAATCACAGGTTAGCTCTGATAAGGATCATTAGACTATATAGCAGGCCTATTTGCTGAAAGGGGTCAGCTCTAAAAATGTTAAGCAATATGTGTAAAGACACTTAGATACAGATTTGTGTGTGTATGTGTTTTTCATCATGTTGCTGGAATATTTATATATAATTGAGCTGTGAGAAAAAGCTCTATAGATTGTGTTGCTGCTTACTCTTATATTTATTTTATTGTAGTTGACAGCTTTACTTTAGATTCTTTTGTGTTAATTTTCTCTTCTCCTGTGGTGCATCCCAGCTGCAGTTTCCTCTTCCGCTTCTCCTCTCTCCGCATCTCCTCTACCCCAGATCCGCTCCTCCTTTTTTTTTTTTCCAGAAAATAGCAGGCCTTCCAGAGATATCCGAACACAGCATAACAAGTTAAAATAAAACTAGTCACATGCCTTCATAACAAGACTGAAGGAGGCAACTCAGTAGGAGGAAGGGCCCCAAAAACAGACAAACGAGTCCGAGAAAGCCCCATTCCACCTGCTAGGAGTCTCACAGGAACCCTAAACCACACAAGTATAACATATATGCAGAGGACCTTGGCTCAGACGGGCTCTGTGATTGTCGCTTCAGCCTTTGTGAGCCCCCATAAGCCCCGCTTAGTTGATTCTGTGGGCCAGTGTGCTTGTGGTGCCTTGATCCCTCTGGCTCCTACAATCCTTCCCAGTCTTCCCAGGGATGCATCCCTCTCCTCTCCCAAGCTTCACCTAATGTTTCGCTGTGGGTCTCTGCATCTGTTCCAGTCAGTTGCTGGATGAAGCTTCTGATACTTATGCTAAGCTCAGGTCTATGAGTATAGCAGTGTAGCATTAGGAATCTTTTTATTGACCTCTTTTTTTCCCTGGCTTATCTTCATATTGTATAAATCTTTCACCTTCTACTTGATTTTTAATCTGTTTATGTAAGATTTACTAGCTGGTCTGATGGTGGCACAAACCTTTGCCTTTGATCCCAGCACTCAAGAGGTATAGACAGGTGGATCTCAGAGTTTAAAGCCAGCAAGGACTATATAGACAAATCCTCTCTCGCAAAACAAATAAATGAAAGAATTATTAATGGCTTTTATGTGCAGCAATGAGTAACACAGGATTCCTGTTTCTGAGTAGCACTCGTTAAGCAGTGGTTCTCAGCCTTCCTAATGCTGAGACTCCTTAATACACTTCCTCACATTGTAGTGACTCGAAACCATAAAATTATTTTTTTTGCTACTTCATTTTTGCAATTTTGCAATTGCTATAAATCATAATGTAAATACCTGATACCCCTGTGAAATGGTCATTTGACTCCCAAAAAGCTTGTGACCCACAGGTTGAGAACTGCTGTTCTAGAGAATTCACAGAACATTGTATTGAATAATAAATTGATGTCAAAGAACAAGTATTTAAGTTTTATTTTCCTAGTATAGAATATTTTTGGTGCCAGAAGATCAAAAGTTTAGTTGTTATTGCGTTTTATGTATAGACCCAGCCAGAACTTGTAATTCTTCTGTAATTGGCAGCAGGGCCTAATAAATATCAATAGTTACTTTATTTTGAAAGCACTATGGAAGAGAGTAAAGATGATGCTTTAGTTAAGATGCTAAGGTATATTATTTGTATATTTGGTTTCTTTTAGGTTGTTAATGGGGTTGAAAAACTTTGAGATTACTTCCTTTTTTTTCTTTCAGGCTACAGATTACAACCCGATTAATATCAAAGTATCCTTCCAGTTTACCTAACTGTGAGCTGTGTCCATTAATACTGATACTGTACCAGCTTCTACCTCAGCAGCGACGTGGAGAACGTACTCCATATTTGTTACGATGCCTTACGGAAATTGCGCTATGTCACGGCAAGAAAACAAACTTAGAAAGCTCTCAAAAGTCAGATTTATTGAAACTGTGGATTAAAATTTGGTCTGTTACCTTTCGTGGTATAAGTTCTGAACAAACACAAACTGAAAACTTTGGTTTACTTGGGGCCATTATTCAAGGTAGTTTAGTTGAACTTGACAGAGAATTCTGGAAGTTATTTACTGGCTCAGCCTGTAAACCTTCGAGGTAGGTTGCATTATATTTGATTTTACGTAGATATACAAGTGTATGTCTCCGAGCATTTTCAGAGTTTGTTACTTCAGCAAAACATAATAGATTCTGCGTAGGGTGCTTTTGGCCCAAAATATGCAATAATACAGAGAGTTTTGGTTAAGACCAATTTAATTTTTGTGTGTGTGTTTGATTTGGTTTGATATTTTTGGAGCTAGAGTCTTACTGTGTGGCCCTGGCTAGCCTGTACCTCTAGAATCAGCTGGCCTCAGATCGGTAGAGATCTGTCTGCCTTTGCTTCCTAATTACTGGGATTAAAGATGTGAGCTACCTTGTCCTGCCTTTTTTTTTAAGGATTATAAATTTTAAATTTCTTTTACCTATAATTTATAATTGTTCAATAGTCATAAACATTTTTGTAGGTCTGTATATTTTTATTGGACAAAATTATTTTTGAAGATTTATTTATTATGTAGACAATGTCTGTCTGCATGTACAGCTGTACACCAGGAGAGGGCACTGGATCTCACAGGTGGTTTTGAACCACTGTGTGTGGGTGCTGGGAATTGAACTCAGAACCTCTAGAAGAGCAGCCAGTACTCTTAACCTCTGAGCCATCGCTTTAGTCCCTGGACAAAGATTTTTAATCAAGAGTTTTTTCAAATATAGTCTTTCTATTCTGGCTTTGTTAACAAAATGGTTCTTGTATTTCCCTGAGCATGACAGGCTTAGCAGCAAGCAGCATAGGTAAGGCTTCTGCCCTTCAGAGAGCTTGCTTCTAACAGTCTCCTTGTGTTTCTTTATAGTCCTTCAGTATGCTGTTTGACTTTGGCACTGAGCACCTGTATGGTTCCAGATGCAATAAAAATGGGAGCAGAACAAAACATATGTGAAATAAATACAAGTTTTTCTTTAAAGGAGTCAATAATGAGATGGCTTTTATTCTACCAGTTAGAGGATGACTTAGAAGACAGCACAGAACTGCCTCCAATTCTTCAGAGGTACTTGTAGTTTCTTGGCGTACTCCTGGGATCTTGTTTTGTTTTGTCTGTGCATGATTGCTTGTTTAATTTTATAAGGCTCCATTTACATATTTAATATCAAGTAGCTTTATTTTATACTCATAATGCAGAATTTCCTGGAGTTATGTTTAAAGTTTTAAAATCATCTGTATCTTTATGCTGGATCATTTCTGAAATAAAAGGTTATCTCACTATAAGATATGGGAGATGGTCATGAATGACAGAAACATAATTCTTACAAATTTAACATTTATAAAAAGGATTCATATTTGTGTTATACCAGGCAATATTTGATACAAACATATATTGTATGCTGGGATCACAGGTGTGTGCCACCACGCCCAGCAAGAAGTCCTACTTTTAAAATTACATAAAGCTTATTCTAAGTATGTTGGAAACTATAGTAGCATTGTTTCAACCTTTTTAATAAATTCTCCTTTCAAATACTAGGTGATTCAGGACAGATGAAAACATTTTTTGTTTGAGATCTGAGTTTTAGGGATTATAATTTTTTGCTACGTATGCATGGATGTTAAAGTTTTTTTTTTTTCTAATGACATATGGTTTCTTAAGTAAAGCTTTTCATTTTCTTTTTAGTAATTTTCCTCATCTTGTACTGGAAAAAATTCTTGTTAGTCTCACTATGAAAAACTCTAAAGCTGCAATGAAGTTTTTTCAAAGTATGCCGGAATGGTATGTAAAATATGTCATGTTTTAAAATATAGCATTAATTAAAAAGATAATCCTAGCAGGCTGGGAGCTCATCTCATTAGTCATTATGCTATAAGTTGGTCTGAGTAAAGAAAAATATTCCTGTAGTTATTAAACAGGAGGAAAAGTTTCTTATTAGTGATTATACTTTATGGTCTATAACTTTAGATGAGGTTACAGTTTTATTGATGGGTATTTTAACATGTATAACAAGTGTCAGTAGAAAACTGAACAGTTATGATGGGAAATTTATTTGAAGTAATTTTTAGTAGGGACCCTTTTGTTTGTTTGTTTACATTTATTGGGTTTAGAAATGGGCCCATGAGATGGCTCAGTGGGTAAGATATTTTTCAAACCTGATAACCTAACTTCAGTCCCTGGGACTGATATGCTGGAAGGTTGTCAATTTGACTTCACATGTGTTTGAAGCACACATACGCTAACTAACACACTCTCACTAAATCTAATTAGCTAAATGGGTGGCAGAACAAAATAAAAACTAATGAGATGAATATCATGACGTCCTGTGGTCCAAACACTAGGAGGCTGTTGAAATCAAGTTTGAGACCATCCTGAACAGTATAACTAGAATTAATACTGAAAAACAAAAGCTAAGTTAAAGTAAAAATACCTAAAAACTTATTTTTAGTTGATCGAGTCAGATACTTAGATTTGTCTCTGTGACTGAAAATAACTCAGTGATATAAAGATACCCAGTCTATTTCTCTCAAAGTCTTATTATGAAAGAAAAATCACTCATTTTAAAAATCAGAGGTGAAAAGACAATGTCTTTGAAATTGTAACTTCTATATTTTTGTGAGTAAAACCTGCTAAAGAATAATAAACTCTTCAATCTCAATTCAATTTGTTATAGAAGCCAAAAAAAAGAGAAACCATTTTACAGAATAACTCACAATTTGTATTAGCAGTCTTTGAATGGTGTAAATGTTTTCTTGATGTTTTTATATGTAATATGATGCAAATAAGTTGAAAAAACACCAGATCATGCTTACTAATCAGCTATTTCCCTCTTGAAGTGAACAACACTGCCAAGTTAAAGAAGAGCCTTCATTTTCAGAAGTAGAAGAACTGTTTCTTCAGACAACTTTTGACAACATGGATTTTTTAACCACTCTAAATGAATGTGCTATAGAAAGTTTTCAGTCTAGTGTTGGCTTTTCTGTCCACCAAAATCTCAAGGAATCATTGGATCATTATCTTCTGGGATTATCAGAGCAGCTTCTAAATAATTACTCATCTGAGGTGAGATTTCTTTTAAAAAGAACCAAGATTTACTCTTGAACGTTTGTAGATTGTTAGGAAAGAAAAATGGGAGAATGCATGGTACGGAAGACGAGAGAGGAAGGAAAACTGGGAGAATAGAAGGCGTGGAAGACAGAGGGAAGCCTGGTTGTGAATAAAGTGGTGGCACACACCAACAAGTAGGGAGAGTTAGCATGAAGGGAAGGAAAACAAGTCTGAGAAAATTCGTTCCAGTATTTCTTAGACAAAAAATTCTTTGATTAAGTTAGTGGGAAGTAGTGCTGGTGTGAGTCTAAGAATTAGATGATGGTATGTGGAATGAACATATTGGTACAAAGGAAGGAAATTTTACTCACAGGAAAAGAAAAATCTAGTAGATTCATTGCATTTGAAGCAAGTAGAATGATTTTAAAACATATGAAATGGACTAGTTATTACCCAGTGTTTAGAGGTCAAATGATTTCTTACAAAGTCGTGTACTAGTCTCCTGTAAAACACCATTTCATTCTGTGTATGATGTATATCCATGCTTTTCTATATAGATGGTCATATGTAAACGTTTGTTATAGAAGCTTTATGTTCACCCAGGCATACTAGTTTTTCACCTACTAGTTTCATAGTCTTTGGGGTAGTGGTGCACACCTTTAATCCTACTACTTGGGAGGCAGAGGCAGGCAGGTCTCTGAGTTCAAGGCCAGCCTGCTCTAAAAGCTAGTTCCAGAACAGCCAGGGATACGCAAAGAAACTTAGTCTTGAAAAAAACAAACAATTCATACTGTTCAGTATTTGAATTTTAAGAGCACTTAATTAGTATCTTTTTTATACCATGGATATTTGTATGTTTATATATATATGTCAACTTTTGCCATAATTTGCTTAAAGGTCATAATAATTGATTAGTCTTTATATCTTCCACAAAGTCTTGTGTTATGTAAATGATATAATTTTAAAAAGCTCGTAAACTCTCAAAGGAGTGCAAACAGCAGCCCGGAAAATGACCCAAAAGAACAAGCAGGGGCAGTGTGGCTGCTTTTTCTGTCTTTGCCATTTACTGTTGGTTTTATCTATTACAGGGTTAGTTCAATGTATTCTAAAATAGTTTAGTTTTCTATTGTTTTCCTTTTAGAATGTCATTTCTTATAGGACTGGGACAAAACATGATCAAAACATGATCATCTTGTTTTTCAGTGTAATGTTTGCAGATTCTTCTATAATCCTGTAAAGTTGTCCAGCTGATGGCTACTAGTAAAAATGTTTTCTGCTAGTCTGGATTATAAGAAAGCTTAATAATCAGTAAAGGCTCTTGTTCAGAGTGTCATTTTTCTATGAATCTAGTTTTCATGTTCTGAGTCTTTTGGTTTGTTTTCTCTTCAATACTAGGGATCAAACCTGGGACCTTGTAATTAGGCAAGCACTGAGCCACACGCCGTAAAACATTTATTTGCTTGCCAACTTTTTTTTTTCTTCTTTGTGTTGCTGCATTAGGAGGTAATACTTTTATTTGTCTTTTGTTGTTGTTGGATTTTGAGAGAAGTTTTCTTTCTTTAACACCCTTTGCTGTACTGGAACTCAATCTCTGTAGACTAGGCGGGTCTTGAACTCACAGAGTTCTTCCTGTCTCTATACTGCCTCAAATACTAGGATTAAAGACATACACTACCACTTCCTGGCACTGTCTTTAGGAGTAACCCAGGCCATTTTTGTTTGATTTTTTGAATATTGTTTATCATAATTCTACAGTGATCTTTTAGCTGGTTTTAAAGGTTTAAGTTTTATTTCTTCATATGTACAGGAACATGTATTTCCAGAGGTAATTCCAAAGTATACATAATTATTTATATCTAATACTTTTTTTAATTTATGATTTATTTTTAAGATTACAAGTTCAGAAACACTTGTCCGGTGTTCAAGTCTTTTGGTGGGTGTTCTTGGCTGCTACTGTTATGTGGGTATGATAACAGAAGACCAAGCATATAAATCAGAATTATTTCAGAAGGCCAAGGTAGGAAATTTTATATTGATAAAGCTTTAGGTGAATTTAAATGAATTGAATCCCTGGAAAATTATGTAAAATAAATTTGTATGTTAAGTTTAATATCCCTAATCTGAAACTAGGAAATCTGAAATACTTCAGAGAACTGGAAAATTTTAGTTTCAGCACAACGGTGAAAATTTCCACATCTTCCCTCATATGACAGGTCATAGTCTAAATGTAGGCCCATGTTACCATCAGGCGTGTGTAAGGCGTTGTCTTTAGCTCTCTGGGGCTGTGATAAGGACCGTGACCAAAAACAACCTGGGGAGGGAAGGTTTTTGTGGCTGACACATGAGGATTGTGCTCCATCATGGAGGGCAGCTGGGGCAGGACCTGGCGGTGATAAGAGAGGCCATGGAGGAGCACGTATATTGGCTTTCTCCCCCAGGCTTGCTCACTTAGTTTTTTTACCCCAGGACCTACCCAGGGATGGCACTGTCTGCAACAGACAGGGTCCTTCTACAGCAATGACCAGTCAAGAAAATGCCTCTTCTCATGTGCCTCTAGCAGGTTGACAGAAAAACTGACCAACAATGATGAAACAAGTTTGTTTTTAGATTTGTGATCTATCCCAAAGATATCTTGTTAAGTATATGTAAATATTACAAAATCTGAAACATTTTTTGTCCTGTGTATTTTTATAAGAGATGCTCAACATATATAGATCAACTTTTTTTCTTTCACTTATACAGTATAAAATAGATACTGCTTCCTTTCTTAAAAATGTAAAATTATTATAAGCCAGTAATAAAAAATAATCTCATATCACAATGTAACCTCATTAGAATACTGATATTACCACTACTGCTATTTTCAGATAGGGTCCCTGTCTGACCTGGAACTCAGAGATCTGCCTGCCTCTGTTTACCAAGTTCTGGGATTTAAAATGTATACTACCATGCCTTGCTATACACATTGATTTTTATTTGTACTCTTTAAAATTCTTCCCCAAAATGGTCTGTAGTGAAGAATTGTTGATTGGGCATATTAATCAAGTAGGCTCTAAGTGTAAAACTTTCCTTATTGTCTTCTTCCTCTTCCTCTCTCCCTTCATTCTTTCTTCACTCCTTCCAAACAAGTTTTTCCTGTGTACACCAGGCTGGCCTTGAACTCACAGAGATCTGCCTGCCTCTGCCTCCTTGCGTGGTGGTATTACAGTGGTGTGCCCTTGTACCCAGCTCTTCACCTCCTTTTTTGTTTGTTTGTTTTTTGAGACAAGTTTTCTCTGTATTACCCTGACTGTCCTAGAACTCAGCCTGTAGACCAGGCTTGCCTTGAACTCACAGAGATCTGCCTGCCTTTGCCTCTTGAGTCCTGGGACTAAAGGTATGCACTACCACCATCCGGATTAAAACTTTATTAATCTCTCAATACTAGTATATCTGTGGTAGGTTTTTGTTGTCATTTTGTTTGTTGAGACAAGGTCTCACTGCATAGTACAGCTTGATCTGGAACTCAAGATCCTGTACCCTTGAGCCTCTGCACACATTGCCACATGTGGCTTGGATTTGTCATTTTCTTTGTGGGTGTGTGTCACTTGTAATCTTACTGCATAAACCATGTACTTTTTTTTTTTTTTTTTGAGTCAGGGTCTCAGCTTTTAGCCCAGCCTGTCCTCGTGATGCTTTTGCGCCAGCCTTTCCCAAGTGCTCGTGTCTGTCTCCACCCCAAGTTTCATGTTCAGATTGTAAATATATTTAATATTTGTACTTAAATGAAATTTCAAAATGGCAGTACTGAGTTATGTCAACTGGAATTTGTCTTTTTCTTCTATTCTAAATAGTCTCTAATGCAATGCGCAGGAGAAAGCATTTCTCTATTTAAATATAATACAAATGAAGAATCTAGAATTGGTTCATTGAGAAATGTGATTCAGCTGTGCACCAGTTGCTTGTGTAGAAATACCAAGGTAAGAGTGTCTTTTTGGTAGTATAGCCAATTCATGGGACATTAATTGAGTGGTGTTGAGTTTTTGGTCCATTTATGAGTTTATGTATGATATGAAATTAAATTGAATGATGAATAAGAATATTCAGAGAATATTGGTTTCTCGTGAAACAATTTCATAACTTCATTTTCTTATTACATATATACACACATACAGCTGATTCTTGTGTTGCTAGCATTTCATAATTTGTTGATTATTAACAAGTATGTGATATATATATACATCAACATCAACTATACCACAAGTGATGAATGCTACAAAGATAACACAAGCCTACGATGCAGTTCGTTCTGTAGAGTGCCAACAAAGATAAATGATACTTGAACAAATGTTACTTTCTTTTACCCAGATCATCGTAGGTAACGTTGATAGAAAAAGTGCTGCTTGTGTGTAATGCTTTTTTTTTATTTTGCACAGGCCTATTAGGATAGCTAGACCATGCTAGAGTGTTGTCAGTAATCAGAACAGTCTTTGAAAACTAGTACATAAGCAACTTAATCTTCATAGCAAATAGTATTGTTTCCTAATATCTTTTCAATATTTTTATATAAGTGTGGTAGGCCTGAAATCAAAAAATAAACCTCACAGTTAATTGCTTATTATGTTTAAGATCAGTAGCTGGCACTTTAATGATGCATAAACACAAATCATTTATTTATATTTCCTTTAGAAAAGAGGCTAGGCTGTAGTTGTTATTCTGGTTACTTCCTAGTTTACTACCCTCTTGAAATAGACTCAGTAAGTCTCATTCTTAAAAAAAGAAAGATGGCATTGTATCTTAACTGATAACTTGGCCTCAGTTCTGAACTTCTGAACTCTTTATGCACAGCTCATTCAAGGTAGAGAATATAGTATCACAATATGTATATACACATATATATGTGGTTTTTTTATTTTATTTTTTATTGCTTGGATCTTTGTTTAAATTACAGCATAATCCAAACAAGATTGCATCTGGCTTTTTCCTACGATTATTAACATCAAAGCTTATGAATGACATTGCAGATATTTGTAAAAGTTTAGTAAGTATGAATCCTATTTTACCAATAAATTTTATTGATTCTGATATGCAGCAAAATTATATATACATATATGTGTCAGAGAAGGGGATGGTGAGCAAGCATAAGCAAACTGGTGCATGTATACCTCAGTGAATGTAGAAGTCAAGACAACTCTTGGGAGTGGGTTCTTGTCTGTCATTTTCTGCGATCCAGTGAATAAACTCAGGATGTCAGGCTTGCATGCAAAAGCCTCTACACACTGACCCATCTTACTGGTCCTAAATTGCAAGTTTTTTGTTTAAATAGCTTATAAATAGATATGCATCTCATGGTATATAGCACTTGGATTGTTTTTAAATAAATGTAGTCTTTAATAAGCATATTACATTAAAGAGGACATGTGTTTGATTTCTATTTGATATCTGTGCCTGGCAAAGTAGTTGAGTTGCCCTTTAGTTTTTCTGTGAAATAATTGGAAGGTTCAATTTATTGTCCAAGACGTGTTCTCACTATATGGCTTCGCTAGCCTAGAACTTGCTATGTAGACCAGTCTGAACCTGAGCTCACGGAGATCTGTGTGGGGCCATGTTTTTATTGTGGTATTTATACCTCATCTTTTATGAGTTTGGACTTATGTTATACATGCTCTTTTATTTTTAGTTGTTTACTTTTAATGGTTTGTTGGGCAGTGAAATACTCTAAGTTAATTATTTGTGTTTCATAAATCGGTTTTCCTTGTTACTATACTTATTTATGAACTACACACAGCTGTGCTTTTCTTGGCAGTTATGGTATTGTAGTACTTAGGAATAGTGTATGCATATAACACATTTTAAAAAAATCTACCTGTTCTTTTTTTTTTTTAATTATTATTTTATTTTAGAACGCGTCTTGCTAGGGTATCCCTGGCTAGCCTGGTTTTTATTACACACCCAGTTTGGCCCTGAATTTTTGATAATCATTCTACCTAAGCCATGTCCGGCAGTCTGCGTAAGGGCACATCCCTCCATGCCTGCTAATACCTATCTGCTCCTGTTTAACATTTCAAGTCATTTCCCCTTCTAACCAAGAGTTTTTCTACAGAGACCCCTGCATTTCTACTTTGTCTTGTATTTATGCATTTGAAGGATTCAAGAGAAATTCTAGGAAGGAAATTCTTGTTCAGAGGAATGTATGAGAACCTTAGGGAGTGTGTTTTTGCTTGCTTGTTTTAAGATAAGAGCTTAGTTGGGTTGCCCAGGCTGGCCTTGAACTCTAGGCCTAAACGGTTCTTTTGCTTCAAGTATCCAGAGAGATGGAACTCCAGGCACATGCTTCTGTACCCAGCTTTAAGTTTAATTTTGATGAATATTGTTATTATCCTACCAAATAGTTGATACTATTTCTGTGCTTCCATCAATTTCTGATATTAACTTTTAAAAATTTTATTAAATGTTGTAAAGTATAGTTCTGTATGTTTGTGGGAAACAGAGTGGTGTTTAAATGTTTTGTTGGACTCCTGCGGTGGGGAGACCCTCCGTTCCTCGGGATAGACGCCAGACCCCAATAACCCACCAAGACAAGAGCTTGATGCAACAGCAAGAGGGTTTACTTAGTAGCTGGCATGCCGGGATCTGCACACAGCTCCCACGCAAGGGGGTGGTGCAGAGCCCTGAGCAGCAGAATCACAGAGTTTATAAAGGCGAAAACCGCAAAACAGGAGGGGGTCTAGGGGTAAGGGACTTTTCTAATGGGGCAGTCAGTGATTGGCTGTGCCCAGGTGTGGTGACTATGGGCCGGTTAGGGACTGTTTGCATATCTCAGTCCAGGGACAAAGAAGGGCGTTTCTTAGAAATTTAAGTTCCCAAGTTTAAGTTCCCATGGTTAGAGCCAAGTTAAAATTTTCTACCCTTACAGTTTAAATATAATAGAGAATGGGGGCTAGATTTCTTTTTTATTCCATTTATTTTTATGTCTGTGTGGGCACGCGTGTCACATGAGTATGTGGAGGTAGGAGAGCAATTGCTGGAGTCTGTTCTCCTGACATGCAGTTGTCAGGCAGCAAGTGCTCTATCCCATGAACCACCTTGCTGGCCCGTGGCACTTTTTAATGTAAGAAATTATTTCTAAAGTTTTGTTATTCTGTTATCTAAGAGATTCCAGTTTATATATTCATTTCCCTACGCAATGATAGATTAGGGTGCTTTAGAAAGAAGTTGAAAATAGCCTCTTCGTTACTCCTCTCTAAAGGCATCCTGTACGAAAAAGCCATTGGATTATGGAGAAGTGCATTCAGTGGAAGATGGTGCTGAGGAAAATCTGATGGAGGCACCGGGTCCATCATCCTCAAGTCTGTTTAGTGCTGGTACTGTGAGTGACGTAAATGATACTGGAGAGAACCAGAATACTGTTGGTAAGTACTGTTGGAGTTTCTTTTACCATTTATATTCATTTGGCACCGTAAGGGGCCTCACTGAAAAGAACTTTAATGATGATTTCACTTCTGTTAGGGATTGTTCTTTTTTTGTACAGTTAAGGCTTTTTTTTTTTTTTTTTTTTTTGAGACAGTTTTTATTGTCCTGGAACTCACTCTGTAGACCAGACTGACCTACAAACTCACAAAGATCCATCTGCCTCTGCTTCACAAGTACTGAGATTAATAGTGTGTTTCCACCATACCTACATATCTTTAAAATATGTGTGTGTGTTGCTTTCATTATTTTTTTGTTTGTGTGTGTTATTGTGGGTACACATGTGGAGGTAGGTTGGAGGACAGTGTTCCAGGAGTCAGTTCCTTCCTTTAACTGTGGACTATGAGTTCTGGGTTTCAGTTTTGTCAAGTGCTCTTACTTGCTGAGCGAACTTCACTTCCCCTCCTTATTACATATTTTAAATTACTCTCATTTTAAAAATCGAATTTATTAGTTTCTTATTTTATTCTCCATGAAAGAATATTAAAAAGTTTTTTAAAAACTACACGATAGATTATTTGGACTGTGGAAAGATGTTTGAGGTTGTATCTACTGTACCCCTCTCAGTGCTAATAAGTGCCTTTTATTTTTAGGTGCCATGAATCCTTTGACTGCTGATTATCTGTCAAAGCAAGATCACCTTCTTTTAGACATGCTCAGGTTCTTATGCCTATGTGTAACTACATCTCAGAGCATTACTGTGTCTTTTAGAGGCGCTGATATTAGAAGGAAATTGTTAATGCTGCTTGATTCTAGCATACTCGATCTTACTAAATCCCTTCACCTACATGTGGTGAGTCAAGTAGATTGAAGAAGCTCTTGATTTTGTCTGGTGTTGTCATTTAAATGTCTTAGTTGGATGTTTAAGAGTGGAACAGTCACTTTGAAGGATTGAAATTAACTTTCTGAAAGATAACTCTGAAAGTAGCCATAGACATACTCTGTGTGTGTGTGTGTGTGTGTGTGTGTGTTTCCCAGATTGGGCTCAAGCAGTCCCACTGAATAAATGGGGTAAGAAGTAAATGCTATTATGCCTAGAATTCTCATTTTTTCTTTAATATGCAATGAAAATAATTAAAGTAGATGCTGAAGCATTAAAATTTGAATGTATTTTGAATATTATTTAGTGTAATTCTTATGAATTATTATTGACTGCAACAAGAAATATCTTCTTTGAGACAAGTTCTTCCTGTGTAACCCAGGATGACTTGTGCTAAATTTCTTCCAAGTGCTTAGATTATGAGTGCAATCAGCGGTTAGCAAAACAGATCTTGACTGTAAAGAATAATTTATAACATGGAATTTGAAGTCTGAATTTTGGCCTTTGAACTAATACCTCTGATAGATACCTTCAATTCCAATTCATGACTTTATGGCTTTTTTTTTCCTCTGCAAACTTATAGCTCCCTTGTTGGTCCTTTGTCAATAAATAATGAATTTATTTACTCTGTAACCTTCTATGAAACTAAGTTCTTATGTGAAACATGCCCTTACCTCATTCCCAGTAAATACTTGGAAATAGTTCGTGGCCCATTGAGTATCTTCTGGGTGTGTTCAAGGTTATATCCTTGGTTCTGGTAAACTATTAGTCATACTTGGTGAGTTCCTAATTCCTTGCCATGGATGTCTTAAACATGCACAGGCAGTCTCTAATCAAAATAGATTTCATTGTATCTTGTTGGGACCCTTGGCTTCATTCTTCATGAATACTTTCATAAAGTCTTATCTCTGACCAGTAAGAAAGTCAGAGATAAAGAAGGTCTTAAAGTTTTGATGTTTAAAATCACTTTACATTCTCAGTAACAGTACATACGACTTACATGTTAGGCAGTAAAGAGGATTTTAACGAATCCTTTATTAGTGTATAAGAAATACCTCTTAGGATTTTTTAGTATAACTAGAAAATTAACACCTCTGAGACATTGCTTGCTCAGTTTAATTACCATTATAAATATTTACTTATAGCTCTTTGTGTGTACAGTAACACAGTTACAAAGTAGCAATGCTAAGTAGGTATTAGGATATTTTACTTCTCAGAATTAACCTTTACTTTCCAAAATTCAGTAGTTTTTCACCATTGAACTTACTATAGCAAGCATTATTCTTGGAGTGTAGAGACATAGTATCGTCTCAGAATCTTTATCTTTTAACTGCAGCAGTGACAGTAACGATCATTTATTGAATTTCAGCAATAGAGGTTATTGTTTCTACTCCTCAGTTACCTGGCCAGATGATTGATATATTCTCTAGTATGATAGTTCTGCATGGCATATGGTCAAATTTTTAACCATTTAAGTTATGGCTGTTGTGTGGAGTTTTGAATCTAGCCTTTGATTTTAAAGATATTTTTATTATAAGCTGTGTTTAGAAATTTACAGCTATATGCATGTTTCAATTTGTTTACATATGCATTTTTAAAGTAAGTGATCTATGGGTAAAGCTGGTGACTTGTTTGTTTATTTATTTATTTTTAACCACCTTAGTACTTAGTGCTTTTGAAGGAGCTTCCTGGAAAAGAACATTCGTTACCAATGGAAGATGTTGTTGAACTTCTGAAACCATTATCGTAAGAAACGAAAACCATATGTTATGCTTGTTTTAAATTATAAACTAACTGATGTGTTCTTGCAAGCTTGTAACATTAAACCTTTTCTACCACAGCCTTGTATGTTCTCTGCATCGCCGTGACCAAGATGTTTGTAAAGCAATTTTAAGCAATGTCCTTCATATAGTGACAAACCTATGTTTGGACAGTGTGGACACCGAGAGCACAAGGAATGCTCGGGGACAGTTTCTGACAGTGATTGGTGCGTTTTGGTAAGTATAAGTCTCTTTCTCTAGTCATTTTTCTACCTCTGGATGCAGGTATAAGCTCTGTACAATACTGAATTTTTGTTTGTTTATATAACATTTTGCATTTTGTAACAATAGTGTGCATAGTCTGTCTTCCTTCTCTTAGTGTGCATGCTTGTGTGAATGTCACTCCCATAGCATTTAAAGAACAACGTTGGGTGTCATCCTCACTTGTACCTGTTTGAAGCAGGTATTATGTTCGATGCTTCATGCACCAGGCTATGAGGTCCACAAGTTTCTCCTTTACAAATCTTGCTGCAAGCATGTTGAGATTACAAATGGATGCTACTGCATCTTACCTTACATGAGTTCTGGAGATCCAAACCATGGGTTTCATACTTAGGTAGCAAGTACTTTCTCTCTTGAGCCATTTCCCCAGCTCTGTCTTCCATTCCCTAATTGAAAAGCTGCATTGTTTTTATAATTTTATTTTCTAAAATGTTTAGCATATGGCCCTGTAAATTTCAAATCACATAATAACTTGACATGGATGTTGCATAAAAAAGTGCAACAATCCAGACAAATTGAATTGTTGGTAATCCAGATGAACCAGTTGGCTTTGTCACAGTAGTTCACTCATAGTCTCACAGTTCTCCTTCCATTATGGGGACCCAGGGGTTGAACTCAGGTCTAACAGTCATCTCATTGGCCCAACAATAACATATTTGATACTTACAGAAGATCACATATGTGTTAACTTAAATGCCCCATTCTGTTTGATTAATAAGGACTTCGCTGAGTCAAATAAAACACAGATTTTGTTTGTTTTGTTTTGGTGTTTTGAGACGGTTTCTTGTGTAGTCTCGGCTCGCCTGGACTTGCTTTGTAGACCAGGCTGGCCTTGAACTCACAGAGATCTACTTGCCTCTGCCTGCTTGAGTACTGGGATTACAGACATGCACCACCACGCCTGGCTTAGAGCATAGATTATAAATTCATGTTATAATGACCAAACTTAAAGGATATTCTTTTTATCTTTAGTTTGCTATAGCATGATTACCCAGAGTGTATCAGTTCCAAGATACAAAACAAATAATGTATATCAAACTGAAATGTTTTTTATTTAGCTTGAATTTTAGGAAAGCTATATTGGCATATTCCATATAATAAGAATTAATTTAAAACATTTTGAAATAACCTGTGATAATGCTAATATCCATTAATTTTTTTTGTCTTTGCTTTATTTGAGTAATTACTGCATTGAAAAATCTTAACCTATTTTCAGGCATCTAACAAAGGAGAAGAAATGCATATTCTCTGTAAGAATGGCATTAGTAAAGTGTCTTCAAACCCTCCTTGAAGTGAGTTATTCCGTGTTACTAGAAAGTTCTTTGTTGGGATGGCTAAAGTCGCCTTTATTTCTGCATGCTAATCACTGCTTTTTCTCATAATGTTTTGTATTTAATCTTAATTGTTATTTTACTATAGGTTGATCCATATTCCAAATGGGCAGTTCTTAATGTAAAAGGAGAAGACTTTCCTGTAAATGAAGTATTTCCACACTTTCTGGCTGATGATCATCATCAGGTTCGGATGTTGGCCGCCGGGTCAGTGGACAGGTAAAGAGAGGTTCTCATGAAGCGCATATACTGCTGCTCGTGCACATCTCCACGTGTAACAGCAGCTTACACTTAGTGTGTACGTGTCCAGGGATTTGTAGTGTTATTTAATCTGATAGTTTTCTCAATGAGATAACATTGTTGTCTCCAATTTACAAGTCAAAACTCTGGCTTTGAGAGGTGATTTGCTTAGTGCTGTGGTGCTGACAAGCCATTGATTTGAGTGAAATGTGTCTGCTGCCACTTGAGAAGGTGTAGACTGTTCGGATATTACCATGGCTTTATGTGACTCAGTAAAATGGTAGTTTCTTCATTTTGTATGATGTTGATATGATTGTGGCTAATTTTAACCTAAAATAATATTCTGCTGTCCTAGCTGTTCATTGATAGTTAGTGAAATAAATGAATGTATTTGGAAAAGAAATTATGTGCTGCTTTAAAACCATTAAATCTAAAAATTGCATATTATTCAGACCGAAGTGACCAGTAAAAGAGGTCGCCATAATGAAATTGTCCAAGTGATTACATACTCTATGATTGTGATTCTCAACCTGTGGTTAGGACCCCTTTGAGGGTCGCCTAAGACCATCAGAAAACAGATATTTACACAATTCATAACAGTAGCAAAATTGCAATTATGAAAAAGCAGCAAAAATAATTTTATGGTCGGGGTCACCACAACATGAGAAACTGTATTAAAGGAGTAAGCAGCATTAGGAAAATTGAAGACTGCTGCTCTATGATATTAGTACTAATGTGTCCATCATTTGAATCTGTGACAGTGGTGTTTCCATGAACCAGATGTTGTCTCAATCCTAATTTGTGTTAGTAAGAAATTAGTGCATTGTCAAGATTGCTAGTTGTTGTGTGTGGGAGTTTATGCGCTTACTGAACTGAAGTTAAAGTTCTCAAGTTTAGAGGATTATAGATGAGTGTCATAGCTCAGTGTAGTAGTAACATGGAAGAAATCTCCTAAATTCAAGAAAGATCAGTAAGTAGGATTTGTTTGGATTTTTTGGTCTCTAACTTGTTAGACATTTAATGTTGGGCTATTTCAAGAGAAGCTAGCAAAATAAAGGAATCAGAAATAAATTATAAAAATTTGATTTCTAAAAAATATCAGGGACAAAACTTATTACAGAGATGCCTTAAATATGTGGATGTTGTGTAAGAGGCACTGATAACCTTTTTTCACATATACTGTAAACTGAATATTGAAGTTTGGAGCTACTCACTTTGGGGGTGATTAAATATTAGAACAGGTTGACAGAGAAGTTTGTGGACTCTTTTGATTTGTGTTTGGTAAGAGGACAGTGATTCTTTCTGACAGCATTCAAATCTGACCAGTTGTTAAAACTTTTTGGAATCTCCTTTTTTTACAGGAGAAATTGGCTTATAGATTAAGGACCTTAATATTTAGCAGATGGTCTCTGAACTGCTATAGTAGTCTTTCAAAGAAAGAAGGTATTCTTACCTTATGAACTGGTTTACTTTTGTTTTATAATATGCTTTGATATGTAGAGTTTGAAATAAATTAATTTTTTGTTTGTTTTTAAAGATTATTCCAGCATATGAAACAAGGAGATTCCTCCAGATGCTTGAAAGCACTTCCTTTGAAGCTTCAGCAAACAGCTTTTAAAAATGCATACATGAAGGCAGAGGCAGGAATAAGAGAAGCGGTAATTATGCTAACATGTATATGCTCTGCACTCATACATGTGCTGTGTTATTTCTTTAGCACACTTGAGATGAGAGTTTGTATTTAGTAGATTCTCTATAAAGCTTGTCTAAATCATCCATATGGACTGAATAAGGAGTCAAAGAATAGCAATTAATTTTGTTGTAACTTATCCGTGGTGTTTTTGTGAGGACAATCCAACTTTGATGGGCATTTCAATACATTGAAATAGTAAAGGGCTTGTTAAGTTTAAGAAACTTTTTAAACCAAAAAGAAAAATCCAGAACACACCAAAAGGTGCAATGTTTGGTGGTGTGTGCCTCTGGCCTTACTATTCAAAGACAGAGTTAGATTTGGATTGTAGAGTGAGTGCAACCAGTTAAAATATGCAGAGAAGGGCTGGAGAGTTGGCTGTTAGTTAAGAGCATTGGCTTTCCCTCCTAGAGGCCCAGGGTCTGATTCTCAGTACTCACAGGGTGGCTCTCAACCCTCTGTAGCCCCAGCTCCTGGGTATCTGGCGCCTTTTCTAATCTCTGCAGACGCTGTGCATAGACATGCATGCAGACAAAATACCATATATAAAAATAAATTTTTAAAATGAAGATGGGTGCCTGGTGGGGATTTTTAAAAAGTAATTTTTATTAAACTGAAAACATGTCATTCTATTTGCAAGATTTTCTTGTTTATTTTGATAATATAGATGACGATTTTTAAAGAAGGAAACACTATAAAGATGTCCTAATAATAAAAGTCCTCTTAGGAGTACCACCTTGGAGTGGAAGAACTCTTAATACTTCTTGTTCTTATTTGCTGTTTGTTCTTTAATCCTTTGGAAAATCTTTTATTTTTTTTTTCCTTTGGTAAATGTTTCCATTAGATCTTAGGAAATGACAGCTTTTCTTAACTATAGAAAACCTTGTTTCTTATGTCTTTTCTCTTAGTTCATTTTAATAGAATTTAAGTATTGTAGGCTATTTAGAGGTTAGAGAATACTTGGATTTGAGCTTGCTTGCTTGATTTACCATTTTAAGATGTTTAAGTCATTATTCTTACAATTTTTTGAAGTTATGTGATACTCAGAACCCCGATCTTCTGGATGAGATTTATAATAGAAAATCTGCTTTACTGATGATGATAGCTGTGGTCTTGCACTGTAGCCCTATCTGTGAAAAACAGGCCTTGTTTGCTTTATGCAAATCTGTGAAGGAAAATGGATTAGAACTTCATCTTGTGAAAAAGGTATGATGAATACTTTCTCATTGTATGTAGCATTTGACACTTAGAAACAATTGGGTTTTTAGACTTGGAATATTAAAAAGAAGCTTAATCGTGTGTGTGTGAGAGAGAGAGAAAATGTGTATGTGTGCACATGCATGTATGTGTGCTTCTGTGCATATGCACTGGTGCTTTACACTGCTGGGACTTGGACCCATAGCCTTGTACTTCGTAATAAGCACTGTACTGCTGAGCTATAGTCCCTTCCACAGCCAAACTTAATAATTCTTTTAAGTGGTATATGAATTTGTATTCACTGTGACTTTCTTCTTAGTCAATTTAAGAGCATTTTATAAAGCACTCACTGAATATATGCAGAAGTGAATGATCCCTCCACACAGAACATATTCTCTGAAAGTGTTTATTGAGGGAAACACTTGGAGACATTTGGTTGCTCTTGCATTATCCATTGTAGAGCAGCACACTGGGCTTTAACAAGACCAGAAAACAAAGTTCAGGACAGTGTAGCTTTTAGGATTCATTTAGAGAAGAGGCCTGTGTTTAATCATTGTAACGGTATCATCCCATTATTGTAGAATGTGACAGCCCTCCCTGTTCTTCCATTCCATATTTAGGAACCTCTACAAGTTCCTGTTGGAGGTTTTAATGTGATGAATATGGACTAATAGGCAATTAACTCTACAAGTTCCTGTTGGAGGTTTTAATGTGATGAATATGGACTAATAGGCAATTAACTTCATACTAGGAGAGGTTCAGAATATTGTAGGCCAGTCTGCAGAGAATGGTCTTAAATGAGTTAACCTTTTACCTATTAGTTAAAATGATTATATAAGAAGTATTTTATTATATTGCATCATTATTCAAGTGATAATGTAGGATATTTGATCACACTGTGAACCCCGAGATTGTATACTGGAAGCACCTCTTTCTTATGGCGCAGCCCTAGCACACACCTTTAACCCAAGAGCTTTCTGTAAACAAGAGCTAAATAATGCCAACCATAGGCCAAGAGGCAGAGTAGGTAAACCAATTGACAAAGCTTAAGTATAAGAAAATACAGGAAGGAGGGACATTGAGTTGAAGGTTATTCAAGACAGTGTGGAGAAGATGAAACTCTTTTCTTCTGGGATGTTGGTAGAGTGGGGAGGTCAGCTGGGTTTTCACACCTATGTCTGGTTCCTGAGTCTCATTAGTAAACTTGAACAATTGGGATATTGTGTTTTAAAAACAATAAAAAGTAGCATGTTTGAGGATTTAAAAAAATTTTAGATGTCAGGCTGAAAATAATTTTTCCTTAGATTTTCCTTTGAAATATAGTCAGCTATATAAAATTATGCTATTATTTATTTAATGTGTATTATGCGTTTTCTATGTGCCGAGTGTTATGTCAGTTATAAACACATTATCCATTTTCTCATTTATTATCCTTGTGTCATTCATTGATAAAGAAATCAAGGTAGAAATCATTGGATAACTGTTATAAAATCCTATTTTAAATATTAACAAGGACCAAAATGATGATTGTTCTGTGTTTTCTTATACATCATGTTTTTCTTTTGTGTAGGTTTTAGAGAAAGTCTCTGAGTCATTTGGATATAAGTGTTTGGAAGACTTCATGGTTTCTCATCTAGATTACTTGGTTTTGGAATGGCTGAACCTTCAAGACAGTGAATACAACCTATCTTCTTTTCCTTTTATTTTGTTAAACTATACAAGTGTTGAGGATTTCTATAGGTAGGTTTATCTATTTGTGTGCAATAGTGTTTGACAGCCCCCTTTTCCCACCTCTCCCATCCCTAGCTTAGGTAGGAAGTAGCCTGGTTTTTAAAAAAAGACAGCTTCAAAATGTATCAAAGGATGTACTTGAATTAGGATTTCTGGTAACAATACTAGCAGTCAGTTGTGTAACTTTGAGTCAGCCGTGCTAATACCTTATGCATCTCGGTTTACACAAAAATATCTTCCCTTTGGAAAATAATCAAAGATAAATTACTAGTGGCCATTATTTCCTACTTGATTTTTCTTTCCTCTTGCTTGATAGTAGATTATTTCATCATTATTTCTATGATATCTCAAAGCTTATTGCAAAATAATTGATTTTTGTGGGGACTGAAGTGTAGCGTTGTTGGTATATTGTGCCTAGTGTTTAGCTTTGTTGCTATAATACGTGCCTACAGTGTTCATGTACCTGGACTCAGCACTGATTGTATAAACCAGGCACAGTGGAGCTTACTTGTACCCCAGCACTCCAAAGGCAGGTAGATGTAGACAGCTCAGTAGTTCAAGGTCATTTTCATCTGCCTGGGGAGTTCGGTGCCTGAACTACAGGAAACCCTGTGTGGGGTTGGGTCTTCAGAGGCATGCAGAGCAGTGCATAGAATACATGCAAGCAGAATGCCTGTATTCATAACATTTCAAATACATAAAAAGTTTAAAATGAAAAAAGAATATTTAAAGACCTAAAGTGATCTTTTAACTGCTGACGATTAAATCATTTTGTTATTTTGATGTAAAATTTTACTTTGAAAACTTTATGACCTAAATTTAAACATTTCCAGATCTTGTTACAAGATTTTGATTCCACATTTGGTGATTAGAAGTCATTTTGATGAGGTGAAGTCCATTGCCAATCAGATCCAAAAGGGCTGGAAAAGTCTGTTGATAGACTGCTTCCCAAAGATTCTTGTACACATTCTTCCTTATTTCGCTTATGAGGGCAAAGGAGAGAGCAGCATAGCACAGAAGAGAGAGACTGCTACCGAGGTCTACGATACACTCAAAGGCGAAGACTTCCTAGGGAAACAAGTATGGCTTCAGTCTTGTGTACCTTTATTTACTGAGAAAAGATGTAAGCTTTGGACTTTAATATTATTGGGCTTGGGGGTATGGCTTGGTAAAGTGGTGCTCAAGTATGGCAAGTTGACTTCATATTCCTATATCCAAATAAAAGCTGACTTGGCTGACACCTCACATGTGTAACCCTAGAGGTAGGGATCGTAGATTCTTGCTGGCAATCCTTTTTAAGGTTACCCGTAGCAGAAGCAGATTGCTGAAAAATATATCTCTTAGAGAGGAGTCCTCTAGTGACTATTGATGAAGGGTGGTGCTAGCTTCAGATTTTGGGAGTATCATCCAATATCAGGATACAAGACACCTACAGGATTATTGCCAATCAAAAAGCTTATTTATTTATTTATTTTATATTAATCACAGGTTATGTACTCTGTAGCCCAGCCATAGCCCCCTCCCTCATTACCTCCCAATCCCCCCATCCCTCTCTCATCTCATTCCTGCTGCTTACCAAGTCCACTGATAGGGGAGGACCTCCTCCCCTTCCATCTAACTCTAGCTTATCAGGTCTCTTCAGGAATGGCTGCAGTGTCCTCTTCTGTGGCCTAGCAAGGCTGCTCCTCCCTCGGGGGGTGGGGGGGCAGGGGGAAAGGGGTTGAAGAACCAGCCATTGAGTTCGTGTCCAAAATAGCCCCTGTTCTCCTTACTAGGGTACCCACTTGGATATTGAACTACCACTTGCTACATTCAAGCAGGGGTTCTAGGTTATATCCATACATGGTCCTTGGTTGGAGAAATAGTCAGAAAAGACACCTGTGCCCTGATATATTTGGTCCTTGCGAAGCTCCTGTCCTCTCCAGGTCATACTAACTCCCCCCTCTTTCATATGATTCCCTGCACTCTGCCAAAGGGTTGGTTATGTGTCTTAATATTTGCTTTGATAAACTGCTAGGTAGAGTCTTTCCAAGGCCCTCTGTGGTAGGCTCTTATCCTGCTACTTGTTTACTCCTACATCCAATGTCTGTCCCATTTGACTAAGTGAGGATTACTCCTCTTACCCCAAGTCCTCTTTCTTGTTTATCTTCTTTAGGTGTATAGATCTCAGTATGTTTATCCTATCTTACAGGTCTATATAAGTGAGTATATACCATGTGTGTCTTTCTGCTTTTGGGATACTTCACTCAGGCTGATCATTTCCAGGTCCCACCTTTTGCCTGCAAATTTCATGATTTCCTCATTTTTAATTGCTTGAGTAGTATTCCATTGTGTAAAAGTACCACAATTTTTATATCCATTCCTCGACTGAGGGACATCCGGGTTGTTTCCAGGTTCTGGCTATTACGAATAAAGCAGCTATGAACATAGTTGAGCAAATGTCCCTTGTTGTGTACTTAAGCATCTTTTGGATATATACCTAGGAGTGGTATGAATGGGTCTTGAGGAATCACTATTCCTAATTGTCTAAGAAAGCGCCAAATTGATTTCCAGAGTGGTTGTACAAGTTTACATTCCCACCAGCAATGGAGGAGGGTTTCTCTTTCCCTGGAGAACTTCTAATTTGAGAAATTTAATGGTAATTCCAAAGTCAGTTAAAGTTTTGTAAAATAGAAAGGTTGGTTGGTTCTGATTCTGCTATGCTTATCTCAGACTGGATTGGCTCTATAGAAGAAAATGTAGAGGTTTCTGTTGCAGAACTTAGGCTTGATTATCTTTTATTTAATTTAATGTTTTCTAGTTTTGAAGTAAGGAATTAATACATACCCTTTGTGCTGTTGTGTAATTTTGTCTTTCTACAGATTGATCAAGTATTCATTAGTAATTTACCAGAGATTGTGGTGGAGTTGCTTATGACGTTACATGAAACAGCTGATTCTGATGCCTGTCAAAGCACTGAGCTCCGCAATTTCTCAGGGTATGCCCACTTCGTACTTAGAGAGCTAGGTGTGGCTTAAGAGTCACCTTAGTGACCTGTCTCCTTCACGCAACCTTCCTACATAGTTGCTCTTCTAGCTGACTTTTTTGGGAAACTTTCATTCTTCCTGTGGTATTAAAGCATCAAGCTACCTAATACCTTTCCCTGCCTCCTTTATGGTATTCATAATTTAGATGTGAAATCAGTTGGTTTTTATATGAATATTAGAGTGATTTTTTTTTTAAGCTTGATTTTAAGCTACTTCTAAATTCTCGGTTTTTAAAAGTATTTTTGAAACATTTCATTTGTATGTGTATGGGTGTTTTGCCTGCATGTATGTCTGTGCATCATGTACATGCCGTGGCCATGGAGGCCACAGAGGGCGTTAGAACCCTCCTCCATTCCCCACACCCAGCCCTGAAACTGGAATTGTAGTTGTGAGCCACCGTGTGGGTGCCAGGAATTGAACCTGGGTCCTCTGGAAAAGCAGTCAGTGCTCTTAACTGCTAAACCATCTCTCCAGTCCCCAAAATATTTTGTTTGGATTTTTTTTTTAATAAGATAGGGTTTCACTACTTAGTGCTGCTGTCTTAGAACCCACTTTGTAGACCAGGCTGGCCTCAAACTCAGGAGATCTACCTGCTTCTGCCTCCCCATTGCTGGGATTAAAGGCATGTGCTACTGTACCCTGCTGAAAATATGATGACTGCTAAGCATATAAATTAGTAGTTACACTGAGATTATGCTTAGACTTTATAATTTCATTTTAAATAATATTACTACTCTAATGGCTTAATATACTGTTAGTCTTGCAATACTCAGGTATAGTCATAAATCATACCTGAAGGGAAGTTTTGCTAAGGCCCAACTCTGGGGCTGCCATTAACTTTATAAAATGTTACATAATTCAGTTATTTTAAACAGATAATTTGATATTGAGTCCATCGGGGGGGTGTCTGATTCATGTATGTGAATATGTTTTATCGTTTGTGATTTTTAAAAATATGTAATTCTTCAATAGAAAAAAAAACAGTTTTGTTTTAATAACTTGGGAGTTAATAAAATCTCCAGTTTTGAAATTCACTGATACATTATTTTTCTTTAAATAACTAGTTTTCTTTCCTTATACTTCCTTAGGGATTTGGATCCTGCTCCTAATCCACCATATTTTCCATCACATGTTATTAAGGCAACATTTGCCTATATCAGTAACTGTCATAAAATCAAGTTTAAAAGCATTTTAGAAATTCTTTCTAAAATCCCTGTAAGTACACATTGCATTACTAGTATACTAATTGGTAAGAAAAGTCCTTTTCAGCTAGAAAATCTGTATCTTGGGGAGGGGGAAAACATGAAATTTTACTTTACTAATTTAAAAAAGAAAGCACTTGATTTACCAGTTGTATCTAAGTGTTTTAGTCAGTGTCAACTAAACGTATTACAGATTAGGTCAGGATCTTAAGACACTGCCTGTATTAATTAGTTCAGGGAGCATATTTACAGTTTCATCATAATCTGTTGACTTTCAGTTTATTTTCTGACACTAATATGGCAACTTTTAAAAAGTAAAATGGACTCTTAACAATTTCAGTGTAATATTTTGCATGTGATACCAGGCCCATGTCTAAATGATCATTTAGTAAATTATAAATTGTGTTAACTGTAGTCAAATATATTTGATTTTAATTTTTTTTCTAAATGTCTATTTTGTAGGATTCCTACCAGAAAATTCTTCTGGCCATTTGCAAACAAGCAGCAGAGACAAATAATATCTATAAAAAGCACAGAATTCTTAAAATTTATCACCTGTTTGTTAGTTTATTACTGAAAGATATAACAAGTGGCTTGGGAGGAGCTTGGGCCTTCGTTCTTCGGGATATTATTTATACTTTGGTTCACTACATCAACAGAAGGTAAGTAATGCATTGTTCTGATGTACTAGCATTCTTTGTGTGTTTTGGACATGAGGACATGGAGTTCTCAAGTTGACGTAAGGAGTCTCTCTGAATCGCTTGTCACCTGCTTCATCGAGTCGCAGTCTTTTATTGGAACCAGAACGTACCAGTATATTTGGTCTGGCTAGCCAGCTTGTTCCCAGGATCTCTGTCCATCTTCTGCATCTTAGGGTTGTAGTTGAACACTCTGTGCTGTTTCATTGGTCTGTATGTACATGTTCATGCTATTGTATTTCAGCTCTCATTCTCTTTTAGCTTCTATGTCTTTGTCATCAAAAATAGCATACCCTTTTTGTTCTTTTCATTTAAAATTGCTTTGGCTATTTGAGATTTTGTGTGTGTGTTC
This sequence comes from Pachyuromys duprasi, assembly GCA_028658305.1. NCBI lineage: Eukaryota > Metazoa > Chordata > Mammalia > Rodentia > Muridae > Pachyuromys > Pachyuromys duprasi. The sequence goes on along the minus strand of CM053747.1, from coordinate 43,164,141 downwards.
TATTTGAATATTAGAATTTCTTTTTATTTAGTTCTCTAAGGTGTGGTTAGTATCTTTAGGAATTATATAGATTGCTTTGGGTAGAGTGAACATTTTAATAATTACTCAGTGATTAAAGGATTTCCCTTTTTTCTTTGTTTAATTATTTTATAAATTTATTGTTTTTGCTTTGTAGAGATATTCCTGTGTAGTTTAAATTTTTTTGTAGCTATTATAAATGTGTTTTTCCCCCTTTCATTATCAGTATGAAGAAATCCTACTGATTCTTTAATGCTGATTTTGTAAACTGCACCTTCACTGAATACATTTATTGGTTTTAATAGTTTGGGTGTTTGTGTATTTGTTTTGTTTTGTGGTGCCTTTAAGTTTACCTGCAAATAGTGATGACTTGACTTTCTCTGTTAACATTTTAGACACTGTTTATTTCTCTCCTTTTCTATCACTGTCTTGAAATGGAAGTGGTGGGAAAGGAGTTCTAGTCTTTTTCATAATGTTAGAGAAACTATTCTGCTATTCTCTGTTTAGTGTGTTAGCAGTGATTTCATTTATTTTGTTGATGTATATTAAAATACCTATTTTGCTCAGGTTTTATTTTTTTCCATGGAGGTATGTTAATGTTTTCAAATGCCTTTTGGCTGTTGAGATGATTATAGCTTTAAAAACCTTAGTTCTGTTGCTGTATGGTTTAGCACTTTTATTGATTTGTGTATGTTGGACCATCCTTCTCTGGTATGAACCCCACCTGATTATGTGTTATGTTTTCTGTGTGATGTTGAGGTATATTTGCTAGTACTTTGTGGAGGATTTTTGTATCTTTGCTTTTCAGGAATATTGGCCTATAGTTTTGTTGTTATTATGTAACTATCTGGTTTTGGTGTCCGGCTAATTCTGGTCTAGTAGAATGCGTTGACAGGAATTCTTTAAGTTTTGAATAAATGCAGATAGTATTAGTTTAGTGAAGTTGTCTGGTGGACTTTGTTTGTTGGGTGACATTTTATTTAGTTTCATTACTTGTTATTGGCTACTTTAAGTTTACTGTTTAACTTAATATTTTTTCTTTCATGATTATTGTTGTAAAGTAGTGAGATCTTGCTGTATTTAACAATTGTTTGGTTTTTCTTTTTTTATAATTTATTTAATTTACATTTTATGTGCATTAGTGTGAAGGTGACAGATCCCTTGGAATTTGTGTTACAGGTTATAGACAGTTGTGAGCTGTCATGTGGGTGCTGGGAATTGAACCCGGGTCCTTTTGGAAGAGCAGACAGTGCTCTTAACCACTGAGCCATCTCTCCAGCCCCTGTATTTAACAATTGTGATAGGGGTTTTTTTGTTGTTTGTTTTGCAGTAATTCTATTGGAAAATAGGTGACTAGGATTGCCTATTCTGTATTTTTCTGGCATCTTTTTCTTTATTGGTTTGTAACCATTAAAATAATAAATATGAAAGTCAGTTTTTTGTAAGAATTAGAGACAGTAAAAATAACTTGAAATATTACTTCCAAGTAGTTTCTTAGATGTTGTTATTCATCCATTCGTTTATTTTTCCTATTAGGCCTTCTCATTTCACAGATGTGTCATTTCGTAGCTTTTCACTTTGCTGTGACCTCTTAAGTCGAGTTTGTCATACCGCTGTAACTCACTGTAAGGATGCTCTAGAAAACCATCTTCATGTTATTGTTGGCACACTTATACCCCTTGTGGACTATCAGGAGGTTCAAGAACAGGTAATTTCCCAGTTGATCTGCACAGTTGATCTGAGATAAATGACCCTCTGAGGAATTCAACACTTTAAGTTTACCTGTGTAACTAATAGGTTTAATAGAAAGGTTTTTTGGTAGATGGTGGGGAAGACATTCTTAGTGAATTGCTCTTTGAAATCAGTTACTTAGCTCTTGGTAGTTTTGATCTGCTGATCTGATAGTGTCGTCTGTTACACTAACATGCAGAAGTCAGAAGCAGAGCTGGCAGCCCCGCCGTTGGGACGTGCGAGAGCTCACAAAGCATTTCCCCAGCACTGGGTTGTTCCCGTTGTGCAGCACCGCAAGTATCTTAGAGTTTTGAGACTGAACAGGCTGATAGCTGGGTACCACACGTGCTGTTAGAGCATTCCTTCTGAACTAGGTTAGCAGAGGTGGTTGGTTTGCTTATCAGTTTTAGTGGAATTTGGCTCTCCGAATATAATTAAGACTTCCTCTCCTTTGGTAATTGTTTAGGTATTGGACCTGTTGAAATACTTAGTAATAGAGAACAAGGACAATGAAAACCTCTTTGTCACAATTAAGCTTTTGGATCCTTTTCCTGACCATGCTGTTTTTAAGCATTTACGGCTTACCCAACAGAATATCAAATACAGTGGAGGACCTTTTTCACTCTTAGAGGTAATAACAATCTCATTTATAGTTTTATGTTGCAGACCATAGGCAGTAGTATTGTTTTAAAACTTTAGTGCTTCACTAATAAGGACAGAATATTTTCTGTTGTAGTAAAAGTAATACATGAAATTTACCTCCTTAAATAAAATCCAAATATCTAAAGAAAATGCGTACATATTTAAATTTTTGTCTCTCTGTGTATGTGCCTTATATGTATATGTGCCCAAGGAAGCCAAAAGAAGGTTTCAGATTCCCCTGCAACTGAAGCTGTATACGGTCCTGAGCCATCTGATATGAATTCTGGGAACTCAATACAGGTCCCCTGCAAGAGCTGCTAGCTCTTTTAATCATTGAGCCATCTCTTCAGCCTGTCAAAAGAGATCTTTATGCATCTTTTTGAATTGTACTTAAAGTATAGATATCAAAGCATCCTGACAAAGATGAATTTGAGTATTTATCTTTGAATATGATATAAGATAGTGTTAATTTTAACATGCACATGTTCCTTAATATCTCAAAATTGCATTTGTTTCTTTGAGTGTCAGTAATAGTTATATTAGAGATGATATTTAGAATTTTAATCTTTATAAACTTAGTTATGTCTAAATTTGTCTAAATGTTACAAATTTAAAATCATTCTATTAAGACTATCAATATGAAAACATTTACTACATTATGGTACATAATCCAAGTTATAATACAAAATAAATAATAAGTGAAACATTTCCTTCCAATTCAGCTTGCTATTGCATTCTTGAAGTCTTTATATATGATATCTAATATAGAAAAGAGAATCTTTTAGAATCTAAACCCTTAAAACATTGTCAGAACTAAAGTGGAAGAAGGAACTTTGTTCTTCTGTTTGCTTTATCTGTCAGTATCTATCAACAGTACTTCTTTTTCTTTTATTGTTTTATTCTTTACACTTATTCAATACATACTCAACTAATATTAATTAATTCTGTCCCTTAGGAAATAAACCACTTTCTCTCAGTAAGTGCTTACAATCCACTTCCACTGACCAGGCTTGAAGGCTTGAAGGATCTTCGAAGACAACTGGAACAACATAAGGATCAGATGTTAGACCTTATGAGAGCATGTCAGGGTACAAGTTTGTTTTGTTTTTTTTAATATTTATTTTTATGTGCGTATGTGTTTTGCTTGCATGTATATTATAGGTACCACAGTGCTTTTGGAGGCCAGAGAAGAGGGCATTGCATTCTACTGGAGCTTGAGTTAACATAGGGTTGTAAGCTGCCATGTGGGTGCTGGGAGCTGAACCAGCATCTGCAAGAGCAGCAATTGTTCTTAACAGATGAGCCATCTTTACAACCCCCTTGGAGTATTAATTTTAACATTATGAATTTCTTTCTCAAATATTATTTTGTAAATTTTTCTTGCCACCGTCATCATTTGTAGCTTTATCATTGCAGTGTGGGTCTAAATTCTGAATACTGTGTGCTGTTTCTAAAGACCTTTCTAAAGCAAGATCTCAGCTTTTGTCTTGAATGAGTTTTATGTTTCTAGTTATTTATGACCTTGCTAAGGTATTAACTTTTCTGTTCAGCTTGTTCAAGACATTTCTCTATCTCCTTGATAAATCGTGCTAATAAATCTTGCTAATCATTTCCATGAGGCTGTATTTCAGAAGGAAGTTTGTATTCTATCTCTGTGTACTTTTTAAATCGGTTTATGATATAAAACCTTTAAAATGTCCTGTTTGGGAAGTGGTGTAAAATCAGTATGTGTTGTCCTTATGATAACTGAAGCACTTTTCTTCAAAATTATTTCTAGATAACCCACAAGATGGCGTTGTGGTGAAGTTGGTTGTCAGCTTGTTGCAGTTATGCAAAATGGCAGTGAACCAGACTGGTGAAAGAGAAGTTTTAGGTAAATGATGTGGGTGAGTGGTCTTTCTAGTATGGTCAGAATACGTGTAAGTTTCTCATTTGATTCACTAGAGAAAGAAGAATGGCTTGTTAAATTTCTAATTCAGGTAATCTTTTCATATTCTTCAAAATACTTACAAAGTTAGTAATAATAACTGATAGTGTATAAATGTTGATCTTAAAATGTCTTATAAATATGTAGGAAAATCATAAATAACTGCTTAACTAAGTTGCAAGTTAATAAGTATGACTTACTGGTATTTAATATCTATTGTATATAGAAAACAGGAACAAATATTCTGAAGGACAGTTAAACTCAGAATTTTTAAAATATTATTTAATTCTTTTATTGCTGCCATTTAGGCATAATCTACTGTAAGGTAAATTCCTAACATCATGTTGAATATAGGCATTTAGATTTGGTGGCCATAATTACAGTTAGCTAGAAGCTGGCATTACACAATGCCTTACTGAGAATGGGGAAAGTAACTCGCTGATGGTTCACTTTCCGGTGTCTGTCTCAGCTCTCTGTGGGAGCCTACTGTCCAGCATACTTACCTTTTAGGTTGGTTTTTATTTAGATTTATCTTATGTATAGACATGAATATAAATCATGTCTTAAAACTAGCTTTCGGTTTAAATATTTGTACCAAAGACAATATCTGCATCCACCACCCAGTTCTAGAAACTTATTTCTATCAGAACCCTACGATCTGCCTATCCCCACAAGTTAACAGCTTTCTTCATTGTCTTGATTCTGGGCATGAACCTGATTTGCTCCAGGAACCCTAAGTAGCTTTGTTATGTAACACAATGATCTTCTATATGTTAATACACATCACACTTAGTGGTAAAAGGCTGAAATCCTTCCTGTAACATCAGGAGTAAGAAAAGTTATTCCCCTTTACTGCTTGTATTCGGCGCTATATTGAAGTTGTAGCTAGAATATAAAGCAAGGAAATGAAATGAAGTGTTGAGAGTGGAAAGGAAGCAAAGCTGCCTGTGTTTATAGATGACATGACGATATATGTTTAAAATTTTTCACTAAATTGTTTAAAATTAATGAATGATACATGTATGACACCCTCATTTTTTAAGGGTTTAAAGTTGATACTTTATACAGTGCCAGGCATGTTAATACTTTTGCTTTTAATATTCTGTTATTATAATTGTTAATTTATAGCCTGTCTTCTCTGGGGAAAAATATATTACAACATTGATATATTTTGTAGCTGTTTTTACTCCCAATGTTAGAAAACACTGAAATCTTGAAGCATGACAAAACAGTGCTAATACTTTTTAAACTGGGAATGTTGTATACCTTCCTATTTATGACTATACTAAAACAGGGTTTCTGTATGTAGAGGCTGTTGGAAGGTGTTTGGGAGAAATAGGTCCTCTGGATTTCTCTACTATAGCTGTACAGCATAGCAAAGATATGTCTTATACCAAAGCCCATGGGCTACCTGAAGATAAAGAACTTCAGTGGACCTTGATAATGCTGACTGCCCTGAACAATACACTGGTAGAGGACAGGTGAGTCCCTGGATGCCTTTCATTCCATTAGAGAAACCAAATCTACCTTTCAGGAAAATGATCCTAGTACTTCACTTAAGTTAGCACTTTATCTTGCCAGTTCTTTTGTTGTTGATGTTTCTTTTATGTGTGTTGATGTTTGGCCCAATATATGTATGTGCACCACATGTATGCCTGGTGCCCAGGTATCTCAGAAGAAGGTATTGGATACCCTGGAACTGGAGTTGGACAATTGAAACGTATGTGGATGCTGGGAATCAAACCCTGGTCCTCTGCAGAAACAAATGTTCTTAACCACCAATCCATACTTACATCTTCATTTTTAAAAATCTTGTATATTTTAATGAAACTCTCATTATTTGTGTATTGTGTAATAATATAGGGTATTATTAGTACCCTATGTACCTGACACTTGATAGTGGTCTGTTTTAAACTCTAGTGAGACTAAGTTAAAGGATAAATAAGTAAACTATCAGGTGGTTCCATACAGACAATTAAAATACAGGAATGTAGGCTGGTAGGGTGGCTCAGCAGGTAAAAGGTCCCTGTCATTAAGCTTGACAACCTGAGTTTGATCCACAGAACTCAGAGAGAGAGAAGCTACTCCTGAAAGTTGTTTTTCTGACCTCCACAAGCATGCTGAGTCATGCACCTTCACCCTCACATATGTACATAATAATAACTTTAAATATAGAAACGTAAATTTATTTTAAGTGATTTTTAAAACCAGAGTGCACCAGACTTGGTAGTGCATACCTGTAATTCCAGCACTGTGGGAGGCAGAGGCAGGTGGATCTCTGAGGCCAGCCTGGTTTTCAAAGCAAGGCCAGACAGAAACACTGTCTCAAAAAAACAAAACACCCCCCCCTCCCAAAAAAAGACAACCCAGAGTGCTTTGTTCCTCAAAGCTGATCTTTATTTTATCTTTTTCTAGAATAATCCATGGACCAAAATGCTTTTTAAATCTACGAAGGTTTAAACTAATAGAATTTTCTGCTAATGATTATTCTTTATTCAAAACAAATTTTTCATATATAGTTAGTATTTTATCTTGTTGGTTGTGAGATTAGTTTCTTCTCATTATTTTTTAACTTCTTATTTATTCTTACTATTATTATTAACTGTTTGCAATGCTGGAGACTAAACCTAGGACTTTATACATCGTTGGCAACACTGAGTTATATTCCCAGCTCTCTCAGTTTTTCATTGATTGACTGGTTTATTTGTCCACCCTACCATTACCATTTATGAAAGTGGGTAAGTTCAATGTCATCTCCCAACCAGGCATCTCTTAAAGATATACATGTTTTTTTTTTTTACTTTATTCTTCTCTCCTAACCTACTATGTTTCCATTACTCATTTAATGGACCTACATTTTTTGTTATTGTTTTTGTTCTATTAACTCACTGTCATTGGTTTTTTCCTAACATTTTATTATATAAATTTTTATACATACAATAAAGGTGAAAGAATTATACAGTGAATAATCTATATACTTACCATGTAAATTCTTGCATTAACGTTTCTTGCTAGCCTTTTTTTTTTTTTTGTAGCACATTTCCCTATCATTCTGCCATTGTTAATCCATTTATTTCTCTTTTTCTCCTCTGTCTCTCTCTCTCCCTTTCTCCTTTATTGAGATAAGACCTCATGTAATTCAGACTGGCCTTGAACTTGCTTATAACTTGGTGATCCTAAACTGCTGATTCTCCTTCTACCCTCTACCACCTAAGTGCTGAGATTGCAACATGTATACTGGCTTAATTCATCTTCACTTTTTGAAGAAAATTTTCCACAAAAAACTTAATCATAAAATGATCTGATATACAGTAGTCTGAAGTTGTGTTTGTTTTATGATGCACAGACCTGTTAGTGTGACATAGGCATGAAAATAATAGGCAACAGAGAGTTCTTTTCTTTTTTACTGTAGATGGGGGAAAATAGTAGATGTTTAAGGGGTTTCAGCATACAAAGGGAGGCTGACTAAGGGAATAACCACAATAGATGATTAGAAAATACTTCTTTGAAGAAGTGTCATATAATGGTGATGAACAATTAACATATGAGAGAATAAGAGTAAAACATTCCACACAGGGGTGACAGTAAGATCATTTTATTTATATTTATCTGAAATAATACTGGATGTATGTATACATATATGTATACCGTGCATTTTTATATACAGTAGTGTTGTGATACATCATACATATCTAGCTTTTATATGACAGTTGATTACTGTTCTAGTTTGCTTTCTATTGCTGTGATAACATCATGTCCGAAAGCAAATGGTGGAAGAAAGGGTTTATTTCACAGTCCATTCTGAAAGGAAGTCAGGAACTAGAGCAGAGCTTACGGAGGAGTGCTACCTGTGGCTTGCTCTGAGGAACAACTGCCTCTCTGTGTCTGTTAGAACCGCCTGCCCAGGGGTAGCATACGCACAGTGGGCTGGGCCTTCCCACATCAGTCATTAATCAAGAAAATGGCCCCCGACTTCTCTCACACCTTCTCAGACAACTCTGGCTTATGTCAAGTTGACAAAAAAAAGTTTCCCAGCACAACAACTAAGGGGCAAAAGTAGAAACAGGAATTGGTAATGCTAATTATTGCTACAGTACAGAGGAAGAAAGATTGTGATAAGAATTAGGAGACAAGTAATGGACACAAGAGACATGGGTAGAACTAGGATATCATTTTAACACAGCCATTAGGAATTAGGTATGAAAGAATTTCCAGTTTTCGAGGTCAGCTTATGACTAGCCAGAGCGTACCTGAACAGAATGAAGCCTGACTTTGATAACTTGTCCTTACCACAGTCTCAGGCCCAGAAATGTTTTTTTGTCGGAAAGAATTTTACTTTTTAATTGAGGAAATATTTTAAAAATCCTTTGACTTTTTTCTTTAGTGTTGTAGAATTTTATAAATGTTTCTAATATATTTTAGTTTTAAAGTTTTCCAGTTGAATTTGCATAACATTCCAGATAAATTATGTGTGTTTTTCAGTGTCAAAATTCGATCAGCTGCTGCTACCTGTTTGAAAAACGTTTTGGCTACAAAGACTGGACATAGTTTCTGGGAGACTTACAAGACGTCAAAGAATCCCATGCTGACCTACCTACAGCCTTTTAGAACATCAAGGAAAAAGGTCTAAGTAACTAATGTTTATTGATTACCTATTGTATATAGAATGGTTACATTTGTTTTGGGCTGTGGATATCAAATTCCTTAAAATTGTTATGTACTTCTAGAAAAATTCAAACTGTACATACTGAATTCTAGGGATCTGCTATTTTTCACTTGGCAGAATAGAAAAACTGAAATAGGCAACCTAAAGAAATGGTGATTTAGAATGAGGGAAATTCTTTTCTAGTGTAGCAAACCCTTCGGTATCATGCGTCATTGATCCTGGATAACTTTAGGTATTGTGATCAGCCAGCAAGCATTTCCTGCTTAGTCCAACTTTGGTAAAATATAAGAAGACTTACAAGCTGCTTTCCTGCATGTGATCATCATGACAGTTCTGCTGAAAGCCATCTGCAGTATCACTAAGAGCTTTTGCATCTTCTGTCTCTACACATTCCTCTATTAAGAAAGTGACAGCACCGTGTAGTCATTTTTACCTGCTGACCCTTATTGAAGTAGTAATTTTAATGTATCATAGTTTTGGTTCTCAGTAAACTTAGTAGTAATGCAAACTGCTGATGAAATTGCTAAAATAGCCTAATGTAAAATAGTGGGACATTTTGTTTGTTTTTGGAGTTTTGTGTTTTGTTTGTTTGGTTTGCTTTGATTTTAGTTTTTCTAGACAGAGTTGCTCTGTGTAGCCCTGGCTGTCTTGGAACTCACTCTGTAGACGAGGCTTGCCTTATTCTCAGAGATCCACCTGCCTCTGCCTCCTGAGTGCTGAGATTAAAGGGGTGTGCCGCCACTGCCTAGCTAAATATTATCTTTTTAACATGTAAAAAATTATATTTTATCTTGGAACTAGAACCAGTTCTGTATATGAGTAAGATAAGGCAGAGATTGTGACTTTCTAATATGCTGCCAGTGAGTGACAGCGCTAACAGTAGAACTCAGGTTTCTCACTTCCACACCAGCACTGTTTTTACAGTTTCACTCCCCCAGTTACCCCCTTATATGTGCACCCCCCCTCCATTTACTTTTGTAGCAGGGATTGGATCTTAGGGTCTTCTGCTTGACCATTGACCTGTGTCCCTAGTTCTGTTTTATTTTTATTTTAAGACAGGATTTCACTAAGATACCAACCATGCTTTGACCTTAAAATCGTCTTGCCTCAGCTCTTGAAAAGTTGGGATTACAGGCCTGAACCACCATTCCTAATCTAAACTATTTAACTTTTAAAAGGCAAATAATTGTTTTCAAATTTAATTTTTTATTAAACATTTATTCATGTGTAGGCGCTCACATACACGTGTGTGTACGCGTGTGTGCCATGGCACTCATGTGCAGGTGGGAGAACAACTTCCCAGAGTCTGTTTTCTCCTTACACCATGTAGGAGAAACTTACACTCAAACTTTGGTCACTGAGGTTGATGGCAAGTACCTTTATTTCCTGACCTGTCTTGTGTACAGGCCTGGGGTGTAGTTTAAGTGTACTTAGTTTATTGGAAACAGATTTGACTACGCCTGGGTATTTATTTGACATAGAAAATTACTTTCTGCTTCTAGTTTTTAGAAGTACCCCAATTTGTTAAAGAAGATGTTTTAGAAAGCCTGGATGATGTGAATTTGTGGGTTCCTCAAAGCGAAAGTCATGACATTTGGATCAAAACACTGACGTGTGCCATTTTGGACAGTGGAGGCATAAAAAGTGAAATTCTTCAGTTACTAAAGCCAATGTGTGAAGTAAGAGGATTTGTTCTGACTTAGAGCCTGTGTTTTTGTTCTTGTTTGTTTTTGCTTTTCTCATTCATTTTAACATCTGTGTCTGATTGTGATTTTCGTATTTTGAGAAGAATTCTAAGTGATGAGTGTATCATCCGCCTGCAGTGTTACCCACATCCAGTGGCTGTAAATGCATTAAAGTGGTTGACTCTTATTAGTCAGGCCTACAAGGCTGGCTTTCAGACTTAAGACAGAATACTAACTAAATTCTACAAAGTGCTAGAATAATTAGTAATGACACTTAAAGCAATTATGACTATAAATTATTTATGTTATTGAAAGTCAGCTCCAATTTTCTTTACTGTCATTTGCTGTTCTTATGCTTTCTAAGTGAAGAAAAGGTAGGCATCAATCCGTTTTACATGGAAGGTCTTGTACAGCCAATTTCAGCGAATAGTAAGTGTGAGCCAATTCAAATAGCTGACAGTGTTTGGGGCATAAGGTATGGCTCACTGGGAGAGCATGTACTTCTAATGCATCGGGCGCTGGGGTCAGACGCTGAGGTGGTGGTGTTGGTTGCTTTGTTTTGAGATAGGGTCTTATGTATCCTAGACTCACTTGGAACTCACTGTGCAACCAGGGATGACTTTGAACTGCTAGCCCTCCTGCCACTGTCTCCCAAGCTCTGTGATATCTTGCTTGGTATTACTGTTTTTTATTTATTAATTATTTTATAAACACTACTTGATACACACCTTTGGTGGTGGTGGTTATTGTTGTTTAATGCTATTTTGAGTTCATGGGAGATCAGTGTAATTTTTAAATTTTTCATATGTCAGTAATAGGGAATAAAATTTTAAGTGAATTATGTTAATCTAATGAAACAATTAAGTGGATGTATACTGTGTTCTAGGTGAAAACTGACTTTTGTCAGACTGTGCTGCCATACTTGATCCACGATGTTTTACTCCAAGACACACATGAATCATGGAGAACTCTGCTATCTACACATGTTCGAGGATTTTTCACTAGCTGTTTTAAACATTCCTCACAAGCAAGCCGGTCAGCAACTCCTGCAAATTCAGATTCAGGTATTCTGTTTTAGTATTGACACTGTTAACCTCGCAACTCTAGAGAAAGATGGTTCAGTGAATAACGGGGCAGCTCGCTGTACATTCTCTACATCAGGCATCGCGCTTGCAATAAGGATGTGACCAACACCACACTCCCGTTTTAGCAATAGAAAAAACATGTGAGCAAACTTGTCCTCATGTTGGGACCATGGTAAAGGTATGGTGGAGTTTTCATATTTTAAGACCTCTGGCCAACTACTCTTTAAAAATTTTTATCACTAAATTATATTTTTGTAGATAATGAAAGTTCCACAATTTTTAAAAAATTACCCATAGTCATATCCATAACTCAAGATATCTACATTCAGATTCCTATGCATATAAATATAAATTTGTATGTTTATAGTTTTGTATTTGGAATATATCTTTCCAGTTTTTTAATTATTTTAAAGGAACAGTGTTTTACTTTCATGAAGTGAGTATTTCTAGGGCTTTGAATACTCTCAAGCAGTGTATCTCATCTGTGCTATTGTTTTACTTCTGTATAAAGTTTCTGTGACAGTCAAGTCACAAGAACATATTTGATGTTACATTGCATTAAGGGTGTTAGGAGATGGCTCAGGAGGTAAAGTGCTTACAAGGACCAGAGTTTGGGTAAGTGTGATAGCCCATCTGTCATCTCAGTTTGTCAGAGGTGGATATGGAGGATCCCTAGAGTAAGCTCATTAGCTAAGCTAGCCAACACAGTGAGCTCTGTATTGAGAGACTATCAATAAAATAGAGAGAGCAATGAAGAAAGATACTGTCAACCTCTGGCCTTCACATGTACCACCTTCACACATATGCCAAAAGAGAGAGGAAGAGAAATTACATTAGAATTTAAATACACATAGTGCGTGTAACACATATAAACAATTCGTTATAGGTCACTTCTTCAAACTGAAATTTCAAAAGGACAAGAGAACAGTTCCATACTGTTAATTTACTGTGCTTAGTATACATAAGCATAAAACCAGGTACAAATGCACATGTCACATCTCAAGAAATAGCATTTTAATAAAAACCACACCTTAGCTTATAGTCATTTCAGCATAATTGTGATTATTCAGTTTTACCAGAAATAAAAATTTCTACTTTTCCTATGACAGCCTTTGTTTGTTATGTCTGGGGTATCCTTTAGACCTCATTTTGCTGTTTTTATGTCACTGAGTTGATACATTATTTCACTGAAGTTGAGAGAGGCTAGGTATGTAGACTGGTGGCTGCTGAGTTATAGTTAGGCAGGGATAAGATCTGGTGTTCTCAGGCAGAGTGAGGCGGCTGCTGGCAGTGATGTCACACCGTGTGTGAAAGCAAGCAAACCTTTTGAGGTGTTGGAAGGTATGTTACCTGAGTTCAGGTCTCAGCGCTACAGTGGGTGGCTCACCTGTCACTCACCTCCATGGGGACTTGACGCCTCTTTTCTCCATGGACACCTGTGTTCATGTGCACATACCTAAAACACATTTTTTAAAAAATTTTCTTAAACTTGAAATAGTTAATGTTTTTATTATAAACATAAATTTTGAGGCAATAGATATATTTAAGCTGATTAAAACATTATAAAATACATACCTGTATTGAAAAATCAAATGACGTTCCATTAATATGTGTGATTTTAGTTAAAAGTTTTAAAAAGTAACAAATCAATCTGAAAAAACATGTAAACATATACATGTGTCCCTCCTTGATTAGAACTTGTTCATCACAACAATCTGGAATGTGCTTATGAAAATTGGGGGGATTGCTGAAAAAGTCCTATAGTGTAGGTTAGTGTGTTGGTGGTTTTATGGGTCAGGGTGCTTGCCACCAGAATTTGATGACATGAGTTCAATACTGAGAAACCCAGACAGTGGAAGGAAAGAACCAACTTGCACAAGCTGCCCTCCGACCTCCAAATAAGCTCCATGCAGTGAGTGACCACACACATAATAATTATCATAATCAAAGTTTTTTTAAAATTAATTAAATGTAAGTTTAAAAATCCGAAATAAAAATTATTGCAGAGACCTTGCAAACTAGAATAAATCACCTGTGTTTAATTAGGGAAATGCAAATATTAAGTGGTCAACCGTTTAAGTACTGTTTAAAACAATTTTACTACTTATAATTATGCTTTGATCACTTAATAAAAACATCATCTAGTATTATTTCTGTATAGCGTGCCAATGTTCTTATTATCGTAAATGAAAATTTGAACTTCACATTTTAAAGATATTATTGAAAATAATAATACATGTAGATTCCTATACATCTTAAATACTGTATCTTTCTGGTGTCTGGAATTCTCACATGAATTTAAACTCAGTCGTGTGAATAAAAACAGATGGTCATTTGCTGGCCACATGAAAAACCTTCCTCACCCGTCGGAATACCAGACCCTGACAGTGCGTCACATCTGTCACCGCCACCCTCGGCTTCAGCAGGTTGAGTTTTGCTTGCTACTAGTAGCCACATTTTGTTTGTTTGTTGGTGTTTTGTTGTTGTGGTGGTGGTGGTATGTTTTTGTTTTGAGACTCAAACTGTTCACAGACTTGTGTAGTAGTGGAAGGCCTTGAACTTCTAATTCTTCTGCCTTTACCTCTCAAGTGCTGGCTGTAGAGGTCTGAGCCGTGGCACCTGCAGGCTAGCCACACACTCTTAGCAGCTGAGCTACACTCCCAGCCCCTTCAGACTCTGCTAGCTTTCCCTTCCTCTGACTGACCAGTATTTTGGCTTCAGATTGAACATTTCCTTTCAAGGTTTTCTAAGTCCACGTGAGGTCACTCTCACATAACTTCTACACATGGTACACATTCTTAACTTCTCTCTTATGCCACTCATTCTTCCATGTTAAGAGCTCAAGACTAGTCAGTGGTTTTGTGTGCAGAAACTGTCTTGATTAATTGTGGTTGTAGATGTACCAGGCACCTAGCACATAAAAATTCCACATGTCTCAAAGCAGTAGGAATATCTGCTTCAGAAACAAATTATAATTTGCAATATTAATTCTTCTTTATCTTGTACATAGTTTTTAAATAAAAGGGATGCCACTAAATTAAATTGATTTCTATTTATTAAGAAGCATTTTTGTGTTCGACATACCACCTGTCAGAGTTGTACAGTATGGGAGACACGACAAGAAAGTGCTTGTACAGCGGTGTGAGACTGAGAAAAGACATTTCTGTTTCTTTTAGAGCAAGAGCACTTTCTTCAATGCTTTTTGGATAAAAGGTCACAAAGAACAATGCTTGCTGTTGTCGACTACTTGAGAAGGCAAAAGAGGTAATAAAACAGTTGTTTCTCATATTTGGGAACTGAACACTGTAATGTCCTTCTGGCTTCTTTTTAACCTGATTATTTTATGTACAACTGCTTCAGACTGCTAAAATTATATGATGTGATGCTTCTGTATTTTTTAATTTAATAATCCATATGCAGGGCAATACTTAGGTTAAGTGTGGGAAACTGTCAGTTCTTGTCCCAGCTGTCCTAGTAGGCATACTGCTATGACTAGATCATGCAAACTTTACCATACCAGGGAAGATGTGGGGAAGGAACACATGGTTTTCCTAGGTTGCTCTCAGTAATGTGGCTGCTCATTGACTATTTCTTAGAGTAGCTAGAGTTGGATGCCTCCTTTATCATTTTTTGTTATAAAGAATAAAGCTTTTGTGGGCTGGAGTGATGGCTCAGTGGTTAAGAGCACTGTCTACTCTTCCAGAGGCCCTGAATTCAATTCTTGGCATCAACATGGTGGCTCACAACCATCTATAAT
The DNA here is from genome assembly GCA_028658305.1 of Pachyuromys duprasi. Taxonomy (NCBI): domain Eukaryota; kingdom Metazoa; phylum Chordata; class Mammalia; order Rodentia; family Muridae; genus Pachyuromys; species Pachyuromys duprasi. The sequence goes on along the minus strand of CM053747.1, from coordinate 43,148,630 downwards.
GCATTCTGATACCCTCTTCTGCCATGTAGGTGTACCTGCAGATAAATCACTCATATACATAAAATAAATAAATCTTAAAAAAAAATTTTAAGAGAATAAAGCTTTTGTTGCTCTCTGCCATACTTACCATGAAAAATGGTAGTAATTATGTGATAGGACAAAATTGATTTAGCTCAGTTATTTTACAGTATATAGTATCTTTGTTTCTATTGTAATTGTTTTGAGAACAGGTCGCATGTAGCCTAGAGTACCCTTAAATTCACCATGTAGCTCATGGCCTTGAATCCCGATGTTCCTCCACTTGGAGTGCTACAGTTAGAGGTGTGCTTTCAAGGGACTTTTAGCAAAGTGCAGAAATAGCTCAAAGTGGGTGCAGATGATATGCCATGCTAGAGAGCTATCAGAACCCTGGAGAAACAAAGCTGTAGGTCTTGACTCAGAATGGTCCAGCCCACTTTAAGATTTTTCAACTTTACAACAGTATGTGACAGCATTCATAGGAAAGTGGACTTCAGGTTCTAATGATAATACACCATAGTCTTTTATTTATTTTTTTCCTCACTTTGTAGTCCTGACTGGTCTTAAACTCATAGAATTCTGCATGCATCTGCCTCCCAAGTACTGGGATTAAAGGTATGCACTACTATGTTCAGCAGTCCTTTCTTGAGATGCTAGATGTGGCTCCCTATCAGCCGTGTAATGAGGAGGATAAACTGTCATTAGTGTACTGTGTTGCTATGATCTTCAGAAGGTTGGGTATGATAAATGCATTTTTTTACTTAGGGTGTTTTCAACCTGAGATGGGTGTATTGGCCATAAGCCTCCCCTAAGTGTAGTAGCATGTGTAATTTGGACATACAGTAATTAATGCCTCATGAGTATGTATGGTGATAATGACAGTAGTTGGTAAAGAATGAAGGGGCAGGATAAAAGAATAATAGATTATTTTGACCCTAATTGCATTTTTTGTTGTAAATAATACATACCTTTCATAACATTCTGTTTCACTAACCGATTTATTTTTGTATTTTAGTGTCTGTCTTTGTGATTAGAAAGTTTATTATTTATCTTGTTTTAAAGTTGATCATCTTCTGAGAAAACACTTAACTGTACCTCTGAGTGCCCTTTTTGATATTAGGAGATAGTTTCATTTTGGAACCATTTATTTCAGACTTAATGGGATAGAATTATATTGATGTTGGCAAGACATAGAAAAGATAAATTTTTTTTTTTTTAGAGAGCACTTTCTGGGGCTGGGATGATGGATCTGTGGGCAGCATGCTTGCAGTGTAAACTTGGCGTGCTGTGTAAGCCTCATGGCTTGATTTTGGATCCCCAGAACCCATATGAAAGCTGAAGTCAGTAGCACACACTACTGTTCACAAGAGGTTACAGGAAGCAGAAACTGGAGACTTCACTCAGAAGCTTGTGGGCCAACAAACCTGTATACGTAGCAGTGAACAAGAGACCCTAAACAGGATGGAAGCGAGGGACTGACACCCAAGGTTGTTTCTGACCGCCACATGTGCATCACGGCACATGATGAGCATGGACACACATGAGTTTAAAAATTCACATTTGCATTTTCAGTTAACACATATTAACTGTACAAGATAAAAATTCCTGAGCTGGGCATAGTGGTGCACATCTGTAATTGTAATGTTTAGAAGGCTGAGGAGAGGATTGTGAATTTGAGGCAAGCCTGGGCTACATAGTTTCAGAGCAGAATTATACAACAGAGATACTGTCTCCAGCTCATGACCTGGTGCCATACTTACTCAGGGTGGGTCTCTCAGGAGACATGCTCAGGGTTTGCAGCCACCATCTTTCTAAGTTCCATCAAATTAGTAATCAGAATTAATCTATCACATGTTTTTTGGGGTTTGATGTTGGTTTTTTGTTTTTTTGTTTTCCTCCTGTCTGAGAAGAGACAGTGTTTTTTGGGGGGAGGGGTTTGTTTGTTTTGTTTTGTTTTGTTACTAAAGTGACTGTGAAACTGTCCTTTGTAGCCAGTGATGTAAAGGGTGGGTACAGAGCCCATATTTGTACAGAGTGATGATTCGTAGCTTTCTTCAGACTGAGAACTGGACCTTAGCCATGCTATCAGAATGGTGTAGCCATACACTAGGGAATTGTGGCTTGACGTCACATCCTTTACCACCTGTGCTTGTACTGTTCTTGTTAGCAATGACGTGTTTAATTCCTCTTCAGGTCTCCTTCAGGAACAGCTTTTGATGATGCTTTCTGGCTGGATTTGAATTATCTTGAAGTTGCGAAGGTGGCTCAGTCTTGTGCTGCTCACTTCACAGCATTGCTCTATGCAGAAATCTATTCAGATAAAAAAAGTGTGGATGAGCAAGAAAAAAGGTAAATGGGTTTTGATGATTTTTTTTTCTTGGTTTATCAAGACACCGTTTCTCTGTGTAGCCTTGGATGTACTAGAACTCACTCTGTAGACCAGGCTGGCCCCAAACTCACAGAGATTCACCTGTCTCTGCCTCCCAAGTGCTGGGATTAAAGGCGTGTGCCACCAACACATAGTGACATTTTGGTTTTTAAATTGGTGTTGATATTGTTTCAGTAAAAGTGTATAGTAAAGTTTTGGTTTTTTTTGTTTTGTTTTGTTTTTTTTGCCCCGTTTCTCCATTTAAAAGACATTTTAGGCAGAAATTTTGTATATCAAAGCAAAATAATTTTTTAAAGAAGCAATTCTCTGAAAAAAAATAGGAATTCTAATTATATAGTGTATTCTGTTTTATATTATAAGGACTAGACAGATGGGAAGCTCCAAAATAGAAACAGTACTTGCTTGTTTGTGTTTTCCCTGTAACTAAGCTAGCATTTAGAATGTAAACCATCCATACATGTTTTCCTGATTGAATGATTTCCTAATTTTGGTTACTTTATATTTGCCTCTAACCCTTTTACCTTTCAGGATTCATTTTCCTCTTTGACTGTGACTAAATAAGTCTCATTTATGTGTTATGTGCTTATATTTCTAGCTACTTCAATTCAGTTTCCTCTGATTGAGTTAGAACTTTTATAAGAAGTTAAAAATATGATCATAGATTCTTATAAAAAAAAAACAAGAAAAAATAGGGTATTAAATTGCATTACACACTTTACTATATGAATCTCCTTTCAAATTCTTGTCTGAAATAGCCTAGTGTTTGTGTTTATATATAGTCTCACTTTCTTACCACTAATTCAGCCTCACTTAGAAATTAAAATCACAAATGTGAGTTATGCCAACACATACATTTTTTTTTGCTACTAATAAATGTAGATGTTCTTAAGCTGGAAATGTAATGTGTTTGTTTAGACTGGAAATGTGGGACCAGAAATCTCATATTCTGTGACTAGTTAACAGATTTGGACCAGTTTCTTCACTCCTGGTTTGATATTTAATGTCTGCTTTTCAGTTGAAAACGATTACAAATCTACATTATGAGGACCCTATAGTATATGTAAGCAATATGTTCATAGTCACTGTAAATTCATGGAGAGACAAGTATATGGTAGTAATTGCAGTTTGAATAGTTTTAGTTTGTAGGCCCATAGTATAGTATTTTTTTTATTAATCAGGAGTAAATACTGAGTCCTCCGTGAGTATAAATAAAAACATCTTAAATTTGAACGTCAGCCATTGCGTGAATGGAGCTGAATTGCTCGCTTACAGCAGCTGTTCCTGCATTTGCTTTGATGGTCTCTTTGGAGTTCTTTTTCCCCTGGAGATCTGATGAGAAAGGAAGAATAGACAGATGAGGTGTACAGAGACTTGAGAAGTGCAGGAATTCACAGTGGCTCTGTTAGAGGAGCCAGATCTGAAGGTCTAAGGTAGTAAGCACAGCTTGCTTGTAAATAGAACATAGGTAATCAGTTCACCTGTACTGTCAAGTAAACAAACCACTAGTATTTTCTATTCAAATTGTTTAATAGAGTTCTTCATAATAGGTATTTGAAGTACATGTGTAGTTTTGTTAGCATGCTCCGGGGTTAAACTGTGTCTTGTGGTTTTACTATGTATATCTGCAGTTATCCAGTTAAACCTTAAGAAAGTCCACTGACAGAATATTTAGGTTCTGAATTGTGAAACTTGTGTTCTATTTTTAAACATGCCTGTCTATGTAAATAAGCATGTTTTGGCACATTTCTTTGCTGTTTATACAATATTGTTATTATATATAATTTTCACATTTAGAATTAACATTCTCAAAGTTGTTTTCCGTGCTGGGTCTAAATGATATTCTGTGTTAAAGTATAAATAGCTTACTTTTTTTTGCAACCATAATTAGTATTTTTCTGTTAAAGTGTAGAATAAATATTTTCATAAACTCTTATATAGTATAGTCTCATTAAAAGAGGTGTTCTTATATTAACCAGAAGTCCAACATTTGAAGAAGGAAGTCAAGGTACAACCATTTCTAGTTTGAGTGAAAAAAGTAAAGAAGAAACTGGAATAAGCTTACAGGTAAATATTAGAAACTCTGTGATGATATTTATGTTATATGTTGGATTATTTTCTCATAATAATATACTTGATTTTAAAACTGAAGTTACATGCTAGACTGAGCCTTCTATATGAATCTCCATGCTCTGAGTAGAGAAGTGATTTCCCATCTAGACTCTGCCACTTGTTATATGATGCTGCGTAAAGAACTGACCCCTTCTGACCTAGAATCCTCTGATACAAAAGGCTAAAGTGAAACCACCTGTCTCACAGGGTCAACTTAAACCACATAGTTTTTGTTACCGTGTCCTCCTCCATTTTATTTATAGCACTTATAGTTACTACCTTTATTTATATATGTGTATATATATACATATGTCACAGAGAAGCAGCTTAACTTTATTTATAAGCTTTTTTATTTAAATACTGTCTTGGTGTACTTCTAGCACTCTTTGGCATTCTTGAATCTCTTTGGCAAGCTCGTTCCTCTACATTGGCAGTTTGAACCTGTCTGCTTTGTAAACTTCACTTTTATTCTAGTTGTATTCAGCTTGCCTCCTGCTTCTTGGAGAGAATAGATGATATCTCAGTTACTTTTGTATTGCTGTAGTAAGGCACTGTGACCGAGGCAACTTTTAAAAGAAAAGTGTTTAATTTGGGGTTGTGTTTTTAGTGGGTTATAGTCCATTATGGCAGAGCAAAGGCATGACAGCAGGAGCTGCTGCTGGGAGTTCAGCTATCAGAGAGACAGAGACAGACAGACAGACAGACGCTGCTGGGAGTTCAGCTATCAGAGAAACAGAGAGAGAGACAGAGAGAGACAGAGAGAGAGAATGAATTTCAACTGGGGACCAAGTATTCAAAAATGAGCCAGGAGGGCCATTCTTTTTCAGACCACCACATAGGTAGGAATCCCACCACATCCCACAATCAACTTAAATCTCCCCATGTGTGTTTTTGTCATAACTGTCTCTCTTATTAAAATAGAAAAACACTTTCCCTTTATCTCAGGTTATTTATCTGTTCTTTCTCAGAAACATTATTATGCTGTTCTCTTTCTGAACTATATCATAAACATTTCAGACCTTTACTGTTTAAAACATTTCTGGTTTTAGAGATGGAAGGAGTTCCTGTGTTCTCTTTAGGTGTCACTGTCTTCTTTCCTTTCACATTCAGACTTTCTGATGATGTCTGTATTTGCTCTCCATTTCTTTTCCTCATTCCATTAAAATGACACTTGCCTCATGTTTTCCATGAACTATAAATTGCTAAGTCTGCTAGTAACCTTTCATTTCTTTCTCCTTAACATTTACTTCGCTGTGTCTTTTGAGACAAGGTATCTCATTAAACCCAGAGCTCACTGATTGTGAGGCTGACTGACCAGTGACCAGTAGGGATCTCCCTGTCAGCTTCTACAGAGCTAGAATTGCAGCAGCTTGCAGCTACTCTGAGCTTCCATATGTGTGCTGGGAATCAAGACTTAGGTTTTATGATTTTGTGCTGAGCACTTTAGTGACTGAGCATCTCCTGAGCTCCTCAGCCCTGTTTTGTGCTTAACCATGTGATCTACTATATTAATGTTTCTTTTTCTCTTGGTACTATAGAGTTTCACCTTTCTGTGCTGAATTTTTATGAGTATTTTCTTACGCCAAGCACTGTTAGTCCCTAGTATTTCAACTCTTAAGCTTTTATTTCATGTATATGAATAGAAATATTTGAAAAAGAATTTTGTATATTATTAAACAAATATTGATAGATTTGTATTTAGAAAATATTTCCCACAGCAAAAATATCAAGGCAGTTAAATTACTGGCTCAGTTTTCTATGAAATGTAGCTTCTGGTTTTTTGTTTGTATGTTTTTGTTTTATTTCATTGAAGTTAAACAGCACTTGTCTATCCTGTGTAAATTTTACAAAAAAAGTATTTTAAGTAAATAAATTGCTGCCTTATACACAGCATATTTTTTTAAACTGTTAGAGATTTTAAGGAAAATTTATGACCTTCAATTTTTATCAGTTTTGGTAGTTAGGCTTTACAGAATTTTTTTTTTTCCATTTACAGTTTCATTTGTTGACAAGATTGCTTTGTTTTGTGATTATTGCTGAATGTGATTAAAAACCTGGTAATTGGTATATATGTTTTATCTAATTTATGAAATTGTGGGTATTGCTTTTTCCTAGATTTAATATTTTATGCGTGTGAGTATTTTGTTTGCAGGTATGTAAATGCACCACATGCACGCCTGGTGCCTGCCAAGGACCGAGCAGTGCATTGGGTCCCGTACTACTGGGGTTGCAGATGCTTGTAACCACTGTTTGGGCGCTCGGGTTTAAAATACTGTATTTTACTTTTCACAACACATTTATGAGTTGATAATCATATTTAAAGTTTATGAATTCATGTACTGTTTTTTGTTTGTTTCAAATCTCCATCTTTGGTATTTTTGTTTTTAGGATCTTCTCTTAGAAATCTACAGAAGTATAGGAGAGCCAGACAGCCTGTATGGCTGTGGTGGAGGGAAAATGTTACAGCCCCTTACCAGGTAAATTTCCCTTTTATGTAGTATTTCTACTTTTTGAAGGAGCTGCATGCATACAGAAACAAAGGATGTTTTACCATCTTTTCTTGTAGAATACGGACATATGAACATGAAGCTATGTGGAAGAAAGCCTTAGTAACATATGACATTGAGACCACAATCTCCTCCTCAACCCGCCAGTCGGGCATAATCCAGGTGCGCTTTCTTCTGTATCCACTTCTATAAAGCGGTCATCAGTGCAGCCGCTAGCTTGATTTCAGTGTGTGATAAAGTGTTTACTCAGGTAGACTAGAGAAGACCAGTTACTGCTTTCTGATATTAGTCGAAAGCCTCAGGTATACACAGGAAAGCTGGACATGTCAGTGTAGCTTGTTGGCAATATGTTTATTACCCAACAGCAGAAGACAGTTCTTGAGAGGGTACAGGATGCCAGGAGTGCGTCACATGGCACCTATAGTTTGTATTAGAGTTGGTCCCAGAAACCATTACTTCTGTTACTAGTTAATAGGCTTAGGTATTTTTCCATCAAACATTAATATTTTCTGAGGAAATATATATGCTAAGAATATTTTAGAATTTTAAGTGATACTGTTAATTACAATTTTTGAAGTTAATTTTTTTCTTCTCTAGTTACCATTTTTGAAGTTAAATTTTTTTCCTCTCTACAACCATTTGGGGGTTGAAGGACCCTTTCAGATATCAGATATTACATATCAGATATCCTGGATGTCAGATACTTTATATTACAATCCATAACCGTAGCAAAATTACAGGTAAGGGGTAGCAAAGAAATAATTTTATGGTTGGGTGACCACAGCGTGAGGACCTGTATTAAAGGGTCACAGCATTAGGAAGGCTGAAAACTGCTGCTTTGTTTATGCTGAGATACTTGAATATGTATTTATTTTATAATAACTTTCTTTTAGGCCTTGCAGAATCTGGGGCTTTCCCATATTCTTTCTATTTATTTAAAAGGATTAGATTATGAGAATAGAGAGTGGTGTCCTGAACTACAGGAACTTCATTACCAAGCAGCGTGGAGGAACATGCAGTGGGACCTAGGCAGTCTTGCCAAGTAAGGGAAAATGGACTTTTCTTTCTTCGTTTTCTTTCTTTCCTTCCTTCCTCTCTTTCTTTCTTTCTTTCTCTTTTTCCTTCTCTTTTTCTTTCTTTCTTTCTCTTTTGTTTTTTATTTGTTTGGTTTTTCAAGACAGAGTTTCTCTGTGTAGCTTTGGCCATCCTAGAATTCTCTGTGTAGACCAGGCTGACCTTGAACTCACAGAGATTCACCTGCCTCTGCCTACCAAGTGCTGTGATTAAAGGCATGTGCTCTCAGGCTGAAAACTGACTTTTCAAAAGATTAGCCTTTCCCTGTTGTTTTGTTGGTGTTGCTTGGTTTTTTTTTTTTTTTTTCGAGACAGGGTTTCTCTGTGTAACAGAGCCCTGGCTGTCCTAGAGTCATTTTGTAAACCAGGCTGGTCATGAATTCATAGAGACTGCCTGCCTCTGCCTATTCAGGCTGGGATTAAAGGCATGTGCCACCATGCTTGACTCCCCTAGTTATTTTATATTATCTATAAATATTAAGGTGGTGGGTTGTGTTTTTTTTTTAATATATTTTGCAGCTACTGTGGGCTGCACATTTGCCCAAATATTTAAGATAGTAATAGGCAGTTAACATAACAAAGCTTGAATTTCATTCTCTTTTTTCCAGTAGAGAAATTCTGTCCCTTCCCTCAAGAATTTTTGAAGAGAAAATTTTTGAAAACATCTTTTCCTATGAGAATACTTTGTTGGACTCAGGAGTCTAAGAACAAACTTAGACATTCTTTTTTCCACTTCTTACTACATTTTAGTCACAAGCACTTTTATTGGCTGGATGAGAAAATAAGTTATGTTTGTTAATAATATTTTTTTGTTGTTGAAAAGTAGTACTAGACCCTGAGTCTTGGTACACAACTTTAGTCCAGTACTCAAGGAAGCAGAGGCAGGTGTATCTCTAGGTTTGATGCTAGCCATGTTAACAAAGTGAGTTCCAGACCCAGCTGGGGCTACACAGGAGACAGTGCCTAAAAAATAAATAGATAACCAGACAGAAAAACATAGTGCTAAACCACATTGCCCAAGAAGATAAAAGTTGTACCTTGTATGTCCAATCACTATATTTTTTTAAGCGAGAACCCAAACACCTAGACTACTAAAGGATTTAATAGTTAATAGAAAAATCTTTTAATAATAGAACACTAAAAATTTAAGTCATTTAATTGCCTTAATGGAAGAATGCTTTCATTAATTGGAATGTTTTTCAAATTTCATATTGTAAGCGTAGCATAAAAGCAGATTTATTCATATATATTCATATTTCAAATATGAATATATTCAAATGTATTCATATTTATTCACATAATTTTGTTTCAGGACAAGGTTCCTCTGTGTAGCCCTGGCTGTCCTGGAGCTCACTCTTATAGACCATGCTGGCCTTGGACTCAGAGATCCTACTTCTGCCTCCTGAGTGCATATGCCACCACTGCTCTGCTGTTCTTACATTTTCAAATATTCACCTTAAATATAAGATTGAGAACCAGGCACAATTTATGAGCAGGTTTTTTTTTTTTTTTGAAGAATTTTAAATGGCCTATAAAGTTCTTTGCTTTTTACTGCTTTGTTTTATTTGTTTGTTTGTTTGTTTGTTTTTATTTTAGGGCAAGATTTGCCTGGCTAGCCTTGAACTCACAGAGCTCTGCCTGCTCCTCCCCACTAAAGGCGTGCACCAGTGTATCCAGCCGTATTTTTTTTCATTTCTGCAATTTTTTATAAGAAATCTTAATTTTAATTTTCAGTTTTGTCCTTTGAGCTAGTTATCTATACATGTGTATCTTAGGATTTTGTTTTTAATTCTTTTTCTAATCATGTCACAGCCAAGAACTAGAAGGAACCAGTTACCATGAGTCATTGTATAATGCTCTGCAGTCTCTAAGAAACAGAGAATTCTCCACATTCTATGAAAATCTCAGATGTGCCAGGTATTCTAAAAGACAAGATTGTTTTACATTTAATGCTGTGTCTACTGTCCTCAAACTGTGAGTAGTTTTAATGTAAGTTTGTGCATTGATGAAGGGATGAAGACTTGGTGACTGTGGTCGGGTGTTTCTTTGTCACTCTTTGCTCTTTCTCGAAGATTTTCTTTAGAACTTTGTCAGTTCTTCACTCTGAGCCCCCAGGAAAATCGTGATGGTGCTCTTTTTCTGTACAGGCATCCTAGAAGAGTTAGTTTCTGTCCTCTCCTGTTACATGGCCTTTGTTCTCTTACCATTATGGCTCTATAAAAGGACAATCAATAGTATTTATACATTTCTTTAAGGCACACATGAAATGATACATGATATATCAATTAGCTACAGGTTAAGCATACCTGAATTCTTTTTAAAGATTCATTTTTATGTGCATTGATGATTTTGCCTACATATATGTCTTTGTGTGGGGGTGTTGGGTCCCGTGGAACTGGAGTTACAGACAGTTGTGAGCTGCAGTGTGGGTGCTGGAAACTGAACCCCCTGGTCCTCCGGAAGCGCAGCCAGTGTACCTAACCTCTGAGCCATCTCTCCAGCCCCAAAATAAGAATTTTTAAAACACCACTGACATATATATACACTGATATATCTATATATGTATATATATATGTGTGTGTATATATATATATATATATATATAATATATATATATATGCACTAAACACTTTGTCAGGCTTTTCCTATACATAATAAGTAACTCCAGAGGTGAAAAACAATAGCTGAATTCAGTAACAGATTCAAGGATAAACAGACATAGCAGAACTGGACTTTACATTTAGAACTATACAGTCATAAGGCTAGTATTGGCCACACTGCTCTTTCACCATCACTATTGCTTATGTGTATTAGTTTTTTTAGGTCAGCAACAAGCATATGCTAAGTACAGCTTAACCACAGAATTGAACTTCTATCCCCCCTGAAAACTTGTTAATTTCAGACAGTCTTCTCTCTCTTACTCCTAGAGTAAAAGAAGTTGAAGAGTTGTGTAAGGGCAGCCTTGAATCTGTATATTCACTGTATCCCACACTTAGCAGATTGCAGGCAATTGGAGAACTGGAAAATATTGGAGAGCTTTTCTCAAGGTATGTGGTCCATGGATTTTGATAACCCTGAGGTGCATTATTTATATTACCAATAGTAACATATGATGGGCATGATTTATTATTGGTTTTATTAAGTGAGAACAAGTTTATTTTGGCTCATGGTTTTCAAAGGTTTCAGCCCTTTATTAACTGCTTCTATGTTGGCCTGAATGAGACCTCTGAGTTGATGGCACACAGGAGGAAAGGAAATTTATTATAAAATAAACTTGATACATTTATTAAAGTATATGTAATAAACATTTTATATTCTTATCAATTGAAAAATGTAATGCCAGTAGGTATAACATAAGAATTGAAATCGAAAGCTCTTTAGAACCTTTATTAATTTTAAGAGCATATAGAGGTTCCGAGGTTCCTTTGCCTACAATATTTTAGATCTGTTACTCTGGTATCATTTGTGAGGGAAGTAGATGTTTGGTTTTCTGAACATACATTATTGTTCTCTGTGAAGCAACTAAAAGAATTTTTCACCTTTATTGCATCATTTTCTTAGGCTCCCTGCATCTTTTTTTTTTTTTCTCAACATACGTCTTGAAAGATAAGATAGTTAGCTGGATGTGGTGGCTCACACCTTTAATCCTAGCCCTCAGGGAGGCAGAGGCAAGCTGATCTCTGTGAATTCGAAACCAGCCTGGTCTACAAAGAGAGTCTAGGACAGCCAGAGCTACACAGAGAAACCCTGTCTCAAGGAAGAAAAAATAAAGATAATAAAACTTACTTTATGCATGTGAAAGGCAAATTCTTCATATAAATGAACTGTACACTCTACATTTTCTGTTGCTTTAATAATGTTAGCAGATGGAATCATTTCAAATGCCAGTTCTTCAATGAACTGATTTTTTTTTGATAGCTATGCATAGTGTCATCTGTAGATAATTAATGAAGTTAATTGATTTCCTTGTAGATGTGTCCTCCTTTGTTGTAAGGAGGACTAGAAGATTAGTCATGTTTTCATGATAGGTTTGAATATAGCATTCTTATTTCAGAACAAAATCTATTTAGAAAGGCTGCCTTTTAAGAAAATTCTTTTTAGTACCCATTATCTGTAACCTTCCTATTGACTTCTTAGGATCCTCAGTACATATTATTTTGCACTGTCCTAAATATTTATGGTTATTTATAAGTTTTTAAGAGTTCCTTGTTTAATGTACAATGTCTTAAGTTTCAGGACTTAAGTTTTTTTGTTGTTGTTTTCATTTGCACTCGTTCACTTAAGTTATGTGACTTGACTTTTAGGTCAATCACAGATAGAGAGCTCTCTGAAGTATATTTGAAGTGGCAGAAACACTCCCAGCTTCTGAAGGACAGTGACTTTAGTTTTCAGGAGCCTCTCATGGCTCTGCGCACAGTCATTCTGGAGATCCTGATTCAAAAGGAAATGGAGACCTCACAAGGAGGATTCTTTAAGGACATTCTCACCAAACACCTTGTTGAGTTCTCTATTCTGGCCCGAACCTTCAAGAACACCCAGGTAAAAAGTTTGTAAAATTATGTCATCTTACTTCTTGGGATTTTTCATTATTCAAATACCAGAAGGTATAATAATATGAAGAAGAAATGAAAACTCAGACCAAACCGCAATGTTGATGGGAACAAAACTTCCATATTGGAATTAGGCAAAAGCCTGAGTTTAAATCTTCACAAGGCAATTAATTATCTTTTCTCAGCCCCAATTTCCTGTTTATACAATGAGAAGATACACAATCTACTATAATTTAATGATAACAATTCAGTGATTTCACATAGGCGTGCACACACCCACACATGTATGTATTAGCCATGTGTCAGGAAGACTTTGTTGTCTACAGGTTCTTAAGTACGCAGGGAGCTAATTGAGATAGTCCCTGACAAATAGTGAAGTTCTCAGTGAAAGGTAGGTACTGCTTTGGTTTTCAGTCTTGCTGGTCATAGTATTTATTTACACATGCACTTTCATTTGTAGCTCCCTGAAAGAGCAATATTTAAAATTAAACAATATAATTCAGCTATTTGCGGAGTCTCTGAGTGGCAGTTGGAAGAAGCACAAGTGTTCTGGGCAAAAAAGGAGCAGAGTCTTGCCCTGAATATTCTCAAGCAAATGATCAAGAAGTTGGACGCCAGCTTTGAAGAGGTGCGTGTTTCAGTTGGCTGGCTAGAGTAGTGTTTCAGTGTTATTGAAAAGCATCTCTGGGTTTCAGAATATGTCTGTAATGATTACATTAAGGTTTTGAAATTACTGATCCATGAACAAAATAATATGAAAAGAGATTTTGAGAATGACAGAAATGGCATTAATTGGAATGGACTAGGAAACCTTATTAAAAAAAAATCTATCAGTCTTTCTTGTAGTATATTCATTGTTGATCACAGGCCAAGTCTTTCATTTTTCTATAGAAGTCAAAAATGATATGTTGGAAATACATACTTTGAAGTGGCAAGAACAAAAATGGAATTAGAAGTGTCTGAGAGAAGAAAAGTAGAAAACGAGTTAGAACAGTTTGTCATTCCAAGTGCTCTGAATATATTATTCAGTGGACAGTACAAGGACATTGAAGGGTTAGGAATTATTTATTATAACAAAGCACTGGGCGCCAGTGTAACTTGCTTAAATATTTCCTAATAGTATGTGGGCTGGTTTTGTACCCTAGTCTTTGCGTTGGCAAGTAGGTAATAATGATATACCTAGTTCATAGGATTCCTGTGAAAATTATGAGTTAATATATATAAAGCTGTTGGAAGGACTCTGGCATTCTAAAGTACTCAGGAGTTGTTCCGGTTAATAACAGTTCAGGGTGGCTATCATGAAGGTGCATGCTTAAAGTTATATAGTGACAACATGAGTAAAAATATTTTTAATTGCTTGAGGAATTACATTTTAAGATTTTTGCTTCCTAATACAGAATGATGCAGGTCTAAAAGTCATATACACAGAGTGTCTGAGGGTTTGTGGCAACTGGCTGGCAGAAACTTGCTTAGAAAACCCTGCAGTCATCATGCAGACCTATCTAGAAAAGGTGGGTTATGGTGCAGGTTTGAATATTATTGTTTAGCATAAATATACTTGATCCTTTTGTGAAGACCACATATATGTCAAAAGCAAATGAAAGGGTGGTTTCATTCCTCAGCTCCTGCTGGGGCTCTGTGCAGTCCTTAGAGCAGAAAAACAGAGTGCTACAAAGAAGGAACAACTCTGAAAGCATGAGTATCTTCCATCTTTACTCTCACCGCTTTCAAGAAGTCATTTAGTCTATAAAATATTCTATTAAACATATACACCATAACTGTTATTTGTATGTAGTCCCAACTACCCACAGTAAGGGTTAGGACTCCACAGTAAGGGTTAGGACTTCACTTCTCTAATCCCCATTAACCTTACTGTTTCTCCTTTTTGTCATTTAGTGTCACTAATTTGGGAAATAGTTATTTCACTAAGTAATTATTAATTACTTAGTAATTAACTAGTAATGATTAATAAGTAATAATTAGCAAGTTTAATATGAAAAGAAAATGTGATTGTCTTCGATAGTAAAAAAAATCTTCATTTTTGCATAGTTCATTGGTAAGGGTTCCATATCATCAAATTTTGCATTTGCATATATGTGAGTGGATTACTTTGATCTGAGATCTAACTCTATTCAGCACTTGTAAATATGATCTAAATGGATTGTATGTTGTTAAAGGCAGTGAAGGTTGCTGGAAGTTATGATGGCAAAAGCAGTGAGCTCAGAAATGGACAGATGAAGGCATTTCTGTCACTAGCACGGTTCTCTGACACTCAATACCAGAGAATTGAAAACTACATGAAATCATCAGAATTTGAAAACAAGCAAACTCTCTTAAAAAGAGCCAAAGAAGAAGTGGGCCTTCTAAGGGAACATAAAATTCAAACTAATAGGTAACTTTATATCTGTTAGTGATTGTTATATGTTCAGCTAAAGGTTTGTTTGCATGAAAAGTGTGAATTGGACTTGTCATCTGAATTACAGTTTCAGATACTTACACTGGAGTTTCTACAGTCTTTCTCAGTCCTCCAGTGGTTGATCACTTCAGTCAGTCTTCAGTCACTGACGCATTCTTCTAAGAACTGGTGTCTTGGTTTAGCTCTTGACAAAGTACGTGGATGTTTGGTTTTGCTAGATACTGAAATTAAGTGTAGAAGACTTGCCTGCATGTTAAGTCTGCATTGGGTATTTGTGTGTTTGGACTAAGCAGAGAATTAACTAAGTAGAGTCTGCTCTGTTTTGGGGTGTGTGGAAGACCTATTATTTACAGTTGTGAGAAATCACTTAATTCCATTTATTATCTTTAGAATTGTGTCTTTTTTTTTTCTTGGAAGTAAACACCTTGTTTTTCATTTATGTTCTATAGTACGTATGATGTTAGAGTTATATAAAGTTTTGTAACTTTTATGTTTGAATTTATCAAATGCAAGATACACAGTAAAGGTTCAGAGAGAACTGGAGCTTGATGAATGTGCTCTCCATGCACTGAAAGAGGATCGTAAACGTTTCCTATGCAAAGCAGTTGAGAACTACATCAGCTGCTTACTAAGTGGAGAAGAACATGATATGTGGGTATTCCGACTTTGCTCCCTTTGGCTTGAGAATTCTGGAGTTTCTGAAGTCAATGGCATGATGAAGGCAAGTCTGTCCCAACCTAGCATTTGAACATGTGCTTTAAAAACTGAGGCATAAGACCCGTCGGTGTCTGATTTTGTACATCCCTATGTACCCCTCCCAATGGGTTTGTTTCTCCACAAATAAGTACTTTATAAGCTCTAAATGATGCAAGTTTGTGTAGAAGTGAGAGAGTTTATGTTAGTGTTTTATCTTGGCAGATGACGTAGAGGAGAGCATAAAGGGGAATGCTAGACTGCAGAACGGGAACAATTAAAGACAGTGTGATCCTAAGCAAGAATTTTGCTTTGCTTTATTTATTCTTTTGAGGGATTTTTTTCCCCAATAGAATAACAATTAAAAAATTTATAACATATATAGGAGTACTTGTAAGTCTTTATTGAGAAAAATCTTAAGATATAGTCATAAAATAAATATATATTGTCATTTAGTTTGGAATGAAAAGAATGGTAAGAGTCAAAATCAACAAAATAATCTGTGGTATGTGTTAAACATCAGTATTTCTGGCATGTAGGAAAAAGAACTTGTGTTTTGTTGCCCACTGACTTGGGAGTTGAGACCACAGTAGGACTCAGATCCACATTTGTCAGCCTTGGAGTCCCTGGAATGTATGTGTGGGTAGACACCAGCTCTGGATACAATTATTCAGGGCAAAGTATTTTTAGTATTACTGAATCATCCTAAGCTTCCCGTTAGAAAGAAAAGCTTCAGATAAGCCAAGAAACGAGTAAAATTGTGTAGTTAGTAAAATTTTGGCAGCCACCAGGGTGTACTAGTAGAGGAACATTATTTTAGTACCATTATTTTGGCTTATATGTGAGAATCTATTACACATTTCTTAATTTTGCATTTTTTTAATGACAGAAAGATGGAATGAAGATTTCATCATATAAATTTTTGCCTCTTATGTATCAATTGGCTGCTAGAATGGGGACCAAAATGATGGGAGGCCTCGGATTTCATGAAGTCCTAAATAGTGTAAGTAGACTTGAAGTCAAAATGTAATAATTATCTTTCTATTACTGAAAATGGAAAATCTGAATATTAAACTTTCTTTTTTATTTTAGATAAATTTGTCCCTTTCCTGATGTTTCTTTCTGTCTCTCACACAGACATACACACTGTATAATAATGACATTATCTTGAATTTTGATGTGAAGTAAAATGAAAAATGTGTATTTATAATATTTTATTTGTATGAAACTAATAGTTGCTAATTTTCTGATAGCTAATCTCTAGGATTTCAATGGACCACCCCCATCATACCTTGTTCATTATATTGGCCTTAGCAAATGCAAACAAAGATGAATTTTTGAACAAACCAGAGACAGCAAGAAGGAGTAGAATAACGAAAAATGCACCCAAAGAAAGCTCTCAGCTTGATGAGGTATTTGGATTAAATACAAGTACCTTTTTGTGTGTGATGGTCATTCTTTCCCAGAATATTCCTTTCTTAATTCTCAGAGATTTTAAGAATGTGAGTCTCACTCCTTTATGATGCTGCCACCCAAAACTGGGGAACAATCCCTAAGAATTTCCCCGGCAGAAGCAGCAGTTTGATTTTGTTTTGGCACAGCAGTGGGAAAAAAACATTTTTTAAAAGATTTATTTATTTATAATGTGCATGAGTGCCTGGACTATACCATGTGTATATCTAGTACATACAGAAACCAGAAGAGGGTTTTGGATGCCCCATACCTGGAGTTGCCATGTAGGTTCTGGGATCCAAACCCAGGTCCTCCGAAAGAGCAGCAAGTGCTTTTAGCCACTGAACCATCTCTCTAGCCCAGAAAAACAGATTTTTGAAAAGTGCCCAAGTTATTAACCTTGAATTTTTTTGTGTTTGTTTCATTTACTACATGGGTATTTTGTTTGTATCTGAGGAATTATAGTCTTTCCATTGTCTAGATCTGTGCATAAATTTACTTTGTATAGCTCCAAAAAGTGGTTCAGTGGTTCTTATTCTGTCTTTGTTCTTTGTTGATGATAGGATCGAACAGAGGCTGCAACCAAAATAATACATACCATCAGAAGTAAGAGATGTAAGATGGTGAAGGACATGGAGATGCTTTGCGATGCCTATATTATATTGGCAAACTTGGATGCCTCTCAGTGGAGGACTCAGAGAAGTATGTTCCAAAGTATCGTTGTTGCTGTTCCAGCTTAACCTTCAGTAATGTTCCTTAATTTACAGTTGTCGCTGAAATCTTTTTATTTTTAATTGTAGAAGGCATCAACATTCCAGCAAACCAACCAATCACTAAACTGAAGAATTTAGAAGATGTTGTTGTTCCCACTATGGAAATTAAGGTAATTTACCATTAACTTTTGATTTTTAATAAGACTAAACTACACATTAGTAGAATAAGTTATTTGTAGATCTTTTTATGCATTTTAGATGGCTCATATTGTAGTTTTGTGTGTTTCCACCTAGAGGTTGTCTGTATTAGATTTCCTTTGCCTAAACCTTAAAATAGTCACGAGCTTTTCCTGAGAATTTCCATTGTTTTATTTTACTGTTATTTTAGCAGTAGGGACTGAACCTAGTATATGCCAGATAAGCCTTTTTATACTTTTAATTTTGAGGCAGGGTCTCAATGAGTTGACCTTGAACCTGCTCTGTCATTCAAGCACGATGAGCTTGGCAACACTCCTGTCTCAGTCTCCTGAGTACTTGGGACTATATAGGCCTGTGGCCCATTCATTTTGTTTCACTTTATTTTATTATTCTTTTTAAGTGTGTACATGCATGCATAGGTGTGGGTGTGGTGCCCATAGTCACGAAACACTGTATCACTGAACTATACCTGAGTCTCTTGGGGTTTACAGGTATACAGCACTATCTCATTTTTGTTGTAGTTGTTTTGTTTTTTTAATGTATTGGTTGTGATGTAATATATTAGTTATGATGTAAATATATTACTTAGTAAAGCAACAGATGTTACAGTCCTTTGAAGTTGCTGCATGTACATATGAAATTTAGCTAATCACAGCTATTTCTAAGAGTACCATGTGGGCAGGATGTATGTAACATTAAAGGTTGCCATTTTAGAAACTGACATGTTGAGTACATGGTACAGCCTCCTTCCAGTCATTAAGATTAATGTTTTTGTTACTGAGTTTGACCCATTACTTCATCATGCAGATTCACAGGTATAAACTACGTTGTTTAACTGAATATTTCCTCTTCACTATTCAAAATTTACCTGATGTTATGTGAATTAAATAATTTCTTAGCTTATTTAACATATGGAAATGATATCTAAGTTGTAATTCTTCTCAGGAGTTTTTCAGCAACACTGTCTAATTGACTTGAAATGCTGAAGTTCTATTAAAAGATGTTTCATAAAGTAAACTATGTTATATGTAATTTAAAAATCTGGGTTGGCAAGATGCTCACCACATAAAGACACTTGCTTCCAAGCCTGTAAACCAGAGCTCAGCCTTGGTTCCAGCACGGCGACATGCATGTGTGCTCAGCCAACCGTGTACTCACACAGCAAGTGAGTAAGCCGTTGTAATGAAGATCTATCCTTGTCATTTATTTTGACTTTAATTAAACAAAATGTAAAACTAGTTGTTAATCAGCAGCATGTTGTCATTGTACTGTTTACTATTTATAATTTGTTTTTCTTCCATGTTGTTTATCTGATTTATAATAATCATTTGTCATAATTTATTAGGTTGATCCCACAGGAGAGTATGAAAATCTGGTGACTATAAAATCATTTAAAACAGAATTTCGCTTAGCAGGAGGTTTAAATTTACCAAAAATAATAGATTGTGTGGGTTCTGATGGCAAAGAAAGGAGACAGCTTGTCAAGGTAAGACTTCCTGTTTCTGGTATAGTCCTTGGAGGGTTAACGACATCAGAGTCAGGGAAAACTTGAGTAGACGTTTTCCTCTTGTTTCATGTGGCTGTCTGGATATAGTTTTATTCTGAATAATGACCAATAGGAAACATTTGTGAAGTAGAAATATAGTTTGCTAGAACCAAACTATTTTCTTATTGTGTATCTTTCTCTGAAAGACTATTATTTTTGGTTTTTGTTTCCTACTATTGTGGCTTAAAACCAGGGCGTTGCTCATGCTCATCAATTCTCTTTTTCTGAGTTACATCCAAAGAGATCTTGCTAAGCTGTCTGGGCTGGGCTTGAACTTGGGACTCTCTTGCCTCAGCTTCTGGAGCATTATGGGGTTCAGCAGGCTCTTGTGCAGTTTATTCAAGAGAAAGAATGTTACCAAGGCATACACACAGGACAAGCTTGCTTGTGGAAAAAGCTTTTGGTGGTGATTAGAACAGATTTAAGGCCTTTGCTCAATATACTGGGCCTGATAATGCACCACCTGCTACTGTACTGGAAAGTATCAGCACTCCTTGATTTGCACTGCTTGCAGATGAAATATTACTTTAATCAGGGGTTTTGTGTTGTGCCTTCAGGAGCGAGGGAGCTCAGTTATTAGAGAAGCAGCTAAGAGAAACTTGGTCTAACAGAGCCTGAAAAACTGAGCCCTGAAGAGAATGATACAACCAAGGACTGCATGAAGAGCACCTAAAACCCTGGCTCAGATGTAGCCCATGGACCCAGTTTCCAAGTGGGGTCCCTAGTGAGGGGAGCAGGCACTTTCTCTGGCATGAACCCAGTGTCAAGCTCTCTGATCATCTCCCCCTGTGGGGTACAGCCTTACCAGTCCACAGAGCCCTGAATGAGACCTGATAGGCTAGGGTCAGATAGGACCTCCCTTCTAAGTGGACTAGGGGAGGGGCTTAGGGAGAGAAAAGGGAGGGAGGGTGGAATTGGGGAGGAAATGAGGGAAGGGGCCACAGCCTGGGTACAAATTGAATAAATTGTAATAAATGATAAAAAAAATAAAAATGAAAGTAGAAGGGTCTGGAGATACAGGAATGGAAATACTGAAAAGGGCGAGTAGGTTATGATAATAGGCAATCGATATCAGCAAATATCATAGTGAAATCTTTTAGTCTATATAATAAATGCTAATAAAATGAAAGTTAAATAAAAAATTTATGAAATTCAAAAAAAAAAAAAGACAGAAAAACTTGGTCTTTTGTATCAGCCTGCTTCCCAGTTTCATAGTTTTTTATAAGTGAACAATGACAGTAGGTATTAATTACTTAAGAGACTCTGAAGAGGAGCGTAGACACTCAGATTGCTGTGCCTGTCTGTATCTGGTTGTTCTGAAGGGCCGTGACGACCTGAGACAAGACGCTGTCATGCAGCAGGTTTTCCAGATGTGCAATACCCTGCTGCAGAGGAACGCCGAGACAAGAAAGAGGAAGCTGACCATCTGCACATACAAGGTAGCTTGTGTTCTGGTGCCTCCCCAAGAAAAGTGTACTATTTGGACTAAGGATGACCAAATCCTTTCATTGAAGGAATAGCTAGTAAATATTTTAGATTTGAGGTCTACTTCGGACTCTTGCATATTCTTTAGTTTTCACTTCCGAGGTTTTAAATCTGTAAAGACATGGCTTGCTCATGGGCAGTACAGAAATAGACTGCTGGTTTTGCTCTATAGACCATAGTAGTTACAATATAAAATTTGCAGCTATTTTTACATAGATAGCTTTGAAAGTAAAGCGCGAAAATTACATGAATTTAATAAAGCAGTAGCAGGAATTGTGGGAGGGGTATGAGCACAGCAAGAGCCACAAAAGAAGCTTCACCTCTTTTCCTGCAAATTTGATTACGTGTTAAATTTAAAACTGTATAATATATAAGACGGTATTTGTTTCTTATTATTTTTGCACTTATATATTTATAATGTACCATGATTTAAAAACAACTATCTTAGTAAAATTTATTTTTGTTTACAAATATACTTTTCTCTTCTTGAAATTAATAAGACTAATAAAAGAAATTAACAAAACTATAAACAAAAATACATGTAGTTGAATAATGAAAGTATGTTAAAATTGAGACCACAGTCACAAGTAATTATTTTTCTAGCTGAAACTCCCTAAGTTTCATGGGTAGCAGAAGAGTTAGGAAAGTAGCAGGTGCACTCCTACAGTTCCACTGCTCCAGAGACTGAGGCAGGAGCATCACAAGTCCAAGGATCCCAGACTAGGTAATGAGGTCCTGTTTCAGAAAACAGAGTTCATCCTGTACTAAATAAATGAATTAATTATGGATCAATCGCAGGCATTGATGGGTATCGTTAACAGGAATGATCTCTCAGAGAAATGTGGGTACTGAGAGATGGGTGGTGTCTCTGAAATCTAAGCCAAAGCTAGAAAGATCTTATTTTTTTGAGCCTAGGTTTATTTCATGCTTTCCTCCAGGGAGCTTTATATCCTGTTGGCAGAAATGTTAGTAAATCCTGAGAAAACACTTTGTACTGATGAATGATCATCAGTGGATCTTTAATGTCTTTCTATAATCAAAGCTTCTTGATTTTACCTCAGGTGGTTCCTCTCTCCCAGCGAAGTGGTGTTCTTGAGTGGTGCACAGGAACCATCCCTATTGGTGAATATCTTGTTAACAACGAAGAAGGTGCTCATAAAAGATACAGGCCAAATGATTTCAGTGCTTATCAGTGCCAAAAGAAAATGATGGTGAGTTCAAGGTTATTTAATGTTTATAAAGCTACCAAATATTATAAAATACGAAATAGATATTCATGAGATAATTATTGAAGATACTAAGTAAAAAACAAGACATAAACTTACCAAGATGAATGTATGTGGGAATGAAATAGGAAGGTTTTTAAACACTATGAAGTGCCAACCCTTTCTTAGAAATACAAACATTGAGCTCCCAGGTGTTCATAGTATCTAAATTCTAGAACCAGTCTAGGTGTCAAGCAAGAAGAATAGATAAAGAAAATGGAAAATTTTAAAGGTTTGGTGAAGAATGAAGTTATATTGTTTGCAGAAAAATAGATGCACTAGAGATGTTAATATTAAGGCTCAGAGAGATGTATGATTTTTCAAATTTGTGGTTCTTAGATTTTAAACAGTATGAATGTATATATAAAATGAATGAAAACAGCTGAAATTGCTAAAGGATTCATGGAGGAGTGTAACAGGTAAGAAAAGAAAGTGAGAGGGAACAGGGTAGGAGAATATATTCAATATGTAACATATACCTGGATGAAATTTTATTAAAAATTCAATAACAAACCGTATACAGAAAGCTGTGTTCTAGCCAGTTTTCTGGATAGTGAGACTAGCTGCTGTTTGGATTTAGGATTCAAGTGAGGGTGTTGAGTGGGAAATGGAGTGGCGCAGCACTCGAGTCAGAGGTAGGGCGTCGTTGTCAAGTGGATGGACACAGCTTCCTGAAGTTGATAGACTTTGCTTCCACAGAGGTTTAGGGGACAGGAGTCTGAGGCCTCCATCCTGTCACAGCGCTCATCCTTGGCTCATCTGAGCTTATTGGGAGCCACGGCTCATGTACATTGCCAGACCCTTCAAATGAGAACTTAGTTAAAAAGCAGTCCAAGACACAGGATTCTAGCAAGATTATCACTTGAATTAAAGGCTTTCTTGACTGAATTGCTAACCCCTTGCATGTAGAATGTCTTTTTTATCTTTTATTGCCTCTATAATCTATTAGCGATTTCATCTAGAAGCATTATGGATATTAGTTGCATGACATAAGCGTAATACTGAGAAAGTATTATAAATATTCTGTTTAAAGGAAGTGCAGAAGAAGTCTTTTGAAGAGAAATATGATACCTTCATGACTATTTGCCAAAACTTTGAACCAGTTTTCCGTTACTTCTGCATGGAAAAATTCTTGGACCCAGCTGTTTGGTTTGAGAAACGATTGGCATATACACGCAGTGTGGCCACGTCTTCTATTGGTAATCCCTGTACATCTTACATATTGATCACATACTGCACTCTGTCTTATAAGAGCATAGTGGTGTTGGTAATGGTAGTTGTTACTCAGACTATCCTCACAATGAGAAAACAGTGTTTGTTTATGCAGATTATTGGCTTGTAACTGTCTATAGACGAGACTTCTACTCTGAAGTAGAAAAATGAAACCAGTTTTGTTTCAGCGTTTAATATAATGAATGTGATTTGTTTTCTCTCCCTTCAATATAGATTCTTTGAGATATTTCTTTGGCAATAAAACCTTTGATATTGCCATTTGACTTTCTTACTAGCCTTCTGCCAGTGATTCATTCTGCTTAGTATAATCTCAGATCAGAAATTGTGGTATATGTTTAAATATTTGTTATACAACATATATTTTTACTTTTTAAATTTTTTATGAGATTGGGATAAAATTAGTTAAATAAAGTTAGATAAAGCAGTTAACAAAATCCTAGAATATGAAAACTATTAGAGATGTCTGTCTCATGTCTCAAATAGACTGTTTCACTTTAATTTGCAACTAAAACAGTTTCTTCTGCCACTGTTATACTGTACATAATGTGGCAGGGCATGCATGTTTAGGAAGATAGTACTTGTGGGAACCTCTTCTGCCGTGAAAGTCTGATTGGATGGAAGTGTTTTGATTTATAAGCAAGAAAGCAGGCTCAGTTAACAGTACAGCTAGCCAGTCATGGTGGCATCCTTATTTTCTGCCCAATGATTTTTCTGTAACACTGCATGCTTTCTCTCATCAGGTTAAAGGTATTTTAAGGCGTGTCATTATCTGTCCTAAAAAATAGAAAACCAGTTATGCCTGGACAGGCACCTGGCGAAATAAAGTAGCCATCAGCTTCTGGTCAGCATAGCTCATCAAGCAGAGGAAAGTTTCACTGATGAAGTTACCTATCAGTGTATCTCTCATTTTGTAAGAACGCTTAATAAAAAGTTGAATGTACTGCACTGGCCTAGGGTCTGCAGCTTTAACCACACTAATTTCAGTGAAAATCTATGCTTTTTAATAAAGAGAAAATATTTATGGGTATTAAAGTATGTAGCTAGATTTGACTTAAACTCTACATGCTATTCACTGTATAATTTCCTTTAAGAAGCTTTAAAGTCTAAATTTAAAAATTGCATAGAGTCAATGGTATTAGTGGAGATTATGGTTCAATGTGTGTTAGAGATTTCACATGGTTGATTCTTTTTTTTTCCCCCTAGTTGGTTATATCCTTGGACTTGGTGATAGGCATGTACAGAATATCTTGATAAATGAGCAGTCAGCAGAACTCGTACACATAGATTTGGGTGAGTAATAAAAGATACGTATCTTACATTAATATTTAGTCATCAAGGACTGTTTGCCAGTCAGCATATTATAAGGAGGTCAGACACATCAGCAGAAATAAATGGTTTACACGGCCTGTAATCCCAGCACTTCGGGGAGGCAGAGGCAGGCAGATCTCTGTGATTTCGAGGCCAGCCTGGTCTAAAGCGAGTCCAGGACAGCCAAGGCTACACAGAAACCTGGTCTCAAAAAGCCAAACAGAAAAAGAAAAGGAAAAAAAAAAGTCTTGTTTTTCTTAGGCGTAAGCACCTGTGAGGAGCCGTGATGCCCTGTGGCGATGAGGAGCTCTCATTGTGAGGGGTGGAGGCTGAGTCAGTCTTCAAGAAAAGAAGGGTGATCGGGAGCTTGCAGACCTAAAACATTGGGAGGGGTGATTAGTAAGGGAAGCTGTAGAAGTGGTGAGGTTCTAAATATTGCTAGAGGAAACTTTGCCTGTAATTAAATAGCTTGAGACAGAGAATGATAGTAACTTAGTGAAAAAAAAAAAAAACAGGCTGAAGAGTTTTGACTTTTAATCTGTTGAATGGTGGAAAGTGAAAAATATTTAATCAGGAGACATTTATGTTTGAACTGTAGGTAATTTTCTGAACCGGAGCTAGGATTTGAAGACATTTTTGTAGTAGGTTGTACCATTGAAGTTAGTTGTGCAAAGTGGGAGGGGGATTTCCAGACATTCAAAGCATCTAACAAAGGAATACAGCAGATTTCATTAAACATTAAAAATGACGTTTTGCGCATTATTTCAAAGCATTAGTGAGATTTCCAGATGGCAGTGGCAGCGTACTGTAAAAGAAAGAGTTTGGATGTGATGATGAATCCGTAATAGACGTGCTGAAGTCACTGGGCTGAAGATGGAAGCATTGGGAGTGCTGGTATTGAAAAATTAAACCAAATTGGGCTTCTGAGTCTCGTGACTATAAACCCAGCATTTAAAAGGCTAAGGCAGGAGGATTGTTATGAGTTCAAGGACAGCTTAGGCTATATAGGGAGTTTCAGACCAGTCTGGGTTATAAAATGAACCCTCATCTCAAAACAAAAAGAAGAGTAAGTATCACAAATCAAAAGGAGGGTTTCTTTGAACTGAGCCATCTTTTCAGTACATCAAAGGAAATGGTTCAAGAAAAAGCATCTTTCAACCCTTGAGAGAAATCTTTCAAGCTACAGTAGGAAAATATTCCATGAGGGCAATAATAAAGTCCAGTTAGCATTAACTGCAACAGAAAGTTGGAGTGAATGCAAGTGTGATTTTATTTATATAATCCAGTTGATATGACACAATTATAACAATAAACAAAATAGTGGTTGTTAGATGAATGGGGATATGTGTAGAGATTTACAGGCTCGGTGAGGAAGGAGGGCTATGTAGAAGGGCCATATGAAGGATCCCTCCGTGATGGAATGCCATGTGTCTTGGCTGTACCAATGTTTAAATCCTGGCTGTGATACTGTTCTGTGCATTATTTCTTAGAATTGCATGTGAATCTAATTACTTCAAGAAAGCATGTGAGTCTGTATATAAACTTTTTATTTAAAATGTTTTAAAACATTTAATACATCAGTTTTTACATTTTAAACATGCCTGTTATCCAGTTTTAAAATAATCCTTTAATGTGCATTCATTTGTCAAGAAGCTATCACTTTTGCATTTATAGATGGTGGAGCTGAGGTAGATAGGGAAAGGAAAAATAGAATAATACATATTTTATGTGTGTATGTGTAATATGTTCATATCACCCAGGAATAATAGAGAATGAGTGATATTATTTGCTGCCTTTACAGAACTAAAATATACGTATGGGATAGTGTATCAGCCCGTCAGACTTGCCTCCTGTTTCTTTTATTTTAGGAGTGGCTTTTGAGCAGGGGAAGATCCTTCCCACTCCAGAAACAGTTCCTTTTAGACTCAGCAGAGATATTGTGGATGGCATGGGCATCACTGGTGTGGAAGGTGTCTTCAGAAGGTAAGGGAGGGAACGCAGACAATTTTGGCTATCAAAATTCAACTAATAGATTTAAGTAGGTGATGCACAGTGCTTTACAGTACTAGGAAAAAGACAGTAGGTACAGGCACTAATAGTTCTTTTCAGCCAGCCGGGACTTAATTCAGCATGCCGTGTTGTCATGCCTCTAGGAGAAGCTCCTTTATGTTGTTACTCAGTCTTAGTTGACTCATTCTTTTTGCCATTTTGTTGATGCTCATTCTTTTGTTTTGGGTAGTAAGGAGGTGATAGTTTTGTCTGAAAGAACAGTGTTCCAGTATAACTCCCACCTATAGATTTTACTGTTCCTTCTAGTTTTACCAGCAATGGTTCATAATCTCAGCTTGTTAAAAGGTAAGTTTATAAGTGCTGAGCTTAGGAAATAGCTACACATATATATTTACATTTCTATTAATTTCTGGAGCATCTGTTAAATGTCATCTTAGTCAATTATTCTCTTTGAAATGCAATTTTGGGAATACTGTATTCATAAGTGCATGTGGGCAAAGGTGGATTGAAATATTGGTGTGCTGCAGAATCCATGTTTGTTTTGTGTTTCACTTTGCAGATGCTGTGAAAAAACAATGGACGTTATGCGCAGTTCTCAGGAAACTCTGCTAACCATCGTAGAGGTAAAGTGTGCGTAAGGACATCTGGATCCCTTCAGCAGTCAGCCTGCCTTGTTGGAAGGTCACCCATGTAGAGTGGTGCTGGGTAGCAGCAGAAAGGGGCACAGTGGGCATTTTCATACATCACAAAGTTCAGGGTTAGGAATGGTTCTCATCCCCTCACATTTTTTGTAATATTGTATCATTAAGTAATCTCCAATCTTCAATAAATAAATGAGCACCTCCACATCTTAGACATCCCACATGGGCCTGAAAAGATGACGCAGCTGTCCAAAGTGCTTGCCCCTCAAGCATGTTGGCCTGAGTTCGGATCCCCCAAACCCGTGTGAAAACCTAGCATAGTGGTACACGCTTACAGTTCCAGCACTGAGGAGGCAGAGATGGACCTATTTCTAGGACTCACTGGCCAGCTAGTCTAGCCAAATTGGTGAGTTTCTGGTTCAGTGAAAGATACTGTCTTAGAGAATAAGAAAAAAAGTGATTGAAGAAAACACCTGACATTAACCTCTGTTCTCCAGTTACACCCACATAATATGTTTGTGTGCAAATACATAGTTATATCTGTATGCATCCCATGCGGGATTACTTTGAGATTGATTTCCGTGAAATCAGTAATGTATGTAATTTCAGAGATAATTTAGATGGAAATCAGAGTATCAGCATTATAGTGGCAAGCGTAACTGAAGAGCAAAGTTTGCTGCTGAGGATCCGGCAGTGCCCTTCTATTGTTTAGATTTGCTGTGGCTTGCAGAACATACACATTTCAATCGGGTTCATCATTTCATGTTGCCCCAGGACAGAGAGTGAAGAAGATTTATTTCCAATGCTTATGAGGTTAATCCTGAGCTGTGCACCTCAGGCAGTCATTTGTAAACCTGGTAAGGATGTGTGAGATAAGAACTCAGCTGTTTCCTGCACAGGGAAATACAGGAAGTAGCGTAGAGGCCTGCATGCACACAAGTATCATCTGTACTGCTTCTACAGAGTAGATGCTGACTGAGTCCAAACCACATTTCTAACGATGAAGTAGGAACATGGGTGTTTTGTAAATGATTTCTCCTGTGCAGGCAGGGTTAAGAGTTATTCATATTTCCCTGGCACTAACTGTCAAGTCTGTGATAACAGATTGGAGCTATGTTCTTTAGAAGATTAACAGTTTGCCACAATGGTCTGGTCTCCATTTATAATACCTGTATCACTTTAGAACCACACCCCACCCCTGTAAGTCGATCCAAATTTCTGAGAGTCAGTCACTTTGTTCTTCCTAATATTGAAGAACAGTTTTCCATTCACTGTTGCTTGTTACTGGTGTAATTTTATGATGTGGTCGCTATTGTTTTTAACTACATAATCCAAATGCACATTTTGTTCTTTCTGTTTAGGTCCTTTTGTATGATCCACTCTTTGACTGGACTATGAACCCTTTAAAAGCTCTGTATTTACAACAGAGGCCAGAAGATGAGACTGATCTCCATTCTACCCCCAATGCAGATGATCAGGAATGCAAAAGAAGTCTTAGGTGGGAGATTTTAGAAGGAACCTATTGCTGGTTACTTAGATATTCTAATTCCCAGACCCTTAATGGTTGTACCTCAATGTAATCTTTGTGTTTCTTACCATTAGTGACACTGAGCAGAGTTTCAACAAAGTAGCTGAGCGTGTCTTGATGAGACTGCAGGAGAAACTGAAAGGCGTGGAGGAAGGCACCGTGCTCAGTGTAGGCGGACAGGTGAATTTGCTCATCCAGCAGGCCATGGATCCCAAAAATCTCAGCCGGCTTTTCCCAGGATGGAAAGCTTGGGTGTGACTGTCAGCACAGGAATTACTCTTAAACTCAGACTTGAGAAAGTACATCTCCCACCACAAGAGGAATTATTTAAGTGAATTACTGCTTTTACACCAAATTTTCTACTTGATTCATCAGCACCAACATATTAGTATTTCTGCTCTCGTGTTAGAAGTAATTGTTACTCAAAATCGACCCTTAGGGTACGTGTTGACCCTTAAGATCATGCTTCTGTTACTACAGTGGGATCACCAGTATACATGTGAACTGCAGACATTTGGAGTAGCAGGATGAGCCTTGCTTGTGGTATGCACTAAGACAAGCTTGTAATTTCTACTCCGAACAATCTTTAATTAAAGCATGTTTCCAGACGGTATGAGTGTCACACGTAGGAATAATGAAGTACTTAATAGTACCGTGAAAAGGGGCTTCTTTAAAGTTATAACTGACAGTGTATTGTGGGAAACCCACTTTAAAATGAACGTTGGGCTGGAATGTGGCTCAGTGGTAGAATATGTGCCTTACCTGTATGAGGACCCATGTTCAAGACCAGAATTTCAGATTAAAGAGAGAGAAAAGAGCATGTTGAAAGCAAAGTAGTCAAGGTTGAACATCTTAATTCCAAAATCCAAACCATGAGATGTTTCAGTGTCTAAAACTTTGTGACATTGGGGACACTTCAGACTTTCAGATTAGGCGCATAGTTAGTCTGCACAAATGCTTCACAACTGAAAATATCTAAAACCAGAAGCAGTTCTAGTCCTCAGCATTTTGAGGGACACTGACTAAGCCTGAACTTAACAAATGTTCTGATTACAAAAAAAGAAGAATGAAAAAAGGGGGAAAAATTGTAAAAACAAAGAAATGTTCTGATTTCAAGCCAGGTATGGTGGCACACCTCTTTAATCCCTGTACCCAGGGGATCTCCAAATTCAAGGCCAGCCTGGTATAAAGAGCAAGTTCAAGGACAGCCAGGGCTATCCAATCTTAGGCTGTTAGCAAGCCTAAGATTCTTTTAAAAGAATGTGTTGTGTGAATGTATGTGTTTGTGTTTTTTATTGTTGACATATATATGTATACACATACACACAAAGCCAAACTCTTGGTGTCTGTAAACTATTAGGAAAATTATCCTGCATTTCAACTTTTCTTCTTTGTGTCTTTTGTCAGTGTTGCTTAAATGGATATTTGTTATCTACTGACTGTAGTAAGAGAATGTGATGAACTTAGAATCTTTATGGAACTGTTGACATCTTCATGAATAGAGGACAATATTAGCTAATGACAGATAGCTGAGTAAATTTGTAATTTGTTTTTGTAGTTAATCCACTGAAGAGGTTGGAATAACATAAGTGATCCATTCTTTACCCTTGAATGATATACCACCCACACATATTCTATTCAGATTTTATCAATGGCTTTAAAAAAAACTCTATACCAGATTTCTTCAGATAAACCTAGAAGCAGGTAATTGAAATGTGAAAAAGATTACATGAGAAAAGATTTTGGCAAGCTTGAGTAAGATGGGCAGTAACCAGGAGCCAGTGACAGATACTTAGATTTACAGGTATTAAAAATCAGGTATTTTCTTTATGCTGAGAACCTGACTTGTCTGTCAGCAGCACCTCTGATTGTTACAAAAAACCTTGTAATATTCATGATGTTGTCCCAGATTATACCCAGAGAAAGTGAAGGCTGGAGGAAGGTTACTTGCTTAAGGTCAGAAAACACAGCACATTTTACTCACAAGTCTCGTCCTTTTCTAGAGAAGCTGCTAGAAAAGAAAGACAGTGATGTGTCTGAAGTAAGGGAGGCAACAGCTCCTCTCTTGTACCCCCTCAAAGTGGTCCCCAATCAGTTTCTAAAGCTAAGGTCATCATAGTGTTCACATAAGATGGGGGGGAAATTTTTTTTTTTTGCACCTAGAAATCAT
Source organism: Pachyuromys duprasi (assembly GCA_028658305.1). Taxonomy (NCBI): domain Eukaryota; kingdom Metazoa; phylum Chordata; class Mammalia; order Rodentia; family Muridae; genus Pachyuromys; species Pachyuromys duprasi. The sequence continues at coordinate 43,117,326 of CM053747.1, read as the reverse complement.
CACAAGTTTAAATAAGATAAAAGGAACAAAAGCAAAAAGGCAGAATTTTAGCACCTTAAGGTTTATAATAACCATCTTTTTAGGTAGAAGGCCAGTATGAAGTAGGCAAATGTGCCATTTCAAATGTTTCGGTTGCACCTTAATGAAATTATGTATTTTATGTAGATTGGTTTTCTCAGTTACACTGTTACCTGAATCACCAGATGTTTTTAATAAAGAACTATACAAGTGTGCTAACTATGTGATCGTTTGCCCATTCTGTGAAATACTGAGTGTTCCGTGTGCAGCTCACAGTCGGGCGAAAGGAGAGTGGCTGGTGCTGCCTCGTGGCCACAAGCCTGTGTGTCTGCTAGCCTTTAATTACCTGTGACAGGGAGGCAGAGAGTAACGTCCATCACTCCAGCTTATACAGTGAACTAGTGGATAATTCTCAAATCTAAAAAACTAACTTGTACTGGGATATGACAAGTAAAGATCCTAGTATCCTAAACGTGATGTTTCACTTTATCATGTTGTAAAATAAATTCATTCTGAGGGTCTCATGTTCCTCTGTGCAGCTTCTGGCAAAAAATGAGTTTTGTATACAGCGTAGTCAGTGTCTCAAGAGATTGGGTTCAGAATTGGGTAAAGATCTCATATAATGAAAATTATTCCTAGGGATAAAAACCCGTACTTTGCTCTGACAGGACATGTGGTTTTATGTGCAGGAGGAATAGAGTATATAGTTAGTAATATATTGTTCAAAAGCAGAAGTTCTAAACCAGGTGACCTTTGCCTTGTTTGTATTTTCAAACTAAAAAATATTTTATTCTGTTAGGTACAAAATGGTATTGCCTTTATTTATAACAACTAGGGACACAAAGCTTTTCACAGGTTTTGGGGGTGGGAGGTTTGTCTGTTTCTCTGGTGAATAGTCACAGTGACTGAATATTTAACAGTTTCTGCTTTTCTCTTTTGGCTGCATGTTGGCTAAATCTTGTTTTCTCTCTTGTCACTTATTCATTGTCATCACTGTTTTCAATGATGGTTAAATCTCCTGTAAGGGCTTTCCTTCATTCCTATACCTTCTTAAATATTACTCAGTTCTTAAGAGTTTTTATTGTATAAATCTTGCATCCTTTATTACATTTTTTCCTGGGTACCTTCATAGTTTTGATATGCTATCTTTTATCATTATTATTTGAAATTTGTTACTCTCCACTCTTCTTAAAACATGTGGGTTTGTGTAGGTTAGTGGTTCTCCACCTTCCTAATGTCACAGCCCTTAGATACAGTTCTTCATGTTGCGAACCCCAACCATAAAAATTTTTTTGTTGCTACTTCAGAACTGTAATGTTATGAGTGGGAATGTAAATATCTGTGTTTTCCCATGGTGAAAGGGTCATAACCCAGAGGTTGAGAACTGCAGCTTTAGGTGAAAAATTAAAAATATTTTTCCCTCCCAGATTTAATACTCCTCTTTTGTTGCTTTATCTTTCTTTACTCTTCTGGCTGCATCCTCTGCTTGATGCAGTGATCATGGGAGATATAAGCAGTCATGTTTGAATAGCTGTGGCTGGTAGCTAACACTCAGGTGTGAGTGTTTTCCCATTTCCTGTATGGCTTTGTCACTTTTCTTGTTAAAGAAATTTCTTTTCATCCCTGGACTACTGTGAAGTTTTGTGGTGAGTTAACTGTTACTGCACACACTGAAAATGGCTTTTTTTTTTTAACATGCTACTATCATGCTCATAATGTTAGGTTAAGAAATACACTTTCAACCTTTGGGAGGTGATGGAACCACCTTTAGGAGCTGAGCCAGTACAAGGAAGTTAGGAGAGGGGACGGGTTATGCTCTTTGAATTTATAAGATGGAACCCTGTTGTCTCTTTTTGTCATTGCTCCCTATCTATCTTTGAAAAGATCAGCTTTGCAAGACAACCTGCTTCCTGGCATGATACTGCCTCAACACAGGACCCAAATGAAGGAGTCTTATTATTTACCTCACACATTTGTCCCGACAACAGAATGCCATCATAATAAACATGGGGATATAGACATCTCTTCAGAACTCTGTTTTTAGTACTTTTAGATATAAAACCAGAAATGGAGTGGCTGGTACTTTTTGGTTTTGGCTTTTTTTTAACACTCACCTTTTACTTCTCATAATGAATAAGTTGAGATTGACAATATATACCACCAAACCCAGTAATTCAAGAAATGATTTTACTTTCTTCCTAATGAGCACATTGTTTTTCCAGAAGAGGATGATTTATTGATGAGAGATGTTTAAGTTGCTGTTAACTGCGTTTATTTGAACATTTCTGTCCCTTTATGTTAGATAATAGTCCTCCTTGCTGAGGATAGAGAAGTTAGGAATGCCTTGCTCTGTTCTTAGGGTTACTGTTTTGAGGTTCACTAGTTTGCTGTGAGATCAGAGGTGTCATTTTCTTTCTTAGGTCTAGATAGGTCAAGCCAAAAATGATTACATACAGGCAGAGTTTCATCCTGCTACTAACCTTATGTAACAAAAACTGAAGGCAAATCCATTCACGGTAGTTAAAAGTAAAATACCTTAGAATAAACTCAGCTGAGGTTCTGAAAAACTCTACTATGAAAATTATAAACACTGAAGAAAGTCACCAGAGAAGTCTCAAGATAAAAGTATGTCTGTTTATGGTTGGAAGAACTAATATTGCTAAATATTCATAACAGACAAAAAAAAATTATAAGAGCCAGTCCAATCCTTTTGAAAATACCAGGAACATCCTTTAGAGAACTAGAAAATCACAAAATTCATAACAAAACCCTGTCAATAGCTAACAAAAAAAAAAAAACTTTAAAATATTACGGGACATGCTTGAGTTGCAATAATGAAAACTTTATTGCCTTACAAATAAAGCCACATACCCCACCCAACTGATTCTACACAGATGTTCCCAAAAACATAATGTTGGCCCAGAAACAGTTTTCTTATTTCCATTGGTGCTGATAAACTGTATTTCAATGCAGAGGATTAAAATTTGATTCCATACCTCACCCTCTACCAAAATCAACTCCAATGTGTCAAGACCTAAAAGATAGAGAACTATTACAGGAAAACAGGAAACATAATATGGTAGTGTGAGTAATGGTTTTCTTAAGCGCCCTTAATGCACAAAAAAACATTAAAAGCGACAGACTGGGGAATCACCAACTAAAATGTTCATGTGAAGCAACAAAACCAAAATTATAAGAATGGAGAGACAGCTTACAAAGTGAGGATAAAAATACTTGCCAACTATTCATCTGAAAAGAGTCTAATCAAGAATACATTTTTAAAAACCTTTAAAAATGTTAAAAGTCAACAAAACCACAAGGTGCCATCATACTCTAAACAAAATGCATACTATCAAAAAAATCAAAACTGTGTGTGTTAATATGGGGGAAAGGAACTCATAATCCTGATGGAAGTAGGATAGCGAAGGAGAAGCTGCTATGTGATCCAGCAGTGTCACTAACAGGTATATTTCCAAAGGAAACCCAAAGAAACGTCCCAAAGACATCCATGCATGTCCGCATTCACTGTAGTACCGTTTATCCAAATACACCAAACTAAAGATGGAGACCTCAACTATTTGGTACACATTGTATAAATACTGTGAAATACACCATTTCCCATAAATGTGTAAATTGTTACCTGCGCATAGTCTACAAATTCTTCAGTGTACAGTTCAGGAAAACAAACAAAGGCCATTTGGATATGGAGTGTTCAGTGAGTGAACTCTGCCCTGAGCACTATACTAAACGCAAAATTATCTTGAATACCTAAAGTATCTTTATTTTAAGTGTAATTGTCAGACAACTACAGTTTATCAGAATACCAGGAAGAACTATGCACTGGCCAGTGTAGTATTTATTTAGTCTTCCTTAATATATATATAATGGTCAGAATGAGTAATCTCTTAGCTTTAACTGAAAATGGGCTTGAAGGACCATTACTCAGAAAAGGAAATCTTTTATGGTTACATTCCATGCGTGGTATCAGGTGTTGTTAAGGTAATGAATGGTGATCTTGCATTGTAATCACTCTCATATGTTTCTTCTGATAATGCAGATTTCCTTCCAGGGGTGTTGGGTAGGCTTTTCTGTATTTGTTCAAGCTTGACATCTAAAGGGAAATGACAGGTGGTTAGAACAATGCCCTGCTGGGTGTGGTGAGGCACACTCAGTCCTAGCACTCAGAGACACAGGCAGGCAGATCTCTGAGTTCAGGGCCAGACTGGCACAAAGCAAGTTCCAGGTCAGTCAGGGCTACACAGAGAAACCCTCTTCAAAAAACAACAAAAAGCAATGCCTTACTCTATAGTCCTTTCCTCCACACTTCGAGCACATGTCCTTATTGGTATTTTAACAGAAACAGAATGAACACATGTAGCAGAATGTGTTCGTCAAGTATATCCAGTCAACTGAATTTCTGTGGGAAAAGCTGTGTGTTTGAGGCAGCAGACTACAGCAGTGTTTCAGTTTAAATCCTAGACACAGACTGACCTTGAGCTAGTCATACCATCTCCCTCAGAAAATGCAGATAATGGAACCTACTCCATATATTTGTTTGAAAAATAAATTAAGTTCATTCTTTGTAATTGATAAGAGTTCACATCTGTTGTATATAGAATATCGGGGAATATCAGCATGGTAGCCATTACAGAAGTTGTGAATCACATGGTGGATTTGGGGGGTAGCAATGAGCTTGGGAATAAGTGAACAAGCTAATGAAAATGATAGTCCATACTGACAGGGTTGATATGTGTTGGCAGCATCCTAAGATCTGTTAAATGTGTCTGAGCCTTATGCTTTCCATGAGCTAAGTATAGGTAATGTTGTTGTTTTACAAATAAAGGAACTGAATTCTTAGCTTGCCCAAAATCACATAGTCAGCAAACAGTAAGACCAAAACTCAAACCCAGACTCCGCAGTCTAACCTCTCTTTGCCTGACTGCTTCTTATGTAAGAGAGCAGAGTCACACTCTGATCACAGGTAATCATAGGCTTTGGCTATTGTGCTGGTTGTTTTTTTTGTCAACTTGACACAAACATAGACACGAGAGGAGAGACTCCTAATTGAGAAATGGCTCTGTAAGATTGGCATGTGGGCAAGTCTGAGCCATTGCTTTGATCAAGAGATTGGTGATGGAGGGACGACCTCGGATGGGCAGTGCACCACTGGGCAGGTGGTCCTGAATGGTCAAAGAAAGCATGCTAAACAAGCCATGGGGAGCAGGCCAGTAAGCAGTACCCCTCCACGGCCTGTGCATCTGTTCTTGCCCTGACATCTTGGATGATTGACAGTAATATAGGAGTTTAAGTGAATAAGCCTTTTCTTCAGATTGTTTCTGGTCCTGGTGTTTTATCACCATACAGAAACCATAAGACAGAGGTATATTAGAGTCATTGGCATTTCTGTGCCATAAGTTTGCAGTGTGCTGTTACTAAAAGGACAATAGTGGCACTGAACCTAAGACATTTCCAATATTTGGAGGCATTCATTTTGCCAAATCAAGTTTGCCCGCTGAGAGCATTACCAAAACTATGAGCTATGCAACTTTAAAAAATGTTACCCAGGCAGGTGGTGATAGGGCATGTCTTTAATCTCAGTAGTCGGGAAGCAGACGCAGCAGACTCTGTGAGTTCGAGGCCAGCCTGATCTACCGTCAGCTCCAGGACAGCTAGAGCTACACACACACACACACACACACACACACACACACAAGCCTTCTAAAAAAAAAGAGTTATCCAGCCATAAATTAAAAGAAAAACTATTTGCAATTGACAGCCCTATACAAAAAGGTAAAATTGACCTGGCGGAGTCATTTATAGCCATGTATGTACACAAAAACTCTTACAGATGCTGAAAGGTTAGCTCCTTGGACATATGTAGAAATGTGAATAATATGTAGACTTACACAGATTTTCCATAAAGTATTGCTAAAAACCACCCACCTTGGACTGAGATGGCTCCGTGGTTAGGAGCCCTGGCCGCTCTTGCAGAGGAGCTGAGTCAGTGTGCAGTGCCATCACAGCAGTGCACACACTGTCACTCCAGTTCCCCGGGGACCTCATGTCTCCCAGCCCCCACAGGCATTCACTCATATGGTACGCTTACACAGAGGCAAAATACTCTCACACACACAAATAATCACCTACGTTTTAACGTAGCTGAAGAGTTGCTTGTAGCAGTTTCTTTCCAATTAGCAATATACCTGCAACATATTATATGGGCATTAAGTTAACATACGCTTAGTGGTGACATCTTCACTAGTCTCAGTGTTTGACTGTACCACCTGCTAGTAGGTCATATGCTTCTAAGGCAGACTGCAGGACAAGGAGTTAACAAGAGGTTAAAATAGAACCCCCTGCGTGTGGTGGCACACACCTTTCATTCCAATGCTCTGGAGACAGGTGGTGGATCTCTAATGACATAGTAAGACCTTGTCTCAAAATACTAGGGTTTTAAAAATTCATCTGTAAGTACAATTATCCAGATTTTTGAAGGTCTTTCCAAGAAACTCCTGACTTACCAATTTTTCTATAAGGAGAAATGGCCATATTCAAAATTTTCCCCACATAATGTCATTAAACCCAGTTATAAACAAAGATAACAGTAGGGGAGACTGGAAGCCATAAAAGCCAATGGAACCAGCTGCTTATTACTGCTGTAGAACCAAGTTGCTGAAAAGTTTGCTCCTGCATCAGGTGATTTGTGTCTGCCCAAAAGGAATAATCATATATTCCCAACAATCACTCACCTCACCTTAAAGTTTATGTTGTCAGGGGTCAGTGAAAAAATAAAATGTGTGTGTGTATGTATATATATATATGTGTGTATATATATATGTATTTAATTGAACTGAAAGAAGTTCACTGCTGGGAAACATTTAAGGGAAAATGAGGGTCTTCAGTTACGCTAGCCATGTCGAAGCATGTGTGTTCATCCCAGCACACAGAATCTACCCGAGAAGTGGCTGGCAGCAGAGGTGTGTCTGTGCCAGCTTCTCCACAGGTGGAGTGACAGAGACATGTCTAAATATCGGGGTCTCCTGTCGTCCTCTGCTTCATCTGGTCTCCTCCTGTCCGGTCAGTGACACCTTCATTCTTGTCCCCTTTTAGCGCCCTCTTTTTTCCCCAACTTTTTATTGATTCTTTGTGAGTTACACGTCATGCACCTCAATCCCACTCATTTCCCTGTCCCCTCATCTCTTCCCTTCGCCCTTGCAACCTTCCCCCACAAAAGAAGTGGGGGAAGCTTACAAAAACAATTCTCCTTGGGAACTGGAGAGATGGCTCAGTGGTTAAGGCCACTGACCGCTCTTCCAGAGGACCCGGATTCAAATCCCAGCACCCACATGGCAGCTCACAACTGTCTGTAAGTCCAAGATAAGACACTTTCATATAGACATATATGTAAGGTAAATACCAATGCACATAACATAGAGGTAAATAACAACAAAACTTCTCATTGTGGAGGCTGTGGTGTGTCACAGTGTGTTCCTGTCCACACATCTTCACTTGCACGTGTTCACTGCAGTGAGTCGTTGGTCTGGCTCGAGGCCTCTGGCTTCTGCCACACATTCAGCGGTAGACTCCCACCTGCCCTCGTCTCGGCTATCCTGGTGTTGCCTTGCATCATGGAGATCCTGCAGCTCAGACTCAACAGGACTGGCCTTTCACCCTATCCAGGAGTTCCGCAGATGATGTAGATTTTGGGGCGGGCCAACTCAGCGCACCGGCTCTATCAGCACCAGCAGGGTGAGCTCTCCACACTGCTCCCATCTGATGCCACCACCGCAGCAGGCAGGGCCAGCCCTCCTAGTCCACAGCCATGCTTTCCCCACCACGGCCAGCTCCACCTGTGTTGTCCAGGCCTTAACCCCCTCTAACAGCTCCCATTTCTTCACCATCTTTATACTTTCCCTCTTTGCCCACGCAATACCCACATTTCTTGGAGCTGAATACATACTGAACATTTTAATAACAGCCTTGCTGAGGTATAGTTTGCTCTGCAGTCCACTCATGTAAAGTGTATGGTTTGGAGGTGATTGGTAGATTCAGAGATGCACACTCCTCATCACAGTCAATCTTCAAACATCATTACACCCAGGATACACTCAGCATCCCTTATAAATGCCACAGCCTCAGGCAACCACTACTAAATTCACTTATTCCGTATATATCACATTTCAAATCACTTATAATTAAACTGCTTATTTAACAGTTCATTAACATCATGGCACATACCAGTATTTCACTGTTTTATTGCTGAATAATGCTACATTGTGTGGATATACTGTGATTTACTTGCCTAATTGTCAACTCATGGACATTAGGCTTACTCCTAATTTTTTCCTCATAAAATGCTTCTGTGGAGCCAGCTGTGGTGGCGCACCCCTATAATCTCAGCAGTCGATTTTTAAAGGTTATGTTCATGACCCCAAGGTTCAACCCAGGAATCTTGGGAATTTTTAGAAGGACTTGTTCTGTACTTACTCCTCAAAGTTGAGTGTATTTGTCCACTTCAGCACTTCATCTACTTCCCATTCCATCACAGAATCTACCCCACCATCTTCGATACTCTTGATTAGTCCTTTCGTTGCTTTATGAATTAGGCCTAGAGTCTCCTGATTTGTTGGCTTTGCCTCCAGGCTTCCCATGTAATACCTAAATAAAGGAAAAGAAGTGAAACACATCTGTTGCAATAAGTGATTAGAAGTAGACACAATTGATAAATGTTCTTGTTTATATTATATATTAAAATTATAAATTAAATATTTGTTCTATATACTTCTAAGCTAAGACCCATGTCATACAATATTACTGGGATAATTTAACGACAACTGGGAAGACTTGACTTAATCATCTGGCATAAGTTTCATGATATAAAGAAAATCGGAACTATATTGTGAGTAGAAAAATCTTAGAGACTAACTTTCTCATTTTATAAGTGAAGAAATAAATCTAGGAGGAATTGGATAACTTCTACAAAATCACAAGGCTAATGGCAGGTAGAAAAGGAAAGGTTTGTTTATCTACAGCTTTGTGTCAGATACATTGCATAGTTTTCTTTTAAAAGTCAGCCATTTGTGGCAGTTGTTTCTGTCTTTTTATATAAAGAACCAAGACTTGGAGAAGTAAAGGAATTGTTCAAGATCATGAAAATAAAATTGAGAGAAACCAGGATTCAAATTGAGTCTGAGTACAGTCTCCTTCCATCTGTCTGACACTATTTTTAGCACTGCTTAGGCACCAATAGGGAGACATTAGTAGTCATTACTTCAAACATGAAACAGAGATATTCATTGAGAAGACAAATGTACCATTATCAGCAGACTTTGCCATCATGCCTAGAGAAGACCTGCACCTGCAGCAAAAGGACCAGAAGTGCCTGTGGAAATAGTAATCCCACCATGCTCCTCGTTCCTGGCACCCACAGCAGTCAATGTGGTGGGAACCCAGCATGCAAATAGACTCATTTGGGTGGCTCCATACTGCCACCCAACACGGCATTCAGAAGAAAAGTGGCTCCTTGAATGAACTGCTGCATGTAGGGTATCCACAAGCCACTGACTATAAGTTGCGGAACATGGCTGTTGAGATGACATCCAAAGACCTTCTAGATCTGTATGATCTGGAATACAGACACACCTTTGATCCAGGAGACAAAGGCAAGCAGATCTGAGTTCAAGGCCAGCTTGGTACAGAGCAAGTACCAGGTAAAGAAAAGCTTAGGTCCAAGTATGGTGTTACATGCCTTTAATCCCAAACAATGATGATAAAGTTAGTTTGTAGAAGGAAGCACCCATTTCAGAAAGTGATGTTTAATTGAGTGGCAGAAAAAGTGATGAATCAGAACAAAATTTGACAGAATAGGATATGCCCAACTCTCACAAAAAAAAAAAAAAAAAGAGAGAGAGAGAGAGAAGGAAGTTACTTAAGAAGCAATGCAGAGAAGGGGGGAGATGGTTTTACCGGGAGAATTTTACAGAGAGAGATTGAATGCCAGAACAGGCTAGACACAGGTGAAGGCAGAACGAGCCAGAGAATGAGAAGGAGCCAGAAGATTAGAGCAGATTGCTGGAATTAGTTTGAGGCCAAGCAGAGCAATTCTGAGGCTGAGAGAAAAGCCAGATTGAATAAGTTATCTGGGAGAAGAGTTAGAGCTAGAACAACTGAGTTGAACCAGCCAGCTAGAGTTTAGAGAGAATTAGAAAGGGTGAATTTATTAAGCAGTAAGTCTCAGAGGCTGAAAACATTCTAGATCTAAGTTAGATTATACAAAGGCTAGAAGCTTCTCGGACTAGGTTAGCGGACAGAGGCAGTGAACTTCTGAGACAACTGAAACAGGTGAATAAAAGTTCCTTTTACAGGAAAGAGTTTATTTCCATGGCCAACTGGAAACAAAGCCAGTGTCCTTAGCCAGGCCAACATTCAAGGAGACACATTCAGAAAGATGGCTTTTTACTCCAAAAGCCAGTTTATAAATAATGGATCCACGAGGTGTAGACACAGAAGTAATGGAGAAAAAGTAACACGAAGCTTCCAAGGGAGCAGAACTATAGCCATAGACTCAAAAAATTAAAAATAAAAAAGGAACTAATTAAATGCCTACTAAATGTTTTAACCAATCTAAGGAAACTCAGATCTAGGAGAATTACGCATACACATAGGAAATTCAACAAAATTGGTGTAATTTACAAATGAAACTTTTAGCAGATATAGATCATGAAAAATAATCTTCCAAGTGAGGAATTCACTAATTCAAATTAAATATATAATTGATAGCTTCACCATCACATTAAATCAGGAGAAAAAATAGGAACATAAAGGTAATATGTTAGATGAAAAAAAGAGTGAAGAAACAGTCCGATAGACATGGCACTGTTACAAAATTTTTAGTTAATACAAGACAACAAAATGTGGGAAGCCATAAAACCTTGTCAATGAAATGTCTCTAACCTGGGGAAAGGTGCGGCTGTGCGGGTAGGGAAGTCCAAAGGCTCTGATAGAATCAGATAAAGCCGGGTGTGGTGGCTCATGCCTGTAATTCAAGCATTTAAGGATTGCCGTGAGATAAAGGACAATTTGAACAAAGTTTAGTAAGACAAAGACTTTCTGAGACAAAGAAGAACTGAGGAAACTCAACTCAACCACCTCATCACTAGACCTGACCTAGAAGAGATGCTCAGCAAAGACCTGCATCTCGCGTGAAGGGGCAGTAAACACCATGAAATGTGTGTGAAGGAGGCGGGTGGGGAGGGAGCAGACCTCACTGATCTTTAAGAGAAAATGCAGCTCTCCAATTACTAAAAAGCCCCCAAACCATAAAAATAAACAAAATAGAGAGAAACCATGGCTATATAACAATTAGAGAGCAACAAAAGCTAAGAGTAAATTCTTACCAGTAATAACCTGGAATGTAAGGAAACTATTTTCCTAATCAAAAATATGGAGTATCTTTTCTAAATGCAGTCCCTTAGTCACTGTCCTAATCACCTGCAATTGTCTACAGTGGATTGGCCTGTGGATAGGTCTGGCTGGCGGGGGGGGGGGGGGGGGGGGG
>CM053747.1:42933383-43105651 GCA_028658305.1 Pachyuromys duprasi | reverse complement strand
ACAGCAGCGGAGACTAAACCATGCACTTTGTGGGGTCTATTTCTCAGTACTACGGTCTGCTCCTAACATCTCCATTGCCTTCATGCTACTCACAATGTCGTGATTACAATTTCTTTGTAATTCTTACTCCAATTTTCTTTTTTTTCCCTCAAAAATGACATACATTTCTTTAGTAAGACTAAGTCATCTACTTACATTTGCCTCATCCATTCAATTTTTTTAATTTTTCTTTTCTTTTCCATATCTTGCTTTCTCCTCAGTTTAGAGAAATGAAATTCACTTTCCTTTGTGCTTTCCACCATTTCACTTTCAGCTGGCATCCAAAACTATGGCAAAGTGAAGATGAGTATATACACAATTAACATACTCATAGTGAATTTAACTCTCTCTACACCAGAACTCTGGTGTGTTGATAGGAATGTGCACGAAAGGAGTAAAAGAGAAGACAGACCTCCGCAAGGCAGCTCTAATTAAGATATACGCAGCACATTCCAGAAGTAGCTCTGACCAACTCCTTGTGTGCGGAGGCATTCCCTCAGTACCTGGTGAGTGACCGAATAGTAAGCCTATTCTCAGCATGACTGTCTTATCTCGCCTGAACAGACTGAGTTCCTCCTAGTGCTGCTAGCTTTTTATGACTCTAATCCTCAAGGATTATATCCACCCAGAAAAGAAGTGCCTCTACTATGTTCCAAACTTTGGCTTCTTTGTGTGATATGTCCTCCGAGCTGGTTGGTTGCTTCCCCAGTTCCCGTGTATTCCCTTTCCCCACAGAACAGGTACTATGTAACTTTGCTGTATCTCCCAACAGTTTGCCCTGTTTAACCATTCACCAGACTGCGCTAAAGCAGCCTGCCTACTTGACTGTCTCTAGGTCCAGGCATCCTCTTTGAGAGAAGGAGCTGTGTCTTCTCACCATTGTGTTCATAGCCTCTGGAACTAGCCTAACACATGACAGACATGCAATAAAGTACTGAATGAGCATATTCACACCTTGGTGATTTTAAACATCTGAGGCATTTAAACATTTGATATATAAATATACCTCACCCTATAATCTGTCTTTTGAGTATACAGTTAGCAGAGAATAAATAAACATGGCCTCGTTTCAAACCTGATAAAAAATAAATGTAAGAGAGGCAGCAAGGTGGCTTACTGTGAAAAAATCCGTCAAACCTGGTGATGTGGGCATGATCTCAGGAGCCCAGAGTGGAAGGGGGAAACCGGTGCCTACAAGGTGTCCTCTGACTTCTACATGCACAGTGGAACACTATTTGCCCATGCTTGCACACACATCATTTATACACACACACAATAATAATTTATTTATAAATAAACAAAAGACAAATTGTTATCCTTAGAATTAACAACTCCAGAATAGCTAAGTTAAGCAAATTTTTTCAATTAAATTATAATTATTATTTTTAAAATTCAGGATAAACTTTCAAAACCGAGACTAAATATGCAAAATAAAAATGACTACTATTTCCACTTTCTCACTCTGTAAGCAACAGGTCTCCATCCATTGTTCTCCACCCGGCGATACCAGCCACTTCGGTCCTCAGCCTTAGGGAGTGGATCGTCTTTATTGTGAGATGTGTATCTTGACGGAAGCTTTGTGTAGTCTTTAGGGCTGTTGGCACACAGATCTTCAATATGTCTGTGAGTGAAAATTTTATAGTATATCTGGGGTGGAAATGTGTCCTGTAGATGGGAAAGTTCAAAGCATGTTGTAATGCAATAACAGAAATGGGTTACAATTTAAAAATTCATTTATACTTCATGTAGCTGTGCTTTAAAACTACCAAATAAGGACTCCAGTCAGAGTAGCGGGTAGGCTAGCTACAGATCTTCTCTTGTCCCTCTGCTCTTCCAAATCCATCTTCCACATCCTAATTCTGCAGCTGCCCACCTGCCCCCTTCCCCTACTGCCCCATCTCCAGGGGCCACACACATCTTCTCCTCCTGACTTCCTTCCTTCCGTTTATTGCTTTATCTCAGCCCCCAACTCCTAGTACTCCCCAGGAACTTGAAGGTTACTCAGGCCAGGGAAGCAGATAGGCTAATTGCCAATTCTCTTCTCTCTTCTAAATTCAATCCCTAGTCTCATTCTTAGCTCTGTAGCAGATCATTTGTGACCCTCTCCCAGCGCCCCCCCCCATCATGTAGATCACATAGATCTCCACCTCCTAACCTCCCTACACACACACACACACACTCATTGCATTGTCCTAGTCCTAACTCCAGCCGGTACTCTCTGGACCTCAAGGGCACTGCTGATCTTCACCTCTCCCTCCATTCCACTGAGTCCAATCTCCCAGTCTCATCCCCAGCTCTATAACAGACCTTCTTTGGCCTGCCCTTAATCCCTGAGAGACTATGCAAACCCTGGTGAAACACCCTGTTTCCTCCGTCCTGTGGACCTTAACACCTTCCTCTTAGCCCACCCCCATTCTTACATGTCACCTCCTAATACCTAGAAAGACATTTAACCTGGAACTCTCAGTGGCCACACCTATCAGAATCCCAGAAAATGTTATTAGGCAACACACAGCCACTGAATCTCCTAAGAACCAGAGAGGGCACCAGAAACCAAGAAACAAAACATCCACTCAACAAAAAGACCAAGTATCAGCACCTAGATTTACAATCACCTCAAACAGAGATGACCAGAAACCAACGTAAAAACACAATAACAGCCAGAACAATATCTCCGCTAGAGCCCAGCAGCCCTACCACAGAAGGCCCTGAGAAATGCAACATAGCTGAACACTAGAAAAGGACCTTAAAACAGCCATTATGAATGACAGAAGTTCTTAAAGAAGAAATTAATAAATCCTTTAATCTATGAAAACACAAAACAAAAAAGGCTAGGAAATGAATAGAATAGTTCAAGACATGAAAATAGAAATAGAATCAATAAAGAAAACCCAAATTGAGGGAAACCTGGAAATAAAAAATTTACAAACTTGAGCAGAAACTTCAGGTAAGTCTCACCAACAGAATACAAGAGATGGAAAAGAGAATCATAAGCATTGAGGACATGAAGAAATAGATACCTCGGTCAAAGAAAATGTTGAATCTAAACAAATTGTGGCACAAAACACCCAGGAAATCTGGGACACTATGAAAAGACAAAATCTAAGAATAATAGGAATAGAGGAAGGAAAAGAAACACAGGTCAAAGGCACAGAAAAATATGTTCAACAAAATCATAGAAGAAGACTTCTCTAACTTAAAAGAAGAAGTTGCCTATCAAGGTATTAAAAGCATACAAAGAAGCTCAACTGATAAGGCTCCTGACCCTGAATCAGAGAGTTGGGTTCAGTTCCCTGCTACCACTTCACCCCTCCCTGCAACCCCAGAGCCCAGCACCCATCAAGGAGTAGAAAGTGAGGATCCTCCCCCAACTCCTGGCCTCCAGAGCCCGCCAGCAATAACAAGGTCCCTCTGTGCCCCACACCTAAGGACCTATGCTTACATCATTTCCCAGGCCACACTGATACCTGCAACTCCAGAGACCAGGAACCATCAGGGAGCAACAGAGAATGATACCCATCAGTGACCATCAGAGACAAGCAGCCATCAAGGACTGCCTGGCCTAATCTCCACCTGCAATCCCAGAGACAGCAGCCATCAGATCTTACCAGCTCTCCCTGTATACCTGAAGGCCTACTACCAACCAGGAAAACCAGAGGACTGCTGCCGTCTGGGACCACCAGCTCTACCTACAATCCCAGAGACCTACTATCATCAGAACTACCAGGCCTCCTAACACCAGAGACATCCAAATGGCTAGAGATCAGCATAAAAACATAAGCAACAAAACCCAGGGCCATATGACACCACTGGAACCCAGCTATCCTACCACGGCCCTGGAGATACTATCCCACCTGAAGTGCAAGAAAATGATCTTAAATCTGAGGTTATAAAAATGATAGGGACCTTAAAAGGGGAAAATAAATCCCTCAAAGAAATGCAGGAAAATGCATTCAAACAGGTAAAGGAATTAAATAAATCTCTTAAAGAAATACAGGAAAATACAATCAAACAGGAGAAGGAAATGAGTAAGACTGTTTAAGACCTAAAACTGGAAATAGAAGGAATAAGAAAATATATCTAGATGGGCACAGTGGCACATTCCTTCAATCCCAGCACTCTGGGAGGCAGAGGCAGGCAGATCTCTGAGTTTGAGGCCAGCCTGGTCTACAAAAAGAGTCCAGGACAGCCAGAGCTACACAGAGAAATCCTGTCTCAAAAACCCAACCCAACCCAAAACAAAACAAAACAAAAAACCCTCCACAAACTGAAACAATCCTGGATATGGAGAACCTAGGGGAAAGAACAGGAACTACAAACATAAACATTACCCACAGAACAGAAGAGATGGAAAAGAGAATCTCAGGTATAGAAGATATGATTTTAAAAAAATCAATATATCAGTCAAAGAAAATGTTAAATCTAAAAAGTCTCTGAAACAAAAGATCCAAGAAAATCTGGAACACTATAAAAAGACCAAACCTATGAATAATAGGAATGGATGAAGAAGATTCTCAGCTCCAAAATATTGAAAATATTTTCAACAAAATAATAAAAGAAAACTTTCCCATCCTAAAAAAAAAGAGATGCCTATAAACATACAAGAAGCTTACAGAACACCAACTAGATTGGACCAGAAAAGAAAATCCTCCTGCCACATAATAATCAAAACACTGAATGTACAGAACAAAGAAAGAATATTAAAAGCTACAAGGAAAAAAAAAAGGCCAAGTCACATATAAAGGTGGACCTATCACAATTACATCTAACTCCCCACCAGAAATTCTAAAAGCCAGAAGGGTCTAGGCAGATATTTTACAGACACTAAGAGGCCACAGATGTGAGCCCCCACTATTATACCAAGAAAATCTTTTAATCACCATAGATGGAGAAAACAAGATATTCCATTTGCTCACAGAAGATACTAGAAAACTTCAACCCATGGAGGCTAACTACACCCAGGAAAACACAGGAAATAAGTAACCCCATATAAGCAAAACCAAAAGAAGGGAAACACACAACATCAAATAACACGAAGTAACAACCACTGGTCATTGATATATCTCAACATTAATGTCCTCAACTTCCCAATAAAAAGGCACAGGCTGACAGAATGGATGTGAAAACAGGACCCACCATTCTGCTGCATACAAGAAACACACCTCAGCAATAATGATAGACATTATCTCAGAGTAAAGTGCTGGAAAAGGTTTTCAAAGCAAATGGACCCAAGAAGCAAGCTGGAGTAGCTAGTCTAGTATCTAGTAAAACAGACTTTCAACTAAACTTAATCAAAGGATATGGGGAAGGACACTTCATACTCATTAAAGGAAAAATCCACCAAGATGCCATCTCAATTCAGAACATCTATGCCCCAAATACAAGGGTGTCTACATTTGTAAAAGAAACGTTACTAAAGCTTAAATTGCACATTAAAACCCACACATTAATAGTGGGAGACTTCAACACCCCTCTGTCACTTATGTACAGGTCATTGAGACAGAAACTAAACAAGCAATATAAACAAAACTAACAGATGTCATGAATTAAATGGACCTAACAGATATATACAGAACATTTCACCCAAACACAAAAGAATTTACATTCTTTTCAGCACCTCATGGAACCTTCTCCAAAATTAACCATATACTAGGCCACAAAGCAAGCCTCAACAGATAAAAGAAGACTAAAATGGCCCCTTGTATATTATCAGACCACCATGGGTTAAAGCAGGAGCTCAGAAACAACAGAAACAACAGAAAACTACAAACTCATGGAAACTGAAGAACTCTCTACTCAATGGCTACTAGGTCAGGGAAGCAATAAAGGAATTAAAGACTTTGCAGAATTCAATGACAATGAAGGCACAACATATCCAAACTTATGGGACACAGTGAAAGCAGTGCTAAAAGTAGAGCTCATAGGACTAAGTGCCATCATTAAGAAACTGCATAGTTCTCATACTAGCAATTTAAAAGCACACCTAAAATCTCTAGACCAAAAAGAAGCAAACAGATCCAAGAGGAGTAGAAGGCAGGAAATAATCAAACTCAGGGCTGAAATCAATAAACTAGAAACGAAGAGAACAATACAAAGAATCAACAAAACCAAGAGCGAGTTCTTTGAAAAAAAAAATCAACAAGATAGACAAACTGCTAGCCAAATTAATTAAAAGGTAGAGACAGTATCCAAATTAACAAAATCAGAAATGAAAAGGGGGACATAACAACAGACCCTAAGGAAATCCAAAGAATCATTAGGTCTTACTTAAAATGCCTGTATTACACAAAATTGGAAAATCTACAAGATATGGACAATTTTCTTGATAGATTTCACTTACCAAAGTTAAATCAAGATCAGGTAAACAGTTTAAACATCCCTGTAACCCCTAAGAAAATGGAAGCAGTCATCAAAAGTTTCCCAACCCAAAAAACTCAGGTCCAGATAGCTTTAGCACAGAATTTTACCAGACTTTCAAAAAAGAGCTGATACCAATACTCCTTAAACTATTCTACAAAATAGAAACAAAAGGAATATTACAAAACTCATTCTATGAACGAGTCACCCTGATACTGAAACCACACAGAGACTCAACATAGAAAAAGAATTTCAAAGCAATCTCCCTCAGGAACATTGATTTAAAAAAAAAAACTCAATAAAATACCCACAAACTGAATCCAAGAACACATAAAATACATCACCCACCATGATCAAGTAGGGATCATCCCAGAGATGCAAGGATTGTTTAGCATATGAAAATCCATCAATATAATCCAAATAAGCTGAAAGAAAAAAAATCACGTGATCATCTCATTACATGAATAAAAAGCCTTTGACAAAATCCAACTTCTCTTCATGATAAAAATCTTGGAGAGATGGCTCAGATGTTAAGAGCACTGATTGCTCTTCCAGAGGTCATGAGTTCAATTCTCAACAACCACATACATGGTAGCTTACAATCATCTAAAATGAAATCTGGTGCCCTCTTCTGGTGTGCAGATGTACATGCAAGCACACATTGTATACATGATAAATAAATAAATCTTAAAAAAAAAAGTCTTGGGCTGGAGAGATGGCTCAGAGGTTAAGAGCACTGGCTACATTTCCAGAGGTCCTGAGTTCAATTCCCAGCAACCACATGGTGGCTCACAACCATCTATAATGAGATCTGGATCTGGTGCCCATTTCTGGCCTGCAGACATACATGCGGCCAGAACATAAGTAATAAATAAATAAACAAATATTTAAAAAAAAAGTCTTGGAGAGATCAAGGTCCATACCTAAACATAATAAAAGCTATATACAGCAAGCCAATATGTACATCAAATTAAATGGAGAGAAACTAAAGGCAATTCCACTAAAATCAGGGACAAGACAAGGCTGCCCACTCTCTGCATATCTCTTCAATGCAGTATGTGAAGTTCTAGCTAGAACAATAAGAAAACTAAAGGAGATACAAATGAGAAAGGAAGAAGTCAAAGTATCACTATTTTCAGATGATATAATAGTATACATAAGTGACCCTCAAAATTCCACCAGAGAACTCCTACAGCTGATAAACACCTTGACCAAAGTGGCTGGATACAAGATTAATTCAAAAAAATATCAGTAGCCCTCCTGTATACAAATGACAAATGGGTTGAGAAAGAAATTAGGGAAACTACAGGCTTCATGGTAGCCACAAATAATATAAAGTATCTGAGTGTAACTCTAACTATGCAAGTCAAAGACCTGTATGACAAAAACTTCAAGTCTCTAAAGAAAAAATTAAGATATCAGAAGATGGAAAGATGTCCCAGCCTCATGGATCATTTTGCCATTTTACCAAAAGCAATCTAAAGAATCAATGTAATCCCCATCAAAATAACAACACAATTCTTTACAGACCTTGAAAGAACAATTCTAAACTTTATATGGAAAAAGGAAAAAAACCAGACTAGCTAGAACAATACTATGCAATAAAAGAACTTCTGAAGGTATCTCCATCTCTGACTTCAAGCTATACTACAGAGCAATAGCAATAAAAACTGCATGGTACTGGCATAGAAACAGACTGGTTGATCAGCGGAATTGAATTGAAGACCCAGAAATAAACCCATACACCTATGAGCACCTATGATTTTTGACAAGGAACCTAACACCATACAATGAAAAAAACAAGACAGCATCTTCAACAAATGGTGCTAGTCTAACTGCATGTCTACATGTAGAAAAATGCAAATAGATCCATTCTTATCACCCTACACAAAACTCAAGTCCAAGTGGATCAAAGATGTCAACATAACACTGTATACAATAAATTTATTAGAAGAGAAAGTGGGGAAGAGCCTTGAACTCATTGGCACAGGAGACAACTTCCTGAACAGAGCACCAACAGCTCAGGCTCTAAGATCAACAATTAATAAATGGGACTTCTTGAAACTGAAAATCTGTAAGGCCAAGGACACTGCCAACAAAATGAAATGATGGTCAACAGAGTGGGAAAAGATCTTCACCAATCCTACATTTGACAAAGGGCTAATATACAAAATATATAAAGCGCTCAAGAAATTAAACATCAACAAACACAATAATCCAATAACAAATGGGGCACAGAGCTAAACAGAGAACTCTCAACAGAGGCAAGTTCAAAGCACATGTGCCTACATTAAAAAAAAAAAAAAGGTGATATCTCATACTAGTCTCTTAATAGCACACCTGAAAACTCTAGAACAGAAGAAATCACACCCAAAAGAAAAAAATAGAAATGATAAAATTCAGGGCTGACATCAAGAAAATAGAAAAACAAAACAGTTCTGGAGAGATGGCTCAGAGGTTAAGAGCACTGGTTGCTCTTTCAAAGGTCCTGGGTTCAAATTTCAGCAACCACACGGTGGCTCACAATCATCTATATTGAAATCTGGTGCCCTCTTTTGGCATGTAGGTGTACATGCAGGCAGAACACTGTATACATAATAAATAAACAAATCTTTAAAAAACAAAACAAAAAACAATTCAAAGAATTAATTAAACAGAGTTGATTCTTTGAAAAAAACGTTAAGATAGACAAACCCTTACTCAAATCAACCAAAAGGTGTGGTGAGAATATCCAAATTAACAAAATTAGAAGTGAAAAAGAAGACATAACAGACACTGAGGAAATCCAGAAGATCATAAGGACATAACTTAAAAACCTGTACTCTGCCAAATTGGAAAATCAAAAAGAAATCAATAATATTCTCAATACATACCATTTATCAATGTTAAATCAAGATCAGATACGAAATTTAAACAAGCCTGTAACCCCTAGTGAAATAGAAGCAATAATTAAAAATCTCCCAACCAAAATTAGCCGAGGGCTAGATGGTGATAGTGCACAATTTTACCAGATCTTCAAAGATGGTTACATCTAAGGCTAGACCACTGTGAAAGCACCTGATCTCCTCAAAGAAAGTTACTGCCAACACTCCTTAAATATTGTGGAAAATAGAAACAAAAGAACATTGCCTGTTTGTTTTACAAGGCCACAGTTACCCTAATACCCAAACCACATAAAAACTCAACAAAGAAATAAAGCTACAGATCAATTTTACTTATGAACACAGATGCAAAAATTCTCAATAAAATACTTCCAAGCCAAATCCAAGAGAACATCAAAAAGACTGTCCACCATGATCACATGAGCCACAAGAACACTTCATTCCAGACAAGCAGAGATGCTTCAACATGTGTAAATTGGTAAATGTAACCACCATATAAATAAACTTAAAGACCAAAACCACATAATCATCTCATTAGATGCAGAAAAGGCCTCTGACAAAATCCAACAACCCTTCATGTTAAAAGCCCTGGAAGTATTTGTACTGAGAAGTTTGGTTTCTTAAAAAACCCAGTTATGTTATATAAACATGCTTTTGTTTTAATCTCAGGTGTGGGATATGGGGCTGATTCACATTGTCCACAGCAGCTGACTATGATTTGTCTCATACTCTGGCAAGGGCATGATTCTGCCAGGTGAAGCTAGTCTATGTTTGGACTTCTGGGGACTTTTCAGGGGGCATAGAAATGCCAGAGCCCCAAGAGGCTGAGGTGGCTGCTGCTCCTTCTGCTGCGGCTGTTTCTGGATTGCTGATTGCTGATTGCTGTTTGCTGCTGGTTGCTGTTGGAGATATCCTACAATGAAGACTGGACTCGTCCCTAGAAACTCAGTGTCCCTAATCAGCAGGAAGTAGTAAAGAGATCTATGCCCTCTTTTCCCTCTAACCTTCTTTCTCACCTACCTAGTGTTGGCGGATTGAAGAGGATTAGAGTGGAAAAGAGTGGTATGAAAAAGAACCTAATAAAGTGCCCAACAAGTATGGCTATTGATATTAGGGGTACAGGGGTTACACCTCAACATTATAAAGGCAGTTTACAGCAAGACCATAGCCAACATCAAGTTAAGTGGAGTGAAACAAAGCAATTCCACTAGAATCAGAAATAATATAAGGTTTTTCACTCCATAACTAGTCAATATAATACTTGAAATCTTAGTTAAAGCAATATGACAACTGAAGGAGATCAAGGAGACACCAATTGGAAAGGAATAGTTGTAGATGAAATGATAATATATATAACCCTAAAAATTCCACTGGGAAACTCCTACAATTGATAAAACACTTATCAAAGTAGTTAGGTACAAAATTAACTCACAAAAGTCAGTAGCCCTCCTATACACAAAGAAAACAGGGAATCACCTTTCACAATAACCACAAGTAATACAGATAATACAGAATATCTTCAGGCAACTCTAACCAAGAAACTCATATTTAAGTATGATTTAAACTTTAAGGCATTGAAGAAAGAAATTGAAGATGGAGAGATCTCTCATGTTCATGGATAGATAAGATTAATATAGTAAAATTGGCCATGCTAGCAAAATTAATCTACAAATTTAATGCAATACCCATCCAAATTTTAACACAGTTCTTCACAGATCTTGAAAGGACAATTTTTCAGCTTCTTATGGAAACAAACCCAGAATAAGCTAAAACAACTGTGAATAATCAGTGGACTTCAGGAGGTATCTCTATCCCTGATTTCAACTTGTACTACAGAGTTATAGTAATTAAAATAGAATGGTATTGGCACAACATATACATTGATCAATGAAACTGAATTGAAGACCCATATATAAATCCACACGCCTATGGAAATCTTATTTTTAACAAAAAAGCCAGAAATGCACACCAGAAAAAAGATAGCATCTTCAACAAATGGTGCTGGTCAATCTGGATATCTGCATGTAGAATAATGCAGATAGATCCATATTTATCACCCTGTGAAAAACTGAACCTAAATGGACCAAAGAGTTCAACATAAACCTGGATATACTAAACTTGATAGAAGAGAAAGTGGGGAGAGCCTTGAACTCATTTGCACAAGAAAAGACTTCTGAACAGAACACCATTAGCACAGGTACTAAGGTCAAAAATTAATAAATGGGACTTCATGAAATGGAACTGTTTCTGCAAGGCAAAGGATACAGTCATTTAGACAAACTAGCAGCCTACAGAATGGGAAAATATTTACCAACTACACATTTGATAGAGGTAAAGAACTAAAAAACCTAGATATCAACAAAAGAAATAACCCATTAAAAAATGGCGTACAGATATAAACTGAGAATTCCCTAAAGAGGAAACTCAGATGGCTGAGGAACACTTAAATGTTCAACACCCTTAGCCATCAGATAAATGCAAATCAAAACTACTTTGGGATTTTGTCTTACATCTGTCAGAATGCTAAGATTAATAAAACAAGTGACAGCATGTGCTGGTAAGGATGTAGAGGAAAGGGACTGCTCATCCACGCCTGGTGGGGCTGCAAACTTGTACAGCCACAGTGGAAATCAGTGCGGCAGTCTCTCAGGAAGATGGAAATCGATCCACCTCAATATCCAGCTATACCATTCTTGGATGTAAACCCAAGGGATGTTTCATCCTGCTGCACTTGCTGAACGATGTCCACTGATGCTCTATTCATAACAGCCAGGAACCGGAAACAAGCTAGATGTCCCTCAACAGAAGAATGGACAAAGAAAATGTGGTACATCCACACCATGGATTATTACTTAGCCATTAAAAATCCTGAAATTCATAGGCCAATGAATGGAACTAGAAAAAAATCATCCCAAATTAGGCATCCCAGACCCAGAAATTAAAAAAAAATGATATGTATTTGCTTATATATGGATATTAGCTCTTAATTCAACAATAACCAAGCTACAATCTGTAGGACCATAGAGTTTAGGTATAGAGTAAGGGACAAGGGGTCAGAGATCATGTTAAGAGGAAATAGAATCCATAGAAGGAGTTGGAATGAGAGATGGGGATGAGGGAAGGAATATGAGGAGAGACAACTAAAATTAAAGGGTAGTATGGAGACCTAATATTGTAGAGGCTTCCTAAAATACGTACATTGTGGTGGTTTGAATAGAAATGGCCCCCATAGACTCATGTGTTTGAATGCTTAGCCGTAGCAAGTGGCACTATTAGGAGATGTGCCCTTGTTGGAAGAGGTGTGGCCTTGTTAAAGGAAGTATGTCACTGTGGAGACAGGGCTTTGAGATCATATATGCTCAGGTTTTGCCAGTGTGCCATAGCCTCCTTCTGTTGCCTTCAGATCAGGATATAGAACTCTTGGCTCCTCCAGCACCATATCCGTCTGCCTGCTGTCATGATTCTCACCATGACAATAATGAACTAAACCTCTAAAACTGTAAGCCAGCCCCAATTAAATTTCATCCTTTATAAGACTTGTCGTGGTCACAGTGTCACTTCACAGCAATAAAACCCTAACTAAGACATACATATATGAAGGTGACCTAATGAAATCACCAAACAATGGGGAAGACAGAATCTTAACTATCTCTTATCACCAGATGAAGCATTCAATACCAAGACTGGGTTACAGCTAATTGAGTTGTTGCCCAAAAGGGTCCCATGGGAAGCCCCAAACAACCCAGGCTGTTGCTAAGACTATAGGTTGCTCTCCACAAACTCACAAAAAGCCCCCATTGCTGGAGAAAACACCTACACAGCTCACTGAACATGAAGACATCAACCAGGTGCCTACACAGGGCCTTCACTCCTAAGTTCTAGCATCTTTGTTAACAGGAAAGCATTCTTCACATACCAAACACAATACCAGCACTTTGATCTACAATGCTGTCCTGCCTGCAAGACATGCTAGGTCAGTGGTGGCACAAAGCTTTTGGGAGCAACCATTCAATATGTGATTTGATTAAAGACCCACTCTGTGAGTTGGAACCCATTTTTGACACTCTTTGGCTCACCAGGGACTTTAAATAGTCCAAGGACCAGAGGTAAACCAAATACTACTGATCCAAGACAAAAGTAACAATAAAATGACTCCAATGACATTCTGCTGTATTCATAGATCATCGCCTTGTTCCACCAACATCAGAGAAGCTTCTTCCTACAGCAGTTGTAAACAAATACAGAGAGCCACAGCCCAACATGCCAGACACGTAGAGAGTGAGGGACCTTGGGACACTGAGCTGTAAGTGGGATGCCTCCATCATACCCCTCCCCTTATTCTCAGGAAACTCTGTGGAAGAGGCGGTGTAAACAGTTTAAGAGCCATAGAGGATGGAGGACATCAAGAAAACAAAGCCCTTTAAATCAACATGAGCAAAGCGAGGATGAACTCAGAGACTGAGGCAGCTTGTACAGGGCCTGCAAACATCTGCCCCAAGTCCTCTGTACTAATATTATGGCTTCCAGTTTAGTTTTTTTATGGGCTTCCTGAATGTGACAGCAAGTGGGTCTCTGGCTCTTGAACTCTTTTCCTTCAGTTTGTTTTGTCCAATTCTGATGTGTTAGTTTTTATTTTATCATATCACATCATGTATCATATGATATCATATCATATCATGCCATATCACATCATTATTCATTAGAAGCCTGTTTATTTTCTTATGAGAGACAGAAACTTAGTGGATCTGGATGGGAGGGGAGGATCTGGGAAGAATAGAGGAAGTGGAAACCATAATCAGAATCAGAGAAATCGGGACCGTACTCAGAGGGGAAAAAAAAAACATTTTCAAGAAAAGGGAAAAACAAACCTATCAAATAAGGGTTCCTGCATACTCACCCCACCCAATCTGAATCGGACTTGAACACCAGCAGCAGTATCTAAGAACTCTGCCTGTAAGAAAACAGAAGTCCCTTCAACATTCCATGAGCATCATTTGGCTCTCTCACGCTGGCAATTAAAAGTAATTATTGGTATTTACTATTTATAAAACAGGTCAGGTGAATGTGCTTCAAATAATAAGATTTAAATCATAAAAATATTTTTAATTATGAGTATACATGAGTGCAGGCACCCATGGAAGACGTAGGCATTGGATTCCACTAAAACTGGATTACAGGTGGTTGTAGCCACCTAGTATGGTTGCTGGGAGCTGAACTTGGGGCCTCTGGAAGAGCAGTATGAGATCTGAAATGATGAGCCATTTCTCCAGTCCAGACATCATAAAATACTCTGAGAGCTAAGGACTTATGGACGGCTCTTTGGATAACTGGGAAAATACTACCAAACTCTCATTTCTGTGAAATATTTAAAAACAGATCCTAAAATGAGTGTGAAGGCACACACCTTTAATCCCAGCACTCAGGAGGCAGAAGCAGGGGGATCTCTGTGAGTTCAAGGCCAGTGAGCTCCAAGACAGCCAGAATTATATAGATAGAAAAGTCCTGTCTCAAAATAATAATTAAAAAATAAAATAAACACGGATCCTAAGTGATTTGTTATATGTGAAAGAAATAATAAGTCCTCAAATATATGACTTATACACAAAATATTACTGTGTAAATAAATTCACACATAAAAAAACTGATCTCACTAAAGCTCAACACTAGATGGACCTTTCCTAACTAGCTTTTGCTAAGTCAAAAACTAAACTTTTATGAGAATTGTTAATAATGGATCCCTTATGTGCAGACAGTTCAAATCTATCTCCTTTATGTTAGGTTAGATTAGAAAATAGGTCTTATGGTTTGAAAATCGATTAATTTTTTTCAGAATGATTTTCTTCCATCGAAAACCTTTACAAATTAAATATGAGTATAAAATACTACATAATTTTTATTTGGATGGTGGTGATATACATTCATACATATTCCAGCCTCCTGAGGGCTGTAATTAAAGGCATGCGTTACCACCAGCAGAAATCAACAATTTTAAGTGTGTTGTTCCATTTTACACATTTGTACATTCCATGACTCTGTATGTCATATAAAAATCATAAACATTGTCATCATTGTGGTCCTGTCGCCCTCCTTGTTGGTTAACCTTAAACATCTCTTTTTCCTCATGCTATCTGCTTTCAAATTTCACACAAAAGGAATCACACACTGTATGCTATTTTAGTGCCTGGCATTTTGTTCAGCTTCAGTCGATGATGAAAGAATAAGATCTGTCCATTAGATGTATGGGTTATTTTGCATTGCTACTAGTATTTCATCTTATCAACTCTAGCTGTTCCCCATTTGCTCTGTCTATAACTTGGGCTACAAACAAAGCCGCTGTGAGTATTACTGGTACTTCATGTCTTCTGGTGAATCATTGAATTTACCTCCCTGGCTGTATACTCAGGAATGGAGTAGAAGAGATTATGGCGTATGTTGGTTGACTTTCTGTTGCTGTAACAAAATGTTGATGACTGGGAAGCTCTTTCCTTGCAGCTTTGGAGGCTGTGGTATCAGCATCTGCAGAGGGCCTTCCTGCACTGATGACATCATGTGACAAAAGATCAAGGATGCAAGGGTTTCCTCTCCTCTGAAGTGCTAATCTCAGCACTTGGGGGCAGAAGCTGATGCAGTGGCCGTGGAGGGGTGCTGCTTATTGGCTTGTTATGTATGCATGGCTTGCTCAGTCTGCTTTCTTGTACAGTTAAGGACCACCTGCCCAGAAGTAGCACTACTCAAGGCCATCCCACATCAACCATTATCACATCAATCATTATCAAGAAAACGCCCTACACATATGCCTCTTCCCAAATGACCTGAGCTTATATCAAGTTGACAAACACAAACAACAAAACACAAAGCAGAATAGCACCTCAAGACATGCTTCCAAAAGTAGAAACTTGCGCATGATGCTGAACTCAAAATGAACACGCTTAGATTAGAAGGAAAAGGTCGTAAGTGACAAGCAGGTGGAGTGAGCTGGGTAATATTTTGTGCTGTTTGCTTTATGGTAATTCATTTAACTATATATTTATGCTTTCTGGGCATTCAACATGCATGTAATAGTTCAGTAAAAAGTTTGTAAAGAAGCAAACATGAGAACATTGAACTAATAGGAAGATTCTGGGTCAGAAATGACAATCTTACCTCTTTAGGGTTAATGTACCTCATTATCTGATGTGGTTCTCCTTGTCTTCTAAAGCTAATCAGACTTTTAAAATGCTGGAATATGGCAACATTCTAAAGAGTGAAAACAGATTTTTATAGTTAAAACTAGTTTCTCTGCTTTCCTAAAGGTATTATTATTATTTTAATTATTTTAGTATTTATTTATTTGGGACAGGGGTGTCCCATCACACATTCAGAGGCCCATCATGTGGGCCTAGGGATAGAACCCAAGTCATTAGCTTGCTAGCAATTGCCTTTACCCACTGAGCTATGTTACCATCCTTGGATTTTCTACTTTTTTATTAGCTGTTCATATAACTGCACAGAAATGCAGATCTGAATAGTCTATCAGGACAAGAGAAAGGAGGCCTCAAACTAAAATCTTTGCAGGGAGAGCAAAAATTCCTCGCCCCTGTGGCTCAGCTGAGGCAATCAACACTTTGGAAGGTAAAATCTCAGTCATAAAATCTCTCCCTAGCTCCTCTGAGGAGGCTGGTGCTATCTGCAGTCAAAACTTCTCAAGGGTACTATAAAAGAGGGGGGATAGAGAATGTAAGAAAGGAGGGAATGCTCCACACAGCCCAGCACCAAATTAAAAGACAGTGCTGCATAATGAGGTGAGTGACTTTAGGAGATGATTTAGGACTAAATGAGAGCAACAAAGGGGGGTGCAGGGAGGGAAGGGAGAAAGGAAGGAGGGAGGGAGGAAGGGAAGGAAAAAAAGGAAGGAAATTAAGATGCTGGGGGGGGGTTGACAGCATAGAAAGAAAAGCATTTCTGCACATTTCTGCAACTTTCACTGCAGCTCCATATCTACCGGCTGCAGGAGAGAGTAAATGGGGGAGTCCCTATATATAGACTCTTAGTCTCTCTCTCTCTCTCTTTCTCTCTCTCTCTCTCTCTCTCTCAGATTTATTTATTTTATTATGTGTCCTGTGTTCTGCCTCCATGTACACCTGCCCAACAGAAGAGGGCACCAGATCTCATTATAGATGGTTGTGAGCCACCATGTGGTTGCTGGGAATTGAACTCAGGACCTTTGGAGGAGTAGCCAGGGCTCTTAACCTCTGAGCCATCTCTCCAGCCCCCCTGTAGACTCTTGTCAGCTAAGATGCAGGAAGCCTTTGTTATCAAAAAAGCTTCACAGTTCTCCCAGGCTGGCAGGCTAGTTAGATAAGCTACCAGGACTCTGTATAGCATCTGTGTTTTGGACAAGGACCTCAGTGTCTCCAGGTGAGCAAACAGGCTTGCTATATCTAGTGGCACCTGGAGACATAGACTGTTGTGTAGAGTTGGAGTGTTCTAGGGGTCAGAAATCCCTGTGCACCCCTCTGCTCCAGGGTTCCACAGACACCCACTACCCTGGCTTGTAGGGTGGCTGCATTGCAAACTCAGCCTGACCTCGCAGAGCCGCTGTATCCTATGCTAGTTGGATGCTCTGCATTTTAAAGGATGGACTTTTGACATGACCAGGAAGAGAGGGCACAGACCTTGAGAACCAGGAGACTTTTGTACTTGCATTTGAGGCCCAGAGCATGGCAGCTGCTGGTGGACCTGAAGCAGAGACCTACACACGTCATTAGAGCTGTAAGGAAATGCCATGGTTCCTGCTGCTGACACATTCACATACGCTTGCTAAAGGGGCTCCAGCCAGCCCTGTGCCTCTGGATCTATATTGCCATAGAAATGGCAGAGAGAAATGCCTTGGCTCCGGCCATCCTACCCCTGTGTGCGCTGACACTGAGGCAGCAGAGAGCCTGTCATGGTGCTTCAGGCTCCTCAGGACTGCTGGAACTGCCACAACAAATAGGCTTTGCTAGAAGCTGAGCAGAGCCTCAGGAAACCATCATTTGCTAGAGGCTCCCATCCCCACTGTGCTGTGGCCACACATTGAGCACCCGCTCCTATGCTGCTCATGTCACAGGTACCTGAACCGCCATTGTCCCCACTCCTGTAGGCCCCCAGAGACGGCAAGTCTCTCTAGCAGCATCTAGCAGGCTCTCCCTGGTATGTACTGTGTCCAAAGTCAACCCTTCTAGTTAAAGAAGCTATGAGGAGGAGGCTGTGGTGCCCAGTGGGAACAGAGCCACCGGTATGCACTAGACTCATGCTGCTGCACACCTCTTCTGGAGCAGGCCACTTGCTAAGAGGCTCCCCCATAAATTAGTGGGAATACCAGATGGCAAATATCAGTGTGGGAGCACAAGAGACGTCTCGCAAAGAGACAGCAACTTATTGGCTCCAGAGACCTGCACGATCACTATGTACAAAATACTTGACAAATGTCACATAATGATCGTAAAGATACCTAGTGAGATCCATGAGGAGACAGACTGGTAGTTAAATGAAGGAACTGTTTAAGACAGTCGTTCACTTAAAGGTGAATGAAAGATAGCTAGCATCGTGGGAGCACATGGAAGCACAATCCCAACTAGAGCCTGCAAACAAAATATAATAAAATTACGAAGAATATTCAGAACAATTACAAGAAAAAAGCTCAGGAGCCTTTACTTATCATTAATAACCTTAGATGTAAATGAACTAAATTCTCCAATTAAAAGATACAGAGTTGCTGGGCGTGGTGGTGCACACCTGTAATCCCAGCACTTGGGGAGGCAGAGGCAGACAGATCTCTGTGAGTTTGAGGCCAGACTGCTCTACAAAGCAAGACCAGGACAGCCAAGACTACACAGAGAAACCCTGTCTGGAAAAACAAAAAACAAACAAACAAGTGAAAGGTTTACAGAGTAGATCAACAGATTTAAAAAATAAGACCAAACAATATTCTGCCTGAAACTTCTAAGACACTTAAGCCACCAGTGAAGACACAAAGGGGCTGAGATACAGGGATAGTGGATGTGATATCGAAAGTAAATGCAAACTTAAAACAAGCAAAAGCAGCTGTTTGGGTGTTAATAGAATTACGCACCAGCACAGGCTTTATGGCTTTTCTAGAGAATGGTAGATTTGCAAGATTTGGTCTGATGGTAGTCTTGTGGACTGGAAGCAACTGTATAACTTGGCACAAAGTCACTGGGCACATTGACTAAAGGGACCCACATACTGCAGGGTGCTCCTTTCTGGCCTCCGGATTAGGCAGAGACCACACCCAAACACCAATTTCCAAGCACAAACCAAACACAAAAAGATCCCTTTATCGAGCAAGATGAAGAGGCAAGGGAGTTGAGTCTGGCAGAAACGGCTGCAAAGAGCTCTGCGAGTGTTAATGTTAAGAGGGAGGAGAAGAGGAGGTCTGGGTTAGAATGAGCTAAAATGAGTTGATAAGTTCTGATTGGGTATCTTAATTAGGAGAGTCAAAATCATGAAGTCTGATTGCTGGACCCTGGTGTTTTCATAGCTGGATCTTGGTGATCAGACTCAGGAATGAGTCAGGCATAACAAAGTGGTCAAATAAAGGAGCAGACCTTGGTGGGTAACTTTAGGAATGCAATCTAACAGTTTAGCAAAGGAGAGAGAAGGGGAAGGGCAAATCCTGCTGGAGCCATGTTTGCAGTGCTCAGCCCTGCTAGGGCCCTTCAGTGACAGGTTTGCTACTGTTATGAGAAGTGAAGTCATTTTCTCTCTTGGCTGTCACCCAACCTGGTAAGTAAACTTGGAAAATTACTTCTACTTATGAGACCAATTCCATCCACGTTAAGAGCACAATAAATGAGCAATGCAATAGCCCATTAAACCACAAGATCTTCAAGAGAACTCAATAAATATTGGATGAGTAAATATGCCTTTACCACTCTGTTGCAAACATGATGGCTGAGTCAAGAAATAAAGAATATCAGAGGTCTTCACCAACCCTGTATCTGCCAGAGGGCTAATATCTAGAGTATATAAAGAACCCAAGAAGTTAAACACCAACAAATCAAGTAAACCAACTTAAAAAATGGGGTACAGGGCTACACAGAGAATTCTCAACAGAGGGATATCAGATGGCAGAGAAACACTTAAAGAAATGCTCAACGTCCTTAGTCATCAGGGAGATTCAAATCAAAACGAGCCTGAGATTTCACCTTACACCCATCAGAATGGCTAAGATCAAAAACTCAAGTGACAACACATGCTGGAGAGGATGTGGAGAAAACGGAACCCTCCTCCATTGCTGGTGGGAATGTAAACTTGTACAATCACTTTGGAAATCATTCTGGTGCTTTCTCAGAAAATTGGGAATAGTGCTTCCTCAAGATCCAGCTATACTACTCCTAGGCATATATCCAAAAAATGCTCAAGTATACAAGGACATTTGCTCAACCATGTTCATAGCAGCTTTATTCATAATAGCCAGAATCTGGAAACAACCCAGATGTCCTTCAGCTGAGGAATGGATACAGAAATTGTGGCACATTTACACAATGGAATACTACTTAGCAATTAAAAACAAGGAAATCATGAAATTTGCAGGCAAATGGTGGGAACTAAAAAAGATCAACTTGAGTGAGGTATTCCAGAAGCAGAAAGACACACATGGTATATACTTACTTATAAGTGGATATTAGACATATAATATAGGATAAACATACTAAAATCTGTACACCTGAAGAAGCTAAGCAAGGAGGAGGACCCTGGGTAAGATGCTCAACCCTCGTTAAGAAAGGCAAATGGGGTAGACATCAGAAGTGGGAGAAAACAGGGAACAGAACAGGAGCCTACCACAGAGGGCCTCTGAAAGACTCTACCCAGCAGGATATCGAAGCAGAGGCTGAGACTCATAGCCAAACTTTGGGTAGAGTGCAGGGAATCTTATGAAAGAAGAGAGAGACAGACCTGGAGGGGCTAGGAGCTCCAAAAGGAGAGCAACAGAACCAAAAAATCTGGGTCCAGGGGTCTTTGAAGAGACCAACACTCCAACCAAGGACCATGCATGGAGATAACCTAGAACCCTAGCACAGATGTAGTCCATGGCAGCTCAGTCTCCAAGTGTGTTTCCTAGTAATGGGAACAGGGACTGTCTCTGACATGAACTCAGTGGTTGGCTCTTTGATCACTTCCCCCTGCGGGAGTGGGAAGCAGCCTTACCAGGCCACAGAGGAAGACAGTGCAGACAGTCCTAATGAGACCTGATAGGCTAGGGTCAGATAGAAGGGGAGGAGGACCTTTTCTATCAGTGGACTTAAAGAGGGGCATGGGAGGAGAAGAGGGAGAGAGGGTGGGTCCCTATCAGTGGACGAGGGAGGGGGCTGCAGCTGGGATACAAAGTGAATAAATTGTAATAAATAACTTAAAAAATACTTTCTTTAATTTCTCCCCCCACCAAAAAAAATATCAGAGGTCAAAATTAAATGAGGCTATTAGTGATAGATTTATGGGTATTATCAAAGTGTCTGCCGCCATACAGAAGCTTTCTAGAAACCAGAGGGGCAGCTCAGTGGATAAAGTGCGCACTATGTAAATATGAAGCTCTTCAGTGCCCACGTGAAAGAGCTGAGTGTGGCAGGCAGTGGGCACACACCTTTAATCCCAGCACTTGGGAGGCAGAGGCAGGCAGATCCCTGATTGAGGGCCAGCCTGGTCTACAGAGTGAGTTCCCAGACAGTCAGGGATACACAGAGAAACCCTGTCTCGAAAAATGAAACAAAAAAGCTGAATGTGATGAGACACGAATAACCCGGTGGTGCTGGGGAGCCAGAGACAAGAGAGTCACCGAGGCTTGCTGGGTAATCACTACAGCTACAGGTGAGCTACACGCTCGTGCGGGTTCCTAGCTCAAAAATAAAGTGGACAACATCCTGAGGAACAGTGTCTGAGGCTGACTTGTGGCCTCCACATGCATGTACAAACATGTCCACACATGTCTACACATATCTACATACATGCACATAAAAATTGTTTTAACTAAAAAGAACGTAAATGTTTGTGAACCTAATGAAAGAATTCTAACTTTCGAAACTGAATGGTGAACTAAGTTGAAGGGTAGTCCAAACATGGGTAAATGCACTAAAGAATGTTGAACTGCACACGTACATACGTACGTTTTGTGAACTCTAAATCATCTCTCAAGGGATCAAATAAACAAACTCACAAGAAAGTTTTTCCAGGCCCTCTGAATGGTTTTGGCAGCCATTTCCTGCTTTTCAGGTTCTTGGAGTGGTTCCTCAGGCATTTGGAAGTTCTAAAAGAAAAATAAGCAAAATGGGAACCTTGAAATAATTGTATATGTTTCACTATGAAGCTGTCTCTTGAACTCAATGGAAATCAAGTTGTCTAAAGAAGATGAAATGAGACTGGGCATTTAAATGATATTCCTAATGGATTACACTGTTTTTCAACAAGTATCTTGCATGGGAGATTTTTCAAAAGATCTCCCTGTGTGTGTGTGTGTGTGTGTGTGTGTGTGTGTGTGTGTGTGTGTGTGTGTGTGAGTTATGAAGTGCCCCCAGCTGCTGGCAGGAGACATCATCTCTCGGAACTGGAATCACAGTCTTTTGAGAGCCTCCTGATGTTAGTGCTGGGATCTGAACTCTGGTCCTCTGATAGAGCACTAACTTCTAGCCGCCCAGCCACCTCTCTGCTCCCTGCAGAGATTTCAATGTGCTTGTGCTAGACTGAACTTTAAGATTTAAGGTCAGATAGTAAATAACTAGTCAGAGTTGAGTATGTTTAGGTCTTTAAAGCCTGTGACCTTTACTTTGAGTTTAATCAACATGTGTAAAGAAACAGCTGTGGCCACAAGGTTGCCTAAGCCCCTAACTGTGAGTCGATTATAGACTTTAACTATGTTGCCTATTTATATATCACACTTTACATTTTTAAAAAGATGAAGCTTGAACTATTAAGCAGTAAAGCAAAATCACTATGTGTCCTTCACAGTTTTCTTTTAACTATTAAGAATAGTACAGAAATCAGAGAGACACTCTAGCTCCTGATCCTTTCCAAAGCTTCCACAAAATGTGCATTAAGATGTAAGTGGATGTCAAGTTGTGCTATTCTGAGGCTGTTCTCTGGACTCAGACTCTATTCCTACGTCAGAATATGAGATAAAATGGGAACTGACGGGGTTCGGGGGAGGGTTTGGGCAACTTCTTGTTCTGCAAGCATGAAGATGCAGGCCTCCATATAGAAAGCAGCAAGCCATGGCCATCTGTAACCCCAGCCCTCAGGGGCACAGTCGGGCAGAGACAGGAGGATCCCAAGGGGCTCACTGTGAGCTAGTCTAGAAAAAAATGGTGAGCGCCAGGTTTACCAAGCCTGTCTCAACAAAAAGTAGGGACTGGAGAGATGGCTCAGTGGTCAAGAGCATTGCTGCTCTTTAAGAGGACTGGGGTTCATTCCTCACCGACAAACATCAGGTGGCTCCCAGCTGCTTGTAATTCCAATCCAGGGGATCCGGTGCCTCTGACCTATGTGGGCACCTGCACTTGTGTCCACATATCACATTCATTCTCTCTCTCAAACACACACACAATTGAGTAGAGACTTTCCCAGACATTTTGCCTGCTATAGCATACAGCATATACTACATACAATCAGGAGACTTGTAAATATAAATATATATGTATATAGATCTTAGTTTCCCTCAAATTGTTTCTAACAATTTGACATGATCTGATCTGTGCAAGAGCCCCAGGCCATCGCTGCTGCTTAGCCAGGCATAAAGACAGTCAGAATAGACCAGACTTACAAATCAGTCCTCAGAACACAGCACCCTTAGTCATGCTTGCTGCTATTTACATATGTCTGAGATGATTTGTGTCTACTGCAGTGCTCCTCAGCACTGGCGCTCCTGATACTTCAGGCTGCACCATTTTTCCTGTGAGTGGTGGCCGGAAGCGCCCTGGGCATGGCACAGTGCTTAATACAATTCCTCCTTCGTTGCCCACAGCACACAATAGCACACACCGAAAGCCAGTGCTGTCTCCAAAGGGCAGGGGGGATGGGTCGGAGGGTAAAGGCACTTGCCACCAACCGGATGACGTGACTTTGAATTCCAGAATCGATCTAAGGATGGAGGGGAAATCTCCATAAGGATGGGAGGAAGGTTGTCCTCTGACCACTGATGCCATGGCACACGTGTGCCTACACATATACACACAAATAAATGTAAAGTTAAAGAATGTCTCCAGCGATTAGTTGCTGCTCTCGAGCTGTTCGTTGTGCCTGTGTGGAGGGAAGAGGAAGGGCTGGGGCTGCAGCTCACTGGCAGGGCCATTTCCTGGTACCTAGAGTTCAGTTCCCAGCACAACAACAGTAGAGGAGAGACTATGGCTAACGTTGCCCATCTCCTCACAATCCCTGAGTCTGAGACTGACCACAGGAGCCTTTGCATCGTGAAAGCTGTCAAGCGTTTTAAATCAGTTTTTTATCCTTCTGGTTGACTTCAGACTTAAGGATAGTGCGGTGAAGCGTTAATAACGCAGATTAAAGGCGTGGTGTACACATTACCATTCCATCGAGGACAGCAAAATGACACAGAAAAGATCCTGAGGTACAGTGGCGATTCAGTAAAGGAAAAGCCAAAAAAAACAAAGAGCATGCTCAGTTGTACTG
This sequence comes from Pachyuromys duprasi, assembly GCA_028658305.1. NCBI lineage: Eukaryota > Metazoa > Chordata > Mammalia > Rodentia > Muridae > Pachyuromys > Pachyuromys duprasi. The sequence continues at coordinate 43,080,713 of CM053747.1, read as the reverse complement.
AATGTTACTAATGTACTAACATGAGTAAGGTCAGTAGTGACTCTTCTCTCTCTCCCTCCCTCCCACATCTCTCTCTCTTTTGAGAGAGACACAGGATTTCATCATGAAGCCCAAGTCGCTCCTAAACCCCAGAGCGTCGGTAGCCCAAATGCTGAGGTTCCAGGCAGTGCTGCAGCAGAAGGGAGAAAGGGGGAAGGTAGGTAAACGCCCTGGAATGCTGTGTGGAATCGGGGACGCAGTAGCGGGAAGATGGGGCTGGATTCAAGACAGCTTTTCTTTTTTAAATGCGAGGCACTAAAACACGCGGAAAGGTTGTTAGAGGAGGCGAAATTAAAGAGAGGGTAAAGGACACGTACAATTCTCTGCGCAGGGGGACGAAGTCGTTTGCTGTGAGGCTTCATTCAAACTAACCGTGTGGAAATACTTATCAATTCTAAGATGCAGGGAGTACAAGCAAACCGTTGCTCAAGCCATGCCTTTACTACACCGAGGCGCGAACTGCCAATTAGGAGAAGCCAATCTCAAGTCAGTATCCTGTCCGTCATGTGACTGAAAGGTAGGCCTGCGGGGTAAATCCAAGCCAATGCCTTGTCACGTGTTTTCCTTCGACTCAGATCCCTACCCCCATTCTCCTCACTGAATTTTATTTTTTCAACAAATATGTCTTCATTATTTTGCTTTTTCTCTTTGCCTCTGTACCTTTATACTCAGGGTATGGAAAGCAACAGAAACCCTACTGTGTACCCGTCAGGACGCTCCCTCCACCTCCAAAGAGTTCGGGAGAAGCCCTAGGCCGTGTACCGCGTTTGGCAGGGTGTGGGGAGGAATCCGGAGGTGCGAGCTGGGTTGGCAATCTCTCCAACGCTGATTTAGGGATTGGTGAGGCAGAGGAAATCTTTCCCATCAGACCGGAGCAGTTGCTCCCGGAGAGGAGTTTGGGGAACAGAGCATCTGTCTCTGCCAGGATGGACGCGAGGGTGTTTAGGGTGCTGCAACCGGCCAGGCTCAGATCAGACGCCACAGCAGAAAGGACCCCGGGAGGGGATACTTCCCTTCACTCGTCTCCGTCTCCGTAGCCTCGCTCTCCGCTTGTTTCCTTAGTGACGAGGAGGACGCAGTGGGAAATGACTCAATAGCTCCTTCCACCTCAACCGTCTTAGGCCCCGCCCCCAACCTGACCATTCTTCTCCCTCAGATGTTTAAGCCGTGGTCTGTGATGATGGTGGTCTGTGATGATGGTTCGTTCTGAGAGAAGCCCCTCCCCACCTACTTTCATTCTCGGGGGGCCACAGAGGCGAACTATTTGAGAAAGGAACTCAGAGGGCTTGCCTGTAGGTGATAGGCCTTGCCGGAGGCCTAAGAGTAAGTGACACGAGGTTCTAAGTTTAAACTCCTTGGTGTTTAGCAAAAATTGAGGGCATCACAGAACCTGAAAGCACACTGAATATTTAGTGCTTGTTTCATTTACGTGACTGCTGAATATCTCATAGGCAGAATGTAACAACGAAAAATGAAGATTATTCAGAGCTGCCCAGTTCTTCTATGATCCTTCAGTGCTCTTGCATGGGACGTAATTTGTGAGGAAGATGAACTTCTAAGGAAATGTTTTCCCTATTCAGAAAAAAAAAAATCCCTGTAGGGAATTCAGTGGCAATGTGCAGACCTTCAAAGTCATTGTCACGGTCACCATAAACAAGGCCATGGGCTTTGGTTCTCCTTAACACACGGACATGAACAAATTTTAATACTTGGGCCTTTTAATCTAGCACAAATTGGGTTCAAAATTTTATATTAAATAAAAATAAGTTTTGTGTTTTATTTAATTTTTTTTTTTGTTTTGTTATTTTGGTATTGGGGGGAGGTTTGTTTTGTTCTTTTTGGTTTTGGATTTTTTGAGACAGGTTTTTTTCTGTGTAGCCTTAGGTGGTCCTGGACTCGATTTGTAGACTAGGCTGGCCTGGAAGTCACAGAGCTCCGCCTGCCTCTGCCTCCCTGAGTTCTGGGATCACCTGCCGTGCCCGCCTAGTTTTGTTTTTTGTTTTTTGCTTTTTCAAGGCAGGGCTTCTTGGTTGTAGCCCTGGCTGTCCTTGAACTTGCTCTGTAGACCAGGCTAAGTTTAAAAATTTAAATCAAGGTCAAAGCCATGTCATACCTGCAAGTTAGAATTACTATTAGGCCGGTGACACTAGATTCTCTCTTTTGTGGAACGATTTTATTTTGTTAGCCAAAGAATTGTGGGCTATTGATAGGTGAATCCTTGCAAACTGTTCTAAAAAACAAGACCAAATAAAACAATGCTTTTTACAATTTCTGGTGCTGAAACCACTCTCAACTGTGGGCAGTTTCAAAGAAGCCGTAAGACGTCTCAGAAAGTCTGCTGGAGAGCCTGAAGCCTCTTCTCCCAGACTCCGTTCTTGGGGAGGTGCGCTATGCTTGGTTTGCTTGGTAAACAGAGCTCCCCAAGGAACGGGGAGAAATTCCGGAAACGCCGCTCCAGAATCCACGGTTTTCGTGTATGAAGTTGACGGTGCTGGAAATCAGCAAAATGGAGCTCTCCAGCTACCCCTGTGTACCAGGACTCAGCGGAGGTCAGTCCTTGTGCTCCGTTAGGCCGTCCTTAGAGCTCTAGTCCAGGTCTCCTGAGTTTCAGTTCAGCGCGGTCCGGCCTGTGACTCCCAGCACGCCCCTGCAGGACCCAGCCTCGCCAAACAATGTCCAGCTCTTGTTTTCCCTCTGCTTAAACATGCTTAAAATGGGGTTGATCACAGCAACGGAGAGGAGGAGGGCATAGCTACGGCTGTCCTTGTTAGATGAAGCTCTAGTCTGGCAAGGCGACATCTATGAGACCTGCAGATGGCACTATTCCCAGTCTTGCAGTCTCAGGCTCAGGACCACGCTAAGGCCAGAGGTAGTTGGGGGTGGGGGTGGGTGAGGAGATGGGGCGTTGTTGGGCTTTGAGGAGGTTAGAATGACCGTGGCCCAGGTGGCTTGGAGCTCGGAGCTTGGAACCTGGGGGGGGGGGGAGGGGGGAGAAGCAGGTGGACTTCTAGAGAAAAGGCGCCGTTAAAGGGGAAAGCTGGGTTTGGGGGCCCCTAGGGAACCACGGGTTGAGGTGAGGCTGGTGGAAGAAGTATGGTGCAAATTTCAATTCTGGTTCCCAAACCCTCACCTCGAGTCTTACGCCTAAAACCTGTCTGGGGGAGCCTCGTCCCTTCCCACCATGCTCCCCAACACGCCCAGGTCAACCGCGCTCTAGGTGGTGCACAGGGAAGGAGTGAATTTTGGGGGGCCTCAGGCTGTCTCGGTGCCCGTGTCCATCTCCTTGAGGGCCCAGGGCTCCTTGTGCTGTTCACAGTCACTGTCGCAGTTGCCTTTGCTCCTACGCAGCTACTGAAAGCGAGGATGAAAATTCACGGTGCGCTGAGTGTAACCGCCCAGGCTGAGCTGGTGAAGGGGGCTTGCACCAGAAGCAAGAGTTGTGGAGAAAGAGCTTGTTTGCCACCACCCACTCCGTTGCTGTTAGCTTTAAAAATTAGTTTTTTTTTCTATGTATGCCCGATAGGGACAGAATAGCCACAATAGCAGGTTCAGTTGAGTCATTCGTAAGGAAACGGTGAGGAACGTTGGAGAGAGCGCTCAGGTGTTATGAGCAGAGGACTCAGGTTCAGTTTCCAGCACCCACACAGCAGCTCAGTCACTTGTAACTTCGGCTCCAGGGAATCTAACTGTCTTTTCTGGCCTCTGTGGGAACCAGGCATGTGTGTGGGGTACTAACATACATGCAAGCAACATTCATACACAGGAAATAAATAAAATCTTTAAAAAACCCGCTTAGTTTAGACGAACTCAGTCATAAACATACCAGGGTACAGGTGGTGACTATCTTAAGACAAAATAAATAGTTTCCCATTTTTATTAAGAAAATTTGCTTTATTTTAAAAAAGTATATAATAAATCCACATGACAAAAATCTAGACATAGGTTTTTAATATGGAGCTGTGGAAAAAATAAATATCCATTTTTCCTTCTTACATCCTCTGTGCATTTATTCTTTTACTTGACATTTTTTTTCAATCTGATTTATATTCATAGTCAAAAAACAGTTTAGATACTATAGAAAGGTATAAAGCAAAAAGCAAAGATTCCCTTCTCTCTACACCCTTCCCCAACACTGGCAGTTCATCCTTCAAACCCAACCATTTTCTTTTTGTCTTTGGCAAAATGCTTTCAGGTTCTACATCCGGAACCTTTGGTTTTTACTGAGCACATCACAGAAAGTTTTCATTACAGCATAATTAAAACTGCTTTGTCCTTGTCGGTGGTAGCATCTCCTTCCTCAACCTGGGCAATGCACTATTGATGGGTGATGGCCACTTAAGTGTTTGAAGCCGCAAACACTGTTGACAGTTTATTTGAATGAACACAACTATATCTTTATATCATTGCTTCTCTCTTTTCAAAAGTCAGATTAAAAATGTTTTTATTGAAGTTAAAATGTAATTATATCATTGTCCTCTTTCCTCCCTCCAACCCTTTACTCATGACCTCCGAAGCCAGATATATTCTAATAAAAATTTCAGTATTAAAAGTGGCTAATGGCCTATATGGATAATAGGTGAGTTGGAAGGGAAGGAATCAGGGCTTAAAAATCCAGGTTATTTCACCAAGATATGTCCAAGTTAATAAACCAAAAAGCCACGTAAAACTCACTTCAAAGGCTATGCTCAAACTGGGGAGATGTGGGGTTATCCAGACTTCTTGATAGACTTGTTACAGTTTGGATGTGAAATGTCCCTGCAGGTTCATGTTTCGAAGTCTTTAGTGAAATGCTCCAAGGTGAGGCTCTTTAAGCTAAGAATCATGGGAGCTCAGACAAGTCAATAGAAATTGCCCGGTTTGTCTCAACTTGCTTTTAACTGCAAGGGCTGTTCAGCATCAAAGGCATCAATTTAAAAGAATTAACATGTCTCTAACAAACTACCATTTGCTTTCTGGACCTGGGGTTAAAGAGGTAGAAATTAGGGAGGCAGCCTTTCTTCCCACACTGATTTCAATAAGCCCTACTCTCTATGTACAATGTAAGTCGGACTCAGATGCACCAAGGTGTGGGCTCAGAACAGCTTCTCCTTTATCTCATACCCAACAGGTAGGCTTTAAATTGGTGATGGGATATTTGTCACAATGATACACTACTGTGATCTAGTTAAAAACATAAATTCTTGTGTCCTTGTTGGTCTTCAGGAGAACAGAATTGGCCAAAGGAATCCTTCAGATCAGGGAGTGCTTTCACTCTGGGAGTGTGGATAGTTCTTGTTTTAGAGTGCATTCTGTCATAAACTGCATCTTGAGTTGATGATGCTCTGAGGAACTAGAAATGCATTTATGACTTAGACTTAGACTTTGACTCTGTCCTACAAGGTAGAGGCTAGTTCCAAAGACTTGATCTTAATGTTTGTTTCTGTAAGCTGTTAATCAACCTACTGAAAGAGAGGAGGGTCTGTGGATCCAGGAACAAGTACCTGCCTCTGTCATCTGCTTATTAGTGAATCAGGATACAGAGGCTTCCTAAAGCTGGCTGCAGCAGTTTTCAAGTTCTCTTGGAAGGAAAAAAAAAAAAGAATTAAAGATCTCACTTTGACACCTTTGTTATATTCCTAGAATATAGATACCCACAGGATGCCATCATCTACATCAATAGCTATGCTGTCGTTAATAGGTGTGTAACCAAGACATTGTGAATTGCCAGTGTAAGACATAATTTCCCCTTAATTCTGACTAAAGTCCTGGCAAAAAGTTAGCTGAAAATTTTTAATGATGTGGCACATTCCTCCACAGTCTCCATGCTACTTTAAATAGTCAGCCTCTTCAGATCTTCCAAAAGGAGGCTGCCACCACCAAGCTTCAGGAGCAGCTTGCAAGAGGAGAAACTACAGAGTGAGGAGAACACAAAACCCTCCCCAAACACTTTTCCCTTCATAACTGAGTGTAAAAGTCAGTGAAAGTTATGTTTTAAATCTTTGATACAGAAACAAACCAGTAATGTGGCATTCAGAGATTCCCAGTTGATTTAGAAGCCTTTTTTATCCACCATGATACTCAAATAAGCAGTTTTCACTCAAAATAAATGAATATCCAAAGGTATTTGGTAATACTGAAACTCATAATCATCCTGACTCAGGCTCCCGAGTGTGGGATTACATGCTTAGCATTTCTCTACATTTATTCTTCATTCCGGCTTTTTTATAAGATCCAACCAGGTAGTCTGGGCTGGCCTGGAAATCATCATGTAGCTCAGGTGGGCTTTGCACTAGTGGAATCCTCTGCCTCCAGAGTGCTAGGATTACAGATGTGAGCCTAATCCACCAGGCCTGGTTTCTCTTTACATCTTAGCATCTTTCACAAGTCTTAAAGATGCAGCCGGCATACGAAGGCATGTGAAGCTGGTTCGCCTTAAAGTTCTTCCCTCTCAGGCCGCTTCCTGTGGCACTGGCAAATGGACCCGCTGTTATCCGGCTGGGGAACACGTTCCATTCCATCACGGACTGTGGGCTTGCTGGCCTGGCGCTCAGCATATTTCTGAAATAAGTATGGAAGGAACAGGAGGTTTATTTTAGCTCATGCTTCACTCTAATCCACCTCCCACACTCCTCCTCCTTCAATCATGATGTTTCAGACCTAAACCAAAGGTCTGGCAAAGGTCGTGTAAATGAAACGACTCTAGAAAAGACAGATGCCAAGCTAAGTGCCCTACTTGAAACAAAAGGAGACAGCACTTATCCTCCCTTCCACTGAACAATTCTGTTGTCGTATTCTCATCTCAGCAAGCTAAGATAATGTGCATTTCCAGATAGAGTGTGCAGACGGCTCTGCGATCCATCCTGTAGGTCTGGAGTCATGGCAAGAGGCCCATGCAGTGTCCCCCTCTGGCCATAAATATCCCTATGTACCAAGTCTTTCACTCCATTCACTCTGTATCCAGTTGGTCATACACTCCTAGTATTGAGCTAATGCCAACAAAACAGTATAGCTAAGTGAGCCCACTTAACATGTTAAAGGTAGAAATGCCTACCATTAAAATTAAAGCTAGGGCTGGTAAGATGCCTTAGCGAGTGAAGGTGCCTGACGCCCACCCTTATTAAAGCCCTGCTTCAATCCCTGGAACCCACACGGTGGAAGGAAGGAACCAGCTCCCATAAACTGTCCTCTGAACTACGTGGGCACTATGCTCACCCTTTTCCCACCAAGCTCACAAAATAAATAAATAGAACACAATTAAAGTTAAAAAAAAGATTAAAACTAGATTAGTAGAGAGGATGGAACCCATCTAAAGATGGCAAGGTTGTGTGTGTGTGTGCGTGTGTGTTTACACAATTGCCCTTTATTCCACCCACAGACAAGAAGGAATTTCTCTAAGGATCAACCACCAGGGGGCGCACACTGACAAGATGGAGGAGCTTCTTGGGCTCTAAGCCTCCATTTTTTTTACACTTACTGCCCAGCCAGGGGGAAGTAATCAAAAAGCAGGCAACAGAGTCCATGTCAGAGGCAGCCCCTGTTCCACTTTACTAGGGGGAACACACATGAAGTCCGAGCTGTCCATCAGGCACATCTGTGTAGGAGGCCTAGGTCCAGCCCATGCATGGTCCTTGGTTGGTGCTTCAGTCTCCACAAGCCCCTCTGGGCCCTGGTTAGTAGGCTCTGTTGGTCTTGTGGAGCTCCTGTCGCATCCAGGTCCTTCTATCCTTCCCTCCACTCTTCCACAAGACTCCCTATGCTTTGCCCAATGTTTGTCTGAGGGTCTTACCATCTGCTTCTGGGTGGAGCCTCTCAGAGGACAGCTATGCTAGGCTCCTGTCTTGTTTTCTCTTTTCAGCCACTTCCGCTGTCTGTTCTATTTCCCCTTCTAAGATTTAAGCATCCTCCCTTGGGTCCTCCTTGTAACTTATCTTCATTACTTCTATAATGCAGAACGAAGATTACAAGTGTGGATTAGGCTGGGCAGTGGCAGTGCCCGCCTTTAACCCCAGCACTCAGGAGATAGAGGCAGGAGGCTGTCTGTGAGTTCAAAGCTAGCCTGGTCTACAGAGCTAGTTCTAGGACAGCCAAGGTCACACCTCAATAAAACACACACACACACAATACACAAAACCAAAACCAAACCCAACAAAACAGAGTGTGGAGGCTCCAGAGGGAGTCAGCACTGGTCCTTTCTTCCCAGGGTCTCAGCTGAACCCAAATTCTTTCTACAAGCTGCCCCTGATCCCCCCCAGGAAGCACGGTACAAAGTGTCCAGTCCACACACGTGGTCCAAGGACCCCCAGCCCAGCAGGACGGACACTGCACTGACCTGTAGCACTCTGTAATAGTAGCAGTAAAGCCTGGGCGGCTGCAGCAGGCCCCTGGCAGATAACTGCCCTTCTTTCGCAACCTTCTTCGCCTCTTCATCGTTTGCCTAAAAGGTAAACAATGAAAATTAAAGTTACTGAAACAGCCCACCAAGAAAGCTAAGTGCAAGTGAGAGTGAGCCAGGGGAGGTGACTCTAAGCAGCATGGGGGGAGCCGCCTACAGTGGACTCAACCTTACAAAGGAGGCCATGGGAGAAAGTTAGTCAATGCCTGTTAAAGGGCAAAGACACAGGTGTGGGGCCCGACCCCACAGCACTCACAGGCCTCTTCTGTGACTATTCTGGTGCTTTCCTTGCTACCCATGGAGAAAGCCAGGGGTCCTCATCTCCCAGAAGCCCTCTCTGCTGAAGAACACAATGAATCAGTTCCCTTGTTCAAATGGCTCAAACACCAGGCTGCAGATCTCTGTGAGTTCCAGGACAGCCAAGGCTACACAGAGACCCTTTCTTGAAAAACCAAAATAAAATAAAATAAGCCTTGGGGCTGGGGAGATGGCTTGGCAGTTGTGATACTGCCCTCGCAGAAGACTGGCAGCCATCTTGGTGGTTCTCAACTCCAGCTCCTGGGCACCTGAGGCCTCTGGCCTTTGAGGGCATCTTCGCTCAAGCGCACAGACTCTTATACTAACACATATAAAATTAAAATCATAAAAATGTGGTTTTCATAAAACTTCATTTAAATATGCAGACGGTGGCAAAAAGCTTTGTTATAAAATGGTAGTGACAAGGGACCATAGTTGTAATAAAAAAAATTATTCACTCTTAGTACTCACAGGCTGTAGAGCCAAGAATAGCTAATGTTCCTAATTAGAGTCATGGAAAATACTTATTTTGTGCATACAATCTGATTTGAAAAGCTATTTGCTGGCAAATTGTGGATCTTAGGAAAAACCAGAACAATGATTCTGATTCATTATTTCCATAAACAAATCTTACTTCTCAAAACTTAAAAATAAAAAATATTATAATGGAAGGATAAATTTTTATAGCTTCACAGTAAACCCCAGTAGTTTTTAAATGTTATTCCTTAAGAAAAGGAATCCCTGTTTTATGTTCTTGGGATGCTATGTAGCTTATGTTGGATAAGGACTTTTGGGGTTTTTTTCTTATACGAAAAGAGTATCATAGTTGCCTCAAATGTTGTCTTTATATACAAAGCCTTTCAACTCTGGCTTTTTCAATCTACAATTTACATTGTGTGTGTTCTTGTTTTGCATATAGAAGTGCAAACAGTGATTCATTTAGAAAAGCTATATTATATACAACACTAGACTTCAAATCTAACCTTCAACAGTGTTGATAGAGGGTATACAAAATGATTCTGAGGCCCTTTCTCTCTCTCTCTCTGGTTATTTATTTATTTATTCATTGACTTTTGGGTTTCTCTGTGTAGCCCTCACTGTCCTGGACTCACTGTGTAGACGAGGCTGGCCTTGAACTCACAGAGATCTGCCTGCCTCTGCCTCCGTCAGTGCTGGGATTATAGGTGTGTGCTGCCATGTCTGGCTCCTTTCTTTCTCTTGTACATGTGTGCATGTGTGTGCCTGATGTGGGCTTGCATCGAGTGCAGTGACAGAAGCCAGGACAGGCCATCTGAGCCCCTGGACCCGAGTTAAAGGTCACTGAGAGCTGTCCAGTGTGACACACGAAGCCAAACTAAGGTCCTTCAGAAGAGCAGCGACCTCAGCCACCTCTCCGACCACTGATTTCCATTCTTTTCTATTTAAAGGAACGCATTTTTCAGAAAATCCTACTTCCTTTGATTTGATTTCATTTTGATACATTAGGTCCTGACAGAATACAGCTTCCCCATATTAATAACCTTGTTATTGCCCAAGAAAAGAAAAATTGCTTGAAACATACCTTGGCCCATTTCACCTTCTCTAGTAAATCACTGAGGTTTCTCTTAATGGGAATGTAGTGTTTCCAAGGCTTTAGTGCCCCATAGAAATGTTCATAATATGGAGAATCCTGCTTCAGAACCAGGCTGTCCCCAAGCATGAGGTATGGATACCTGTATGCGGCCACAGTCCCATCCACATTCACCTGGTACTTGTACTAGAAGAGTAAAAGAAAAAAAAAAATCTCATGAAGGCACTTGCTTTCCTTCTGCTTCTCACCAGTACTTATTAAATACTCAGGGATTATTCCCCCACATCTGTGTTTGCATTTCATTTACCTTTTATTTTCTCTTTGTTTAAAAATGATAACCAGCCTTTAACAGCTCCTTTATAGGAAATTTTAGAACAGAAACAAGAGCCCATTTCAATTACAGATGTGAAGGGCAGAGACTAGACTTCTGTAACCAGGGTATTAAAATGTCTTAAACTTCATGTATAAACCATTTCATTTTTTCCGTATACTAAGCACAGCAAACAGAAAAGCACTGTCTCTAATGGTTTAAAGGCTGGTAAGCTAGAGTTTACATACAACAGAATTTATATCTTACCAGCCTGGAAACTGTAGCTAAGGTAGCTCCATGAGCAGAGGAGCTTGCTGCCAAACCAGATGACCCAAGTTCAGTCCCAGGACCCACATGGTATAGGGAGAGAACTCTGGTGAGGTGTCATCTGAATTACATACACACACACACACACACACACACACACACACACACACACAGAGACACACACACACAGAGAGGTGTAATAAAATAGTTGAGGTGAACCCGAAGAAGTAGTTATTTTGCTGGCATATATTGTATTAGCAAGTTTTGATTTCCATTCCAAAAGCAATTATCAATTTAATTATAATATGAGGCAGTTATTTTTAAACAAGTAAGAAACCCGGCATACAGAGAAATGTGTAAACCTGCATCCTGAACATGAGCTTGCCGGGCTTTTCATCATAAAACCTGAACATGAGCTTGCGGTGCTTTTCATCATAAAGCCCGAGATGAAGATGATCCACTTCCACGCAAGCTGACCCAGATCCTCCCTCCCTCCCATTCTCCCTCTCCTTCCTTCTCAGAGGTGGAATCTATGCCTCTCACATGCAACACAAGTCGCACTGGGCCACACCCTAACCGCCTAACAATTTCTTAAATAATCAATACCACGTGTTTCCTAGCCAGCTCGGTGTGAGTCTCATAACAACACTCTAAAGGAGTGAAGGGCACATACATGTGTGTGCGTGCATGAGGCACAGAATACCACATATGTACATGCATGTACAAATTCCAATACGCACACACACGAAAGTCAATACAAGAAGAAAGTAAAAGAACATGGCACGAAGCTGGGGATAGCAGAGTCACTAAGAGGCAACGAAGAAAGGACTATAAACAGGACCTGAACTCCCACTCCGGCTATTTTGCATACATAAAAATGAATGCTCTTTTCATTTACCAAAGACACTTGAGATCATTCTGTGTAAAAGACACTTATCTTTCCAGCTCATTAAATCAAAGGGAAAACCACAATAAATACACCCAACCTCATATTAATTCTTATAGTAAGCATTAAATACAGTTCTACATTATTTGGTAAACAAAATTAACAGAGACAGACAGACTGCCAGAGCTCTGTGATTCCCTCGGTCTGACAGGAAAGTCTGAAAGCAAAGTTAGCTCACAAACCAAGGCATCCTGCCTGGACCACCTATTTTGTAGACTTTGGACACAGTTTATCACTTCATAGCTGTAGGAAGACTCATACCTTAAAGAAATCAAAGAAACCCATCAACTTGGCTTTTCCAAGCTCTTTTTCTTTCTCTTGGAAAAAGAAATATCCTGTAATTCCTGCATCTAGCAGCTGTGGATTCTCTTTGGACAGCTGTACCAACTGCAGCCTCTCTTCCCGGCTATCTCTACCTCGGAAGAAAGCTTTCTCTGTTTTATTGATCCAGGAAGGCCCTAGAAGTTTGAGGCCATAAAAAATGATGATTAAGAATCTGAAATCATAAGACAGTACAATGACCTTTAATCCACCATTGCCATTTATGTGCTGATGCTGTTCCCGAGCTCACTTTGTAACATAGATGCTGTTTCCAAAATACCTGGGCCGAGTCTCCCTTTGCCAGAGATGCTGTCTGAGGCCATCCTGTTTGCCCCAGCCCCTCCCATTTACCTGCCAAGAACATCTCACACAGGAACTGTCATTTACTGGAGTATGACACCAGGAAGTAGCCAACACTATCAGACCAAGCTTAAAGCAAAAGAGGTTCCTTGTTTGTCCCACTTCCAAGGCCATAGCTTCTTCCATCTTTCATGTTTCACAAATCACACATGAGTTTCATTCTTTATGATATCAGCAGAAAACTGAACGACTAAATAACTCCAACAGATTTTTAGTCCGTATTTTCCCTTATTTTTTATTTTATGTGAACGTGTATTTTATACATGTCTGTGCACTGCATGCATGAGGTGCCCACAGAGGCCAGAGGAGGGAGTCAGATCCCCTTGGACTGGAGTGTTAACACACTGTTAGGAGTCATCAAATAGGTGTTAGGAATTGAACCTGGGTCTTCTTGAAGAACAGTGAGTGCTCTTGCCAATCTCTCCAGCTCAGCTATTCATAATTTTGAATACAGGGAAAACATTGTTCTGAATGCAGTTATATGGCTCACTGCCCTCACATACGTACATAAGGAGTTTGAGATAAGATCTTGCTATATGTCCCTGGCTGGTCTGCTACTTGCTAGCAGCCCAGATGAATCTCTTAACTCATAACAATCCTCCTGCCTTAGGCTTTCAAGAGCTAGGATAACAGGCACGAGTTACCATGCCCAGCTGTATCTTTTCTTTTGTAGAAGGGAAATGTCTTAGAAAAATTAATTCCAATCTCTGACAAAACGTCTCATTATTCTAAAGAAAGATGTTGTTGGTTAAGTACTCATCAGCACCTCCAAGATATCATAAGGTAGAAATTGGGGGGATTCAATCTTCTCAGCATACTTTTCAGAAATTCACTGCTATCAAATTCAAAGTAGGCCCACTTTTATTTCATATCGTCTTCATCTTACTTTTATTATCTGTTCTCATCTTTAGGTGATCTTGTCCCCCAAATGACATTAAAAAGAAATAGAGACTGAAAGAGAAGAAGCAAAATTTTTTTGCATTCCAATCAGTTTCCAAAAGGGGTACTGTATCAAAATGAAAGGACTCATAAAAAGAGAGAAGGTATTCTAGTTCTAAAGACTCAAGAAGTAAAGAAAAATGGAAGGCAAGAATTCCTTATGAAGTGTTGGAGGATGGGCTCCTGATGCCCAAATTACACCACGATCACAATCCTGTTATGTTTTTCAGAATCTGCTCTCATTTCCTCTATTAATAAAAAGCATTGGAGTCAGAATTAAGTGACAAGTTTACCAAATATACATATCATTTAAGTATCTTTAATTTCTGCCATAAATTTTCATATAAGTATAATCAAGAGCGGACTTGAAAAGATGTTTACAAATGATTATACTTAAAGGAGACTCCATGCGATAGGCTTGGGCATTATTACCCCAAAATATGTGTGTTTAATTTTAGGAGAGTCCGAAATGTTCTCTTTCAGCCTTAGGGTGCCTGTACCTGCTTTGTCATGCTGGAATGGAGCCTGGGCCCTTGCGCATGCTAGACAAGCATTTTTCTTAGTGAGAAGTAAGAATGACTAAGCATATGCATGTATTCTTTCTGGTTAAACATTCTCTTCACCTTTTTTCACACTTAAGATCTCCCCTGGAGAATTAGCCTTGACTTACCTGTGTTTCCCTGAACAGAGAGGAGATCGTTTGTGACACCCCTCATTGCTTCAAGTGTGGAGTGGGTGACATCATACGTGGGAAGGATAATGTCCCTTGAATCCAAGGAGCCACACCAGGAAATGATAGGTATGGGGCTCGGGGTGTCATTGACCTTTCGATGCTCCAAGGGCCAATCTCCCAGGTTAATATAAAATTCTAAATCTGGGAGGATGACCTACAAACAAAAGCACAGGCATTAGTGCTGGGAGGTGTCGAACACCTCAGTCTCTCGGCTGTGTGTGTATGCACATGTGTGTGCACGCCTGTGGGTGTAGGACAGGCTGTGGTCAGTCTCTGGTGGTTTTCCTCAAGAGCCATCTACCTTTTTTTTTTTTTTTTTTTTTTTTTGAGACACAGTCTCTGGCCTGAGAGAGTTGCTCACACGGTCTGTGGAGGCCAAGCTGGCTCTGAGCCTTGGGGACTCACCTGTCTCTGCTTCCTCAGGACTGGGAACATGTGCATACACCATCACCACTGGCCTTTTTCATGTGGGTTCTGAGGATTGGACTCAGGTCCTAACATTTACACAACAAGCACTTGACTGAGCCATCTCCCCAGCCTGGCACTCTGAAGTACTTCTAATCTAGGAGACCACTGAAGACAGTGGATCGAGGGAAAAGAAGGCCTCTTGGTCACTATATGTCAGAAGCTCCTAGGCTACCTTTCTTCCCAGGTGGCATTTACAGTGTGATGTTACAGAAATGGGCGTGTATAGAGAAGCGTGAATGTGCACCAGCTTGCAGTCGAACCTAAGCTGCTGCCCCCTTCACTGTGCCCTCTGCCACCTCTGCCTCTAGAGCCCTCTGTCCTGTTTCCGTATCCACGACTGATACTCAGTTGAGGCCCCTTGCCATCTCTTGCTTGGAATGGGCCATCAGTTTCCTTACTAGGCATTCTGACTCTACCCTGCCCTAACCTGAGCCTATTTTCTAAATTGCCGCCCAAATCTCTACACCCCACACACATTCACATCCTGACTAAACTTAACAGAACCTCTAGACCACCGAACAAGACTTATGCTCTGTCCTGGCATATTCTAGCTTATACTGAAGTCTCATGAACCTGAGTGCTGGGATTACAGGCAAGAGCCACTAAGCCTAGCTTAATTTAAATCTTATGGGAAGCAGCCATCTGCAAAGAAGGAAACTTAAGCACATTCCGTGACACATTTCTGAGCCCTGAAATCTACTCTCATCAGTCATTATATTTCTAAGTACGTAAGCTTTCTGGACTCAGGTCATTCATTTTCATACCTTCCTTGCCAGTGACAGCAAAATTTCATCCGAGAACATTTTGAAGTCTGTGTATTTCCCCAAAGACCTCCGGTAGATGCGGTTATTGAGAACTGTGTAATGAACAACAGCACCCCGCTCATCCCCAAATCTTTTGGGGACTTCCTTCAGCATCTGCTGGAGATTGATGCTGGGAAAGGAAGAAAAGTCCTGCTCGATCTGCGGCTCCTCGGCTGGACAAGACAGAGTCTCCTGCCAGGCGCGAGGGTCCTCTTCTGGGCAGTCACAGTCCTCATGGTACACGGGTCCTGGGAGTGACACACACAATGACACCCCTGTTAGCAAGCACCGAGACAGGAGATGTGAGCACCGGATGAAAACCCTGCAGATCTGGAAACGACTGAGAGGCAAACCTATCTTAGGCCGATCAGTAGTGGAGTAATTACATCAGGGAAAGGGAGCGCTCCTTGATTTTCAGAAAAATCAAATGTGGAAATAGCAAGTCTGAAAAAACGGAGGACTTTCCCTCAAGGTTTCTAAAGCTCCCTTGGTTGGCACATCGCAGCGGGAAAGAGTAACCCAAAGAGGTCTATCAAGTGTAACTCTAAGTGGGCAGTTGAATGCACAGGCCTTCTCTGAAGACACACTTAGAAAACAAGGTGTACAAATCTAACATACTTTCAGGACATATCCATTTTAAGTTTTCTTGATGACCTATTTATGATCTTTCGAAACAGTTTCATGTAGCCCAGGCTGGTCCTGACCGTCCTGTCTTTACCTGCCTAGTGCTGAGATGACATCATTAGGCCTGATTTTTCTTGAAGATTTTACTATAGACCAGTAAGAGGCACTGGCTTGTTCTTCACTTGAAGCTGGTGGACAGAGCCTCACATGATTTATGGACTCACAGTTTTCAGACTATGGACAGGAGGTGATGAAGGACAGTGAGTCCTGGAGGTGGACACTAGCAAGGTAAGCCTCACAGGTCACACAGCCTGCTGCTTACAGGAAGAGGGCGTGGGCAGGGCAGAGCAGTCTCTTCTGGCTGAGGAAGAGCTGAGGGTGCAGAGAGAACGAAGCAACGGAGCACGGGAATACAGAATATGTGAAGGGTGAGAAGTAAATATGGAAGAGCCCAGAAGCACGCAGAGCTCTGTGGGTGAGCATCCAGCCTGGCCTGCGATCAGGGCATTTGTGAGAGGAAACCACCCAGGGCAGAGAAGAACCATCCAGAACAACCCTGGAGGGTCAGTGAACAGTGCTCCCAGAGGGCTGCAGCAGCCAGGCGGGAGATCCTCCTCATCCTCGGGGCTTGGGGGGCGTGTCTCAGCTGTCGAGAATAATTAGCCCTAGATTAGACATGGCTCAGTTTCGTCTAACAAACTGTAAAAACATAATTCGAAAGGATTAATTTATGTCCAATTAACTCTGCCACATCCCGGAGATAAAGCTTAGAGAAATTTAAAATGGCGTCAAGAGATAAAAAATACACTACTGGAGATTAATTGCAGTAGGATTAACTTGTCCTTGTGGGGAAAAAGAGATGAACAAACTTAAAGATATAGCAATGGGAATGCTACAAAATAAAGGAGAAAAAAAATTTTTTTTAAGGTTTGTTTATTTCATGTGTGTGGTATATGTGCATGCGTGTGTGTGTGCAATACAGGCATGTCTGGTGCCCGTAGAGGTCAGAAGAGGACATTGGATCCCCTGGAACTGGAATTATAGAGGATTATGAGCTACCATGTGGATGCTGGGAACTGAACCCAGGTCCTCTGCAAGAGCAGCCAGCACTCTCCAAACCCAGAAAACGATACTTTTTTAAAACGCCAAAAATGAAATAAAATGTGAGCTCCAGGGAGCACATATACAATGTTTATCCTGTTGAATTTGACTGCAAGGCCAACACAATCCATCTGAAAAGCACGCACCCCACTTAAGTCTAAGGTCAGGTGACTAGTAACACTTACCTTTCAGAGTGTAGGGAGACTGAGCCACGTGCTCACCACCATAAAGGATCTCTATCCTGAGGCCTTCATGGACAGTCTCGTGCATCCTGTACCTCACTAAAAATGTTCCATCGTTTCTGTCCAAAGGCTTGGGGACATAAATACGGGCTGACTCTCTAGGTGAAAGTGCTTTTACCACTACTTTGAACTGTGTTTGACCTGTGAGCAAAAGAAATATAAATAACGTTACCATTCCCTGATTATTTGATTTGGTTTGTTTCTGTTTTTTTGTGTGTGTGTTTTGTTTTTTTTTGACACAGGGTTTCTCTGTGTATCCTTGGCTCTCCTGGATTCACTTAGTAGACCAGGCTGCCCTCAAACTCACATAGATCCACCTGCCTCTGCCTCCTGGAGTGCTGGGGTTACAGGGGTTCACCACAGCCACCGCATTCACCATAACCACGGTCTCATTTCCTGATTCTCATGCCTCAGTGATTACCCAGGTATCTTAGTATCTAAATTCCTTTGTCCTGAGTCTTCACAGTAAACCACATTCATTTCAGCATGGAAGATCTTCACAGCCAGCAACTATGCCTGGCCCATCCTTAAGCCAAGGCTCTGGCTTAATATGGGGTTCATCAGCCATTCAATAACGACAGTGGATGAAAATAAATTAATTCATTTGAGAAAGCAACATTTCGCCTGCTTGGTCTTTTCTCCTCTGAATAACATTCAAGCCTAGGCAGTTAAGAGTCCACACTCTATAAAGACAATGGCCCTGCAGTAATTCAACTTTCTCCCTGTAAAACACACACACATGTCATTTAATGCCATTTAAGTATCTAGAGACCCTTATTTCTGAGAAACTGTCCCTTTTTTAAATTAAATTTGTCCTTTGACAGTTTCCCACTGTATGATGGATGATCTAGAGCAGGCAACAACTGAACACGCCTTTCCCTCTCCCAGAACTTAGTAATTGTTAGGAAGTGAGATCAGGCCCCGTAGGCCCTCCCCACTCTGTGACTGAAGGTTGGCAGGGCCAATCTGCTGTGGGTCTAGTGCAGTCAGCACAATTAGCATGATTGCAAAGGCCATGTCAGGAGCAGTGGTTCTCAACCTGTGGGTAGTGACCCTCGGGAGGGGGGAATCGATGACTCTTTCACCGGGGTCACATATTACGAATCTTGGATTTCAGATATTTGCATTACAATTCATAACATCAGCAAAATTACAATTCTAAAGTAGCAATGAAAATAAGTTTATAGGTGGCTAGCTCAAACATAGCAAGCAAGGCTCTGCCTTGCTTTTGTTGTTGTTGACACAGAGTTTCCTGTGTAGCCTTGGCTGTCCTGGAACTCACTTTGTAGACCAGGCTGGCCTCGAACCCGAAGACATCCACTTACCTCTGCCTCCCTGAGGGCTGGGACTGAAGGTGTGCACCACCACACCCCGCTCCCCCAAACTTGCTAAAAACCGTTAGATTACGTCCTTAAAGCTCAGCACCTTATTTGGCCACTTCCCTCCTCCTCCTCCCTCACCCTCTGTCTCCTGTCTTTGTCTCTTCTTCCCTCCCCTCTGTCCCCTCTGGAGCAAATA
The DNA here is from genome assembly GCA_028658305.1 of Pachyuromys duprasi. Classification (NCBI taxonomy): domain Eukaryota; kingdom Metazoa; phylum Chordata; class Mammalia; order Rodentia; family Muridae; genus Pachyuromys; species Pachyuromys duprasi. The sequence continues at coordinate 43,061,804 of CM053747.1, read as the reverse complement.
AATCTCCTTTATGCTGAGAACTTGGTCTTGGGGGTTCCTGGGCTGATACTTTTCCTTTCAAGGACCACTTGGGCAGTGTATCAAAGCTCTCTGCAGTTACAGGGAAGGACTGGCCCTGCATTACCAACGAGAGTGTCCCGTAAGACCAAAGTGTTATACCGTAGAACTACCTCATCCTCCAGACACGTCTGACTCCTGCCATGGACACTCCAGGATCCACCCATGCACTGTATTTTTTTTCCTTAAGATTTTTTTTTCCTCACTATAAAAACATTATCATCCATTGGGGCTTGGTGGTTGAGTGCTTCCTACTCTTCGAGCACACATGCTCAATTTCCAGCAACCATATTAGGCAGCTCACAAGTGCCTACAACCCCAGCCACAGCAGATCCAGTGCATATGCCTATCCATAAAAGCATAAATAAATAACACATAATCTTTGCAGAAAATTGTATTGGGGAAAAAGAATTTTAAAATTAGAGGAAAAAAAATCCTTACTCTCTTGCTACAGGAATGCAAGATGTCTGGGTTCATTTATTTATTACAGAATTGGAGAGATGGTGTTACAGTTGGAATCTGAGCTGTGTCCCACAAGTTCCTGTTCTGAACACTTGGTCCTCACAGTCTCTGCTTTTGCACATCTGCAAGCATGTCCAGAAAACCTTCCGGGCTTCCAAACCCCTACTCCCGAAAGCTTCCTAGAGATCCCAGGGCCTACGGGCAGTTCTTCACTGTTCACACCTCGCTGCACACAGCCTCTTGTAGCAACTGTGCTGTGCTCTGGTAGGTCAGTTGTTTATTATCTATTTTCTCGCTAGAGCCTAAGTTTTCTGACAGGCAGACATTTCCATGTTCCTTTTACTCCAGGATCACCAAAAATAGTGACCTCCAAGTACATGACATTCCCATTTGCACTGTGGAGGCCCTGGATTACTCAGGTCTCCTTTGCAGGCAAAACAGGATGCCTTGGGAGCAGCGTTACATTTAGACGCAAATTAGCAAATCCTGACTGGCATCAACTTGAAACCAGTTGGGCAAGTCCAGAGAAGCAGTCAGATGAGGGAGGAGGACCCTGCCGAAGTTTCACTGATCCCTATGGCCTGCATGGAGGGCCTAGGAGCGCCTAAGCGCTGAGCCGGCTGCTGAGCCCGGAAGGAAGTCGCGTCCTGCAGGCCACGTGATCGCGCCACCGCGCTCCATAGGACAGCGCGGGCCCCATTTCCTCCACTTACCCACACATCGGCCGTGGCGCGGCACCTGTGGCCCGGCCTTTGGAGTCAGACAGTCACCCAACGGACTTAGGTGGCGTCTCCCATCCCCGTGGGTGTCAGGGGGCAGGGAGGGGACGCCGATGGGAGGGGAGAGAGGGCGACACCCGCAGGGGGGAGATGACCACGCGTGGCGACAGGGACCGGCGCTGACCTGGCGGCGAGCTAGTGAGATTCCGGCCGTCCGAGTCCACCGACTGCAGGAAGAAGTAGCGCACGGGCAGGACGGCGGCGGCCTGCAGCCCGGGGCCCCACGCCAGGCTCCGCGGCGCGCTCACTCGCGCCCCGGCCCCCGCGGCCACCAGCAGGGCGAGCTGCAGCCGCAGCAGCAGGGCCCGCCGGACGCGGTGCATGGTGCCGGCTCTCAGCTCTGCTGGCCAGGGAGGGGCTGGAGCGCCGGGCCCGAGGGGGGACACCCGGGGGCGGGCCTCTGCCTGGAGCCGCCCCCGACAGCGACGGGGTGTCGGTGTGCACCGCGGCCCGGCCTCCTGCTCGCCGGGGCCCCACTAGTTGCTTGAGTTTGTCAGAAGTTTAGAGGAAGGCAGGGTTGGTTGGTTGGTTTTTAAATGGTTGTTACCGTTTCCACTTATTTTATATTTTGTTTTTATTGATTAGTTGATCGGGGGTCTCACTATGTAGCTGCTACTGCCCTGGCAGTCCCTATGTAAACCAGCTGGCCTTTAACTCACGTCATCGGCCTGCCTCTGTCTCCCAAGTGCTGGGATCAAAGGTGTCCACTACCATGCCCAGCCTGGAGCAAACAGAGCAACAATAAAACGGGTTTAAACGTAACAGACTCAGGTTTAGGATGGGGCCTGCAGTGTACAAGGCCCAGGGTTTGGTTCCCAGTATCACAAGTGGAACAAGAGGAATGGCTTCCCTGTGAGGAAGGAAATTCACTGGTCTTGGTTCACAGTTATTTTGTGCTTGGCAGTCTCTCTCACTGGCGTCCCTAGAGTATGGTTCCCTTTCTGTCCCTTCTCTTTCAGTGTTTTCTGGTGCAGGGACCACTTGGGCAGCAGAAGGCCGGGTCTGGGCCTTCCCTTGAGCTGTGTGGGCAACCTTCTCCTCAGAGAAGGCACTTTCCCCTCCCTACCCACTTTGGAAAGGTAGGGTGGGTGGCCTGGGCACCCTACTCCTGAGTCTCAAGAGCAGAAAGGACATCTCACAGCCCCAGTTTATTCACTTTTGGTAATTATTTTTTTCTTATCTGCATAGCATTCAAATCTTAGGAAATAATGATTCTCCTAGGCTGAGAAATCTGGAAGATCTCATCCTACAGAATAGGTGAAGAGCTTCTGCTCCCTCCTGACAGATCTCAACCCAGACCATGTCAGAACCCGATTCAGAGCTGCCCTCTGCCTTCCCCAGGGTAGCTGGGCTCCTGACCGTTTGGAGCTTGGGCCCAGGTCACCAACCCACTTGCCAACTGCGGGTTAGGGTAGAGAGGCCAGTGTGAAGAAAGCACAGGAAACCCACATGCACTCCACAGTGCCCAGGACTTGAGTTAGCTTGTGTTCCGCTTGGGGGGGGGGTAGACAGCTATCTGTAGTTTAGACGCATCACCAGCAACTGGGAATATGTCACTTGTAAATTGAAGGGCAGCAGTGTCGCATAACTTAGTATGACTTCCACACAGTTGGTGGGGTTTTGTTTGCATGTTTTGATTCTGTAAGCATTCATAAATAAATAAATAAACAACACACACACAAAACCTATGTAGAACATTTTGTTCACACTCTGCCAAAATTGAAGTTAAATTTTCTTTTCCCAGAGAAGTGAGCTGGGGGTTATCTGGTTTTGGGTGATAGTGAAATGTGGCCTAAGAAATTATGTAATATTTGAAGTAACAACTGTTTGGGGAGCAGGGGGACTACTAAGCAATTGATTCTTTGACCAGTCAAGCAATTAACACTAACGAAAACTTTCATTAAGTGAACGTCTTAAGCTACAAAGTACAATCTGAGGGGCTACTAGGTAGGATGTGCCCCAGTTCAAGCGGGGCTGCCTCCTCCTTGCTATACTTGAGAACCTCCAGGAGGCGACATCAGGCCTTTCTCATTGTCTCTCCTGTTACTTAGCCAGATGTCTCAGAGCTGGTTGTCTACTTTGAATGCATATCATGAGAGAGAAGAGCAAGCTGCTCTTGTGATTTTTAAATCATCCATTTGGGAAATCTCTCCCAGAAGGACTGGGGATATTTCCCTAGTATCTTAGTAATTATCCTGGAAAACTTGACACATAAAAAAAAAAAAAAAAAAAACAAACCCAAAAACCTCTTTTGAGGGACTAGAGAAATGGCTCAGCAGTTAAGAGCACTGGCTGCTCTTCCAGAGACCCGGGTTTAATTCCCAGAACCCACATGGCAGCTCACAACCATCTGTAACTCTAGTTCTAGGGGATCTGATGCCATCTTCTGGCCTCTGTGAACACGAATACACGTGGTACACAAACAGACAGGCAAGACACTCATACACATTAAAAGACTAAAAAAATAATCTGAGGACAGGAAATCAAGTTTGTTTGGGATTGGGGTTTAGTGGTGGGGCTGCCTAGAGTGTGTGTCCCCACAAATCCAAAAAGACAACAAACACACGTGGTGACTCTGCTTAAGTTCTTTATTTCGACAAAAACATTGTAAGATTTCACCTTCTATTCCATAGTCCACACTTTGGGAACAGATCTGAGGAAAACCATATGAGGAGTATTGACAGTTTTAACAAAAGTGCTGATTATGGCTTATTGTTTTGGAATAGAATTATTGGCCACAAAGGGCCATTAAGTAGTAATACAAACTTGCAAAATAACATATTTACATATTTATACTGTACATTTAGATAGGCTATCCCACAACTCCATTAGAGACAATAAGCTCTAAGCAGTAAGGCCTGTTAGAACAGAACAGCATTCAATAGAGGAACTTGTTTTTACAGCGGTGTGAATTTCCATTTGATTCTCATCTTTTCCACAACTTAAGTAGACTGCTTTCAGCTACCTTGTGACTCATCTTTATTTCTTATACAAAACAGTTTTCCCTTTTGACATTTCTCCTTAACCAAACTCGTGTTAGTAATGGGAGTTTTATTAAAATCAATGTATTTATGATGGGAGAGTAAACTATTCAGATGGGAGTATCTAAAAATAATCTCAATAAATAAATTTAACAACACAATATTTATAGTTGTGTTAGCCTAATATTTAAGCAAACTAGTAATTTCCTAGGCACTTACTAGCATTGATCAATTAGTGTTTTACCCTGTTTATAATTGATTATATATAGATATTATAAATGATAATATATTTTAGAAAAAAGCAATATAAAATGAGCATCATTAAAGTTACCACAGCTATGTCCAAAATGAGCATTAAAAAGCAACAGTTTACATATTATAATACAAAGAAAGTCTCTATACTTCTTTAACGAAGTGCTTCATAAAACTATAGGACAATAAAGGTGCTGTTGTATTTTTGTGAAGTCACCGTTTTCCTCGTCCCTCATCCCCACAAGCAGTGTTCCTCACACACGGTGCAGATGAGCAGGGGCAGCCAGGAACCTTTCCATATGGAAAGCACATTCCAGCACAGAGAGTCAGGGCCTCCAAAGCATCTGTCCTTCTTACCTACTTCCCTCCCTCTGAGCCTCAGCTTGTTTAAAAGCAAGCCAACTTTGTGTCACTTCTTGTAGATTCATGTAGGCTCAAAATATTTACTGAAATATTATCTCACGGTGATCATTAAAAAAAACAAAACAGCCAATCTTAATGTTAAAATATCTCAGAATATATTAAAATCACACACAAAAGTCATAATATATGAGGTTTACTCAAATAATCACGTAACTAGCAAGAGGAAAGGCACATGCACAAGCACACACCATTAAACAAGAAATTAAATTTTAATATTATTTTTTGTTTTTAGACAAATTTTTTTCTTTACTATTCAAGTTTGAATCAGTTTGGGACAAGTGGTTTAGAATTCTACTAGGCATCTTTTTGAGCTTCAAATTGGCTAGAGCTCGGAGTTTGAGTGGACAGGCTAAAGGAAATGTTAGTGATCTCACCTTTACTAGTTTTGAGTCTCACGGGACGGATGTAAACTAGCGCAGGCATCTGGCTTGCAGGCCAGACGATGATTGAGGGCGATAATCATCATAATACGGATCTTTCTTGCATTTGTGCCAGATCTCTATACGCTTTGCCCACACCTGTCCTTAGCCTCAGTTCATCTGGGTGAACAGTGGAAGATATAAGTATGTCAGAAAACAAAATCCACTCCTGTGCTGAGATCCAGGATCCCATGCTGCCCATAGGTTGAGATCACCCTCGGTCTCCTCCATACACCTTCACCTTGAATTAGAAGGCGAGAAAGCCCCAGATGTTCTATGTAGCAACTAAAGCGGTAGGAAGCCGAATTGTCAATGGGTATCACACATGGCTTACAGTAAATTAGGAGTTCTGAGTTAGATGTTCCTGAGGGCTTGATAGATGGTTCAGCAAAGGAGCCAAGTGGGTCCCAGACATCCTGTATGATCCAGCATCTTAAGGACTCATCCTAGGTTCCCACAAAAAGCCTTCTCAAGCATCCTAACCCAAAGCATCTTAGACGGTGGCTCCTCACTCTTTATGGGGTTGTATAACTGATGTGGGGTTACAAACAAAATGGCAGCAGTAAAAGTTTCCGAAAGTGCACTGAACAAAAAAAAAAAAAGAAGAAGAAAACAATTCAAAATTAATTAGATAATGAATCCTGGCCCTGCTTTACCCATGGTGCCTGGTGTGACTTCACTGCAGCCTTGGTTCACACACACAGCATGCACACCTTGCACTGGGAGGAAGAAGAGAAGAATACAGGGAACGAGGGGAAAGGAAAGCGGGGAGAGCAGATCTGGTACAGTTCTGCAGTTTTTACTGCACATGGAAAGATTTCTGCACATGCTGAAGAGCAATTACAGGCAACAAAGACTTTTCAACACTTTATTCCCCAGCATGTGGGTAACGCTAGTCTGTCCTTAGACTGCTCTGTGCTAGGCAAACAGATACATCTAGCTTATTAGTATATGTTTTGTTTTTACCTTAAACAAATGGTAAATTTGTGTGTAAGCCAGAAACCTGTTTTAAAATAAATTTGAGTTATCAGTGAATGTTTGTGTATCTATTTTATATACGTATATACCCGAAGTCACATAAAAATTCCCCACAAAGAAATGAAGAGAAGTTTAAGAAGGTCCAGCCTGGGCTACAAGTAAGGAGATAAAAAGAGGTCTTGGGGGATGGGAAAGATGGGTGTGAAGAGAGTGGCAAAAAGCTGCTCCAGCAAAGAGCTTTCTGCTCATCTCCAGCCATTAGCTTCTGTCTCTGTAGCCAAGCTGCACTCCTGCATCATTTGGGTTTCACCCAAGCTCTAAGCTTGGTGAAAACTTAGCCCCCCAAAATTCATCTAACCACCACAAACTGTTTCAGAGAAATTCCCAATGGTTCATTCATAACCTCGACATGTCCTCTAAACACGTGTGCAAGGGTCCACTACAGAAGTGCAAGGATTCTCTCATAGCAGCCCCTTTGTCCTGTGGCTGGTCAGAGCTTGGTGGTTAGGAGCACTTGCAGTGCAGCTCTTGCAGAGGACCCGGGGTTGGTACCCACATGACGCCACGTGTCACTCCCATTCCAGGAGCTCTCATGCCCCCTTCTAGCCTGTGGTATTGCATACGCTGACAGTTTTTTACCCGACGATCGCTTTCCCTATATTAAATCTAACATCTTGAATTCAGGCTGTGGACAGAGAGAGGCAATTCAGCTTAGTGACTGTGCTGGGTAATTAGCAAGTAACAAGGCTGAACCTGTCTCCAAACTTTTAGGGGTAAGAGATGTTCGAAAACAATAAAGAAAATAGAGCTAACAGTGGAAAGTGGCTTAGATATTAGGTCGGGGAAAGATACAAGGAAGGCAAACACACCAGGAGAAAATAGCAGGAAAAACACAAAACCTCTAAAAACCACTAAACATTGTTCTTAGAATTCAGAAGGGGGACAAAATGGAATAGAAAGGAATGGGTTGTTTTGGTGCAGACACTGCTCAAACCGGATCTTCTTTATCTGTTATACATTTAGACTCATTTCAATGGTAAGCTTTTGGTTTAAAAAAGTGAAATTATTATATTATACAGTTTCTTGCAAACGTCTCACAGTTCTGACTCTTTATCATTTTCATCCAGGTAGTATTCGTCGTCTGTGGTTGTGTCTGTGTCCGAGTCCACTGGGTCCGCGGGGTCCTCCTTATAGATATTAAGTGGTTCGTTTAGAAATGAGCCATCTTCTGGCGCCTGACCACCGGGAGAATTTAGCAGCTCTGACTGCGAAAGGTTGGAAGCATTAAGTACCTCATCCTTGAGGAAGCCAGGGTTCTTGAGAAAACTTGGCTTCCATAATCTTCCTTGTGTGAGTGACCGTTTGACATTCTCCAAGAAAGCCAACTGTTGCTCTTTCCCAAAAATCCCATAGTCAATAGGCCTGGAAATGGATGAGGTGGACTTCGGGCCCACTCGCGTCCTACCGCTATGCGAAGTCCAACTTTTGCCTTCATAAGAGGCGGGAAGCTCGGAAAAAGATTTGAATCTTCGACTGGAGCCGCTGTTGTGGGAGGAGTCATCTTCCAGGGACAGTTGACTCAGAGCACTGTCAACGGAAGTGTTTTCGGAGAAGTGGCGTCCCCTGGCTTTGGGAGGCTGGCTTGTGCACAGCCGCTCACCACCCACATTGAAGCTTTTCAAACTCTTGGACCGATAGAGGTGTGGCTCAGGAGACGGAGCACTCCTGTGGCGCAGCTGACCGTGGGAGAAGTTAATTGTAGATTTCTGTGCAGGCTCCAGGGGTAAAGGACTTAACCTCTGCTGATGGTCAGAGCTGTTTTCTAAGGGGCTGGCAAGTGAAAGCTGAGCTGGGGCTCCCGACTCTTCTGAAGTCCGAGCTTTAGAACCCTCACTCTTTGGTGGTGTTTCTAAGACACTGTTTGACTCATTCTGTGGTTGTGGAATGTTAGTGGACTCCTGATTACAGGCCTGACAAGGAGGTTCTGGGCTGGATACTGCAGCAGCCTGGAGAAAGGTCTCAGATTTGTTCACATTCATCAGGCTGCTTTGATCTGTGAAGTCTGTGGATTTTACAGTAGGTTCAGGGGACAGTGGCCTGTCCTCCTGTCTGCAAAGAGATAGCCGTGTAAAGCCAGATTTGCTTTCACTTTGGGAGAAGATAGTAGCTACGTGTTTTCTGGTACTTAAATCCTTAGCTGGGATTTTTCTGCTTGCCCATCTGTGTTTAACTGAGCATCTGTCTGCTTTTGTTTCTAGGTCACCCGTGTTGGTTATATTTTTATTATTTCCTCCAGGAAGTAAAGCTTGATCCCATGCTAACTTTTGTGTTTCATCTCCAAGCTTCCTCATCTCTGCTATATTTGTCTCCTGACTTCCTGACCGCCTGGGTCCCGACTGCGGATCTGCACCTCCTGTCTGAGCCCCTTCGGCAAGCTGCAGCTTATGCAATGCTGGTGTTAGAGCAGAGGCTTGGCTTTCTGAGTCAGAGGGCGTTTTATCACTCAGCTTTTGGCAGTCTGATCCAGTAGTCTCACTAGTTTCTTTAGGCTGTGAGCCATGAGAACTGTCATCTACAACCCTAGCCATGTGATCTCTCCAAGCAGATAGTCCATTTCCTGTTGACATAATGGCCACGCCACCTGCACTTGTTCCAGAATTTCTTCCAGCATTATCTTCTGAGTGGGATGGGAGACCAGAAGGATCACTGTTTCCTCCTTTAGAAGGCTGATGACTTTTGGTGTTTTCTTCTGCAGCACTTTTTTCCTGAAGCATTAAAGGGGTCTGTAGGGTTTGTCTTAGTGATTCCCCACTTCTCTCTGTCCTGCTTAGTGAATCGTCTGTAGCTGTTTCAGATAAGTTACTTGGGAAAATCTCTTCCGTGTGAGGTTCTCCTTTATGAAGAGAAACATCTGGCTTCGCAGAAGCCATTTCCTCTGTAGATTTGGAAGCCTCCATGTTTGGTAACTGGGAGACAGCCTGGTTGTCCAAGCCATGAGAAAGACAGCACGGAGCAGAGTCAACAGGCATCTTTAGGTTTTGCAGTAGAGGCATTCCGGACTGCACTTGTGCAGGACAATCCAGCTCATCACTTTCTAAAGCATTAGGAAATGCTTTAGCCTCTCCCTGAAAAGCGTCTCGAAGTGAATCGGTATCATGTGCGTACTGCTGAAGGAGGCTGCAGAACTTCTTGCTGGGTTTCCTTGGCAGAGTGTAATATATTGAAACTACCTCCAGACATTTCACATTATCTTCATCCCCAGAAACAGAAAACATGCTAGTCGTCTTAAACTTATGTAATGTTTTCCCACCCCCTTTTCCTGATCCAACTACACACAAAGGCTCAGGGCTTTTGTTTGAAAGGGTAAATGAGCTCATCCTAGGGGCAGGAGTCTCACCATCCTTTTCAGGGTGTTCTGGAGCAAATTCCTTTTGGTTGTGTCTTTTGGAGAAAGTACTCGCTCCAAATGCTGACTCACCCTCCAGAGAGTTAAAGATGGTGCCCCCAGGCCTAGGTGTTATAGCAGAAGCATCCATGTCCAGGGCTGGTGACCTTTCTGTCTCACCACTTCCAGCCAAGGTGCACGACTCCCCTGAGGGACATGATGTCGCCCTCTTGATGAGGAAAGGGAGCGGCCCCTTCCTAAGAGAAGCTGATCTAACGGCTTTCATATCCGTCATTCTCTTGGTGGCTTCGGGTGTCCCCATGACTGAATTTGAAGCATCACTCACTGACTCAGGAGAACCGTGTTTGTCAGATGCGCTCTTCCCAGTGGGGACTTCCACTTTATTTTTTACTTGGAACGGAAGCGGCCCATTCCTAATGGAAGCAGCCGTTACCTTACTTTCCGGCCGTCTGCTGTGGAGGAGGAAGCTGGCTGACTTTCTTGGCAAGGTACAGTAGACTGAGTTGAGTTCAGGAGCCCTGACAGTGCTTTGGTCCTCAGCGAGGCTATTGCCTGTGGGTGCTGCTCTACTCGCTGTTTTGGTTAGCTCCTCAATACAGGATATTCGGCGTCTAACTCTTCCTTTCCCCCTCCCATTTCTGAAGGGAGAGTACGGATGGCAGTGGACCGCACCATGCGTAAGTGCAGGACCCTCAGGACTCTCCTGGCTGCCTTCAGAATTTGCCTTCGTAGCCCTGTCTTTTTCTTCTCTTTGTTCTTGAGATGGGTCTTGGTCTGAAAGGCCCCTGGAAAACACCGTAGTAGAAGGTACCAGAAGAGCATCCTGGAAAGAATCACTCAGTGGTAAGGAATCTTGGGGTGCACCTGACGACACACCTGAAGGGCCTTGTGAGACAGTGTGTCCGGTGGCCAGCTTACTGCCATTGGCAGAATGAGTGAAAGGACATTGCTGTCGCTCAAGATCTAGAAGAGCAGGCTCCTCTGGGGACTGTGGCTTTTGGTTAGCAGTGGGTTCAAAGCACCAGTGGCTGTTTTTAATGATGCTTGAGCTGTCTTCATGACTTCCTGTTTTCTTGTAACAACCTTGATTTGGGTTGGGAAGAGATGGTGATGAACCGCTTTCTGGGATAAAAGGCAGGGAAGCTGCTGAGTCAAGGTTCCCAGGAAAACACTTACTTTTGCTCAGTTCATTGCCTTTATCTCTTTGTGTTGTATGAATTTGGGAAGTACCTTTCCTGGAAAAGACCCTGGGTGATCTTCTGGAACTCTCTGTGGCAGATGCATTAAAGACACGCCTGTCATTTTGGATTGAGCCCTGGGAGTGGGCGCTTTGAAAATCAGGTAAATCATTAGAGATCACTGTCTGTGAAGCAGCTTGGGGTAACCCACTTGGCTTGTTTTTCTGGCCGCTCTTGTTTAGCTGTTCATCCCGTGAAATAGATTCATTTGTATCTTTTTCACTGTTCATTTCTATGACTGGGATGATGGACTGGGTTTCAGTAAGAGACAGTGATTCAGTCAACTGGCCACAAGCTGCAGTAACTTCTTTGAAGCTTCTTATTGGAAGAGAGTCAGGCTTATTAGAGATTATTTTCTGCAAAGTAACTGTGGAATTCTGGAAGCTGGGACTCCGAGACTCCCTTCGGCTGTCAGGAATGAGGGGGGAGGGAGGTCTGAATGCAGATACTAGAGTCTGAGCCTTGCCAAACAAGCAAGGCTCTTCATTTACAGCTACTTCTACAGGACAGTGGCCCTGCTGAGAGTCCAGCCCAGAAGACTGGACATGGCAGCTCGAGTCACTTATGGAAAAGCCATCTGGTGTGACAAAACGGGGCGGCAAATGGATCTCATTAACATGTGAGGTCTCCATGCTCTCCAGTGGGGACGTTTGAAAATCAGATCGCCAGTAATGTGGATCTTCTTGACCTCTGAACACATAAGGTCCATAGCCAGGAGAACGCGGCCTCCAGTGCTGAGAAGGGACTCCGTGGCTGCAGACAGATGGTACCCTGGTAGCTTCAACAGAAATCATTTCAAAGTCCTTCTCAGAAGAAGGGGATGGCTTCCTGCTGTGGGGAAAGTCAGACCAGGAAGAACGCGCTTCCTGTTGGCTCCAAAAAGAATTCTGTCCAAATCTGTGCTCTCTGTTCTGTTTCATGGTACTGCTAAAGAAAGACCTTGCAAATGGGTTGTTGTGCTGGTAGAATGGCATATTCTCTGAGTCCTCCAACATGTCAGGACTCATTGCATTATCCATGGGAGCACTTACAGGGTAGCTCTGGTAAGTGTTCTGAGAATGGTACAATTCATACCTCTTACTTTCCTGAAAACACTTAGGAGACACATACTGCTCAGGAAGGTCAATGTCCATTGGTGATGGGACCCCTGGTGACCCTTCCAGATCATGTCTAGAAAAATCTGACCTGTTCCACATGATTGATGATAAAGGCGTCCTTTTGGGGCTTTGCTGGTGCCTCAGAGGTGTAAAACTACTCTTGTTTTGAGTATTGGCTGGGAAGTGCAAACTCCTTGCAGTAAAACGCCCAGCAGCTGGTGAGGCAGATCTTTGCCGGCTGTCGAAGCACAGAGATGTACTACCAAATGTATTCTTTGGCATGAAATCTTCTTTTAAGACTCTGGCCTCCCTGGTCCTGTACATATCATAAATTGTCTTTGTCCTGGAAGAAAAGGTTTTGAAACCTTCTCTTGGAGTTCCTGGTCTCAAGATGTCGTAGATAGACATGTTGGAAGTTTCACTGTGGTAGCTCTGATGTCTTCCTGTGACAGGACCATGCCTGTTCCTACTCGGGTAAGAATGCTCAAACTGTGTTCTTGATCCGTAGCTGAATGGCGCTCTGGTATTCACCAGGCCTGCAGATTGCTCCTGGGCCAGCTTGCTATCCAAATCATCTAAAACTGAAGGAGAATGGGAATTCATTTTTTTTGTATGTGATTTTGTAGTTTTATAACAATCAGTCTCATTGAAGTTTCCCTTCTGAGAATCATATTTTGTTATTATAAATATAACATTCATATTTTTCCCCTTTTTTGCTTTTCAAGATAGTGTTTCTTTGTGTAGTCCTGGTTGTCCTGGAACTCACTCTATAGACCAGGCTGGCCTCGAACTCAGATCTGCTTGCCTCTGCTACTCGAGTGCTGGGATTAAGAGAGCATGCCGCCACTGCCTGGCTAATAGTACCTGAATCTTGCTGATGTTTAAATGCTAATATGACTTTTATAAGACTCTAATACAACTTTCTTTTTTTCACCATACCTTTAAGGACATAAAGCTGTATTTTGGGGCTGAGGAGATAACTCAGTCAGTGAAATGCTTGCTGTGCAAGTATGAGGACCTGGATTCAGTCCCCAGAAGAAGCAGAATAGTGGCACGAATCTATAATCCCAACAGTGGAGGGAGGGGAAAGGGGGAGGCGGAGACAATCGGGGCTTTGGAGCTGGCTGGCCAGCCAGCATAGCCTAACTGGCAAACTCCAGATCCCGGGAAGATCTCCTCTGAAACAAGAAGATAGGATCAGAGTGGTGGCTCAGTTAGTAGACTGCCACATAAACTCGAACACTTGAGTTTAGATCCTGAGTACCCATGTAAAAGGCCAGGCATGGTGAGGTGAGCAGGACCTGCAATCCCATCACTGGGGAGGCAGAGATAGGGAACCAGTAGACAACCAGTCTAGCCATATTGGTGAGCTGCATGTTCAGTGAGATACGCTGCCACAACAAATAAGGTAGAAGCTGGGTAATGGCTCAGCAGCCACACAAGCATGATGGTCTCAATGTCTAGACCCCATATAAAAAGAGCCGGGTGTGTATGCTGGTAAAGGTCTACAATCCCTACATCAAGATGGGAAGTGGAGATGAGAAGAGGCTAAAAACTAGTGGTCCAGCTACCATGGAATATACTGTACAATCATAGAAACAAGAGAGACCCTGCTTTTAAAAGGTAGAAGGTGGCAATGACTCCTGAGAGTTGCCCTTTGACCTCCTCATGTGTACCACATCACACTTGCTTCTGTACTCACACACACATATTGTCTAAAAGGTAGAGAGCCAGACATGTGCTTCAGTAAACAGAGTGCTTACCCATTAGTGGTTCGAATGAAACCAGCCTCCATAGGCCCATAGGGAATGGCACTATTAGGAGCTGTGGCCTTGTTGGAGGAAGTGTGTCACTGGGGATGGGCTTTGAGGTTTCAGAAGCTCAAGCCAGGCCCAGTGTCTCTTTCCCTGCTGCCCCCTGATCTGGATGTAGAACTCTCAGCTACCTCTCCAGCGCCATATCTGCCTGCATATACCGCCATGCTTCCCACCATGATGAAACAATGGACTAAACCTCTGAACTGGTAAGCCAGACCCAGTTAACTGTTCCTTTATAAGAGGTGCCAATTTGGGGCCCCCCTCTCTGTATACATATATACACAAATGCTCATGGGTGACACACATGTAAACATGCACACCCACTCATACACAGTGAATAAAAAATGTAGAAAGACATTTAAGAAGGCCCTCAGTGTTGATCTCTGGCCACCACGCATGTACTCACACACCTACATGAACACATACACACAAAGCAAGGTGGACAGCTCCTGAGGAACCACATACAAAGCTGACCTTTGGCCTCCACAAGCAAATGAACACACACACACACACACACACACACACACACACACACACATATACACCTGCCTTCACACACATGTCTATGTGCGCACATGCACACAGAACTATATTTTTTCCTAATGAACTGTAACCAGTTTCTGTGTATTTAAAGCCTGTTTACTCTTTGTGCAATGGGCTAATAACAGAAGAGAATATGCAGACTGCAACATGGGATTGGCATTTAATTACTAGGCAAGCTGAGGACGATTAGTTCATCTCGCTACTTCTTTTACCTCAGTAGGCTGCTGTATTAGTTCAGCCTGTTTTTATTTCAACCTCATGATGTAAATAAAGGCTGAACTGTTACTATTTTTTGTTTAAAAGTGAGGATGCTGAGGTCTAAAGAAATCAAGGAAAGGCCCAGTTCTCTTAGTGGAGGGGTTTGGACCCGACACTGTCTGACTCCTAATATACAGAGGCTTGAGCCATATAAATGAGATACAGCCTTATAAGGAGGCGAAGCTGCTGCAAAACAATGCTGACTTTTATCTTATGAACAAGGTCCCAGAGAGGGTGGTATCCAAGCCGGGGGCCCCATGACCTTTTTATAGTATGAAGGATGGAAGCTAAGCCCAGGCCCAGTGCTCCTGACCTTAGTCTGCAACTTTAGACAAGACACCATACATCATCCACATTACTGCGGGCTGTGAGACCAAACAGGAGCAATGTACCTCGCAAGTTAATGGGAGACCAAACCAGGAAAAATATACCTGCAGGCTAAGGGTTCTGTGTGCAGTTAAGACAGTTAAGAATAAGTTCTCTTTGTCCTATGTTAAGTCCTTGTAAGTTTTCTATTTGTAATTAAGAAGTCCCTGTTTGTCCTGTGCAAGTTAAGGTGTCTGTTTGTTAAAGAATAAGGTCCTGTTGGCCCTGTGTTAACTCCTCGCAAGTTAAGGTTTCTATTTATAATTAAGAATAGGTTCCCGTTTCTTCGAGCTGAAGTAAACTGCTAACAACCCCATTCACTCGCTGTATCTCCTTATCCCTGTTCCTTCCCTGTCATTGCATCTTCCTAACAATGTGTAACGGCCAACTCTTTCATCCTCTCAACCTTATCTCTCCTTATAAAAGGGACTTTAAGAGGCCAGGGGCTGCTCTCTCAACTCCCGAGTTAGTGTGAGAGCTGGCTGGCCAGCGCCAGCTGTGCCCTAAAATAACACCTTGCTTTACTTGGACAATCATGGGCTTAGTTTTTTCTCTTTGAAATTTTCAGGCTTAACACCTGCATCAGTTTGCATAGGATTTCATCACAGTAAACATCTTCCTCTGTCAACCCGTGGTAACTGCACTCTCTTTAAGGTGTTTACATTTTTTTTCTAAGTCTTGCCTTATAATAGACATATTTATTTTATGATGAATACAAATCAATTATGCATTTACTGGTAAAATATTCATTAATAAAAATTAGATCTGGCAGAGACGTAGTGCTGCAGTTCTGAGCCTACAGAAAGCTTTCTTCTGATGCAGATGATTCACTTTAGTTATATTATTTCTCAGTTCAAGTTATTTTTTTTTTTTAACTAAAGAATCATGGAAAACAAGGCATGTCTGCATGCACACAGCTGTCACGCATAGCTGTACGAGCAATGTGCCAATCACCTCTGGGCAGGCACTGGAGGGATCTTTTCCCTTCTCTTCTAGACTTCTCTGTAAGTGCTCTTGAGCTGTCAAAGCCATCAGAACTCATGTTGATCACTAAGATCTTACAAAGGAAGGATTCTTAATGAAAAACCATTTGATTCCTAGTCACTGGAATAATCCCTAATAAGATTATCAGGCTATGTCAGATTATAAGGCAGAAAAAAAAAGAAAAAAAAGGACAAGTCTGCAGAGTTAGTAAAAAATCTGGCCTTAAAAC
This sequence comes from Pachyuromys duprasi, assembly GCA_028658305.1. Classification (NCBI taxonomy): domain Eukaryota; kingdom Metazoa; phylum Chordata; class Mammalia; order Rodentia; family Muridae; genus Pachyuromys; species Pachyuromys duprasi. The sequence continues at coordinate 43,045,515 of CM053747.1, read as the reverse complement.
AAATGATAAAAGTCTCTTGTCTCCATTCTCTCTTTTTTTTTTCATTTAAAATAATTTTTAATTTTAATTTTATTTTTATTAATTACAGTTTATTCACTTTGTATCCCAGCTGTAGCCCCCTCCCCTCCCAATCCCACTCTCCCTCCCTCTTCTCCTATACCCCTCCCCCAGTCTAATGATAGGGAAGGTCCTGGTCCCTTCCCCCTGACCCTAGCCTATCAGGTCTCCTCAGGACTGTCTTCCTCTGTGGCCTGGGAAGGCCGCTCCCCCTTCCGCTGCTTCTGTGCCATCCCCGTCCTGTGTGGCTCATCCAACTGCCCTCCCCTCCCCCCACAACACACCCATTAAAGCCTTAGGTTAAAGACAAAACAAAACACCTTCGAAACAGAAAACAAAAGAAATCATGGCCACTTGGACTCCCACCTGGGAACGGCCACTCTTCTCACCCCATAACAGCATTCAGGCACTCAGAGTTGGTCACAATGTCACATTATTGGGGCTGTTTTTCTTACTACTCCAGAGGCCTGCTGAAAGCTCCGCCTCCAGCTTTCTTTTCAGAGGCCTGTGCTGGGAGCATTCCTCTTCAAGCGAGAGCTTCATTTGGAATAGATTTCCTCCTGGCCCCCGCCCGCCTTACTCCAGGGTGTTCCTAGATGAAGAGCCTAGCCTAAGGCTCTCATGAGCACCACTGGTCCCACTTCACAGCAAACTGAATGTTTCCTCACCGAAAAGCTGCTGGATGACCACGGACTTAACTCTCGTAATGGCCTGGGGCATTGCGATACAGAATAACGCATATAAAGTGAACTATGGTATCGATAATATGATTCATGTGTATTCTGTACTTCTGATATCTGGGTAACTGGGTGAACTGTTTAATGACTACTGGATTGCCTCATAGTGCATTTGTGCCCTAATCAGTAACAATAAGAGACTTTTAAGAGCAAGCTTTCAGATGTATTTCTTTTTACCCGAGGTAAAACATTAAACATCATCACTAGTCCATAAGTCTGTCAGTCTTTGATCTCAGATTATTTACTTAGATTATGTTTAGCTATAAAGTTCTTCAAGATTTGGGTTCATAACATAGAATGGAATCCTCTTGAGATGGAGGAAGTAAGTTCAGGCCTTGATTTGTTTAGAGCATTCAGTACAAACTTCTCTCTAGTTCCCAGAGTTCCTAGGGAGATCTGATGCATGAACTTACCTTGGAAAAACTCACTCTCCAGCAGGGAAGCATCCCAGGGAGGAGGCATGCCACTCTCCTCCCTCATGATGGCCGGCTTAGGAACAAGAACACTGGCAACTGGTTGACTTCCAACAGGTGAACTGTGTATTTTTGCCTGTCAATTTTAAAGAAAAAAAATACACACACACATATATAATATTATTTTATATCTTCTCCAGCTAAAACACTCGTTCCTCCAGAGGGTCAGTGGTGCTAGTCTAAGAATTAATGATCAGTTTTTCCAACATTTATTTCTCAATTTAGTGTTTTCTTATTTTTGCTATTTACAATGGATCATGGATACCTACCCATACCTTCATACCCGTGTTTTCCTAGATACATATTCACACATATGTTATCCTACACACGTACTGATAAGCACACTCTCCTACACTCCTATTCATATGCATGTTCCCTTACACCTACCCGTACATGCATGCTCTCCTACACATACTCTCATTTGCACACTCCCCTCTATATACCTTTTCCCACACACTATCCTACACACACATCCATATGTATACTTCCTGCATATACATTCATATGTACAATCTGCAATACAGAAGTCAATGAATGTTAACTGTCTTCATAACAATGTTCAGGCAGGCACTGAGACTGTTGCAGACTTAAGCAGGCTTTATGGTAGAAGAGTGATTCCTGGCAATCCGGAAATGAACCTTACTGAAGTTGGGGGCATCATCTTTAAGGTGCTGGTGGCTAGGACTTTGGATTTCCTAACTGTGTGTTTTCTGTGAAGAGTGTCTTAGCTGCCGTCCAGGTGGACCTTGAGTTTTGTGAACTCAGAGGGCTTGAGAAAAGACAGTGTTCCTACCCAGAGGCCACTGCAAATGACAACAGAGAAGAAACACAAGGAAGGAAGCGCAGCAGAGGGAAGAGGGCAAGGGGAAGGAGGAAGTGAGTGGGCAGGGGAGAAGGACAAGAAGAATGAAGTATGAAGATGCCACAACAGAAACTCATCACATTCATGCTAATTTAAAAAAAAAAACACATCATATTTTAAGAGGAAGAAACGAAGAACGGAGAACCATCACACATTCGGTAGTGAGCGGGTTTAGTAATTCCGAAATGAAGGCATTGAAAGGTAGGATCTTGCCTCTCTTTAAACTGTTGCTACTTATAAAGGATTTAGGAGACAGAGATAAAGCTAATTCCTTTAAAAAAAAAAACAAACAAAAACTAGCAAATGCTCGTGCTGATATCAAATTCAGTCACTGTCCCACTTTCAAGCTGGATTTGTCTTTATAACCTTGGGACAATTCTCCACGCCGCACCTTCACTTTCCTGTGCCAGCGCCCCACCTGCATGTCCTTTGTCAAACTGGCTCTGTCAGTCCTGCTCTCCTACCTCAGCTCGTCCTGCCAGGGTATGACAGCACAGCAAGGCTGGCAGCCGCGGTCCTTTCTTTTCCCATTTCCTGCTCACTCTGCTACTCAGTTCTTGCCCTCTGAGCCCTTGGCCTATCTACAAGGCCAAAGGCCAGAGGCCTAACCTTGCCAAGGTCCTGATTTTCAACTTCCTTCACCACAGGCTGAAATCCAGGTTCTCTTATACACCACCCCCTGTTCCTCCTAGAAGCCTGTCCAGATTTCATTGACTTGCGTTTGCAGTTCTGTGGGCATAAGTGAATACTCACAAAGGGGCCTTAGAGTATGAAGAAGCAATGTTCCATGATAGTTTATTCATTATTGAATATAATCTATTACACATATAAAAATAAAAACTAAACAAATAAAAATAAAACTTTGACTATACATACCCATTAGACATAAGAAAACTGAAAGTTAATCACTTGAAAATATTGGTTAAAGTTAGTTCTTTATCTCTAGACTGTGAAGAGCCTTCTATTTCATACTCCTTCATGGATCTTCGGATTTCCATTTTTGTTTTGTTGTTTTGAGACAAGGTCTTACTTGTAGCCCAGGCTGACTTGGAGCTCACTAGGTAGCCTACCAGCCTGGCCTCAACTTCACAGCAATGTTCCTGCCTCAGTCTCTCAAAAATTTAGAGGTGTGTACCACAACACTGGCTCAATTCTCCATTTTACAAACAACTTGTTATAGATTTTATGAATCCATTATTCCCAAATCCATAATGTTGGTAGTTGCTATGGAAAAGACTTAGCATATAATATAGGGTAAACATACTAAAATCTATAGTCCTAGAGAAGCTAGGGAAGATGCTTAATCCCCAGTCAGAAGGGCAAACGGGATAGACACCAGAAGTAAAAGACAGGGAATAGGACAGAAGCCTTCCACAGAGGGCCTCTGAAAGACTCTACCCAGCAAGGTATTGAAGCAGATGCAGGGGAGACTTTTAAAACCTTACTGAGAAAAGGGAGTCTATCATCATAGACCAAGTACAAATAAATTGATAGAGAGATGACTGACTTCAACCTTATCTAGCAGAGCCTCACAGAATCTCATTGCTCCTAGTAGAATATCACAGTTCTTGGTCTAGCAGAGTGCTGTATCCAGGTAATAGGGATTTCTTCTGCTAAACCCAGCCAAACTCAGGCCTCACAGCACCACGGGTGAAGCTGCAGGCCCTTGTGCTGGTCCTCAGTTGGGGTTCAGCCTTACCCCTCATACTACAGAATCACCATAAAATGAAAAGTCTATTTCCTGTTCTTGGCTTAGAAAATAAGGGTTGGACACCTTTTTTTGCAGTAAAATCATGTCAAGGACCTTTCCCTACATTTGATGTAGGCTTTTATTTCCCTCTGCCCAGATTCCCTGTGTCCAAGGTCTGACACACAGGGCCCTACACAGCGCAGGCTTCCAGACCTTTGTCCCTGTGTCCTTTATTTTTCTTCTTTCTCAGCCTTTTCTTTTGGAAAGGGATCCTCACCCTGCAAAGTCCAGATCCTGTATTGCTACTTTGTCCACAGGGGCCCGTTCTCAGTTCCCCCAAGCAGAATCCATTCCCACCACAATCTTTACATCCCTCCGCTACTGCACATTACAGCATCATGTTCAGAGTCTGTTTTCTTTTCATTTTTACTCTGCCACTAGCTTCCTCTCCTTCTAGCCTACCAAAGATCTCATTCTGCTCTTATCAGGAAAACCAAGGATTCAAAGACAGATGAGTCAGGTCCTAGAGGCGGCCAGCTTCCAAAGGGATCAATAAAGCAATGCACTTCTATCTATATCATCAACACCAACAAAATGCATAGTCTGCAAGGGATGATTAATGACAACCTTCTGGACTTCTCTAAAAGATTTTTATAAGTTCCTATGTGGAAGTGGTAGTGTGGCGTGTGCATGTATGTGCACATACCAAGCTCAGTGGATATTGTCTTGTCTTCCTCTATCAGGTTCCACATTGTTCTCTTGCTAAGGTCTCCTATCATTGAATCTGAAGCTCACCATTTTGGCTAGACTGGCTGGCTAGTGAGCTCCCGTGATGCACTTGTTTCCACCTCACAGGGCTGGGGTTATAGGAATGCAACCTGGTTCTTTTTATTTTTTGTTTTTCAAGACAGGGTTTCTCTGTGTATCCTGAGCCATCTTTGAACTCCCTTTGTGGACCAGGCTGGTCTCAAAGCTCAGTGATCCACCTGCCTCTGCCTCCTGAGTGTTGGAATTAAAGACATGCACCATCACCGGCTGGTTTTGTAAGATGGCTCTTATGCAGGAGCTGAGGATTTGAACTCAGATCGTCATGCTTGCATAGCAAGTGTTCTTCCCTACTGAGCCATCTCCCTAGCTCTCTAATACATCTTTTTCCCCCCTACTCATTTGCTACCAACATTCTTATATTCTAGCATAATTACTCATTCATTTAAAAAAATAATTATAGGGGGTGGGTGGGCCTGGAGAGATGGCTCAGAGGGGTTAAAAACACTGGCTGTTCTTCTAAAGGTCCTTAGTTTGATTCCCAGCAACCACATGGTGGCTCAAAACCATCTCTAGTGAGATCTGGTACCCCCTTCTGGTATGCAGGCAGAACACTATAAATAAATAAATACATCTTTAAAAAGTAATTCTAGGGCTAAAGAGATGACTCAGTGGGTAAGAGCACTGGTTATTCTTTCAGAAGACCTTGGTTCAATTCCCAGTACCCACACAGCTGCTAATAACTGTCTGAAACTCCAGTTCCAGGGGACCCAACACCTCCTTCTCACCTCTGTGGGTACTGCATACATGTGCTGCACAGACCCACGTACAGGTAAAACAACCATACATAGAAGACAAATAAATAAATCTTTAAAACGACTTGTTTATTTATTTGAGGGTGTGTGTACCATGGCATGCTTGTGGAGGTCAGAGGCCAGCTTGCAGGAATCAGGTCTCTTGTTCTACAATGTGCGTCCCAGGGATGGAGCTAAGGTTGTTGGGCTTGGTAGCAAGGGTCCCTCTGCCCTTTTAACCCTGTGAAATACCTTGCTAGCCCTCAGTTACTTTTTAAGTACTATACCTCTTCTATCTTTTCTCCTATACCCGTATAACAAATTTGTGGTTTAGTTAAGGATTTATCACCCCCATTTTGGAGATAAAACAAGTGAACTTCAGATAAGTGTCATACTGACATCACATAAATGCCATAGTGGTGGTGGCTGTTCACACTCATCTGAGCTGACACTAAGCCCTGGTCGCTCCATGGTAACTTCTACATAGCAACCTATCTGAAAGGAGAAACCTCCACACTCCCTGCCTTTCTGTGTGGAGTGATACTTCATACATAGTTATGAACTGACTTACGACACGCCAGGGCAGAAAATCACAGAGGGAAGGTTGCTAGTGAATATTACAACATAGTTGAGTTATAGACATTTTTTTCCCCACTCCGGAACCAGAGCCAGGAGGACCTCTGAGTTCGAAGCCAACCTTGTTTACAGAATGAGTTCCAGGAGAGCGGCAGGGCGACACGGAAACCCTGTCTTGAGAAGAAAAAAGAAAAGAAAAAAAAATCCCTATTAGGGCCCAGAAAAGCATGCTGGAGGGAGGACAGCACAATGGAGGCCCAGCTGCGTCCAGGAGTGTCTACATCAGCAGCTCTCAACCTGTGGGTCGTGACCCCTTGGGAAAGGAGCTAGGACATCACACATACATCCTGCATATTAAATATTTACGTTACAATTCATAACAGTAGCAAAAACACAGCTATGAAGTGGCGACAACAATGATTTTTATGGCTGGGGTCACCCCAACATGAGGAACTGTGCTAAAGGGTCACAGCCTAGGACAGTTGAGAACCGCTGGTCTGCATGGCTCTGGGCTAATTCCTTAACCTTCTGTGCTTGGTGACTTTGTTGGTCAGATGAAACTAAGGACAATATCAAGCAATGCTTCTTTTCTGGGCTGCTGAGAAAATTAACTGACTCAGCAGTTGGGAAGCACTGAGAATGGAGGCCTTGGTAAGTCCTCTCCGCCTACTGTCCCTGTTCTTAGAGGTTATAGAGAATTTTCTGGAGAACGTCTGAGATTCGTAGAGCTCGTGAGCTGGGCAGATGCCCAACAGGACAGCGTTCTCAGATCCGGGCTTTCAGGAAACAGGGGGCAGAAAAGCCACTGAGTAACCAAGGCCTTTTATACAACTTCAATGCCCTCTGCTGATACTGTCGGCGGTGTTGACATAACTAAACAAACAAAGCTCCTGTCAGAGGGCAACCTCCGAACATTTGAGAACATCCTAGGGCGGCCAAACCTGCAGGGCAGCTATGTGAGCCCATGCCGCCGCCTGATATTATCAAATGCCTGGGTAAAGTCAACAAATTAAATCTTCAGGTGCTCCCTGTTTTCTTTTCATTCATTCTCTCTCTCTCTCTCTCTCTCTCTCTCTCTCTCTCTCTCTCTCTCTCCCCCTCTTCTTTCTTTTCTGTCTGCTTTCCTGCAGAGATCACACTCAGCAGCGTGTTCTTGGCCCCGTGGCTTCTGCTTTCAAATCCTGGGCACACAGGCTATCCCAGGCAAGGGTATGCACAGAGAAGTGAGATTCTATCTACTTGATAAGGCTCATTTTGGAGGTGTGTCCCTCCAGACACAGTGCTGGTGGTAGTGAGCTAAACTACAGTGCATTCAGAGAAACCAGGAGCAACTATCTGGCCCTCATCACATTTTTCTTTTCTCTTCTTTTGAGACAGGGTCTCACATAGCTTGGGCTATCCTTGACTTTGCTGTGTAGCAGAGGCTGCTGTGAACTTCTGACCTTCCCATGTGCTGGATTTACAGGCATGCATCACCATACAGTGGGTTTGTCTGGTGCATGTACATGCATGTGTGTGTGTTTTAATATACACACACATTTGGTAGATATACTCATACAGCCCAGGCTAGCCTTGAATTTGTAGTGTATACAGAGTAGGGAATGGTCTTGAACTTCTCTGATCTTGCCTCCTAAGTGTTGGAGTTACTGACCCACCACATGCCTGGTTTATATGACTTGGGGGATCAAACTCAAGCAAGCACTCTATCAGCTGAGTGACAGCTCTCTGTTCCTGAAGGTGGACTTTAACCTTAGATTCTTCTCTTGCCAGGAAATTGTTCTCAGCTGGAGGCTACATGTTCCAGAGGGCCCACAGCTGGATGAAAGAGAGATACTGGCATCCTGTCCACAGTGGTGAGGTGCTGGGCACACCCTGCAGTATACTAGCCAGTGTTTTCACAGAGCACTGTTCGACTAAAGACGTCCGTGGTGATGAGTCTGAGAGGAATCCTGGGCTAGATGATCTCTAAGTTTCCATCTAGAGCCAAAGCATTCCACGCTTCTGGGATGCTTTGTTTCTTTTAATTGTGCAAAGGTTTAAGTAGTGCCTGCCACCTCTTCTCGGGGGGGGGGGGTCATTCAATCACATGTAAATCTCACACAAAATACTACCAGCTACCCCCCCACATTATCTCTGCCCAGCTGCCAGTCAATTGGTGGGAAATTCATCACCTCAGGTTTGGCAAAGAATCCCTGTGGCATCAATGGTCAGCTTCCAGGATACTATACACAGCTGTGGCTTTAGGCAGAACTTCTATTCTTTTCCTTCTCGTCACTAGTGGTAGCTGACAGTCACTCTCACAAGGCTCACTGGCAAGTTCCTTGTTGCAGGAACTTTGATCCCATTGTGAACCCAGAGACTATGAACTGTAAAAGCCTGGTTCTTGTTTTGTGTGGCTCAGCCTTAGCAAACACACCTTTAATCCAAGAGCTTTCTGAACACAGGATTTAATAAAGTTAACTCTAGTTCAAGAGGCAGAGCAAGAAACCAGCTGACAGGGATTAAAGAGTAGGGGGGACTTTGAGTTGAGGGGTATTTAAGACAGTGTGGAGAAGAAGAAAGGGCTCTTTGGCTTTTAGCTTTTGGCTTTTTCTTCCTGGGCTATCGGTCAGGTGAGCTGGCAGGCTTTTTCTTCTGGGATGTGAGCTGAGAAGGAAGGTCAGCTGGGTACTTTCTCTGCCTCTCTGAGCTAGCAAGTTTTCACCCCAGCATCTGGCTCCTGAGTCTATGTTGATAAAATCAAATTATTTGGGATTATCATTCATTAAGACAACAATCCCTTACATGCTAATAGCTATGAAATAGCTGATTAAAAGGGACAGCCAGGAGTGATTTCTTTTTCAAGAGGGGGTTTCTCTTTGTGTGCATGTGGAGGCATAAGCCTTAGTTGCTATCCACCTTTTTGTTATTTTAGATAGACCCTCTCCTTTTTCAGATAGGTTCTCTTCCCCCCCCCCCTTTTTTTAGATTGGTTCTCCTTCTGCCCTGGAACTTGCCAAGTAGACAAGGCACAGCACTTGTGGAAACAGGTGCACCCACCACAGCTGGCTTTGTGTGAATGTGGGTGAGCCATGCCACAATGAACATGTGGGCTCGGAGTCCTCACCCACAACTCTGTTTGGGGCAGGGTCTCTCTTGTTGCATAATTCAGGCTAGCCGACCCAGGGGCTTCTGAGTGAGCAGCTGAGAACTCTCTTCTCTCTGCTTCCCCCCCACTCCCGTCTCCCAGGGAGGGGGTGCTGGGATCACAGTCCTTCGAATTACTATGTCTGGCTTTTATCTGGGTTCTGGGGAATCCAAAGTTAGGTTATATGGCTTGAATGGCAAGCACTCTACACTCTATCCATTAAACCAAAGCTGCCAGCTTTGTTTTGTTTTTGCAAGGCAAAGACGTTACTGACAGAGCTATCTCAGAAAAAAAAAAATGTCATTACCAGGGGAAGAGTCTACTTTTGTTTTCATGCAATGAACTTACGCTCAAGTACAGTCCTCACCACGATTCTCATACTTTCTGCAGGGAGTGGGCTCACCAGCGCTCAGGGCGCAGTCATTTGAAAATTGCCCTTGCCCCTCTTCTTAAACTCTCAGTGGCCCCCTCAAAAGCCTACCCTTTATTTACGAATCATAGGCCATACAGAACACACAAACCAGAAGTTATGATCTCAAAATAAAACCAGAAATAGGAAACTTTTGACTCTCAACCTTGAAGAAGATGTAAGCACAGTGGAAAGCTGGGATTTCTGCCTTGGGAACCGGAGGGGTGGTTCAGTGGTTAAGAACACAGGCTGTTCTTCCAGAGCATCCAGGTTGTATCACCAGCACCCCTCACGGTCTCCAGTTCCAGGAACCTGACACCCTCTGTGGGCACTGCTAGCACGTGGTTGCACAGACAGCAGCTTGCACACGCAGCCAAAACACCTATGTGTGTAATATGTCCTAAGTAAGTAATCAAATACATGTCTGCCTTTGGAGTTGTGTGTAGTCAAGCCCCTTCTGCGAGCCTCCTCCAGCCATGCACACCTCGTGTTTCAGTGGTTTCCACTTTGAATAAAAACACGTCCACACTCAGGAAGGACCCAGCTAACGCTCACTTGACTGTGGAGCGTGGCTCTGGCTGCCTCCCGCCTCCGGCCAGTCATCAGTTCAGGCTGCGCAGGGGTGACGCGAGGGTCACAGCAGAGGTACCAGCTGTAGCGTGGCGGAAACACAATGGCTACTGCTTCCTGCAGACTCTAGGAGGTGAGTCTCTGTGTACCAGAGCCACCCAGAAACTTTGGACTCTCTGGGAGAAATCTAAAGTCAATGTGAAGCCAAGCCAAGGAGAATCCTGTTCAACGAGGTGGCCGCTCGGGACGACACAGACGCTGGAGTTTTCAGGGCCACCTCTGGTTCCCCCACTACTTACCGCAGTTGTCCCCCTCAGAGAAGGTCCTACGCCGTCAGTACACCTGTGGAAAGAATTTGAGATAATTTCTTTGAAGAGCCTGACTTTCACCAGGAAGAAAAACCAATAAAATAGCACATTTACCATTACCTGACACTATCAAGAGAGAATAAGATGTATTTTGGAGTGTGCCACCTGAGCAAAATTTCAGAAAACTTTCCCTGCGATTGCTTAGAATCTGTATTTTTATTTCTGCCAGCCACACAGTTTGCATCTGAGCACAGCATAAACACATGTAACAAACTGCCTATATCTGCTAAATATATAAACGTGGCCGGCACCAAACTCACTCAGATATCCCACCCCATCAAGGCAGAGATCACGGCTGTTTCTGTTTCATAGATGATAAAATAAAGCACAGGAAGGCTGGGAAGCACAGCTTACAAGGCAGTGAGCATCCAGGGTAGGAGCTGGGTGAGGCGGTCTAAATTTATAGTTGTCTTAACCAGCAGAGTACACTGGCTTCTGTTGCAAATAGAAACATTTCTCTTTCTGGGCATTTCTATTTTAAAGAGCAATTACACCAGGGCCAGAATTAATTTATAAGAACCGTTTTAAAAAACAAGCCTTATAAAAATTGTATCTGGGTGATTTTGTTCATGAAGATGCTGGCTTGAGGTGACGTTATTTTGGAGGTAAACAAGGATATTTTCCCTGTTCACACCACTTCTCTCAATTCAACAATAAGAGAAAACTTAATAATTCCTAAGGCCAAAATTGGGGTATGGGCTGCCAGTATGGCAAAGGTACTTGCCCCCAAGCCTGCCGACCAGAGTCGGATCCCTAGGACCCACATATGGAAAGAGAGCCAGCTCCCACAAACACATGCTATGATGCACACATGCCGCCACACATACATACAATAAATATGAAAATAAAAAGGGATCAGTGCCAGCTCGCAAGTCTATAGTACTATGCCAATGTGTGCCCTTGCCGGTCCTGATTCAGGGTTAGTAGACTGCAGTGACTCACAGCTCTTTGTGAAAGTAGGCCACCTCCCCCACCAAGGCAGCAGCCAGGGAACCAAGAGTTACACAAGTTGGGACTGTGGATTGAACAGTCAAGAGTGGCTGACCTTCATCTACTTCCCTGCTTCAGAGTTCAAGCAAGCAGACCATGAAAGCTGGCAGACCAACGGTTTTATATTTTAAAGATATTCACAGCTGTTTTATAGTTGATCTTCAACTTTGATTTAACAGACATTGAATTAAGTTGTGGATTTTTTTCATACTATCCTGAAATATTAGTTCTACTAACAATATCTGCATGCTAAACATAAGTCAGGTTTCCTTACCCAATGTGCTTGGGACCAGAAACATTTCAACTCTTCTTTCCTTCCTTTCTCTCCCTCTTTCTCTTCCTCCCTCTCTTCTTTTCTTTATACATATAAAGAAAAAAGTACATAGGCTATGGCACACAGGGCCACATACCCACTAAATAATAACAGACAAATGTAAACAATCTTTAAAATTTCAAATTTGAGAGATGGCTCAGCGGTTAAGAGCACTATCCGCTCTTCCAGAAGACCTGGATCCAAGTTCCAGCACCCACACGGCAGCTCAAAACTATCTGTTACTCCAGTTTGAAGGAATCTGACAACTCACACCAATGTATATAAATAAAATCAAATACATTTAAAAATTTTTCAAGGGTGAGGCTTTTGGATTAGGGGTGGGCACACTATCTATGTGTTTATTTGGCCTTGGCAAAATCTTGCCCCGCAGCTCTGGCTAGCCTGAACTCACTGAGTACATCAGACAGGCCTCGAACCTGCTACAATTCTGCCTCTGCTTCTCAAGTTTACAGGAGAATGTTGCCTCTTCCCACTTTTTTCTTCCTCTGTCTATACTTGCTGAAGCTGCATTCCTACTACAAACTATGCACTCAAAGCAGTATTGTTTTGAAATCTCTGAAGAAAACAAATATGGCTGAGACGGGAGCCTAGTTTTCAGAGCGCTTTCAACTGAAGGAAACACAAAGAGCTATAATACCATTTTAGCCTTGGTAACAGAAATAGAGGCGAGTGAGCATGCGGACAGTGTGGAGTGGAAGCTACTTCCAGGAGATGCAGTGTGGAGCCAGCAGGGAGGAGATGACAGAGAACTGCCATGGAGGTCAAGGGGGGATGAGCAAAAGCTGGGAGCCTGTTGCATGCCTGCCCTCCCGGCCTCCAGGAGGCAGAGGAGGATCACCCACACTTGAGATCAGCCTGATCTACACAGCAAGGTCCAGGCCAGCCAGGCCTGTGTAATAAAACCACGTCTGAAAAGCAATCAGTCAATCAATCAATCAATCAAGTAAGCAAGCAAGCAAATGATAGAAGGCTGGACAGATGGCTAGTGGTCAGGAACCCAGGTTCTGTTCCCGGCACCCACATGGTAATTCACAACCATTAGTCAGAGGATCGGGCATCTTCTGGCTTCCACAGGCACCAGGCATGCATATATGCAGACAGAACACCCATAAATGCATGAAATAAATAAAAAATTTAAACAAACCAATAAATAAATATCCGATCCAAAACCAAACTCTTGGAGATAGGAATGTTAGCAGTTTGGGTGGGAGCTGGTAAGAATTCAGTTACCCTTGAGCCAAGAGTACGAGCAAGGTTGGGTCAGTTCTTCTTATAACCATAGTGGCTGCAGTAAGGACAGCCAGCCTGGTCCCCTATCTGACTTAGAGTCAGTACAACTGAGGCAGGGCGCTGAGAATGGCCAATGAGTGGGAAATGGGGCAAAGGGACACAGACAGGACAGAGTACCATCAAGCGCAGGTATTTAGAGTAGAATGACACACATCAACCTGAAGTGTGTCTGGCCATGTGTGCTACCATTCACTTTGGATGAGGGGAGCTTCAGCTGCCTGGGAGGTCCACACCTCAGCATCTGCAGCAGGCCTTCCCCGGGCATCACTGGTGTCAGGAAGAATATGTTGGAAAAAGCCCTCCGGACTTGGCAAAAACAACTCATCGCCAAGTCCCTAATGATGTCACATCTCAGAAATCTCTTACAAATAACCCCTCCTCCATGTCAATCATCCTGCCTGATATTCACCTTGTTTTCCTTCTGGAACCCCCTCCATCCTTCATGCCAACAACACAGAGATCTTTGTAATCCCTGCCTAAAACTCCTGAAATGAATTGTTCAAAATCTTAACACGACACAAAGTTTTCCTTTAAAAAATTTTTTTTGTTATTACATTTGCTAATTTAATGTTGTTTAAGTGCACATGTAGCATGTGGAGGTCAAAGGACAGCTGGCAGGAGTTTCCATTATGCGGGTCCTGCGGATCACACTTGGGACATCAGGTTTGGTGGTATGCGTCTTCACCTATTGAAGCATCGCACTAGCTCAGGGCTTTTCTTTTATCTGGTAAACAACTTGAGCAAGCCCTCACCCACCTAGCCTTATCTCTCAGCACTCCTAGGCACTCCTGGACCTGTCAACTTAATTCCCCCTCAGTGACTCTTTCCTTTCCACGCCTTTGCAGATGCCATCTGAGATCCTCATGCGATAGGACAGGGCAGGGCTCAAGACTATCCTTTTCTAATACTTAGATCACTGAGAAGATCCACCTACAGCGTCACGGACAGTTCAGACCCCATGGGTTAAACATGGACTTCATCTTTCCATCTGCATTCTTTCCTACTGGTCAACAAACCCTACTGACTCAAACTCAGGGTTCTTTCTCAAATCTCTCCTTGGCTCTGCATCTACCTGCCATTACCCTGGTTATAGCATTCATTATACCCTTTTAGTGCAGTAGCCCTTAACTGTCCTGATGTCTCCAAGCTTGTCCCAATCCATTCTCTGTACGAGAGCCAGAGTGATCAGGACAAATCAAACTGGGCCTCTTCCCACAAACATTTTGCTTTCCAGTGAAAGGTGAGGTTATTTTCTGCATTCATGAAGCCCTATGTGACCTAGTCTCTACATGCATTCTGGCCCCAAACCCTGCTGCCCTATGTCCCCCTATGGCCCCTCAGCCAGAGGGAGTTTGACTGACACTTGTGCTTCTGCACATACAGTTCTTTGCCTGAAACACTCTCCCATCAGCTCCGGGCTGGGACAGTTATCGAACGCTTGAAGGAGCATATAGATGTCACTCTCTCAAGAAGGCTGAGCTGGATTTTCACTAAGGCCCTGTCCCTCAGATGTGTTCCTACACCAGATGGGTCTTCTCCACTGTGACTGCTCCTCTCTGCCCCTGAGTTTGTCTTCACCTCAAAAGAACCACATGTGTGAAGGGGGGTACTGACTATGTTGGTCCGTGGAATTCTTGTACAGTCCGGTTAAATAAAGGAGTGAAGGCGGCAGCCATTTCCTCCCTTCCCATTTGCCCTTCAGCTTTCATCCATCACCATCTACCTAGTTCCCCAGAGCAGAATAGAAGAAACGTCACCTCCCCCTTGCCCCCCCCTGCTCCTCCTTCCTCACCCACCACACCCAATTGTGACAGTGTCACGACACCACTCAAAATCTTGCCAGATAGGTTCATCTTTACATCTGCTGTTAGTAGCTGTTTCTTTTCTTCCTGTTGTGACCAACACCTTGAGAGAATCGACCTAAAGCTGAAGGTTTATTTGGCTTTCGATTAGAGATACAGCCCAGGGTATGTCTCCTAGATGGTTCTAAACCCAGACCAGTTGGTAACCTAGAATTAAGTATTATAAATCTCCCCCATCCCTAGCTCTTACTTTTACTCTCGTTTTCATGTTTTGCTTTTTTGAGGCAAGGTCTTATTTAGCCCAGGCTGGCCTCACACTCACAACGTAGCTTAGGCTGGACTGGAAGGAGATTACAGATAGGCACCACCAAGCCAGCATTCCTGCTTCTTTGACTCTAATTTTTCTCCCCCAAATCCATTCTTTGTGCTATAGGTTGGAGCAAAGACCTTGTGTTTTCCTGTGGCGGCCTGTCTTGCTCACTGCAAATGTTTCTCAACATCTCTGACTTCTCACTTCAGCTGTGAAAAGCGGAAAGGTGTTAAAGCCGGATGCCCATCAAGGTATCAAACTGCCCTTGGCTGAAGAACCACTGAGCTGAAGCGATCTTTCTAAAATGAAAAACAGATGATGGCAACTTGAGCTGACTCACTGAGTCTCTGCGACCTGGATGGATTTCTGCTTTCTCTGGCAACTCCATTTTTGCTTGATACAGCCTCTAGTCTTTTAGTCACCTAGCTCGGTCCCCTTCCTCCAGGAAGCCTCCTGGACCCTCTAGTCTATGTTAAGAACTTCCTCTATTTGGTCCCCTGGCAGAAAGATCCTCAGTCATCAGATTCTTACCAGATGATATATCAGACATTAGTATACCTGCTGCTACCCAGGTGACAGCTAGGCCACTGGGGATCCCTGTGTGAATTCAAAAGGACACAACTTTCTTAAGAACCTTGAATGTCATTTGCTGAAATTGCCAAAATAAAGAACAGATTCAGTGACGCATGCCTTTAATCCTAGCGCAGAGGCAGTTGGATCTGAGTTTGAATTCCAGGACAGCCAGGGTTACACAGAGAAACTTTGTCTTGAAAAACAAAACAAACAAACAACAAAAAAGGAAGAACAAAACAAAACAAAACAAAACAGAAGGATTCTGAGGTGGACCAGCCCCCCACTGCAGGGGACAATCAGAGTATAGAGTCCTTCCAGAAGGGACTTGGCTTTATGGCCACACCTCACCCCTAACACCAAAGGCACCGCCGATCCTGGGTAGGGCTTTGATAAGAGCTTGAGAATAAAGCTATTGCCTTGGCTGTTGTCGCCCGTGCCTGGAATTGCCGCAGCCATTACCTTAGTCTGGATAAGCTGCAGTACTTCCCAGTTATCCTGGAGAAAGTTCGTTCCCTGGTCCCAGCCTTGTGCCTCCTAAAAGCAGATTCCAAAGCTTGGATCTGATCAACTCTTCACGTTAAACTGCTCACGAGACCCAGACTTAACAGACATAACTAGATCAACGGGAAGCCACTAGCTACCCAGGATGGAAAGGAACTCAAACTTGCCCCATGCCTTGCTTCCCCTGCCGCTCAGCTGTCCGCAGCACACCCAGGGTCACAGAGGGAACGCAGGAAGGACCTCCCTTACCCTGACTTCTCTGGCTAAGGCTCCTAGAGTCTTCTGTTCCAGCTCAGTTAGAGAAAGGGGCACGGAGAGGGGAAAGTGGGAGCAAGAGGCACAGAGAATATAAATTCAGGGAAAATACAATGTGCCTTTTAACTTTCCAAAAGAGCCGTTTGACCTTTCTGCTTACGTAAGGGAGTTTGCAGCTGAGCGGCTCAAGCTGTGTACGCCCTGTGGAGCAGGCAGATTTGGGCATGTCTGAGAAGTGGCTAGGTGGGGCCACCAAAGCGACTTGCACCTGAAGGATGAATCAGTTCATTCCTAAGGAGCAGAAGGGTGGGCTTGCATCTTCATCCCAAAGGCAGTTACTAGTCCATCCAGAGCCATGTTGGGGCCAGTCACCAGTGCGTCATACACAGTGGCACTTCCCTAAGGAAAGGAGGCTTCAACTGTACAGATCATTCACGAACTTTGCAAACTAGTTCCCCTGTGCTACCACAAGGAAAAGAGCAATGTGAAAAAAAAAGAAAGAAAGAAAATCTACATCCCTAAAATTACCATAACCAAGAGGAGCATATGGCTGTGGCTTTCAGATGGTGGGTGGACAGAGGGTTGGTGGCTCCCTGGGGGAGTGGCTTCCTGGTGGAGCACTCTGGAACACATTGCCTCACCACGGCAAGGAGGGAGTCATTTCTGTCATTGGGAATCTGGACTAAGAAAGGAATGGCTGAAGATGCTGGTTAGAAGGCTGTGTACCACAGATACCTACTGAACTCTCTGGAGGGAGCCCGTGGGACACAGAGTTACTGAAGTTCTGTGGTGGAGGCTGAACAGCACATACATACACACCAGCTACCTAATAACATGACCTGGAAAACGCCACCTACAGGAAACCGTTGGGGAGAGCTGTTGTAACACGTGAGACTGTCTTGAATATACCGGATAGCAAATCAATAAAAGATAAGCACAACTGTTTGTCTTTATTCCTGGGGTTTGGGTCAGTTCAGTCATTTTCAAGTAACATTAAGGTTTTAGCAGGAGAGCTGGGGCACGGTGTGAGTTTTGGAGGAAGAGGACACACGTGAAGCAGAAACAGTAAGTTGTTTTGACTTTTTATAATTTATCGAATCACTGTGGCTTTTTTTTTTGTTTTCAATGAAAGCAACTGAAACTTTGAGATTCCACATACTGCTGGGCCTGGTTGCTCATGTCTGGAATCTTAACATTCAGGAGGCTCAGGTAGGATGATGGCCATGGATCCCAGGCCAGCCTGGGCTACAGTATGCAATGCTGTCTCAACAAAGCAAAACAAGTAAAGGCACCCCACCCCCCATACGCTGTAGTTTCTCTCATCCTTGTGTGGGGGATGCATTCTAAGATCTCTAGTGACTACTAGAAATCACAAATGGCTGAAAATCCTATACTTCCCTTATTTTTCCTATACATAGATATCTATGCTTAATTCATATATTGTGCATAGGAAGAAATAGATATCACCAATGAATAACAAACTGGGTAACCACAATGTACTGAAATAAAAGTTATATAAATCTAGATTTATTTTCCTGTCTTTCAAGGCTTCTCATCATATTCTACTGTAGTTTTGGACCAGGGTTGAGAATTAACTGAATAGGGAGGGGGAAGCTATCCTTTTCTTATCGGATGGGCCTTACAGTAAGCAGGATATCTTGTCAAATTACAAAACCCCCTCCCCATTTTTTCTGAGAAAGGTTATCTATTTCCAGTGTTGCTCTCAGGAAAACCAACACATAGAGCTGAGCATGGTGGTACACATTCATAGGTGCAGAATCCAGGAAGCTGGCATCGAAGGGTTGCAAGTTCAAGGTCAGCTTTGAAACTAGCCTGGGCTCTTGTCTCAAAAATAGAACAAAACAAAACAAACACCCAAAGCTTACAAGAAGAAAACAATCCTGGCGTGGTGGCACATACCTTTGATCTCAGCATTTGAGAGGCAGATGGATCTCTGAGAGTTGAAGACTAGCCTGGTCTACACAGCAAATTCCAGGACAGCCAGGACTACACAGAGAGACCATGTCTCAAACCAAGAAGATGGAGGAGGAAAAGGAGCAGGGGGAGAATTTATCAAGAGTGTCATCTTTTGTATATAAAGTTTGGTGTTTTGTCTTTGTTTTTTTGACTTGGTTACTTTTCCTCTGAATGCTGCTCTGGAAAGTCAGGTTAAGGGTCTCCACCTCTGGATTATCTGCTAGAGGCATGCATGCTCCTACACCACTCATGCTCATCTCATACTTATATGTCAATAACGTTGACGTTGGCTTTTGTGCCTCCTATTCAATTGTGTATGTTATGAGAACCACAAACATGATTTGATAAAGGAGAAGGATGAAAATAAACAAATTAAAAAAGTAAGTTGATTTAAGCATTAACATTGTAGTATAAATTTTACACCTTAAAAGGAATTAAAATTGGCTCACTAAAGGGAAAAAAACTTTTTTTCTAAATTGCTTTGCTGCCTTGCTCCCCAGGGCACAGAGCATGATAGTCAAGTCCTTGATGGCTTCAGAAAGTAGAAACTTAACCATTGCCTGTACTGGGTAACTAGGCTTCCCAGATCCCACCACTCCCTCCCCAGAGCTCAGGCAAGGAATAGCTTCTGAGTCAGAATGTATTTTGAAGGTTGCTTTTGTATTCTAAAGATGAAAACTGTTAAAGTTAACTGCTACCTGGGATTGGAGAGAGCACGGATTCATATAAGCTGCCTTGGTGTGACACGTCCTACCCCCTCAAAAAATACTTGTTTGCCCACATTTAGGCTTTCTAGCCAAACAATGAAATCAAGTTCAAATTTAAAATTAAAAAGGGCATATTTTTTTGCATGATCCTATGAGATCTTGCAGAAATAAACGCTAGTGTTTATCCTTCATTATAGTCTGTCCTGGCAGATCAAATATTTGTTAAGGTAGAAACAGGAGGATCAGTGTGAGCTTGAAGCTAACCTGGGCTACATGAGTTCCAGAACAGCCTAGGCTACAGAATATACCCTCGTCTCAAAAAAAAAAAAAAAAAGCAAGTAAATAAATAAAAAATACATTACTATTAATGAGCATGTTAAGAGAAACATTATACATTCCCAGTTTGAAAGTAAATTGTATTTTGGATTGGTAAAATGGCTTGGTGGGTAAAAGTGCTTATTGCCAAGGCTGGTGACAGAATTTGATCCCCATCCCACATGGCAGGACAGAACCAGTTCCTGGAAGCTGCCCTCTGACCTCCACCATATGCATGCCATGGTGCATGTGTACCTCCTCTCTGTCTCTGTCTGCCCTTCTCTCTTTCTTATATACACGGTAATAAAAAATGAATATTTTTTAAAAGTTGTATTTAAAGATGGCAATGCCTGCGCAGTTCTGAAGTAATGACATTTGTTGTCTGTCTCCAGGCTGCATTCCCCTGTGTCAGTCGGTCTGGTTTTGAGTCCGTTTGATATCTGAGAAGGACATCTACTGAACAGAATTTGCAGGTTTTCTGCTTTCTTTTGCCCTCTGGCCAAAACACATACCAAGAATGAAGATCCTTCAGACCCTTTTATAGTCCTTGATACTCTTGCAGAAATATGTAACACGAGCTTGGAAAAACAAACCAAAAAAACCCAACCAACCAAACAACAACAACAACAAACTGCCTATGGAGAAAACACGTTTCTTCACCGGGTTCCTAAGCCATCTCATTCTGTTTTATAAAACTCCCCCTTAAAAAAAAATCTCCTAAGACAAGTTACAGTGAAAACCTTGATCTCCCGAGACAGGCTGACATCAACTTTTCTCCTTGGGGGGAAAAAATGGTTCCTACCAACCACGAAATCTTTTTCAGTTTTAACTCTCCCAAACAACAGAGCTACGATCGTCGCAAACGTTTTGCTTTGTTTTTTTTAAACATCAACTCACCGATGCAGAGTACTCCCGGTGAGTGGTTCTGGTAGGTCCAGTCCCCACAGCTCTACATTTTGCTCAGCTCTTCCTTACCCCATCAGGTGAAAGCCGAAAGTAAAAAGCCCCGGCGCGGCGCTCAGGTGCGGACCCGGAGCCTCAGCACACGCCCGGCCGGCAGCTGCTTGCTGCGGCTTGTTTTTCAGGGACGGTGACCTCCGACACCTTTGATTTAGCGCCGCAACTCAGCCTTAATGGTTCACAAGCGCTGGGAACACGTCACGTGCCAAGCCAACACCTTAAGAGGGTGGGAAGCTTTGCAACCAGGAAGACATGCGGAAAACACACAGGAGTCAGCTGCGGCCCGCTTGCTGGTCGCAAAACAACACGGTGACCACTCGGAGTGGAGGGGACTGATTCAGGCGGCGGCCAGCCGGGAACCCAGCGCGCGCCGAGCCCGCAGCCGGCCCCTCCCTCTCCTTACACCGAAAAGCTGCGCAACCGCTCAAGAACAGCGTTTCCGAGAACCAAATTCATTTTCCTTTCTGCCTGGGAGTTGATTTTTCTCCCCCCTTTCACCCACCTGATGCTTTATATTCTTCTGATCTAAATATGTCAGTTCTACTTACGGACAAAACCACACAGATACCGAAAGGTAGTGATTTAAATTTATCTTCCTAGCCAAGGCGCGGTCTCTGCTCCAGCAGAGAATAACTCCACCGTGAATAACTCTTTCACAACATTTAACTCATGGTTCTCCAGGCTCCCCACCAGGGATGCTAGCAGTTGATTAAAAGTTGGCTTTCAGTTGAGCCAAGTTTCACAGTCCCGAAGAAGCGTCCTGAAGGGAGCGAGACACTGTTTGCGCTGGGACTTCAATTCTAAGAACAAACAGCCAACGTTCTGAACACCTAACCGGCTATCCACCGCAGGTAACCAAGGAAGCCGGCACGTGATCTGAGCCAAACTCACCCTTTTGACCTCTGGGATTGAGGCTTAAGCGTCTCCTTCCCAGATCTTCTGAATGAGAACAGCGAGGCAAAGGACGACCGAAAACTCATTCTGGGAGAAACAGATGGTTTTTGGTTCATTAGGTTTTTAGATCTTGACGTCTGTAATTCCATCGGATCTTAAAAACAAACAATAAACAATGCATTGATAGAATGCTCGCAGATCCGGGCTGGAGGGTTGTGGAGTGATTGCATACATACAGCCCTGGCTTCTATCGCCATCGCTGATAGAGTGGACCTGCCTATAATCCTAGCACTTGGGAGGTGGAGCCAGGTGTGTGAAAGGTACACATTACATTTTAGGCAGAATAAGCTACATGAGACCTTTTTTTTTTTTTTTTTTAAATTCCGGTTAATGTACTTTCTGGTCCTTTAAAATTTAAGACAGGTTATTACTACAAAGCTCTGGCTGGCTGGCTGGGGAGGCCAGGCTGATCTCAAACACGCAATCCGTACTGGAGTTACAGGCATCTGCTACTACGCCTGGCTTTCCGGTAAACCCAGGTGAAAGAAGGAAGGTGTGGCTGTTGTTTCCCCCTCCTCCTTCTGAGGTCTGGGAGCCCTTAGCATCCCCACAAAAGCTCGGGGGTGAAGGGAAGCCAGAGCCGCTCCTCAGGGCCCTCTGCTGCAATGGTTCTGTTGGGAGAAAAGCTTTAAAGAAAAGCATCATGTGTCACAGGCCACCTTCCGCACGGGATTCCGAGCTTGATGCCACTTTTGTGGGTCCTTCTCATTACATCTTCTACACGGATGTCCAACATTCAGGGGACTCATCATTTCATACCTTGCTGGTCCATATATGTTTTAGAAATTGTCAGTTCTTTGAAACCACGGAGAGTTTTCATGTAACTTTTTTCCCCCCAAAGAAAGTAAATAAAAGGGAATGAAACCATTTAGTGTTCCTTATTCTTTTTCAAAATCTATTCTGGGTGTGGTGTGTGATGAGTATTTTACATAGATGCAAATATGTGAGTATGTACATATTTGAGTTATATGTATATTCATGTAATACATGTGTATAATATAAAATATGTTATTAAACTTATTCAGCATTAAGTCACAAGGGCGAAAACATTCTAAGCCTAGGTTAGACTGTTCGGAGGCTAGAAGCTTCCAGGACCTAGGTTAGCAGAAGGAGGCAGTAAGCCTCCAAGACAACAACAGAACCAGGTGAGTGAAAGTTCTTTTTATAACATATAGCTTTATATAGGAGCCTTCAGTTTCAAACTGAAAGCCACCAATATATACAAAAACCGTAATATCATAGTTCCTTTGTGCATGCTGACTTTATAAACATCAGAGTTCAAGATAAGGTGAAGCTGCCATGGCATAAATGTGGGCTCCATCTAAAAACGGGGATAAGTGGCAGATACTTGTTTAGCATGCATGAAGCCCTGGGTTTGATCCCCCACATGACAAGCACCACTACCACACACACACACACACACACACACACACACACGTCCTTTCAGACTGGGTTTTTGCGAGAGTTTACATTCAGAAATATTGTGCCTCTTTCAGGAGGTTACCAATGTTGACGATGTGTGTAAAAGTAGTCCTCCAGACTGGCTTGGTAACAGGGTCCGTTTATGGTTTACTGTTTCCTACAGTTTACCACCCTCACAGCTGTCCTGTGGAGACAGGTTTTGCCACCCTCATTCAGACTGGGCGAAGCTAAGTGACAGGCTGGCGGTCACAACCAGGCACGCACTTCCTACAGCAGGCACTTGCTACAACTCACTGTGGAGTCTGCTGAGGTTCCAGAGGGGTGTAAGCTCTTCTGCCCGCCTCCTTCTTGCCACCATGAAACCCCCAACCTTCTCGTCCGCCTTTTCCTCTTCAATCATTTAAGTAACTGCTTACTATGCTGCTGGTTAGTTCTCCACCTTTCTTTCCTTTTCATTTGGGGGGGGAGGGGGCGAGCTCTCATTCTGCAACTCAGACTGGCCTGAAACTTGTGACAATCCATCTCCCAAAGCCTCTGGAGTGCTGGGATAAAGGCAGAAGCCATCACAGTTGGCTCAGGCTGTTTCTCTTTAAGTCTTTAGTGTGTTGATATGTGTAAGTGCAGGTATATGCATCTGTGCATAGCAAGCTCTTACCATGCTATGAATGTGGAGGTCAGGGGAAACCTTAATTTTCAGTCTTCACCCTTCCATCTTCTCTTGGCATTTTGCTGCCATGCTGTGTGGCAGGGTAGCCGGTACAGGGGTTTCTCCTGGCTCTGTTCTCTCTCCTCCCACAGGAATGCTGTGGTTATAGACATGGTTTACTGTGCCCAGATTTATGTAGGTACTGGGGATT
This sequence comes from Pachyuromys duprasi, assembly GCA_028658305.1. Taxonomy (NCBI): domain Eukaryota; kingdom Metazoa; phylum Chordata; class Mammalia; order Rodentia; family Muridae; genus Pachyuromys; species Pachyuromys duprasi. The sequence continues at coordinate 43,021,840 of CM053747.1, read as the reverse complement.
TGAATTTAGATCTTCTCACTTGCACAGTAAATGTTTTACCTGCTGGGCCATCTCCTTGGCCCTTAGCCTAAATTCTTAACATTTGTAATTTTATTTAATCCTCTGAGGTGGATACTATTCCCATTTAAAGATGAAAACCATACTGAAGTTTATGAAGAACAAATAATCTGATCATATTCACAGAGAATTGTACTAGTCATTTTGTCTGTCTAGCATGTGCTTTAGTAAAAAACTTTAGTCCTCTAGAACAGTCCTTAGGTACAAATTGGTTAAATCGCAGATGCACGGATTCATCATCTATGATACTATAGCACAAGGCAAGGATAAGATAATTTAAAGCAAAAAATTTTTCTTTCTTACCATTTTTTGCCATCCCCTTCTGTAGCCTGAATGTAAGTGGTGGTTTTAACATCTGGTTAACATCTGTTTCATTGCAAAACTTCTTTCTTTGAATTTCTTCAAACCATTCACCAGTTGCTCCTTGAAGCCACCTGATATCCCTCTTTGTCTTTTGAAGTTTGCTGAAATAAAACAAAAATATCAGTGCACTATTCAAATCCATTCCTAATTAGAGCAGACTCATGTAATGAGCTTAACTTTGCATACTAGAGAGGCAGCCTAGGCTAACAGCTCGGGGAAAAGTCCTAGCCAGACTTTGATCATGCTGTACGTATTTACACACATTCTTCTGAGTGTGTTGTAGTCTTCTGTGTACCCGACGACAACCTAAAGGTCTCTGCTGGTTGTTAAAATAATCCCAGAGTCAACGACAAGAAACCTGGTTGAACGATGTGCTAAGACCTGATCTAATGAAGCACCGAAATGAGAGATGTCCTACTGACATGTAGAAACCGGAATATTCTGGTTCTGATTACTCATTCGCTTGTTCATTAATACATTAGATGTTTATTGAGCAACATTAATCAACTAAATGTTTATTGAGGTCCCTTGTAGGCTGTGGGGAATGTAACAGATAGCACCCTTCCTTATCCACTTGGTTGCCAGCAGTTGAAGCTAACATGTGGGTTGTTAATGTAATGGCTTTAGATGATGAAGTTTGTTCAACACGAAGGCACAAAAGACCGTGAATGAGAACGATGTTAGTGCTCAGGCTGTAGAGGAGACAGTCGACTTTTGAGACAGATGAAAACACCATTCAAAGAGCAAGTGTGTACACCTGGCTATAGTTTGGGAGTTCAGACCTGAAATCTTAACATGGCTTCTTTCCCTCCTGCTTTTCCTTACTTAGCTGTCTTTTTCAAAGAAAGGTTGTTTTAAGTCCTTATCTAATTACTTTCCAGGATAAGTCATTTCTCAGGAGGACTCTAGGAAGTGTTTGGAAGTGATAGGTGCTTAATTCAAAGGAAGATGGCCCTGGGTGAAGGACACGATGCCAACCTTAAGAGCAGATGGTTTGGCACTGACAAAAACTTTGGGTGTGTTGGGCTTTCAACGTTGGGGAATTTCTAGTGTTTGGGGAATTATTTCAAGGCTTCTGATAGCTTTAATCTTTTATGCAAGATCTTCTGAAAGGTGTGTTAGGGTGTGTTAGGAGTGTGAATGTGTGTTGGTTTGGGATGAGGTCTTATTATGTAGCCCAGACTGGCTTTGAACTCATGGTCATCCTTTTACTTCAGTTCCTCAAGTGCTAGATTCATAGGCTTGAGCCACTGTGCCTGGTTTTAGTGTTGGGTTTTTACATTGCTTAAGAAGATGGCAGACAAGACTAAGGCCAAAGTGGCCACTTTGGAGTTAAAGCCAATGAACCAAGAGGGCTGTAACTCAATCCTGCTTGAGGCTACGATACTGCCGTTTTATAAAAAACAAAAAGTATTAGAGAAGCCAGGGGTCATCCTGCCCAGACTTGCATTTTGAAAAGCGTTAGGCAGCAGCATCACTATGTTCAGCCTACAGATTTGCAGTGGTGCCTGTCTTTTGCTTGCTGCTTCCTGTCACCCGGTCAGTCACTCCTGCCTCTATTGCTATCTCCTGTGCTCATAGAACAAAGGGACCCCCAGTATCTGCTTCTAATCAATATTGGTATTTCATTTATGTCCCTCATAAGTCTATGAATTCCATTTTCTCAGAGCCCTCTCTATTTGCGGCTTTCCCCAAAGACTTAGGGTGCCCTGTATAAGCTTATATAGAGGGATTTTTTTTCCTTATAGGCTTGATGAAACTTGAATCCTCTTGTAAAAAAATAATCACAGCCAGTCCTGTGTCAAGCACTATTCTATGCACACATGACGGTCACCATGACTTTTCCATACTAACTTATATTTCCCTATGAATACTTATACACTCTGAATTCTATTTCAAGGAAATACATCTTAAAGAAAGAACCACTCTCAAGTACACAGATGTAAATGAATACCATGTAGTTGCCAACTATAATTACATAGGCAATGTAGAATCCTGGGAAAATGGATGGATGCAGCATGAAACAAACAAAAAAACCCAAAACATAGAATTTAATCTATGATTACAGCTATGCAAAAATGACACAGTCATTTGGATACACCAGAGAAAAATAGAAACATCTAATCTCTTACAGTAGAATAATTAGAGGCACTCTGTCTATGGCTAGTCTTTTTGTTACATGCATTTTATGATTACAATGTATTAAACAAGCCATTTCTTTTGGTTTAATTGTGACTTTTTATTACGCTATCATTGTGAGAAAAATTACAATTTTACAATTCTAACTGTTTTTCTGTTGCAGCTTTTCTTTGCGTTTTTACATGGTTATGGTAAATTTATCCAGTAGAAACCTGGAGAAGACCACCTACTGTGCAGACGCTGGGGTGTCACAGTAGGCGGAGCAGGAACAGCCCCTCTCTCAGGAGACTGAAGTGAAAGCCCCAAGAACCCCACAATGACACAGATTAGCCAAGCAACAGTGGTACACATGACTTAGGCATCGAATGCACATTTGAACTCTGACTAAACAACAGTGAAAAGTCAAGTCCCTGGGCCTTAAATTCTACTGGGGTAGAAATATGAATGTAGGTGTGAGTCATGAATAAAAATATAGTAGAGGTTGCAAGAGAGTATGACAAGGGGACCTGCTTGAGGGCAGTAATGAAGATTCCCTGAGATGGTGGGGTGGAAGGAGGATGAGGTAAAGTTCTTGCAGAGAGCATCTAGGCAGGGGAGTGTCAACTGTTGGCAGCGTGCTAGGCAGTAGACAGCATCCTAGGCAGAAAAGTATCAACTGTGGATAACTGCCCAGAGGGTAGCAATGAGGAGATGAGTCTAATGAGACAGCCACAGTTTTGTGTAGCATTTGGGGTCAGGTAAGGTGTTGGGCATTTGAAGCAATGCTGTGTGTGTATGTGAGTGAGAGAGAGACATTTGCATTTAGCTACAGGCAGAGAATAGATTCAGGTCAGCACTCTGACTGAAGACCAGATCAGAGTACCTATAGAGTCCAGTAGAAGAAGCCATTTATTTCAACCTGCTTGATGATGGTGAAGCCAAAGAAAAATAGAGTTTTTAGACAGATGGAATGATTTGAGAGTTAAAGGTACATGCCAAGGAAGACCATGAGATTTCTTACTGATAAAATGCATAGAAGATGCAATTTGTAGAGATCTAGCATATATAACATTAAAACAACATTTTATAAAAAACACCTTTAGGGCCGATGAGATGGCTCAGCTGGTAAAGGCACTTGCCACCAAATCTAATGACCTGAGTTCAATTCCTGAAACCCACACAGTAGAAGGTGAAAACCATTCTCACAAGTTGTTCTCTGACTTCTACACATGTGCCTTGGTGCTTGGACACACACACATAGATACACACACTAAAAACCACTTATAACATCTCTTGTTTGCTGAGAAATCACTATATTCAAGGTAATCTTCCAATCCCCTGAAATATGTCATTGAGACTCTTGTAAATGCTGAGGTAATTAACATACCATATAGTTTCTGGTGCCTCAGACAGAAATAGAATGATTAGACTAAAGAGTCAAAACATTTTTGTGATTCTTTATACATAAAACCAAAATGCATTTCAAAGGTTATAATCAGGCCACAGGGTACAAGCCTACCACAAGGCAGCTTTAGAAAGCCAGGTATAATTATTTCAATTATTTTTATTTTTCTTATGTAATATCTTAAAGATACCTCATTTATAATTGTCAGTTATTAATTTTTGCTTTGAGAAGTTTTGTTTTCTGTTCAATTAAGTATGCTACATTTCTGAGTTCAATTTAATATGTTACATTTCCAATTAATAAGGTTTGAATATTTTGTGGTTACACTTTGTGTTTTGGCAATTGCTTTACTAAGTTTATGAATCAACACTTTTTCTTTGAAATCAGACATTTTAAAAAGTCCTGATTTTTCTTATCTTTTCTAAGTATTGAAAACAGGGTTTTGATTTTTATTTTGATTAAACTCTAAATGTTGTGTTATAAAAACCATGATTCTAGCTAGGGCTGAACTAGGTATAATCTATAGTTAAATTTATGATAAAATTATATTTGTTTCCTGAAGGCAATAAGAAATGAAATCCAGGAAACAGTGATACCTACATTTACAAAAATGGCATGATTCAGAATAATTTTAGAACATTTAAATAAAGCAAAAGTATGCCGAGGGTGTTGGGGCTGGTGGGCAGGACAGCTGTATAAAAGGAACATTTATTCCCCTGAGGTATTTGTCATCTCTGAGGCTTACTGCCTCTGTCGTTAGCTAACCTAGGCCTGGTCCTGGAAGCTTCTAGCCTCTGTACAATCTAGCCTAGTAGAATGTGTTCAGGCTCCTTAACTTACTGCTTAATAGACTCACCCTTTCTTGCTGTTTCTGAGCTCCTAGCTGGCTGGCTCAACTCAGCTGTTCTGGCTTAAACTCCTCTCTCAACTGACTGATTCAGACTGGCTTTTCTCTCAGCTTCTTTTTTGCTCTGCTTGGCCTCAAACTAACTCTAGCAATCTTTTCTAATCTTCTGGGCTCCTTCTCATTCTCGGGCTCATTCTATCTTCACCTGGAAGAACACAGCCTCTTGCTCTGCCTGCCTTGTAGGAGCTGATAAATGGCATTTGCATTCTGTCACAGACATAATGCGAAGAAATGGCTGTGCATCCTCAGTTCGGGTGTTCAAATGAAAGCTAGAGACGACACAGAATAATGCTATATGTTATAGTGTCTCGAGACACCCCGCCACATCTTACAGAAAATAAGATTAGCTTAAAGACACTGGTTGGTGAAAAAACTAAATTAGATCAACTTGTACGCTTTAAAGATGTTTTAGCGTCAGAATAGAACTCAGGGAATATGTTACCTTGGGGAAGAGGTTTTTGCCTATATTTCCATAGGTGATAAAAGACTATGGGTTTCATCAAAATTGATAAAGACCTAATCCAAAGAAGAGAAGCTTCCAAATGAAAGGTACAACTCAAGGAAGAGACACAAAAATACAGCAAGGTAGACAGCGTAGAAAGTAGATTCCCCTGCATGGAGACAGCTTAACAAACCAGCTGAAGAGGAACACATAGTTCATCAGACTGGCAGACTGGAAAACCTTGATGTTGAAATGGACTGTTGCTGACAGATGGTCAGGACTGCAATTATGGAGGATCATCCCATCAATGGCTGAGTGGATCTTTAGAAGGACATTTGGACTGTTAAGTTTGTGGGATTGATAATTGTTCCTATTGTAAAAGTTAAACTGTGTACAATTTTTAGCTTAAACAGAAAGGGGAAAATTGTAGAGCAATTTTAATTCAGAACATGGTTGCTCTGGCAAGAGATGACATCCAAAGACCTTCTAGGTCTGTGTGATCTGGCTGGAATACAAACACGCCTTTACTCCAGGAGACAGAGGTAAGCAGCTCTGAGTTTAAGCTCAGCCTTATATAGAGTAAGTTTCGGGGAAAGAAAAGCTTAGGTCCAGGTGTTGTGGCATACCCCTTTAATCCCAAACAATGAAGGTAAAGTTAGTTTGTAGAAGGAAGCACCCACGTTTGAAAGTGATGTCTAATGGAGTGGCAGAAAAAGCTGACGAATCAGAGAAGATTTGATGGAATAGGATTTGCCCACCTCTCATGAGAAGAGAGAGAATAGGAAAGCTACCTAAGGGGCAATGCAGAGAGGAAGAGGAGGCAGTTTTAACTGAATTGTTTTACAGAAGAGTTGAATAAAAAAACAAGCTACACACAGGTGAATACAGAATGAGCCAGAGGATGAGAAGGAGGTAAAAAATATTGCAGGAGTTAGTTTGAGGCCAAGCAGAACAATTCTGAGGCCGAGAGAAAAGCCAGATTGAATAGGTTAGCTGGGAGAAGAGTTTGAGTCAGAACAGCTGAGCTGAACCAGCCAGCCCAGAGATCAGTAAGACAAGAAGCGGTGAGCTTATTAAGCAGTAAGTCTCAGAGGCTGAAAACATTCTAGGCCTAGATTAAATTGTATGGAGGCTAGAAGCTTCCAGGACTAGGCCTAGGGTAGCAGAGGGAGGCAGTAAGCCTCTGAGACAACAATTGTAACAGGCAAATAAAAGTTATTTTTACACTGTTGGCTGAAGAAGCACAGTCAGGGGCCAGGAAGTTCAAAGTTCAGGTTGTGGAAGACGACACTCACTGTTGCAAAAAGGAAATTAGTTCTGGCATTTGGAACAAGGGCAATGGAGGTAAATAAATTAAGCATAACATGAAAGTCTAAACTCTCTAAGAACTGGCCTTCCCAGCCTTGACTAGGGAAGAGTTTGTAGACAGTAAAGTATAATTTGCACACTTATAGCAGCTTACTGAGAAGAACACAACATTCATTCATTCAGTCAGTCAACATGGTCTGGAGTTATTTATGCATCTACCTCAAACATAAGACACAAGTAACATAAGTAACTCACCATGAAAAAGCAAGAAAAAATCCTGAACATAAAAGCAAGGGCACAGTGACACTCAAAACAGGACAGAAATTGATATCTCAGCTGGCCTTGTTTTCAGGGATACTTTGTTTGTGAATACAACTCAATGGAGTTCCTAGGCAGCCCACAGGAGACTCATCCATCTGATTTGCTTTGCTATATACCCAGGCAGCCAATCAAGGTATATTGTCCACTTAAGCCAACGAGAAGAACCCTAGGGTTAGAAATGACATACATCGAGGCAAATTACTAGTACATAGCTTGTCTGCTTAATTAGCTCTGCCTGACTCAACATATCATAGGGACTGCTGTCTACACTTCTAATTTGTTTTACCCTCAGGCTGATCAACTAGACTACATAAGATCAGGTCTTTTCTTGCTGGTCCAGCCCTTAGTGCAAGCCCAGTGCCCTTCCTTCACTCTGCCCCATACTACTTATGACTCTCTCCTGGCACCTTCACCATGCCACATCTTCTAAGGTTTCTTTTCCTGAGTTATTTAAATATTTCTGTAGTTTGCATTCTTGAGCTATGACTATCATGTCCCTCATCTCTTCCTTATCTTCCCTTGATGACCTTTTCCAATCACCCTTTTTTTCTTTCTTTCTTTTTTTGTAAGACTGTCTCCATAATCCCTCTTCGGCCTGAAAAGTGAAAATATATACATTTCACTGTGACTTCGCCACTCTTCCTCTCAGGGCCTCTTCCACAGCCCTCTGTAATCTGGGCAGGCCTACTGATTATTTAGAACAGCAGAGTATGTGTAGATGTGAAACTGGAACCTTCTAAGGCCAGGCCTCAAAACATCTTGCAGTTTCTGTCTTCTCCCTCTTGCAGCCTGGGAACCTCAGGATAAAAAGAATCTTGACCGGTGTCTTTCTTTGAGAGGGAGATCACATAAGGAGAGACCCAGCTGAGGACCCTCATCTGCTGCCACACTCGTGAGTAAAGCCACCATAGACCATTTTGATCATTAGGCCACTAGAGCCAAAAAGAAGAAGCCAGAGTGGACTACCCAGCTAAGCCAGCCCAAATGATGCCCCCAGTACCATAAGCTAGTACATCAAAATGGTTTTAAGACTTTTTAAAAAAATTTTTTATAAATGCATACAAGATCTAGAAAGAGCAGTGAGGTGCTTGCTGCCCTTCCAGAGAACCTGAGTTCAGTTCCCAGCACCCATGCTGATCTGGGGAACCTACCACTCTCTTCTGGATCTGTAGGCACCCTGGCCCACGTGTTTTACACACAGACACACACGTACACACATATGCACATGAGAAAACATAAAAAATCTTTAAAATAAAGAATAAATAATAGAATTTAGAAATAGATACAGATGGGGTATTTTTGGAGATAACCATATTCTGGTTTAAAGTCTATGGTTCAAAAAGACTCAGCATCGCAGTATTGTATTTAAATAGGGTATCTTACAGAGCTGACAAAGATCTGAAGTCATAATCTATTTAATTTTGTCTGCAGGTAGAATAATTAATAATGATGATGAAGAAGATGATGATGGTGATAGTAACAGTAGCAGATATGTGCTGAGACCCTCCTATCTCCAGGGTTCCTGGTCCCATGGTCACACTGCAGAGCCTCGCTTAGGGAGGCCACTGCAGCCAGGCAGATGAGGCAGGCTGGAGTGCTTGGACTGGGGTATGAGCTCGTGTCTGATTCTAAAGCCTGTGTTTCCCAACTATGGAATTACTGCCTGCATCACTAAATGCCACTGATAAACAGTGCAACTGACATATACTTACATTTCCCACAAATGTTCTTGAAGAGAAGGCAGTTATAAAAAATTTAAAACCAAACAAGGCCTCTGAGCCAGAATATAGGAATTACAGCTTTGCAGTCAGCATAATCTCAATGTTTGTTTTTTTTTTAATCAAAACCACCCCCTTATTCCTCTTTTTGCTTCTCTTGTCTTATTTATTTATTTATTTATTTATTTATTTATTTATTTATTTATTTATTTATCTTCCTACAGATACTTTTCCCTCCAACTTTCTTAACTTCTTTGGCTTCTATCACATCCTATTTCTCTTTTACAACTGACTTTCCCACACTGACGGTCTTGTTATACCTTGTTCTGTCTTCCACACAGACAAACATATTGATCCTTCCAAGCATCAGCACTAAACCTTAAGAAAGGCCTCTTGCCAGCGACTCCTTACAGGCTCAGTCTATCAGTGAGGCCCAGAATGAAATTTTCCAATTTTCATAGGATAGAGTATCCTATGAAAGTAGATTTGTCTGGCCATTCACACATGACCAAAACAGCCCTGACGTTTTCCCTTCCACACAGGAATTCTAATTTGTGCTTGTTTCATACTGTCTCCTAACCACAACACACAGAAAGTGCTCATGTATAGGAGTAGACCTATGTCCTAAGACAGAGACACACGCAAGGTAAATGTCATGATGGAGAATGGGTCTGTATATCCAAGCAGGTTTTTAAAAACCGGAGTCCCTCAGACAGATGCACCATCCCTGTGAACAGCCACTCTCTGTCCTCCTGCTATTGTGGAAAGGCAAAGCTTCCAGGCATAGTTTTTTTTTCCACTCACCCCTAAAGGAGAGCCTTCCACACCGCACCAGGAGGAGGCCAAGCCAAAGCTGATAGCCTTGAGATTCAGTAACAGCACTTAGAACTTTACAGCCCAGGGCCTGGTCTCTCTCTCTCCCTGTTGATTCTTTGAAAAGATGGTTGTTTGAGTGCCTCTGCCTGGCTGGAGGGTTGGCTCAGAGGTTAAGCGCACTGGCTGTTCTCCTAAGGTCCTGATTTCAATCCACAGCAACCACACAGTGGCTCACAACCATGTATAATGAGATCTGGTACTCTCTTCTGGCGTGCAGGCAGACAGAACACTGTATACATAAAACCAAACCAAACCAAACCCGAGGAACTGAAAGCCTCTGCCACTGACAACAGAGTCTGATTTTGGGTTAGGCCCAGAACTAACACACAGGGAGGGGCAGAGATTAGAAAAAGCAAGCAGATTTATGGAAGAAAAAAAAAAAGCGTTCTTTTGATAATGGCAAAATCAAACCTTTGAGGAAGTGTGGGAAGAAGTTTGGATAAAGAAAGGGTAAACTAAATAGCAACCAGTAACTATAGTAAATCTCTCAAATGCAAAAGGAAGTGACACAATGGTATCAGCATTCAGCCGAGTGAGACAGAACAGCCCATTTAAACTCCTTGAATGGCTATGATCTACACTGGGCATTCTCAGATAAAAAGTTTTGTTTCCGTATTTTTGAAACTGATCATTGTAACCTCCCTGGACTTGTTTTTGTTTCGTTTTGTTTTTTTAATGTGGCATGTCACAACAGGAAGAAAATGCAAACGACCTAAATAAAAAGAACCATGTCCTTTTGTTCTTATCTACTGTTCCTCACCCAAAATTATTCCAGAGAAGGTGCTATATGAAAGTCTGGCTGTCAGCTGGTTGTCCATTTGGAGCTTATTCCTCTCGAAGCTGTGTGGGCCCTTCTGTCTTCTGAGGTTTCCATGTTCAAACTACTTCAGACAACACTCTTTAATGCCACCATGCTTGCCCCATTGTATTGAATTATTTGGCGTTCAGTTGTCTGGAATGTCACCCGCGTGTCATTTCCTGAAGGACAGGGACTGTATCTCATTTACCTGGAATCCCCAGGGCCTAGGATGATGGTCCCCTCATTAAAGCAATCAATATCCATTTTGTTGTTGTTCACTTTGGGTGAGTTCTGCAGACTTTGACTTTTTTCTTTTCTTCTTTATTTGTCTAGTTTAATTTAATTTTATTATAGGGTCTCACTATGTAGCCCAGGCTGGCCTCAAATTTATGATCACCTTGCCTTAGCCTTCTAAGTGTTGGGATTGTAGGTATGTGACATGGTGCCCAGCTCTTGGGAACTGGAGCTATGGCTCAGAGGTTAAGAGCACTGGGTTCTCCAGAGGTTCTGAGCTCAATTCCCAGCAATTACATGGTGGCTCAAAACCATCTATAATGAGATCTGGTGCCCTCTTCTGGAGTACAGGTGTATATGCAGACAGAAACATTGTATACATACTGAATAAATAAAATCTTAATTAAAAAACTTCAAAAATATACATATATTTTATTTTTTAGCCATGTGTACAAGTGCCTGTCTGTGTGTGTTTGCACACATGTGTGCAGGTGTGTGAGGAGGCTGGAGGAAGGCATCACACCCCTTGAAGCTGTAATTACAGGTAGTTGAGAGCTGCCTTGTGTGGGTTCTGGGAACAGAACCCAAGTTCTCTGGAAGAGCAGGGAGCTCTCTCACCCACTGAGCCAGCTCTCTAGCTCCTTTTCAAACTTCTTACCCCATGCTGTGAAGGAACTCAGTCAATACTGATGTAAGCGAGAGATGAAGTCGTGCATGGAAATTAAACTTATATATTCATACACATACGTGCACACATTTAATTTTTTCTTTAACAATAATACCGATAAAGCCAGTCACCATTAACACAATGCTTTCAGGCACACTTATACAATTAACTAGTCTCTTCAAGCACCCTTATGAAGAATAATAGCATTATTTATTCCATATGGGAAAAATAAAATACTGAGAAGTGAGAGTAAATTCATACTAATTGGGTTGGACGCTGAGCTAACCTTTATCAGCCATAGCTTTAATCTCTGTACCTCGGCCTTTTCATCTATAAAGTGGGGATGAGAGTGATGATATTTCGATGAGGCTTTGTGAGGGCGAAGAAAGCTGATGTATATGATGAAGTCAGTCTGTGCCCGCCATAGGTGAAGTGCTTACACACTGGAAGACCAAGGTCAACAGCTGGTGTCTCTCTAGTTTCCCTCTACGTCATTCTTGAGAAACTGTTTCTCACTAAATCTTGGTCTCACCCATTCAGCTAGTCTGGCCGACCAGTGAACGCCAGGGAGGTGTCCCCTCCCCTCCCCCCATTTACTTCCTCAGTGCTGGGATCACGGATGTACATGGCCACACCTGACCTTTCACACGGGTGCTGCGGATCTGAATTTACTTTCTGTTTTCACAGCAGACATTTCATCCACTGAGCCATCTCCCCAGTTGATGGGACTTAGAGCATCCCTCAAGATAGGTCCGTAAGCGAAAAGGAGAAAGCGAGGAGAGGAGAAAGCGAGGAGAGCGCTAGCATTCATCTCTCTCTACTCGCTGGCTGGAGATGCCCTGTGAGCAGCTGTCTCACAGTCCTGCTACCACGATTCCCTTCCTTGCCCTTCAACACCCTGTACTCTGTAGCTGTGAGCCAAGATAAACCTGTCTGTCCTTACTCTGCTCTTGGCAGGTGCTTTGACAGGGCAACAAGAAAAGTTCCTCACACAATACTGTTTTGTGGCTCTTTCACACCACGCTCCCAGTCAAATCTTTCCGTAGCGTCTCACCGTGCTCACCATAACACTTTGAACTTCATGTTCTTCATGAACCTTGAAGCTGTCTGTTACTGGCCATCTGCCAGGTTGACCACTTTTACTCCGAAGGCCTTCCTTTCTTCTTGGCACTTGGCCTCTTTCTTTCCTCTAGGGAGCTAAGCTAGCTCCTATTTTGGCTGTCCATCCCTGCCCCTACCCGCATTTTGTCACACGGGCATTCTTTTGCCTCATTTATGCCTTAGCTAAAATGTCACATCCTCGAGAGTTCTTCCTTAGCTTTTCAGAACTAATGATTCTCTCACTTGAAGTCTCCCATCTGCAGTCACTGTCTCTCAGATTTCTTGGTGAGTGTGGTTTTTTAAATTGTGTTAATCTCCTTCATTTATTTGCTTCACTTAATGTCTCCTTCTGCCCTCAAAAATGCAGCTAATAACAGCGAGGCCTTTATATGTCTTGTTTTCTGGTTGATGCCTGACACAGGTAGGGACTCAGTAAGCTCTTGGTAAGTAGAGAACACATTCAGGCACATGAATTTGGGAAAAGCTCTTTTTCTCTGAAGCTGATTCCTCAGGTGTGAAATGCTGAACCAGAGGCTGCAGAGCCCTCTTCCTTGCTGTGATTCTACACATGCATTTCCAAAGGTCTGGAAGTGCAGCCTTCATGAAAGAATGTGCTTAGCCAACCCACGTTTAGCTCTGCCTGAGATCTCACTGACCTCACCCCTGTATCTTTGAGCTGCTGTATTCTAGACAAATCTTTCACACCATTCTCTGGTGTCGACTGTCTTTTCATTTTCCTGCCCTTTGTCTCTCCAGATCTAACACACAATTAAAATGAAACAGCTAAAAGATAGCCCTGTTTCCCACAGGCAGGAGCCTGGTGGAAGATGAAGGCACTGTTTCTGGTTACATAGTAACATCACTTTGCTCCCCAAAGAAGAAAGGAAGCTGGAAATAAATATTAAGCATATGTCATGTGACAACTGCCCCTGAGTCCACGCAGACTATCATCATCATGGGAGCCCAGTGAGGGAGGCATGATCGGACAGCTAGTCCTTCATAGCTGTGGATTCTGTTACCCTTGGCTTCAACCAACTGCAGATAAGGATGCAAGAAAAATGTTGCTGGGCTTCCCTTTCGCAGATGTCTTCTGGCCATTAGTCCCTGAGCAAGGCAGCAAAACAGCTGTTTGCATATCATTTGCATTATATTAGTTATTCTAAGTAATCCAAAGATGATTTAAAATACCTGGGAGGGGTTTTACAGGTTATGTGCAAATAGCATGGCGTTTTATATAAGAGACTCGAGTGTCTCTGATTTTGGTATACAAGCAGGGGGCTCATCCTGAAGCCAATCCCCTGCGGGTACCCACGGACTCCTATACTAGAGGGAAACGAAACTGTGAAAGATTATACTCAGCCAAGGCTGTAAAGATGAGTGAAATAAGTAGCCTTTGCTACTTCAAACTCCTTTTCCTTAAGTGGGTATAGTACCTCTTTGTTAGGTAAACCCTGAGGCTGAGGTAGTCAACACTTGCCTAGAACTAAACTGCTCTGTAGGTTCTCCAGCTCTTTTTCTTGCTGACTGACTTTCCTCACGAGATTGTCAGTTCCCCAGGCCTAGGGTCAGATCTCCTGTACAGACTACAGGCAGTGAATACATATTATTGACTAACCAGTGAAGGAGTACGTGGAAATTAAAAACTACAGCTGTTATCTGCTGCCCCTGTCTTACTCGACTTTACACAGACACCTCCACTGACACAAGCTGACTGTTAGGATTCTAAAGGTGCAGAGCTGCATGTAAAGGACTCTCAGGCAAAGCGTGTGATCTCAGCACCTTGGATTTGTTTATTATGATATCCATGGCTGTTCTTCAAAGACCTTTCATTCTGTAATTAAAATGCACAGTTATCGTGTTCAACCTACTTTACATTCTGTGCTGTGCAAATCTTAAAAGTGTTAGGACACTGCCTTAAATCTGCCTGGGCTTAGCTTCATTTTCTAATGCATCTCATATGAGATGTGTGATGTCTCCTCTTCCCAAACAGTCCTCATACACAGATCAAGCACGCAAGCCAGGAGGAAGAAAGTGTCCCTCTCAACCTCTCCTCCAGGAATGTGGGGAAAGCAGCCTGCATTTTCCTAAATGTCACAGCCTTGAATAGATGGTTCTCTGGATTCTCACCAGGGACAGTGGAAGTCAGGAGAATATGTGACCTGCAGGCACAGAAGTCAGCCGAAGAGAGCTTCGTGGGGCCATTGAAGCTCATGGCTTGGTAAAAGCGTGCAGGAAAGGCTCAGGCTCTGAAGAAGGCTTTACTTGAATGGTTGCTGCCCTTTTAAGTCCTCGCTAGAAGCAGTCTTCTAGAGGTCAGCGCTATGGGTACTCTGCTTTTCTTCATCCACTGATGAACTAAAGGTTTGAACCTGGTGTTCAACATCTTCCAAAACTACACAGAGTCTGACATTGAATGTTTTGGGGTTTTCTTAAAAATGTGATCATGATAATCATCTGCTGATAATTTATTCCACTTGTTACTATTTCATCCACAAGACTTTATAAAGTTTCTCTTTAGATATAGTTACATTAAAAAAAAATAAAAAATGAAAACCAAAACATCTTTCCTTGAAACAGGGTTGAAATAACTTGTAACAAAATATGTACTTGAAGTAAAATGAAGTAATAATGCTGGTGCATGTAAATAATCCAAGTGCATGTAAATTATGTGACTTGGCTTTGGAAATTTAGGAAAACCTGAGTGTGTGTGTGTGGGACGGACAAGTAGCTGTTGGGATGTGTACATGTCATAGTGTGCTTGTGTAGGCCAAAGTACAACTTGCTGGAGCTGGTTCTCTTCTTGCGCTGTCTGGGCCCTGGGGATTGAACTCAGGTCATCAAGTGCATTGACCCACTGGAGATCCTGTTTTAATATTTTTTTAAAGATTTTTTTTCTGGTAATGTCACTGCTTTTATTTGATATAATTTTAGCTTTTGGATGTTAGTATCTATTTTGTTTTGTTTTGTTTTTTGTTGTTGTTTATCGAGACAGGGTTTTTCCATGTAGCCCTGTCTCTCCTGGAACTAGCTTTGTAGACCAGGCCAGCCTCAAACTTAGAGATCCACCTGGCCCTGCTGGGACTGAAGGTGTGCACCACCACATCTAAATTCTTTCAGAATCTCAGAAACAAAATTTGCACTCATTCTTCACTGTGTATTAAATACCTAATCATAAAGTCTCAGCATATCTTTGGAGAATGGCTTTGAACACTCTTGAACATAACAAATGACAATGTAACTCTTATGGGATACAGTGCTAATATGTCTTTGATGTGAATAAGCACAGAACAGTCTTTCTTGGTGTGTAACCAACCAACCCAACTCAAGAACCAACTCAAGAATGAAAAATCAATGCCAGGTATATTTTAGAGAGGAAAAGCAGCAATGAAGGCAGCTGCTCACTTGATTTTTTTTCTCTTCTTTCTTTCATTCCTTCCTTCCTTCCTTCCCTCCTTCCGAATAAAGTAATATAGGGCCTAGAGGAAGAAATCCGAGTAACCTGATGTCCCTATCTTTTGTTTTGTTTGTTTTAGATAATTCTGAGGATAGCAGGTAAAGACATGTCACATCAAGCCTTAGGCCTTTAGTTTGATCCCTGGAACCCACATAGTCAGAGAACTGACTCCTGCTAGTTTTTCTCTGACTTCCACACGCAGGTCGTGGTACATAAACAAACGCACAAAAATAAATGAATAAGATTTGATAACAATTTACAAGATCATTCTGTTACATTTATTCTCTTTATCAACATCACAAAATAGAACCCAGCCACGGAACTAATGCAAGAATGCAGGATCTGCCCAAGACAATAGACTGCCATAGGCAGCCCAAGGTGTGCTGGGAAACATTAGGAAGGAACTGGTCTGCAGCGACTCTTGTACTTTGGGTCACAGGATCCCAAATTGTTGGAATTCCTGGCCTTAGTCAACCATACCAGCAACATGTACTTGACTCAAGAGCTAAACCGGCACAAACCATACCAGCAACATGTACTTGACTCAAGAGCTAAACCGGCACAAACAGGCCACCCAGCTGACGTGCTCTACCCTGGACAGTGACAACAATTTAATCACGCCTTGCCGTGCCTTGAACTCATGACAGCGAAAACAAGCTAAAGTGATAGGAGGCTGAGGGAAACACAGTGGGAGGCGTTGAGCAGTGCCTCATAGAGCCCATAATGCCACAGTAAGGGGCAGGCAGAAGCCAGGGCCGGAAATGGATGGTTCAAGAAAGAAAGTAGCCATGGAAATGGACGTGCACAAGGAGAGGTAGAGACAAACTCCGAGCCCCAGGCCTGGAGAATCCCACCTCCCTGACAGGCACCAGAGTCCTGCCAGCGTTCAGCTCCTGAGGACTGGCTGCACACAGCCCAGGCTGTTCCTGACTTCCTGTTGTAACCGCAACGAGCCACCCACCAGTTACCGGAAACTAGCGTAAGTTCCTTGTCACCTAAAACCGATAAATTAAACATCCATCCATAAGCAACATGGAGGAATTTGTTCTCAAGAGAATTCTTAGCGTTAGGACAGGATCCTTCAATGTCGGCAAAATTAACTGCTTTCCCACTATAAAGCTTTTCTAAGTTGACTTTATGAAAATATAATTCAACTCAACACAGAACACTTGGAAATTAACAAAAAACCCTGAAGTTAAAAAAAAAATCAGAAAAAAAACACCCTGGAAAAAAATCCACTCATAATCCTCAGACCCTGTGTGTCTTGGTTTTAGCAGAACAGCAAAGCAGGTGGTGGCTGTCAGAGGGACTGGCTATTCCACTGAATACAGCTGAAATCAGGCTGACCTGGGCGTTCTAATTATCTTATTAGAAGACCTGTGCTGTGTGTTTTAAAGTGGCCAAAAGACTTTTATTATGTAAGAGTAAGGAGAGAAGTCATGGTAATACACTTAATTTTAATTCAGTAACACTTAAAGGGATCATAGGAGGTAAAACAAAAGATGCTTTCTGATTATATTCTGTTTCCCCACTTGCTCAATGCGCTAGTTTGGTGTTAAAAATGTTCTCACACCATATATACTGCAGTATATCTATGCTTCCACTCAGCACCACGGTTAAGAACATTGTTAAGCTACATGAATATTCTACCACTGTATCTCTCTTATTATAGTCAGATATATGAGTTATTTTTAATTTTTCA
Source organism: Pachyuromys duprasi (assembly GCA_028658305.1). NCBI lineage: Eukaryota > Metazoa > Chordata > Mammalia > Rodentia > Muridae > Pachyuromys > Pachyuromys duprasi. Next base: position 43,004,368 of record CM053747.1, on the reverse strand, counting down.
TGGTTATGATGTTGACATGAACATAGCTTAGAACTGGTTCTGTGCACATGTCTCATTAATTCTGCAGAATAAATTTCTCTGAAGTAGAATTGGCAAGCCAGAGAAGGAAATTGTTTGAGTTGCTTATGAAGCACATCCTCAAATTACTGTGAAAGAAGACTGTATGAAGTCTGTCTCCACGCAAGCGCCCCTCTCCCGTTACTATTCTCTTTAAAATAACTTTAATTTCTGTGGGTCTCTTGCTTGCATGTATTTGTGCATCTGTGTCCTTGTGTACTCAATACCCGCAGAGACCAGAAGACGACATCAGAACCATCCGAGTTACAGATGGTTTTGAGTGGCCATGAGGGTGCTGGGAATGGAACTTAGTCCTCTGCAAGAGCTACAAGTGCTCAAAGCCCTGTTCCACCCCTTTAGCCCACCAGCTGTTACATTTTAATGTTTTGCTGATCAGATAAGCTCAAAGACAGTTTGTCTGCCCTTCCGTATTGCCTTATTAGAGAGCTGAACATGATTTCATGTGTTCTTGGGCAGGAATAATGTCATGGCTTCTCTGTTCAGGACCTTTGCTCGCTATTTTAACCCAGGCGTCATAAATAATATTGGTGCTTTGATGAAGGACCAAGCAACAAGAGGAAAAACAGCAAGGTTGACAACTCCTGCTACTCACTGGGAGTAACCCCTGGGTGGTTCTAAGTATCTGTGGCCCCGGAGCATGTCACAGACCTGTGCTGAATGTCACATTCGGTCCACATAATTCTTATGCTCCTTTGTCTCTTCCTGTTCTGGCTACTGTGCTAAGTACAAAGAGAGGCTCCATGTGGTCCAGCTCTGCAGGCGATACTGTCAGGGCATTTTTGCCAATCAAGATTGCCATCTCTTCCCGGCTAGTTGTCCCAGACTGGTGTGGGAGTATAAAATTGTCTGAGCTGATGGGAGGGTGCTGCTTCTGGGTGGTGGGAACACTCTTGGGCCAGGCACTGATCCCTTTGTCACTCAGACTGATCAAATAACTTGTCTCATTTTCCTCCTCACCTCTGGGACTCCATTCTTGGTACCCAGCCCTGCTTACTTCTCTGGGTTTGTTTGACTGCACTCTCAAACATAAACCCTGTTTGCCAACCATTTTAAAGTTGCTGTCATGTCTTCAGGGCTAGTTTCCAAGTTTCTCTTTGGCTTGCCCTTTTCACACATTTCTTTGTGCCACAATCTGACTCAGTGCTGGCACCTAGCTAAAGTTTTTTAAAAATGCCTTTTTGACTAGGGGGAAAAAAAGCCATTTTAAACCATAGTGAGCGTTAACAACCACAATGATGGGATGAAGACAGTGGGAAATTTAGTATCTGTTGGTGCATAAAGACAGGTGCAACCCAGAATATGACAGATCTTGTATAATGGAAAGCCAAGCCTCTTGAGGTAGAGCCACAAAGGAGGGTAGGAATCCTTCTTGCTAATATAAGATGGGTCTTTCAAGACAGAACCAGTCTTCCTGGGGTTTAAACTCTGCTAGAGCTGCTTTTGGTTGTCAGCCATGATGTTCATTCACAGCGACTGGAAGGTATTTTAGTGGTTGTGGGTGAGAGCCGCCATCCAGATGGAGAGCAGAAGTGGGAGCCTGTTTGGGGGCTTTGTCTTGCTCTGTTTGTGAGCGAGTGGTCTCTAGTTTTGGTTTGCTTAGCCTTGCTTCCAAACGCTGTCCAAATGTATTTGTGGAAGTCAAGCCACTATCTACGAATCTTTTCACAGTTGTCTTGGGTTATTAGGCTACACATAACACTTCTCCAAACTCTTAAATTCTCTCGGCTACTTAATAGATGTACTTGGAGAGGGTTTAATAGTAAGATCATGTAAGTCTTCTGGAGACTTCTAAAACAACCATGTAAGGGGGTAGCAGGGACAGGTTTTCTTTTTGTGTCCTGTCAACAACTCATTCATAGAAAGCACTGGGCATCCAGGGAAATTGCTTTCTGAAGCAACTGGTTCAACAGAAAGCCAGAAATTAGAGGAAGATGCTACAAAGCCATTAACACATTTGTCAGAGGTTAGTGTATTTCTTTTCTATCTAAGATTTACAGAGTTGAAATGAAAAATCTCAGATCCACTCAGATCTCATTCTTTATGTGTCAGGTTGTTAAAAGTTAGTGGGCATTTAGCAATACTTACTGAAGGCGACTAGAATTCTGGGGAGGGGAAGGAGAGTAGCAGGGCAGAGGCTGTAGAATGGAGGAGACAGCAGCTACCACAGAGCAAGCACTAAGTCTTTTGTTTAGGGCTTCAGTTTCTGATAGGAACATGAATAGTTTTTCTGAAGTGAAGATTACATATTCCAACTATGAATTAAAATTTGGCAAGTGTGATGATATTCCATTCAGTGGCAGAGGAGTAAGCCATAATTAGCAATCATTTTTTTTTCTCCAGCCACATTCTTTTAGCCATACCGTAGCTGGGCCTGCATGGCCAGCCTTTTTGCAATGACTTTTCTCATAATTTTAGTTTCCATTCTTGTTTGTCTCCCAAGCCCTACTTTAGCACAGTCTGTACCACTCACCGGTCATGAGAAGTCCAATAGAATATGAACTATCAAAGGCAGAGAATCATCAGACTTTATACTGAGCTCTAGGACAGCCGGGGTCACAAAATGAGACAAAAATAAATAAATAAATAAATAAATAAGTAAATAAATAAATAATAAAGAAAGAAGGAGGAAGGATGGAGGGAGAGAGAGACAGAGAGAAATTATTTAAATTCTTAAGGCCTGTCCTTCCAAATATATTATTCATTTCTTGGCCCTGGATTTTCCATTAACAGCAGTAGATTGAATACCTTATATAAATAACAGCTCCTCAAAATATTTCTCAAGGACCTCATATCTTAATATGAGTAAAAATGCTGCTCATCCTGCTCCCGTAAAACACTGGGGCTTGGTTAATCAAATGCATCTGCTAATGAACTTGAAGTAGGTTTCTCATCACCCTGTCTGCTGGATCCCATTCTTAGCCATGTTGTTTTAGCCACCGAAGTGAGCATTTAATTAAGCTAAGTCTCGAGTTGCAAGCCTGAGTGCTGTGGGGTCTTACACAGGTGAATGAATGGCAGCTTACCTGGCTAGGGCTGAGGCGCACACAGTCTGGCCGCTTTGCCTCTCTCCTCAGTGACTCTGTGTGAGCTTCAAAAGTGACATCCACAGTGCCCTATGCTCGGGAGCAGGGTGTATTGAGGTGAAGGATCTCCTGCTCCCTGGAAGTGAACTGCATTTCTGTCCATCCTATCTGGAAAGGGACAGAGCTGCTTAAAGGGAAGCTTCTTGCTTATTAGGGAGGACAAATGGCCAGAATCAAGAGTCCTGAGCTTTTTGCCTTGTTTTTATTTTGGTGGCGGGGGTGGGAGGGGTAGGGGTGGGAGCTGTCTCAATTAGTTGGTCATAATTATTTTTGCTTAGAGAGAAAGAAATAACACTTCTGACTGAAGTCCAAAGCCAGAGGAGAGGAAATGAAAGGACTTGTGTGTTCCTCCGACTGGCTGGTCACCTGCTGTTTGACGGGCTGTTCACCAGCTTGTACTTGTGATGGCTTCCGTCCACTCCTCTACTGTTGGATGCCTGCTTTCACCTTTTTCCCCGGAAGTCCCTCACCAGGCCATCTGGAGCTGGCAGACAGTTCCAGAACACTGCCTGCAAATGGGTCCACTCTTCCCCTAAGCTCCAGTCCTGGTCACAGGTCTAAGGCCCGATCTCAACTGCCAAAAAGTAATGTCTAAATATTTCAGAGCGGTGACCTTCGGAATGCAGCTCTGTTAGCCATCCTTAGACTTGAATATGCAGCCTGTTTGGACTCAGTAGATTCAATGTAAACAGTGCGCTGGACAGCAAAATCTTGTCAAAGCCTGAAATCTTTGTTTATCCATATCTCAGTCCTTCTCCAGCCAAGGAGCCACCAAGTCCTGTGATTTGCCTTTCCAATATCTCCTTTACTTAATTCCTAATAAAGACTTCTGTCTTGGTCCATTTTATGTTGCTATAACAGAGAGCTGCAGATGTGTAATTATTTTCTTATAGTTTTAGTGTCTGGGAAGTCCAAGTGCATGGCATTGGTATCTAGCATGGACCCTCATGCTATGTCATCGCACAGTAGAGGGCAAAAGGGCAGGAGAAAGCATGCAAACCAGAGAAGTTCAATTTATGTTTTGGGTTTATTTGTGTGTGTGAGAGAGGTAAGTTCTATGTACCCCAGGCTGATATCAACTTGCTATGTAACCAAGGATGTCCTTGAATTATTGGTCTTCCCCATCTGTCTTCTGAGTGTTGGCATTATAGGTGTGTGCCAATACACCTGGTTTATGTGGTGCTGAGATGGAACCCAAGGCTTCATGTATGCTAGGCTACATTGAGCTACATCTCCATGCCCCAAACTTGCTTTTACACCAAGTTTCTCTCACTCCTTCAGTAATGGCAGTCTGTTTAGATGCACAGAGCCCCAGGGGCCCAGTTACTCTATAGGATTCTACCTCCCAGCATCACAGTATTGGCAAAAAAGTTCCTGACACATGAGTTTTAGGAGCCATTAAACTTCTACAGAATTCTCCTTAATCCAGACTTGACTATCTACCCACAGAGACTATCTACCCACAAAGAAACTTTGACTTCATTATGCTGTTGCTCTAAACGTGTTTATGGTTCCCCGTCACCTTCTTGCTTTAACAAACCTAGGATTCTTGGCATGGCACAGGGGCCTTCCCAGACGACCTCTGTCTCCTAACTCACACACTTGCCTCTTACTTTGTATCCTGGTAATCCGTCCTATGAATTCTGGCTGCACCTCACTGTGGTTTTCCACATAGCTGAGTCTTGCCAACATTATTCATTGTATGTCCAGGAGCCTTCCCATCTCTGCCCACTCCTCATCTCTCTCCAGACTCAGTTCAGGCATCTTCTCCTTCAGCATGGTAGTCAATGACCTTTGGCTTTCTATACATAACTGTCTGATCATTTGCCACATAGTTAGTGAACGTACAGTTGGTCCTTGCTATTTTTGGGTTCTACACCCATGGATAAGAAAAATCCCATGAATTAAAAAATATTTGAAAAACATTTTAATTATGTATGAAACACATACACTTTAGTCATTATTCCCTAGACAATATAGTCTAACAATTTTCAAAGCATTTAAATTGGGTAAAGTATTATAAGTAATAAAAAAACTGACTTAAAGTAGGGTGGCCCACGGGTTGTATGTAAATACTGCATTATTTTAAATAAAGGACTGCAGCATCTGTGGATTTTGGCATCTGATGGGAAGTGCTGGCACCAATCCCTCATGGACATTAAATGCCGACTATATGGTACTTAAATCCCGCATCCTCACTGTGCTGAAAGTTTAGAGAGGAATTTGTATCCTTGCAACTGGGAACAAAATGAGAGCTCAGATACAGCTGCTGGCAGAATGAGTGCTTGCTGCTGGTATTGCTGAATCCTGATGCAAAAGAATCCATCCCATGATGCTGTCGTTAAACAGAAGAACAAAGCTCCCCAACCTCTGTCCTCTGGTGCTATGAAGCGCTAAGAGGAGGAACCTGAGCCCTGAACCTGTGACAGGTTCCAAAGATAATTTCTGGAACAATCAAATAGAGGTGCTAATCACACCTGTCAGCTCTGCAAGGTGGTGAACTGTAATGCTGATTGTTGCCTGAATCACCGTCCCAAACTCCTGCTTCCCAGGAAGAAAACTTCCAAGGCAAAGAAGTAGTCAGGCTCTGGGTTACCCTGACATGACCTACTCATGGAGGCACGGTCTTGATCTGTGGGATGCTGTGACCAATGGGTGCCTGCAGTACCAAAGAGATAGAGCCAGCATGAGCTGGAGACAGAGGGCATTGGTACCACCTGTGTCATAAACCATCTCTGGGGCTCAGAAGATTACTCCAGCCAGTAGGATGCTTGCCTTACACCCATGAGGAGCCAAATTTGATTCCCCAGAACCCATATTTAAAGAGCCAGGCGCAGTGGTACACACTTGTACTCTCAAGAGACAGATGGATCCCTGGAGCTTAGCCTACTCGGATCCCAGCCAGTAAGAGACGGTCTCAAAAACCAGGTGAATGGTCCCTGTTACCTGATGTTAATATCTTCCCTTCAATGCATCGCGTGTGCAGGCACGCACACATACACATACACACACACACACACACACACACACACAAACAAATTAAGACCATCTCCATTATTTTAAGGAGCCACTGTTTGGAAAGTGCAATATTTAAAATATTTGCCAATTGGTCTTTAGATAAGTGCAAATTGTTTTAATAAAAACTTCCATGGGCTAGGGAGATAGCTCAGCAGCAAGCATTTGCCATGTAGGCATGAGGTCAGAGTTTGAATCCCTAGAACGCAGCCAAGTGCTGGGCAGCTATGGCAGCCCCCCAGTGATGTAGGTGTTTGGAGGTTGGAGGCAGGAATCCCCAAGGCAAGGCAGCCACCCAGCTGAGCTGAATGGAAACACTCCAGCCTTACTTCAAAAAATAAGGTGGAAAGTGACTGAAGAGAGTTTCTGATGTTCTGACCTTCACACACATGCATACACACATGCACATAGTACATTCATGTATTGGAATACCCAGTAGACTCTCCTCAGAAGCCTCAGAGGCACAGAAAAAGTTCTAAATGTCTAAATCTGAGGAAATGAGGACAAAATCTGGGGAGAAAGCTAGACCCAGTGGCTCTGAAGGTAGGCAGCTAACTTGAAGGGATATGTTACTCAGGTTTACAGATGTCTGCCCGGATGGCAGAGGCTAGGTAATTAAACAGCTGTGGATAGACGTGACCTAATTTATTGGCCTTTTCAGTTGCCTTCTCTGGAGCCAGTGCTGTCCAGCGGTCTGAAGTGAGGATGGACTGTGGTGAGTGGGTAGGGAGACTGGCTGATGAGAGTGGCCATACTCTCAGATGCTCCCCAATGCGATAGAAGGCCATTTCTAACCGCCTCCCACATACATAGGAGTATTTTGTTTTACACAGTGAGTACCAAAGCACCAATTGCTACTTAGGGACAACTTCCAGCAAGCAAAGACGTTGATTAACGCCTAGTTCCTCTAAATTGTGTAGTCATGTCCTCCATTTGGAAACATTCCTTCATAGAGGGATGCCCTTTGAAACTGCAGAAATAAATGAAATTCATAAGCCCAGGAAGCTCCTAAAACTTACAAGACCACAAGGCACCTCCCTAAGGTTATACAAGCAGTAACAACAGCCTGGGAGAGGAAAGTGACCCAACCTGGCCAAGTAAGCCGCTCAAGGAGTTCTGGGGATTACCCATCCTGGTGTAGGCTTTTCAGTGATGCAACTGCCATTAGTTACCCGCACTCTGTAGCTTACCCCTCATCCATAGTCCTGTTAACTCACTGGTTCAGTAAGCTAGACCCCGCAGGAGTCATTTATTTGATCTGTTGTCAGCGCTTTATCTGGGATAAATAGATGTTTGTCTGTATGACCCCAGGAAAAGCCACATCATACGTGCAAGCTCAAGTACAAATGCTAACAAGTTAAAACTACCCTCAAATATACACCATCCCTAGTCAGTTTTTATATCTTCACTCTCTTCTTGGGAGAAGAGAGCCACCGAATACACAGCAGCCCTTTAAGACCCTTTAAGAAATAGGCAGTGAGCTCAGCCACCCAACAGCCCAGGTGAAGAACTGCTTAAGGAAGTCAGTTCTTAGGGCCAGTTCTAAGCAGCTTGTGGCCATCCCAGCCTCTGTGTGTACAGCACCCTGCACTCAGGAGGCCGTAGAAGAAAAACACTGAAAGCAGAAGGCGATTTTTCCAGTTGCCTGACTCAACAGCTCTGTGGGCAGAAGGTAACTTTGATCAAGTCGAGGAATTGTAAAGTTAAAAACCACTAGAGACAAAGTTCATTATGTTTGCAGCAGGCATAGACCTCTCACCTGGTCCATGCTAGGACCCCAGGCTTTATCCTCCCTAGCACAGGATTTTCTGAAATATCAGCAATCTCTCACCTCATGCAAAGGAATGGAGTGTAGGAAAGATGGAACATTTGAAGTACACGATCCAAGTGCCCAGGGGGCCTGTCAGACCCCTTACTGTGCATTAGCTTCATCTGAGCTTTAAAAAGCCTGTTCCACACGCCTGGCACTGATCAAACCCCCATGGTCAGGAGGTCATATGCCCACCCGGGGGGTAGCTATTGCTGCTGTTTTGCTAAATGGACATGTTTGAAAGTGTCTTCTAAATATTTATGGGTATAATCATAGGTTAGTGTTGTCCTCAACCTTGGCCAGAGAAGCCTCTCTCTGCATGGTGCAGTAACAAAGATCTGACAATAAGTGAGTGCACAGTCACCATAGGACATCTATACCACTTCTCTCAAAGGCTAGCAGAACATTGCCACGAAGGGGGAAATAAGCGCGGGAAAGGATCTTCTATTTGTCTGTTTCAATTGTTGTCTCAGAGGTTTCCTGCCTCCTTCTGCTAACCTAGGCCTAGTCCTGGAAGCTTCTAACCTCCATACACTCTAACCCAGGCCTAGAATGTTTTCAGCCTCTGGGACTGCTGCCGAATAAGCTCATCCTGTCTTGTTCATTCTGAACTCATAGCTGACTGGTTCCACTCAGCTGTTCTGGCTCAAACTCCTCTCCCAGCTGACTTATTCAATCTGGCTTCTCTCTCTGCCCCAGAATTGTTCTGCTTGGCCTCAAACTAACTCCAGCCATCTTCCCTAATCTTTTGGCTCATTCTCATTCTCCGGCGTGTTCTGTCTTCACCTATGTTCTCTCTCTCTGCAACCTGTCTCTCTATTACTGTCCCAGTAAAACTTCCTCCTCTCTCTCATTGCCCCTTAAGTAGCTTCCCTTTCCTTTCTCTTCTAGTGAGAGTTGGGAATTTCCTATTCTGTCAAGTCTTTCTCTGATTCGTCACTGTTTCTGCCACTCAATTAGACATCACTTTCAAACATGAGTGCTTCCTTCTACAAGCCAACTTTACCTTCATTGTTTGGGATTAAAGGCATGTAACACCATACCTGGACCTAAGCTTTTCTTTATCTAAAGCTTGCTCTATACCAGGCTGGCCTTGAACTCAGATCTGCTTGCCTCTGTCTCCTGGAGGAAAGGCATGTTTGTTTTCTAGCTGGATCACACAGACCTAGAAGGTCTTTGGATATGATCTCTTGCCAGAGCTGCCATGCTCTGAATTAAAATTCCTCTATGTAAGAGTATGGAAAAACATGCTGTGGATGCTATCTTGTAGACACAACATCTCTGTTGCGCTGATGGGCACACTACAGCTATAGTTATCTTCATACAACTTGCACAAGATCAAACCAACAGGATCAGTCAACATTCCAGGGGAAAGCACTAATTAGACTGGGGTGGCATGCATGTGGGAGGGGTTTTGGTATGTGTCCATGAGGAGGTGGGGGGATAGAATATATTGCATATATGAATAAAATTGTCAAAGAATAAATGATGCTGCAAACAGCCTTGTCTGAGAAAGAAGCACTTTCCTCACCTAGGAGCAGCCTCCGTGATGAAAATTAACCGTCCAGACTCTGAGGTTTCGTCATGAACTGAGCTGCACGGCCATGGCAAGGGGAGCCCGAACAGGAACCCGGATCCTAGAACCTCAGATATTAAATGAAAAAGAAAGGAGCGGAAAAAGAAGGAAGGAAGAAAGAAAAGAAGAAAGAGAGAGAGGGAAAGGGAAAGAAGCAAGCAAGAAGAAAGTCAGCCAATCCCGAGGTGGGGCCTGGCGTTGGTAGCTTTGAGAGTTTCTTAACTCACCGTCATTTCAGCCACAGCTAAGAATCAGCACAGCCTAAGACATGTCATCACGGATGCCAAACATACCCAGCAGAAGGGTCAATGGTCTTGGTGTGCAGGTAGACCAAAGGGAGAAGGAGCTGGGTGAGCATGGAGAAAGCCAGTGCACAGCCATTCCCCTACACAGGCGAGTCTTGTGCCTGCCACAACATTGCACCACTTCAGCTGAACCAGTGGTTTACAGCCCAATCAGACAGTCCAGCACTAAGCCTCACAGGAGGTATTTCAGAGTGGATGCTTGGCCTCACTCAGGGCAGTTTATCAGAGATGCAAGTGACTGGCTTGACAGGTATGTCTCTCACCCGGAGTCTGAACCAAGGAGAATCAGACAGTGAGGATACATAGAGTCAAGGACATCCTGGGAGGAGCGGGAATGGACTATGAGCAACCTGTGCCTGGAAGTCTTCCAGTTTCAAGTCCTTCTGTTTTCAGTTTCAGCCCCCAGAGCCTCCAGTACCTAAGATACCCTGAGTCTATGCGCAAAGACCTTGGCTTTCGCATGTAGGATAGCACCTGGGCATGGTCCCTTTCTGGGAGGGGAATGCTCTACCCAGAAGGGAGGAAGGCAGGGAGGGAAAAGCCATAACAAAATGCCCCGCATCTCCCAAAGTAAAGAGTGTAGAGAAAGAGCAAAGAGCAAAGGATGTGATGTGGACAGCAGTGTTACATACGGGAAAGTTCCTGAGAACTTTTAGGAAAGGAAGCAAAACGAATGAGCAGCAAGAGAAGGAAGACTCTAAAGGTCGACAGAGAAGAGACACAGCCAGGGAAGGAAGAAGGGACGGGCACATGCTTCCTATTGGGCGGGGACACTTGCAGGCTGCACTGCCCAGGCTCTCACAACCTCTGCTTCCTACTGGGGTCCTGCAGGAACTGGTAGGTTAGGAGGGAAGAGGAAAGTCAAGGGTTTGCGCTCTTCTCTCATGGTGGAGGACTTCTGCAAATGACCCTCCCTGTCATCTCCAGCGCCCCCCCCCCCCCCCCGGTTCACACCGCCATGGTTTCTGTTTCTCTTGCAGGGGAATGCTGCCTAGTGCCCTTTCCTCTCTAAACAGTAAGTTTTAGAGCTGGTTAAATATTTAGGAATTTTATAAGCTGGTTGTTTAACTACTGCTGGTTTGAACTTGGCCAAGGCAACAAACCAGAAATTTGCTTTTTCTTCCCCACAACCTGAGAAGAACCACTTCCCAGCATGCTGTGGTTTCTGTAGTCTCTGTGGTACAGGTTCCACGGATGCCCTACTCTGGCTCGCCGTCATTGTTGTAACCCCCTCCACCCCCCAACATTGTTGAAGCTGGTTCTTTTTGTCGCCATGTGGCCAATTCACTGTGCTCCATTCCGCCTTACGCAGAGTAGTTTCTAGGTTTTTTGTTGTTGTTGTTTTTTTTGTTTTGTTTTTGTTTTTTGTCTTTTTTTCAGTTGGATTCGAACTGATCCCCAAAGGAAGGACTGGGATGAGCCAGAGATGTCCAGAGGTGCCTCTGGTTTGGATATGAGGTACAGGAAAGTGAGAGGAGCAGGGAAAGGGGTTTCCTGGGTGCAAGGGCAGGGACAGGAAACAAGAACGCTGCTTAAAACACTAAGGGAGGGAAACTGTTCTGATTTGAGGAGCTGTGTTTCTAAGATGTGACAACTTCCTGACTGAGCTCTGACACCCCGCTCCCCACGACTCCAGGAAACTAGAAGGCATAAAGAGGACCCAGGCACGGTGGCACATGCCTGTAACCCCAGTTTGGGGATCAAACAGGCCTTCAAGGCCAACTTTAGCTACGTCATTAGTTCAAGGGTAGCGTGGTCTAAATGAGACCTTGTTTCAATAAATTACAGGAAGTATAAGGAAGACAGGATAGAGAGAAACATCACAGGGACAAGTCTGGAGAGTGCCAAGGGAGAAAAGAACAGCCTGCGCCAATGCCCTGACTAATGAAATATCATTCAGGAACCAGGGTGAAAGACACCGGTAGATGAAGTGAAGCAGCACCTGTTAGCAGCAGACTAGCTGTGTAGATTCCAGGACTCCCGGGAATAAAGAACAAACAAACAAACAAACAAACAAACAAAAACATAAATACATCTGTGTAAGAACTATGAAAATCATGAAAGAATTAAGAAAAACTCTCATAACACCAAATACAAAGAAATGCTAAATAAATATAAGGAGTTTAATGTATTACTCAGAGAATAATGACAAGTAACTGTATGTACATACTTAGAACAGATGCAATCCCCTTTTAAACATTTTTGATCCATAGGCTGGGAATAGATTTCCAACCAGCACTTAGAGACCTTCAATCTGGATGGATAGGTGGATGGATGGGTGGGTGGGTGAATAAATATAGTTAGATACTAGGGTGTTTGAATCTATAGGGGCAAACTCATAAATACAAGAACTATGTAATCAATTATTTTATTGAGTTCCGTAGAGTATATTTGAAGGTTAAAAGCAAAAATTACACCATCACCTGCTAGGGTTTCTGTTATCTATAGTTCTAATACACCAAGCAAACACCACGTAAGGCAGAACATAGGGGAGCAAACTGTAATAGCGATTTCCTACATTTCATGTAAAATAGTGATTATAAGTTACCTGTGAAAAGATTGTGTGTGTGTGTGTGTGTACTCCCAGAGCAACCACCAAAAATTATATACAGACAAACAGCAACAGTTTTAGTAAATAGTTTTGAAAACAAATGCTGCAAAAGAGGGCCAGTGAGAAGCTCAGGAAAAAAGGGGGAGGGGTGGAACTTGCTACCTGAGGACCTGAGTTTGATCCTTGGTGCCCACATGGTGGAGGGAGAGAACCAGCTAGATCAAGTTGTCCTCTGACCTCCACATTGTATGCTATGGCACATGTGTACCTCAACACATGATTAATAACTAAATAATTGAAACATTTTAATGTTGCAGGCAGGAAAGAAGAAAATGAGGAACCTACAAAATTAACAAACAGGAAACAAAATGGTACACCTAAATGAATGCACAAGTCATGCTAAAGATTATGCAATTAGTGCACCCACCAGAAACACTCTAGCAACCTTGGACACATCAATGTGATAATTTAGGCAAAATGGACTCATTACTCTGAAACTGTCAACTACACAACGCATGCAGGGCAATCTAGCTGGAAAAGCCCTGTATGGTTAGAGAAACCAAATTTATAATTAAAAAAAAACCTTCCAGACAATAAACCTCTAGTCCCAGGGCCTTTTACCAAATGCTTATAAAAGAAGCTTTGCCACCTCTCACAGGAATAAAGGCAAGATAATCTGTAATAAAGCTAGATTTACTCAACATTAAAACAGACAAGAATCAGAAGCACGGCAGTGGGTCATGCCTGTAATCCCAACGCTTATGAGATGAGTCAGGAGCACCAGGAGCTGGAGACCAGCCTGGGCTACAAAGTATGAGGATGGACTAGGCTATACATAAGACTGTCCCCCAAACAAAACAAAGCAACAGGACATATAAAAATGGTACATCAGTTAATTTTGTATCCAGCCGCTTTGCTGATACCAGAAGCCATGGCAGAGAGGAAACAGGATGGGATCCTACCAGAGAGGGTCCTCTGAAGGGCTCTACCCAACAGGGGATTGAAGCAGATGCTGAGACTCACAGCCAAACTTTGGGCAGAAAACAGGGGTGGAAATAGAGGGACATGGAGGGGACAGGAGCCCCACAAGGAGACCAACAAAGCTGAAAAATCTGAGCCCAGGGGGTTCTGCAGAGACTGATGCACTAACCAAGGACCATGCATGGAGATGACCTAGACCCCCTGCTCAGATGTAGCCAGTGGCAGCTCAGACTTCATTTGGATTTCTGAGTAAGGGGAGCAGGGGCTGTCACTGTCATGAACTTAGTTGCCTGCTCTCTGATCACTTGCCCCTGGTGATGCGGCCTTGCCAGGCCACAGAGGAAGAGGATCCAGGCAGTCCTGATGAGTCCAGATGGCAGAGGAAGAGAACCCCTCCCCCCCCTTTCAGTGGACTAAGGGAAAGGGATAGGGAGGAAGAGTGAGGGAGGGTGGGATTGGGAGTGCTTGAGGGAGCAGGCTACAATTGGGATTTTTTAAATTAATAAATTGTGAAAAAAATTAAAATTAAAACAAATAGTACACCAGTATCTTTCACCAACCCAGAGACCCAAATCCCCAAGGAAACTTAAGCAAACCAAATTTTAACTACAATAGCAATACACACGGACCAATGAGGCTTGCCTTAGAATGCACCTGTGTGCTAGCCTGGTCTTAAGAAAGTACTGCAATAAAGTATCATAAGAATGAAACTGTTTGGCTGTAGATGGGTTTATGGTTCTACAGTTCTGGAGGTCAAGATCAAAGAGCAGCAGGGTCCTGCCTCCTTCACAGGCGCCAGGCAATGGCCATCCTTGTCCCTGACCATTCATTTTCCATGTAACTGTAATGGCGGTCTGCACATGGTCTCTCCTAGGCCTGCCCCTTGTTTTCTTAAATGAGGGAATCAGCCTCCTTAGAGCAGAGACCCCATCTTTAGTCAACTAGCTACGTTAAAGCCCTCTCTCCGGTGCCATGCGGGGGCCCTGGAGGGCAGACCAGCATTCATTTTCAAAAACTCTGTTCATTCTGCAACATGACGGTTGGTTTGGTATTTTAAAAGCGGTCGCAGTAAACAACCATATCAAGTCTAAAGATGCAAAGCCACGCAAGCATGTTAACTGGTGTCACTAAAGCCTTCGATCAAAAGCCTCAGCAGCAAGAAACAAAATCTGATGCATTTATCAGAAGAGTGGAACCAACATCACACCCAACACCCAAAGACCCAAGGTTCTGAGTCAAGGAAAGCAACCCTGTTCAATGTCTTGTTGGAAGTTCTGAGTAATATTAGGCAAGGAAAAAAAGACGTATCTGCCAGACAAGAGGAAATAAAAACACCTCTATGTGAGTGTAGCAGGGTGTGGGAACACAAGACCCTCGGTGTGGATTTGTACTAATAACATGAGGCAGATGTAAGACTCTGACACAGAAAAGTAAAGGAACTAAATAGACAAAATAATTATTTTTGTAAGTTTGATGTTAAGTTTTACTATAAAGCAATTGGGGTCAAGCAAATGTAGTATTTACAGAGGAAAGAGCACATAGACAATAAACTAGGACAGGGTTCAGAAACACACCTCAAAATATTCTTTTACAGTGGTACAGAAGCAAGTCAGTGAAGGAAGGGCTTTCTAAAAACTATATTGGGATGACTAGGCATCCATAGCCAGGAAATAAGGGAAAGCCCATACTAAACTGCACGCTGGGCATGAAAAATACTTCAAAATAGAACCATCTAAGACATAAAACTAGAAAGAGAAACCCTTTAACCCATAGGAGAAAAATTCTTGTGCTCTTGTGTTTGTCAGAGAGTTCTCAGAATGCTACCCAAAGCATAATCCACAAGAGAAAACATTGTATATTGGGTTGCACACACACACACACACACACACACACACACACACACACACACACACACATGTTTTTTCTACAAAGATCTCGAAGACAAGCTACAGTTGAGAAGAAAATGCTTGTAAAACCCTGTATTCCACAAGAATATAAAAAGAAAAGAATATAAAAGAATATAAAAAGAAAAATTTAAAATATCAACAGTAAGAAAACAAATAACCCAATTAAAAATATGCAAAAGATTTCAGACATCAAGGAGAATACATGAAAGGCAGACTACCACATGAAAATGTTTCCTATTGTTAGCCATTAGGAAATGCAAAGTAGAATATGGTAATACCATAAGCTTATAAGACCAGGTAAAATAAAACTATTGAAAACATTTCATATTCACTATCAGCCTTTAGGAAATGCAAAATAGAATATGATAATACCACAAGTTTATAGGATAGGGTAAAATAAAACTATTGAAAGCATTTGATATTCATCATTAGACTTGATATCAAACTTCCCAGCTTCAGAACTGTGAACAGTAAACTTCTTATGTTTCTATTACCCAATGCAAGGTATTTATTTTATTACAGTAGCGTTAGTAACTAAGATGAAACCTGGAACTCTCATATTCTACTACTAGGGATGCAGTATGTTACAACTATTAGGAAAAATAACTTAGCAAATACCATATGAATTCAAGAATAGGATCTGCCAGGAGTGATGGCGTACGCCTGTAATCCCAGGTCTCAGGGAGGCAGAGGCAGGTGGATTGCTCTAAATTCAAGGCCTGCCTGGTCTACAAAGCAAGTCCAGGACAGCTGAGGCTACACAGAGAAACCCTGTCTTGAAAAACGAAAACAAACAAAGGATAGGATCTGGCAAGCATATTCCTTGTAAAACGCTGCTATGTTTACATACCAGTGTGTACAAATGTTTGCAGAACTTCTATTCAAAGTCACTTAAAGCTGGAAATAATCTAAAATGTTCTTCAGTGGCTGAAGTAGTCACCTATTATGGTCCATGTGTACAATGCAGTGGTCCTCAGCCCTGCAAGGGAATGAATTCTTGCTACATACAACAACAATAACAACAACTAATGACATGTGTACAGCACCTTTCCGAGGTGAGGAAGACACTCAAGAGCTATAGACTCTGTTTCCACATAAACAATAAACATTGCCTTACTATAACCCCACGGTGGTGAGGGACAGGAGAGTGGTGGCCAGAAAAGTTTATGTCCCCTCATTTTTCTTTCCCCACACCCCACATTCCTTTAACTGTTGCTAAATGTGCTTTTATTTTTATTTTTTTTATATTTACTTATTATTTATACAGCATTCTGCCTGGTGCACCAAAAGAGGGCACCAGATCTCACTATAGATAGTTGTGAGCCACCATGTGGTTGCTGGGAATTGAACCTTTGGACAAACAGCCAGTGCGCTTAACCTCTGAGCCGTCTCTCCAGCCCCTGCTAAATGTGCTTTTCAGAAGCTAAACCAAGGCAAAGTCAATGTTAATACTGAAAAATCACAACCATCTTTTGTAGATGGGGTCTTTGGTCACAGCAGCCCTCCATTTCTTCTTCTGACACAGAGCACGGAGAAAGTGGCAGCCGTGGTGAGCCGCTTGACTAAGTTACAGTACAGCCCTTAAAGCAAAGCAGGGAACATTCCGGAAGGTGGGCGTCGGAGGAGGCGAGCCTGTGGTTCTTAAATACACAGCCTGGGCAGCAACCGGCTGCAGATGCTCCCTGTGCGTGACAGCCTTAGAGTGCTCCCCACCCCCCATGTGTGGACTGCAACAGCGTTAGAATTCTCCAGTGTGTGGAAGGCATAGCCTCACCACCCCTGCACAGCTTCAAGAAGAGAGACGGTCTCCTACTGACCTGACCTGATCCCCCTTCGACTTTCATTTCTTGGTTTAAGATCGCGTCTGTGGACAAGAAAGTATTTTTTAGACAAGCCTTAATCTGACTTTCTGTTTTCACGTGGTTTCCCACATCTTTCTCTCCCTTACTTTGTATTCCTTACATGGTGGTTAAGTTCCTGTAAGCATCCATGGGATGACTACAAAGTGTCTAACTCCACCCAAAATAACCCTTGATCACCAAGAATCAAGGCTGATGTGCAGCTCACACTGTACCAGCTCACCTATGCATACCATAAGACAGTGAAGAAAAGGACAGGGCAGACAATTTATTGGACATATTTTTAAAAAATATTTAAGGAGACGCTCACATCTTCAATCCTAGCATTTGGGAGGCTCAGACAGGAGGGTTGCCAGAAGTTTAAGGCTAGCCTAAACTAGACAGTGAGTTCCAGGCCAGTCTGGGATAAAGGAAGATCCTGCCTCAAAAATAAACGCAGGGGCCAGGCACGGTGTTGCACGCCTTTAATCCTAGCACTCAAGAGGCAGAGGCAGGCAGATTGCTGTGAGTTCAAGGCCAACCTGGCCTACAGAGTAAGTCCAGGACAGCCAACACTATACCAAGAAACCATGTCTCAAAAAACCAATCAACCAAACAAACAAATGCTCGATTGGGAAACTGGCTCAGTGGATAATGAGCCATTCAAGTATGTCTGAACGTACAGAAAAGCCAAGGGAGCAGTTTGCACTTGTGAGCTCAGCACTGCCATGGGAAATGGGAGGCAGAAGAGCCTGGGAGCACACGGGACAGCTAGCCTGGCATAGCAACAGAAACAGCAACAAACATCTCAAAAGCAAGGTAGAAAGGCAAAGAGTTGTCCTCTGGCCTCCACATTCCCACTGTGGCAGGCACACACCCACACTCACACATGCAAAACACAAACTGAATAAATAATAAAAAAGATATTAAGGCAAAAATACTCAAAGTCTGCACTGCTTTATTACTAAAAGGAAGCAATTACTTTTCATATAACATGTAGCCGTAACAAATTAAATAGTAACCAAAAGTTTAACTTCCTATTAAATGTTATTCCTAAGAGGTAACTGTTTGGAGTATATATAGCCTTATGAAATGCATATATATATATATACATACATACACACACACACATATATGGCCAGCCAGATGGCTCAGCTGGAAAACACACCTATACACCTATCCCCAAGCCTAACTGCCTGAGTTCCATCCCCTGGATAGGGCCAATGACTACAAGTTGTCCCCTGACTTTCACACAAGTACTGGGATATACCACATCACACCACACACACACACACACACATACACACACACAAACAAGTACAAAATGTTAAGTGCATATAGGGCCAGAGAGGTGGCTCGTTGGGTAAAGGTGTCTCCCCCAAGCCTGACAACCTCAGTTTGATCTCTGAGACCTTCATGATGGACACAGAGAGCCAACTTCAGCACATTGTCCTCTGACTTCCACACATGTGCTCTGGCATGCACATGCCGTCACCGCAGCTGAAGAAATAAACCACAAGGTACTGACTTTAAATGTGTAATATACATCTTAGTGTGTATGTACGTTTGGATATAAAAGTGTGTGGTTGGATGTGCATGGGCCTGCCTATCTCTCTCTCTCTCTCTCTTTCTCTCTCTTTCTTCCTATCTATTGATCAGCAAGGTTTCTCTATCTATCTATCTATCTATCTATCTATCTATCTATCTATCTATCTATCTATCTATCTATCTACTGATCAGCAAGGTTTCTCACTGAACCTGGAGCTCCATGATTGTCTAGATTGGCTGGCAAGTGAGACCCAGAGTTCTTCACACAGGGAATCTACAAAAAAGAAATGGGGTATTAGTGACACATGCCTTGCCTGTGAAAATCAGGAGGAGGCACCAGATACTCTAAAGCTGGAGTTACACATGTTTGTGAGGTGCCATGTGGATGCTGGGAAATGAACCCAGATCTTCTGCAAGAGCAGCCAGTGCCTGTGACTACCAACTCTCCAGCCACTATTGTTAGCTTTTAAGACAGAAAAAATAAAAATTTCTGCTTGGTCAGATTTAGGATGAAAATAAAAGCAAATACATAAAATCCATCCAGATGTAAACACATATAGATAAATATGTATACATTCAATATGGGAAAAATAAAACATTTTAGAGCCAGATCAATCTTGGTTCAAGTTTTAGATTTGTATTTTGTGAACTATGGAACCCTGGGCAAGTTCCTTGACATTGTTAAATATTAAAATATTTAGTAATATAGAGGAATAGCTGTGACTATTACTTAGTTGACAGGCAAAATAATTTTAAGATAGAACTAGATTTGAATTCTGATCCTACTACTTGCTGAGATACTCAACTTTCATAAGTGGTTTCTTTCTCTGTAAAATGGAAACTGAAAAGTGTGCCTAGCATGGTTATTGGGAAGATTCACTAAATCTGTACAGTATGTTTAGTACAATGACCAGTATACAGAATGTTTCTAATACATGTTAGCTGTTATTTTTTTTAAATATTTATTTTATTATTCATACAGTAACATTCTGCCTGCACACCAGATCTTACTATAGATGGTTGTGAGCCACCATGTGGTTGCTGGGAATTGAACTCAGGACCTTTGGAAGAACAGCAAGTGTTCTTAACCTCTGAGCCATCTCTCCAGCCCATGTTAGCTGTTATTATTGTGATGATAATTACTATTATTATATAAAAGGCAGTACTTAATAAAGGCTGCTATGGCTATCTCCTCTTCCTTAACCTCCTACTTATGAGAAATGTCTAAGAAATGGATAACTGGGTCAAAGGCAAGGTTTATCCAGACTGTGTTCTTGATCACTGAAAGGTTGAGAGTTGGCTGGACAGGTGACTCAGTAGTCAAGAATACATACTGTTCTTGAAGAGAACCCAAGTTTGGTTCCCAGCAGCCATGCCAGGCAGCTCACAGCCACCCTTAACTCCACCTCTGGAGGATTCCCTGCTCTCTTTTGGTTTCTATGGGAGCCTGCAATTACAGGCACATACCCCCACACAGATAGGCCTATATGGACAATTAGAAATAATAAAAATTAACCTTTTGGAAAAGGTCTGAAATCTTCTTAAGTCACTAACAACATGCAGACTATGGGCATCTCAAAATTAAATTTTCATTTTTATTGTGGCTCAACAATAATAATTTTGTTTATTGATTACCTGTAGTCAGGTGCGATTGATTTACTTCTTTCTTTTGCCCACTTATTAACTTGAATCTTGGTGGCTAAAATTTGAATCTGATATAGTCTTACATGCTAGAACTCCTTATATATTAGTAACATTGCTACATTAAACAAACATAACATCTCTCCAAGAAACTGAAGCCAAAGAGGTCGAGTACTGATAACGATTACAGGGCATCTTTGCATGATCAAGAACTCTTGGGGAGTTCTGTCTCCCACACTGGGATCTCAACTATTCCTATAGCATTGATGTTCCTATCTGAGCATCTCTGGACCTGTGCAACAGTGTCATCCTGTATTTCTAACTATAGGAACTCCTTTTAGATGTCTTGTTGACATTTCAAATATATTATAAATACAGGTGATTTCATCATGTCTCTCAATCAGCTACCTTGCCAAACTCTCCTATCTAGTCCCTTGCTGTCCTACCCAAGAGAATCCTACTTCAAAGAGCTGGTTCTGGGGAAGTGTAAGGCCCCAGCACCTCCCAGAAAGGCCCTTTGAAACATTTCTGAAGTTACAGTCTGGGATTATATAAGTCATGCACCCTGAGTTTTGTTTGGAAAATATAATCATCATACTTCTAAAGATAATGAGCAGGAGAGACAGTTAGCTTACATGCTATCCTGGGCCCTTTCTGCAGGCCAGTATCAGCTACAGAGTGAATGAACTTGGGCCTGAAGCAGGGTAGATGACCACATAAAGATATGCGTATTCAACAGTGGGAGCCAGGAAGTAACCAGGAGAAAGGAAAGGTACCACAAATCAATACTTTGACCATTTGGTCCATTCATCCACTTTCCCCAACATGTTTTTTAAATATATTTATTTATGTATATGAGAGCTTTAGCTGCATGTACACCTGCATCAGATCCCATTATAGATGGTTGTGAGCCACCATCTGGTTGCTGGGAATTAAACTCAGGACCTCTGGAAGAGCAGCCAGTGCTCTTAACTGTTGAGCCATCTCTCCAGCCCCCCCCCTAACGTGTTTTTAAATGGTTTAATGTTTTAAACCATTTGGGTGATTAACTTAGTAGTTTACACAGCTATAATTTTGATTTTGTATTAGCATTTTGTTGCTCTTTCTGTTGATGCTTCCTTTAAGTCATGAACATCATGAAATCTGGAGATATGTTGCAGCCTTCCAACATATCTCTCAGCCTTTGCCAACTCTGCTTAGATCCACTTCCCTGAAAGTCAGTGATGCCAGCAACTGTGGTAGAGAAAGCACAAGGCAAAGGTTGAGACAGCTCTAAAACTGCTTTGAAGGTGCAGGAGGGACAGCCAGGGGCGAAGAGCATGTGCTGCGTGAGCAAGAAGACTTGAATTTGGATCTCAGCATCAGTGGACGTAGAAAGGCAGGTGTGGCAGGTGCTTACCACCCCAGAGCTGTGAGGGACAGAGACAGAGAGTTGCTGAGGATTGCTGGCCACCAGCCAGCCTAGCTCAAGGTTAGGTGAGAAACCTTGTTTCAAAGAAGTAAGACAGTGATAGAGAAAGACACTAGCCGTCTTCTGACTTTCATGAGTGTCTACCTCACACACGTATACAACACACATACAACATATACACAATAATAGTAAGCATAAAGAGGCCCTATATACCCTCGTCTATTTTCCTTCAGTTGTCATATTTTACATAACTCTAATTCAGTACAAAAGAAATTCCCTTGAATTAATTTAAAATGAATTATGTCACTATTTCTAAGACTACAGTTTGTGTAACTACTGCACGCTAACAGATTGTACCACTGGAGCCCCTAAGACTAGAATTCTGTTTTTGTTTTTCAAGATTGGGTTTCTCTATGAGTTCTAGCTGTCCTGAAACTTGCCCTGTAGACCATGCTGGCCTTGAGCTCAAGAGATCCGCCTTCCTCTGCCTCCCAAGTGCTGGGATTAAAGGCATGTGCCATTATGCCCAGGCCTAAGACTATAATTTTTAAAGGGTCAAGATGATACCTAAATACAATCTCTCCTCCTTCTCACTATTTCCTAATTCTGCTCTTGCTTTCCCCGCATACATAATGGCCACCTTCTCAGAGACAAGGAACAGTCCCAAAAACACAGGCAACTGCAGACTGGGAGCCTCAGGACTGCATATGCTTTGAAGCTAACCCTGTGCAGATATGATGTCCATGTCTCCGTGGGGTGACAGTGTGTGTGGCCAGTGTGAATATGCACAGACAAGCACACGTGGGTGTGAACACACTATTTTCAGACTTTTTACATGATTGGAGGGGATGGAGCGTGATTTTCAAAAGCAGAGTGTGGCGAGATCCTCATTCTCAAACTTTAAATGTCATCCCCCCTACACACACACACCTCCTTAGAGACTCAGAAGAGAAGAATAAGAGAGCTTTGGGCCCAGTGTCTTCTGTCTCTGCAAAGACTAAGGGTTCCCCAGTTGGAAGTTTACCTTTGGAGGGGTTTCTTTTGGGAAGGACGGGTGGAGGAACTGAGTGGAACTGGGAACCCGGATGACTCCGCCAAGCCAGCTCTCTAAACTCCAGTTTATGTCATGCATTGTAGCCTGAGTGATATCTTCGATTTCCTCCCACAGTTCACTGCGGAAGACTTGGATAGGTCTCGGATGGGTAGTTCTCCAGCAGGGGGGGAAATAAAGTTGATTCATACTCCCAGTAACCACTCGTGAATTTGCTAGCAACTTATCCCTTCCTCACCTACAACTCCATATTTATTAATAAACGCGTTGGTTAAATCCCATAGAAACGCCTCCTTACAGCACCGCACAGCAGCCAACCCCACGTGTCTAAGTCCCATTCACCCACACAGGACTCTGGCAAGTTCCTGGATCTTCCGCCCTGGGCCTCTCTCTAGCTTGGAGGGAGCAGCTGCCAGGATCCTGCTCTCAGGAGTGCCCCACAAAATAATTAGCATGCTCCAAATGGTTCAGACGCTATCCCTAGTGGCTTGTGCGGCACCTGAGCCTCTAGACCCCTCCCTCCCCTGCTGAGGTTCGGCCAGGTGTCCCGAATAGGCGGGTACCCACGCACAGAGAAATGTGGAGAGGAGAGCGCTACATTCTTCCTCCTCCCTGCGGAATCCTGGACTCGCGGCCAGCGCCACTGGGATGGAGAGCCTGGAGAGAGCACCTGGAAGGCACCTGGGGACCCATAGAAAAAAAACTACCCTCATTCCCTCTCTCTGCCCCTAAGCGGCGACTGCCCTGGGTCCCAGCAGGTGCTCAGGAAAGCAGAGCGGTCCCCCGGGTTCCCCCGCAGGCCAGCAGGATGCAGGCCCAGCCCAAGAGGAGTCCGCTTCCTACCTGATCCTGTCCTTCTCTGCCCTCCGGAGCTCTTCATTTCTTTCCAGCACCTGGAGGATCTTCCTGGCTTCTTCCTCATTTAGGAAACTGAAATCAAACCCCTGAGGAACTTTCGTCATTTTCTCTCCCGAGTGCGAGTTATGTGTACTTAAGCTCCTAGGCGCCTCCTCTTACAAAGCCATTTTTCAAGATAAAGAAGACTAGTTTTCCCGAACTTGATCCCATAGCCCATAATAGCTCCGCGCCTCTGAAAGGCTGAAAACCACAAACCGAGGGACCAACCCACACATACAGGGCTCCTTTTGACAACACCTTAATGACATGTTTCTCTTAACCTGTCCAACCGAGATGCAAAATGTGTGAGTAAATGGAGAGAAGGAGCCAATCGCATTTGGCGGGCGGGCCTTGCGGCGTCTCCTCCTCTCCCCCTCCCACCCTCTATGTGACTTGTTAAGCAAACAAGCCTACATAATTCTGCCTCTAAGTGAGGCTTACCTTTAAGTGTTAGCCCCGGAGTATTTGCTTGGCTGTTGCTGTTTGCTGGAAAAATCTGAGCTTGGCTAGCAGCAAGACTGAGAAGGAAAAGGATTCACAACTAATCCTGTCTTTCTGAAAGGAAGCGCAGGAAAGCGGTATGTTATTGTGAGTTAGCAGAAGTGCTACCCTATGTGAAAGACCAGGGAAGCCTAAACTCACGGAACGACTGGCACTAGATTTCCTTTGGAAATGAATTATTAGATAAACTTCCCATTGCCCTCACAAACACACTCCCATTGCCTCCTAGAAAGTCATTCTCAGACTTTGACAAGCCAACAAACAAAAAGCC
This sequence comes from Pachyuromys duprasi, assembly GCA_028658305.1. Taxonomy (NCBI): domain Eukaryota; kingdom Metazoa; phylum Chordata; class Mammalia; order Rodentia; family Muridae; genus Pachyuromys; species Pachyuromys duprasi. The sequence goes on along the minus strand of CM053747.1, from coordinate 42,979,904 downwards.
CCACATACAGTATTTCAGAAGGCAGCCCTGAGGCAAAGGATGGTAGAAAGTGCTAGAGCAAATCGCAAACCTGTGCGGCCAACAGAGAGTGCTTTTCCTAGAAAGCCAATGACTCCACGATGTAATAAAGTCTGCTGTTTCCAAAGATGTGCACATACATGCTTTGTTTGTTTCTAGTTTTTGTTTTTGTTTTTTGAGGCAAGGTTTCTCTGTGTAGCCTTGGCTGTCTTCAACTCACTTTGTAGATCAGCCTGTCCTTGAACTCACACAGAGATCCGCCTGCCTCTGCCTCCCCAAGTGCTGGGATTACAGATGTGTGCCACCATGCCTAGCTCACAGATGTGCTTTCTAAAAATTATAAATGTTTCTCTAGAAAACATATTTCTCTACTTAAAAACAATTTTGTCTGGTGGACACCCATATCCCAACACTCATAATTTGATCCTTTCTGATGTGACAGTAATGTCCATTAATCTTTGTGGACAAGGTATGTCCACAAATACCACCTTCTCATGGTAAATATACCACCTTTTCATGGTAAGTAAAGCAAACTGGGTTTCACCCCTGTAAAACAAAAACAATCAAGACTACAAAGAAAAAAAAACAGTCTGCTTTGGTCCCTTGACATATCTTATCACTCATGGCATGTCTGGAGAGCTAGCCTTTGAGATAACTTTTTGGGTGTGTCTATTGTCTGCAAGAAGTGGGGATCCACTCTACTCATCCATATTGTACAACACAGAACTTCCTAAATTGACTCTGTGGTAGTGATGGAGGTTTCAGATGTCTGTCATGCACATACTTTTCAATCATTCTTGCGCGTTCCTTTATTCTTTAGGTATCCATGCTGATTTTCTGATGTGGCTAGTGGTGGAGTTTTGCCCTGTCTTTGTCAGTGAACTGACTGCAGTTAACCTGTTCTGGAACCTGTGACATGAAGCCACTGTGCACACACGAAACTACACAGTCTTTTCCTCATAATCCGGTGAGGGGCTCAGTGTGAATAGAGATAAAAATATTTAATGAAAAGAATTCCTTGGGCCTGGAATCAGGGTCTGAGGCCCCTGATGTCCTTGGGCACCTGTACTCATGTGCACGTGTGCACATACCCACACATTTATTAAAATAATGAAAGCATGAAAGTGCCACGGAATACACAAAAGAAATTAGTTTTAGCTAAGTGGGTCAGTGCAGAGGATGTGAAGTTTGGTCCGAAACTTCAAGAGTAAAGATTTGAACAAGGAGAAAAATAGACAGAGGTGGGAGAAGACACATGAGTCTATTCTAGGCAAGGAGAACAGCAGTGGGCTAGATCACAGAAATGTGCTGTCGGGAGCTTTCATACTCTCTCAATGGCCACAATGAGCACAAACTTGGAAGCTAAAAAGTACAGAGCTGTACACAAGGACTAGTAAGTACTTGATCTGTTTTGGCTAAAACATACATTTTTTTCTTCCTTCCTTTTTTTTTTTGACAAGGTTTTGTTTAGCCCAAGATGGTCTCAAAATCCTTGTAGCTGAGGTTTGTAGCCAAAATGACCCTAAATGTTGGATGTTGCTGCCTCTCTTTCTGAATGTTGGAATTATAGGCACGCACCACTCCGCCTACAGCATACATTTTCAATAAGGTAGAGGGACACCCTTGCTCTTTTTATGTAGAAAACATAGATATGCACACACACACATAGCTAGATAAATATGCAGTCTATCTATAATGTTAACATCTCAAGGGGGGTGATTAGTTTCAAAAAGATTTCCTGGAGGAACAGTAATGAAAAAGTTTAGGAGCAGTGGACTACCACACAGAGCACAGGAAGAATAAATAAGGCTGAGATGTGTTGTGAATGCTATCATGAAGAATCTACTTTTTACTATGTAAACAGCCAGGCGCTGGCCCAAGTTTTGAGGGAGATGATGACGTAGTTGGAACTGAGCTTGTGAAAGATGACATTGATGGCCAGAGACAAGGAAGAGTAGACAGAAGATGAAAGATATCTCCATCTATCTATGTATCTGAGAGAGAGAGAGAGAGAGAGAGAGAGAGAGAGAGAGAGAGAGAGAGAGAGATTGAGATTGAAGTACCTGAAACTCATCCACAGGCAATATCCAGCAAGAACCAGATACCTTGCAGAAGGGATAGAGAAGTCATTTACTTAAATCTGGTTGCAAAAACCTTGAGACCTAATAGTATGGACATAGCAAAGGGTGCACAGTGAGTAAGACTGGGCTCAAAACTGTAGTGACCAACCCTGTCATTAACACCAAGTCATGCTTCAGCCTTCATTATGGTACTACAGTGAATGCCACTGGAAGACTTTTATCATATTTTATATTGAGAACTTTTTTGGGGGGCAGGTGTACCCTGAACACCATACAGGTTGCTTAGAATGGTTTCATTGAGATTATGACCACAGCCCTTCAAAGTAAAACGCTCTCTTATACAGCCGGCTGTATGAAATATTAGCATCTGGTAACCCTTGGCAACCTCCTGCCCAGCCTTTCTGATGAAGAGATACTCATCAGTTTGGATTTTAATACTAATAGCTGCATGGGGAAAAAAATCGTCTGGAACCTCCCATGGTCCACCTTCTCCAGGTTGTAGGCCAAATCCCAACAGAAGGATTCTTGATCATCACTCAGCCAAGAGAAAGGCAGATCATATCACTTAATTGAATGTCTGAACTTTTGCCATTGAAGGTCACTTATGACCCTGGTGGGCCACTGAGAAGCAACTCTGGGGACAGAGAGAGTTTTCTCACAGTAGTACCTTTCTTACTTACTTTGGCTCTCCTCTCTGGACAATCTCTTCCAACAGCAGATTATGGGGTGTGCTTTGTGGCAGCTCTCAGTTTAACAAGCAACTACATGTCAGCTTTAAAATAAGATGTTGGTGACGGGCTTTTATTAGGAATGAAGAGGTGTAAGGCTCAGAGAAGAGCGTTTGTACAATTGTTCACTGCAGTTTTCATGGTTCTGTTTGGAAATTGGCTTTAAAATTCTAGAGAGAAACTTCCCTTTTATTCCCACCAGAGGCTCAGTCCTACACCTACTGTTATGAAGTTAAGATTTCATGAAAAACAGCACCTGAAAACTATCTAAATCTTTGCTCTTTTTTTTTTTTTACTTACAAAATGAAGATCATAGCAGAACCAGTCATACAGGATTTCTGTAAAAATTCAATGATAAATAAAGCAACTAGTAGAGATAACATACAGCTTCGGTTTAAGAATGACATCTATGAATAATGTTCTCTAAACAACAAGAAGACTACAACCTTAAGAGCATGATTTTGTTTTTGACCATAAAAGCAACACTTATTTGTTGGGCTAAGAAAAATTGGAAACCATAACACAGGAACCATATAGAAGATGTATTAGTTATTTTTCTTGCAGCTGTAACAAAACGAAAGCAGCTTAGCAGGGAAGGTTCGTTTTGCCTCAGAGTGTGAGGCAAATGTCACAGCAGGGAAGAAGCACAGCTAAGAGCTGCTGTCTCTAGCTGTTGCCTGGGGCAGATGGTCACATTGTATCCACAGTCAGGAAGCTCTGAGAAATGCATGCTGGTGCTCTGCTCAGCCCTCTCTCTCTCTCTCTCTCTCTCTCTCTCTCTCTCTCTCTCTCTCTCTCTCTCTCTCTCTCTCTCTCTCTCTCTCTCTCTCTCTCTCTCTTTCTCTTCCAGTTTGAGACTCCAGGCCATGGGGCCACTCAAATTTAGAACAGTTCTTTCTTCAGCTGCACTCTGGAAATGCTCTCAGAAGTATTTGTTTCTTCTCAAGTGCTAAATCCTTACAAGATGACAATTAAGATTAAGTCACAGATAGAGATGAGACTCTCACGTTTACTATTATTGGTGAGGTTTAATGTAAGAATATGGCTTAGTTTTGCAGGTCCATGGGCTTTTTACTGCCAACTCTTCCAAATCTGCCTTGGGGCAGAACACCAAGGCAAGGCTACATACAGCAAAGCAAGGCTTGTATTGGGAACCGAGGTCATTGATGATGTGGTGTGACCAAGATAATGACTATCAAGTGCTCTCCACTCTCTAATGGAGGAGCATCACTCTGTAAAAAGCACACATGAAAAGAAGCCATATTCTTACTAATCCAATCAGATAGCGTATTCTTCTACCTACCCTGGGAAGGAATAAGTACTGTTTAGACATGGAGGCTCAATGACACTACTGTTGTAGAAATTCCCTCAGAAAAATGATGAGGTAGCTGGGTGTGGTGGCATACACCTGTAATCCCAGCATTCAGGGAGGCAAAGGCAGGCAGATCTTGGTGAGTTCGAGACCAGTCTGGTCTACAAAATGAGTCCAGGACAGCCAAAGTTACACAGAGAAACTTTATCTCAAAAAAAGGAGGAAAGAAAGATGATGACGTGTTTATTCCTCACAATAATGTTTATCATATATAAATATAGGAGTGCGTAGAAAAGCAAAACTTAATTTATTAGTTATTTAATATATATTAATTATTCATATAGTTATTTTTGTGTTTAGATTTTTTTAAATGACATTATGTGAAAGTGTCCTATAATTTATAATGTCGCTTGCATGGCTGCATAGACTTCCCTAGGCAAATGCATTATCTTGGACCCTTGAGTAATATGAACTTTATGAGGGATTTATAAAGCCTTCTGGGGCATTAGATGGAGTCACTGAGGTCTGATGTGACAAATGGCATAACCATTTGTCCAAAACACCAGATGAAGTACGGATGCAGGAGCCTCTAGCTTACTCATGTCAGAGTTTGATAAATCTGATGTTCACATCTAAAACAAATCCTTCCTGGCATCATTCCCCCAAATAAAACACTAAAAATCTGTCAAAACCCAGGGCTGAATAGCATGGGCTCTCTCCTGTGCACCAGTGCTCAGGCCTTGTCACCATGTGCAGTTTTCAGTATTCTTACTCTACTCAGAAGAGGAAGGAGAAGGCAATGGACTCTGAGATTTATATAAACACCCAGAAAACAAGCATCACATCTCTGTATAGTCTATAAGTATGTTGTTACCTTGATAACAGAGCCTGAAAAAGATCAGCTCAATAGACAGAGACAAACCCAACAAACATGTCACCATCACACCAATGACCACAGATGTGCAAAAAATCCAAAAATGCCAGAAACCAAAAGAAGGCAGAAATGCTTAAATGGCTAATAAAGTTTATTCCAGAAATACAAGACTATTTCAGCCAGGTGTGGGTGTGCATGCCTATAATCCTAGCTCCTGGTAGGTACTAGAAGAGCCGGAGTTCAAGGACAGCCTGGGCTACACAAGCCCTTGTTTTTTCTTCTTCCTCCAAAATCAGTTTCAATTGCAACAAAATCCATGAACACACCCCGTCGGGAAATCAGAGAAAGAAAACCCTATGATCAAGAGCTCTTTGTAAAATTCAAGGTGGCTTTTGGCTAAAAACTAACCTACCTTGTGGTAAATTTAACATCCTTATTAAGTGTGGTGGTGCACACCTGTAGCTTCAGCACGTAGGAGACTGAGGTAGGAGGATCATGAATTAGATGTTAGCCTGGGCTACTTAGCAAAAGTTTGCCCCAAACCAGCACACAGCAAAACAAAATCAAACCCAACCAACTGCCTAGCCAAAGAAAAATCTTAGTAAAGTAGGATTACTTCTCTTGATGAGGAATAGATTGTTTCAACTACTAGCAATGTCATAATAGTGATTAAGGACAAAGGAAAGAGATATATTATTACTTATATAGTCTCATACTTTCATGGTTCTATTAGTTAATATAGGAAAAAGAAAAGCAACATGTTATAACTCTCAGAAGAGAAAATTGAATAGACATGAAAATTATGAACTCAGAAAAACAAAGAAATCCACTTAAAAACTATCAGAGTTGCTGTTGTGGTTATATACGCTTGTAATCGCAGCAACTGGGAGGCTAACACAGGAGGGTCAAAGCTAGACTCAGTCACACTGCCAAGTCAGAATCTAGCCCAGGGGCTACCCGAGACACTTTCAAATACACAAGCAAATAACAAACTATTAGAACAACTACATGATTACAGCAAAGAAGAAACATATAAGTGGCCAGAGTTGGATCAGTGAACAAATATTCTTGTCTGTTTGAAAATATTTTGGAAATTCTGCAACATGATTTTTTTTTTTTGAAACAGAGTTTCTCTGTGTAGCCCCATCTGTCCTGGAACTCACTCTGTAGACCAGGCTGGCCTCAAATTTAAGAGATCCTTCTGTCTCTGCCTCCTGAGTGCTGGGATTAAAGGTGTGGGGCACCACTGCCTGGTCAGCAGAGACATTATTTTCCTTAAGAACATTACTTACTTTCTAATGGAGAGATGCTAAAAAAAAAAAAAGAATCCAATATAAGTGTGAGCGTGATAACTACTGTGGTCCAAATAAAAAGGGTAGAGGGTGGGTAGGCCAGGGAGAGGCAGGACAATGATGACAAGATGCTATTTGAGTGGAAACTAAAGGTTAAGGAGCCAGACTTGTGCAGAAGCACACATCCTCCAAGGGACACGGGTTTGAATAAAAAGAAGTAGACAGGTGCTGTCACTAGAATCTGTATCACCTTCACGCAAGAAATAATGCACAGCTCCAGACAGTGCGGTTTAGGGACTGAAAGCCTCAGCTGTCGTGTGTCAGGTTCTATGCCAGGTTCCCAAAACACAGAATTAGCAAAACAAATCATTCTCATGGAGTGTGCATTCCTGGAGGGGGAACTCCCCCCCCCCAAAAAAACCCCAGACAATATATTTTCTAGATGTGTTAGTGCCATGAAGAAAACTAATAAGGCAAAATGACAGAGGAAGTCCTGGGAGGAGGTGAGGACACTCCTTGGAGTGACTGGGAAATCCACTCTGAATTGACAAGTAAGTGCCCATATGAAGGGTTTCTAAGACAGCCAGGAGAAGGGCTCTATAAGACAAGGCAAGCATCTAGACATTTGGGCAGGAGAGAAATGAGCATACTCTGGGCTGATGTTTATAGACCTTGGTAAACAGACATCAAAGAAGACTGGAGACACGCTTTTGTGTCTGATAAGGCAAGTAGCCTAGATTAGATCTTGTCTTAAGGGCATGGGCTTGGAGTTGGAAGCCCTGTGTCCTAACTCTAGAGGAGTGACTGGGCTGCCAACCTTGCCTCCTCCTCTGTCAGGTAAGGATAATGATGGAGCCTGCCTCAGAAGGTTGTGGGATGAATCTGATGATGTATATGTAAAGAGAGAGGAGGGAAGAAGGAATAGGAAAAATAAACAGGGAGGGGGGAGGAGAAGAGAAGGAGAGAAGGAGAGGAAATGATTCTCCCTAGTCAGGTGGCCAACTGGATTCTGTTCTACTGTCCCTCAAACTGTTCCCACAGCTTGTCAATTCTGGGGTAAGAAGGAATCTCTAGCTGATATGGCTTCTCTGATATCAAGCAGGAGGAACTCTCACTTCTGAGAAGAAGAACTCACCCTAAAACATTTGTGACACTGTGGTTAAGATTGTTTTAAATAGAAACTATAGTATGATAACATGACATGGTAAAATAAAAAGGTAGTATAATCTTACCTAACTAAAGACTGTTCCCATGTAGAAAAGACTCTGAAGTTTTCTACAGTGCTATCTATTGGTGTGTGTGTATGTAAAGACTGTTCCCTTATTTGACTTTCACCCTGACATTCTCAACAGTGCTGTATGTGGGGGTGTATATGTGTCTGCGTATGTTATCTCTTTCTCTGTGTGTAGTGTGGGAGGTGGAATGTTCCATTTTCCTTTTCCCACATACAGCATGCAGCCGCCTCATTGTAGACACTAATTACCTGGATCATTGCAATTAATATATCACTTACCTTTAATCTAATGCTGGCTCAAACTAAACCAGAAGTTTTATTTTCCTCATTGTGCAGTTTAAAGAGAGTTTGCTAGTATACAGTATATTTTTCACATCTTGATGAAAAGAAAAAAAGCCCACCAAGGTTTAAAAGTAGATTAAAAAAATCATTTGTTTGATGTGTTTAACAGTGTACCAAAACTATAGATATCTGTAGCTATAATCACATCTGAACACTTGCACAGAGCACTCAGAGTAGGCAAGCATTGATAGAACCTGCCTTATGTTCTTCTTCCTTCTTTCCTTCTGTTCCTAGTTTTTTTTTTTAACAGGGTGGATTTTTCTGTGTAGCCCTCACTGTTCTTGAACTCACTCTGCAGACCAGGCTGGCCTTGAACTCAGAGATATACCCGCTTCTGCCTCCCAAGTTTGAGTGCTAAGATGAAAGGCATGCACCACCATTGCCCAGCCAATAAAGTCTTTTTGTATCACTACTGAAAACCTCTGTAGAGTTCTCAGATTAGCTGGATTTAAAAGGTTTTTAAACTTTCTAGAGAGAACTATATTTTAATTTCTTTTGATGTGTACGATGTACACACACACACACATCCATGTGTGCACGTGCATGCCATCGTATACATGTAGCAGCACCTTTACAGGCTGAGCCATCTCGCTTGCCCCTTTCAGAGGAGCTTTAAAACGTCTCACAGAAACAGATTTGGTAGCAATGCTTTGCGACACATCCAAAATCAGCCTTGAATTTATAGCAGCCCTCCTGCCTCAGATTCCCTAGTCTGAGATTACAGGCATGTGACATCATTATTAGCCAGCATTAAAATTATAGATTTTTTCATAGTGCCTGGTACCTAACCAGCATTCTATGGTATTTATTATTTGAGCATTCTCCCTTCTGAAGACAGCGGCTGCCTGATAACCTTGTGTGCACTTCAGGCCTCACCTTGCAAATAAGTCTTTGGTTTGATATTGGGACATCTACTAATCACTTAAAGAGAGCAGGGCAGGCAAGAGTCTCTCTCCCCAGCCATGGTGAGATGGAGGGGAAACATCACCAAGCTTGCTCTCAGCAAGACTAGAGAGTTCTAGGTAGCTCACTTCTTCAACAACCACAGCTTCTATTTGTTTGCATACGGAATGCCAACCCATTAAGCTTGATTTTGCCCTCTGAGTTCATGAGGCTACCACCTGGATAACTCGGACTGTATGCAGCCAGTGGAAAGAGAGAACCGTGCCCCATGCTGCTTCCGTTCTGCATGCAGAGAGAGGGAGAGGTGGAGGAGAATGAAAGGAGGTGTGAATTTAGAAGACAGGACTCAGGGTCTCCCAGCCAGCACAGAAATGTCCACCCAGGAAGATGGAGGTGAAATTGAATGTTATCTTTTCCTTTCCACACTTGTAGCCTCCTCACTGGCCTCAACAGTTTTTTTTTCCACCTCCAATTAGCTGGATCACTGCAATTAATTAATACCGCCACTTAAATCTCATCAAATTGGAACACCAAATTGGAAGGCTTCTTCTTCCCTGTGACTTTTTTCTTTAAGACAGCGTCTTTTGTAGATTGGCCCTGAGCTCTCTGTGTGGCTGAAGACAATCTTTTATTTCCTCAGCTCAGTGCCTTGATTTCCCAAGTATTAGGATTACTGGTGTGTATTGCCATGCCAGGTTTGTGTGGCGCTGAGATTCTCAGAAGCAATCTAGCAACTGTGTGCATTCCCAGCCCTGTCTGTGATTTTTAAATTAATGTGCATGAACATTTTCTCTTTCATTTAAGAGTCTAGATCTTAAACTAGGTACAATTATTGTTCATTTAATGTGACCAGTACAGAACCAAGATTGGGGTTCTCCAGTACTGTGGGATTTGTGTAGGCAAGTCCCTATTTCCACTAAACAGGATTGGACAATTGTGTTTCTTCTTCCTAAGTTCATCATCAGAGCTGATCAAGGCTTCTATAACGTAACCTGGAAGAATCTAAGTGTTGTATTTTTGGTCTCTTGTTTCTTTTATTCCCCGTTTATTCTGAGTCATGAGACAAGCTTCAAGTAACAGCTAAACTGAAGGAATGTCTTGATCTTCACATCACCTGTTCTATGGCATCAGTTGTTTCCCTTGTTAAATACATTGTTTCACGTCTTCAGTAGTTTATTGCCAAGTGACAATTGGGCATACAAGGTAAGCCCAAAGCTGAGCTTGTGGATCCACAGGAATGACCTACAATGGGGTTGGGGGGGGGCTTCCTCAGGGAGCAGACTATTCCTGATGCACAAGAAACATTCCAAATGTGCTTGCTGTCCTTGACTTAGAGTGCCTTGTATAAGTGGTATTTTTATAAAAAGTTTACTTTTTTGATGTACTCGTACATGCCTGTGTGAGTTTGCGAATGCCATCTGCATGTACGGGTACTGGATGCCTCAGGAAGATGTCAGATCCCTTGGAGCTGAGGACTGCTTTTGGAATTTATGTTCTTCTTCCACTGTGAGATCTGGGAACTGGACTCTGGTTAGCAAACCTGCATGGTGAACACTTTCACAGGTTGAGCCAATTCTATGACCCTGCTCATTTTTAAAAATTTTCTATTTATTTATTTATTTATTTATTTATTTCTATGTATCTATGTATCTATCTATCGTGTGTGATGATGTCTCTGTATGAGTGGGCATGCTAGTGACATAGCACTCATGTGGAGGTCAGAGGACAGCATGTGCGTTCTACTGTGCGTGCCTAGAGAGTGAACTCAGGTCATCAGGCTTGGCAGCAAACATCTTTATCTCCTGAGTCAGCTTGCCAGCCCCGGAGTGCATTTTAAGCACAAATGAACGGAAATAGACTAATTTCTAGCTCTTGCTAAACCCTATTAAGCTAATTATTGTGTTGAAGAAAATATGCCAGTGCTTTAATTAACTTTGTTTTACTTCCAATAGTTACATGGTGTTACATGTCATTCCAGACATTCTTCTGGTCTCGGGGTTGACCACACTTGAAAATTAATAACATATTTCAACTAGTACTCATCCGGGAAAAAATGCACCTGGCACATTAAGAGAAACAAATGAGGAATGGTTTCCCCAAGATTGACTCAGAAACAGTCATGTGAATTTACAGCCACATGGGGCACAGTCCAAGCTTATAAACAAGGGTTTACACAGCAGAAAAGGCCCTCCTAATCCTGGCATTTCGTGCTGGAATCTGCTCAGTCCTTTTCCCTTCAGAGCTGTGTTGTACATGACATCAGAAGGTGAACTATTGAGGAGGAATGGGGCAGGAAGAAGGAGGTGGGCTGGGGCAGGGCTGCAGGAAGAAGCTCAGCAACAAAATTTCGTGGGGAAATTTATTAAATTTCTGTCTTGAAATACCACTCCTACCCTGTATTTATTTCCAAGACAGCTATTTATTCACTCATTTGTCTAGATTAATAGTTTGTTTTTTTCAGTCTTTCATTTCACAGACACTCATTGGGCTTCTGACAGGCACAGTTCTCTAATTGTTCTTGTTTGGTTTTTGTTGTTGTTGTTGTTTATTTTTGGTCTAATTTTGTTTTTTACTTTAATTTCCTCCAAACTCCTTCATTGGTCACTTAAAGCATCTTTTTAAAATTGGCTACACCTCCTTTTTTGAAAAGTATTTTTTATATAGATTTGATTGCTTAGTAAGTTTGCTAGTAATATAGTTTTCTTGTGCTAGAAAGGCTTTCTCCTATGAAATTCAGTGTATTCTCACTTCAGTGAGAATGGATTATATTGGATTAGTAGGATGAGAAAAATATAAATATAACAGATATTACAAACATGTAAATCATATATAAATCCCAAAGTTAGTTTAAAATCAATTTCCATGTGTATATGGTTTTCATTTGGGGACACTTAATTTTTTTGAAAGTAGGCAGAAGTGGTAATTGTACAACATTGTGATTATACTAAATGTTATTGAATATTGTACTTAAAAATAAGTAATTATATGGAAATGTGAATTGCACTCTAATAAATGGTGTTTTGATCGCATTTCACCATTTTTGTCCCTGTTAATAAAAATGTAAACCTTACTCACCCGGAAGTGTAGAGAATAGTCTACCATAACCTCAGTATATCAAACATTATAGTATTACTTAACCATCCCAAAATATGAAGCACAGCTCATCAGATCAGTACCATGCCAAAGCACTGTAAACACTCGTGAGACACGCCTGTCCTGCTCTCAGTTACAACCTGCTCGCTCCATGTGAGTCTTTCCACACGTGGGTGGAGGGAGGTTCCTCAAAGAAGCCCTGCTAGTCACAAGAAGCAGGAGTCACATGGAGTCACATGGAGGAAGCACAGATACAGGTGCAGGAGAAGGACGGAGAAGATGTCTGGGCTCCCGGAGGGATGCTGGGAAGCCTATCAGGTCGTATTTGTGAGAGAATGTACATCACATGTGTACCTGGTGATCATAGCAGAAAGGGCATCCTGGTAGCAGTAAGTCAGTGTAATATTTTTTGGAAAGAGACAATTGTTTTTGATCAAAAAGGTGGAGCTAGATATTTTTGCTAGTTAAATAAATCTTTTACCTTTCAATTCATCCTGCATCATGTCTGGTCTATTTGCATTTTCTATATTGAGCTTGAGTATATTATGATTATTGAAAATCAAAACGCGGATTTCCCTGGCGAGGTCTACACTCACCTCTGTTCTATGAGTCCTGGTTTACTGATGGCAGGGCAGGGCCCTTGAGAAGAGGACTTTAGTGTTCATAACAAATCCAGAAACATGACGGCTGGGAAAGTGTGTGCGTGTGGGTACTGAGGACGTGGAGCCTGCCAATCCCTGAGAGTCTTGAGACCTCAGTATCAGTAATACAAGAAGCAATCACTCTCTGTGGCCAAAGAGGAAACTCTCAAAATCAGGACAAAATCAGCTTGAGACTAAATAAGGAAGAAAAAAAATCTCAAATAAAGGTCTTTAAATATATGGGATATTTGTATATAATGAAGCAAATTTCGGCGATCGTAAACACGTTAGAGAAATAGGCTGAGCTTAGGAGCTTTGTCAATGGGACAGCCTTGAAGAGGTCAGTGAACAAGGGTGCGTTCCCTGAGAGTGAGGTAATAAGGAATGGTGGGGTCTCAGAAGATGGTAAATGACTTCTGGGAGGAGGATACGAGGTCGATCATTCCCCAAATTCCCCCTGAAAACGGGGTGTGATGGTAACACACCCTCACAAGGACTTCCGGGATGATAAACTTTCACTACCAATTTTCAGGTTTTCAGGCGTGGGTTCCAGGGTGAACCTGTCACAAAGGCAGAGACCCTGCCTTGGTGGTTGAGCATCACCGAAATTTCCTGTGGCTGGGAAACAGCAGAGCGCAGGACAGGGCTGTCCTTACCCCACAGCTTGAAACGTCAGAACAGCTCTGTCTCTGTTTGAGTGCTCCTTGGTTTGTGCTCTCCAGTGGTCCGCACTGTCTTCCTATATTCCCTTCTGAGCTTGGTCCGTCTTAGCATCTTTCACGGATTGTTGTGTATCTGCTCTCAACTGATCTACTCCACGTTTCTAGCAGGGCTTTGTACCTTTTATCGGTGTCACTTAGCTTACTGTCATTACTCACCGATTTTTTTTTTCAGAGATTTTAAATTTGGCTTTCTCTAGGGATTTAAAAAAGTCCTCAACGTTAAGCCTTTGGAGGCGGTTTCCGAGCTACACACTCGGCTGAGACTCATTTGTGTACGAAGCCTTTCCCCGCCCTTCCTCTTATGATTCACCCCGGCCTGGCAATAGCCTTCCTTCCGCAAAACTCATCCATCCAGGTCTTCATTGTTGAACCTAGAACTCCTGACGGCACCGGGAGTTCATTCTCCCTTTTAGTTACAGAAGAAACTGTGAGACAGACTCTAGCTTCATCCTTGCTTAGATTCACATGCTCTGACCCAAACTTTCATCTCTCTCTCTCTCTCTCGCTCTCTCTCTCTCTCTCTCTCTCTCTATATATATATATATATATATATATATATATATATATATATATATATAAAGTTTAGAAGCCTTTGAGAATGTCTCTATTTATCCTTACAGTAAGCGTAAGCTTTTGCCACTCAGGAGTCATTACACTGAGACTCATAAGTAGACTAGAACTAAAAATAAAAATAGAAATCTCCTGAAATACGAGTCTGTTAATGTCCAGAAGTACACAAGCTGTGTCAGACAATAGATGCAACATAAACATGAAAAACTACGTAAAGTGGAAGATCTTAGAGATTTCTCCTTTATCTGTTCATCATCCGCATGTCATTCATATTCTTTGAAGTACTGAAAGAAGCGAAAACAATCCCACATGCTGGGAATAATCATTATTAACACTGAGTATTACATTTTTCAATTATAACATTTTAAAGGAAGAAATTAAAATTAGAACTAAAAATAAGAATTTAGAAAGTAAGAATTATTTTTTAAACTTATTTGGCTCTATAATAAATATTTTTGGGGTTTTTGTTCTGTTTTGTTTTGTTTTTGGTGTGGTGGAAGTATAGAATCAACCAGAAAGAAATCATTTCCCCTCATCTAATGTTTAAAGCACCCCCCAAGGAAAACATTGTTGCTTCAATAGATGACTGTCAGAGCATCCGACAATTGAAACCCATGTCATTGCTGGTACTTACATCCTGGCAGCTGGGAATGATGGTGTGACCGGCATGGTGGCTCAATATGCTAACAATTGTTTTGTTTCATTTGGCTCATATATATATTCTCTTCTAATTTGCATGCATAATGACTTAAATGCCAAGCAATTACCCACTTTCCTCACAGGATGATTTACCCATGTGGTGAATCCCTCCCCTTCACTAATCTTTCATACCTCCACCCAGAGTTGCATCAAACAAGAACTGAGACACCAGCCAGCTGCCTTCCTTAAATCAAATCTAGAGGCATTTCTATAGCCTTAGGAGTCTGCCCTATTATTTTCCAAGTTCTTCCTTGGGGACCAATTTATATTTAAAAAAAAACCCAAACAAACAAAAACCAAACTTATCTTCATTGAAGAAAGTTGCATTCTGTCAATGCTGGCAAATCATGTGCTTCTAACTAGTTTCATACTAATATTTTAATCTCCATTCTATACTGCTATTTCCTAAAGGATTATCTGAAGCCCAGAATAGGCTAAACTTGAAGCAAGACAGTTAAAGTTTGAGTTTGTAATAACTTAGTTCAGAATGTTCCAGTAGCCGGGGAGGAGTCAGGGCAGGAGCCCCGCATTCCTCCTTTCCCTGTATCATAATGGCTGCTATTTGCTTGTGTGTGTGCCCGTATATTATTAAGCCTTCTAATATAGCTTATTAGTCCTCACAGAAGGTCTTTGACAATTCAAGTGTTACTCCAATTTCACACTAAGATGCACTTTTTCCATACCTAACATCTCTAAATTCAAAATACATCACACAGTGGATGATATAGCAGAGTCACTGTCCACAAGGCAAGTCATATGCAGCTTGTCAGTACTTGGTGGCACGGAAGTTACAACATCAAAGCAGGACTTGTCTTTTAAGACATGAGCATTACCAGTGCTGTCTTGAGCTCAGTAAAGTGATTGCTGCACAGCCATGAGGACCTAAATTCAATCCCTAGCACCCATGTAAACAAAAGGTGTGGTGATGAATGTTTGTAATCTCGGTGCTGGATAGGTGAAAATGAATGGACCTCTGGGGCTCTCTCGCCAATGAGCCTTACCTGTTGTCAAGCTGCAGCTCCCATGGAGAGACTCTGACTCAAAAAAAGAAAGCCAAGAGTTTTTATAGAGAATGACGTCTGAGATTGACCTCTAGCCCCTACATGTACACATGTACATGGATATACGTACACCTGTAAGGCACATATACACAAAAGAAATGAATGTCTTCAGTGCACTTGATGACATAGAGGCTGAGAGGCGAGATATTGTAACAGAATCAAAGGTCAGCATGCTGTATTTGAGGAATTCTATTATTCTAATATTTTTCTTTTCACCCTTGTAAGTATATTTAAATAGCTCTTCCAATAAATATGGGATCAGAGCCAAACAAGGAGACAAAACCCTATAATCTTGTCTATTTTGGAGACTGACGCAGGAGGACCATGAATTTAAGACTGGTCTGGGCAATATAATAAGTACTTCATCTTGAAGAAAAAGAAATGTGAACTATAAATTTTACATTACAGGAAAGCATTGTGTGCAGTTGGCAGTTTTTAATTTTCTTTCTTAAACAGGGTTTCAGGTAAGCCCAGCTGGCCTGGAAGTCACTATGTAGTCAAGGATGACCTTCAACTTCTAATCCTCCTGTGTCTATTTCCTGGGTGCTGGAGTGACAGGTGTGTGTTAGTGTGCCCCATGTGCATGTAAATTCTGGTCGTGTTTCTATGGGAGTGGGGACCAAGCCCAGGGACTCCTGCATTCTAGGCAAGCATTCTACCAGTTCTGCTACATCCCCAGCCTTGGCAATGTTTCTGTATCTTACTTATATATGAAAATGAGCCTTTCATAATATGGAAAGGTAGATAAAATAAAACTATATTCCACTGCTTTCCTCTCTATGAAGCGAACAGTTTGTAGAAGCATCCATCTTCTTGCTTAAAGCGATGAAAGTAGTTCATAGATGAATTTGATGCAACCTTAATTTTCTTTCTTTCTTTTTTTTTAAAACCATGCTCACTTGCCACTGCAGCCAGCCACTCATCTGCAATTGTTTTAAAAATCCCAGGTTCGTGCACACGTTTTCGTTAGCATTTTGTGAGTTCAGAATTAGAACATTCCTTTTATCTTCCTTAGCTCTTTTACAATGTGTTTCCTGAACTGAATATACTTGCTGAGACTCTTGACTCCAGAGGCAAAAATCTGGTTCTGAATTTCTATTTTTTTTTCTAGAGCTCATGAAACATGAAGCTGACATGTTAAAAAAAAAAAAAAGAACAATTCTCAGCTCCACTGTTAGCAGGTGCTGTGTTCATTTGTCAGCGACTCTTGTGTTACAGATGAGGGGACTCTTACAGGCTCCAGGTAGTCAACGGTACGTCCTAGAAAGCTGCAAAGTTATGGCTCTGGATTCTATCTTATTATTTTTATTATTTTGTGTGCATACATGTGATGGGTGAGAGCATGTGTGTGTGCATGTCAGCATGCATGTGGATGTGTGCGGATGTGTGCAGGTGTATATGTAATGTGCACACTTTCTGTGGAGGCCTGAGGAATCACTCTCCACCTCATTCTTTGAGGCAGGGTCTCTCAGTCCAGCCTGGGGCTCAATGACATATCTAGTCTGGCTGGCTGCGTGAGCTTGCCCTCCCTTCAGCCTGCCTTCCTAGAGTTGAAATTACTGGCTGCCTGTATTCATCTTTTTTGGTTACTTCGCTTTATAATACATTTTCCAGTTGCATCAAGTTTCCTACAAATACCCTAATGTCATTTTTCTTCCCAGCTGAATAAAATTCCATTTAGCATGTGTACCACATTTTTGTTCCCATCTCTTCAGTTGACAGACATGTAGGCTAACTCCATTTTCTTGCTGTGTGGATACACCAGCAGTGCCCGCGATGGGCAAGTACCTGTGGGAGAGACAAAGTTCTCTGGGCAGATGCCCAGGAGTTCTTTTGACTTTCGGTTCCTCTTCCCAATATGCAAAAACAATGAAATGTATTTATTAGCTATTGTTGGATACTATGGACTCAGAATTACGATCAACCATCAAGAATTCAATAATGAAAATCTCTTCCTCTCATATATGTCTTTTATGTTATAGTATTTTGTATTAAATAGTGGGTGGTTTTCCTCAGGCCACCTCAACCAGACATGAGACTGTTGTAGTTGCCAGCTCTAGTTACTTATGCTATATTGATACTGTATTGGGTTTCTGAATGTCCATGTCTCCGCTGGACCAGTTTTGCCTCTACTCCTAACAGATGCATTAAAGATGCCCAAGGAGCCTCAGAAGTACAAGACAACTCTTCCTGAAAGAAACACGTTCTGAGATTCTAGGTCAGTGGTGAACCTTGAAGAACATTATTTCCTGACGTCATTGGAAAAACACAGGCCATTTTTCAAAAACACACTCATTTTTCATTAGTGGTCCAGAAATATGGTGGAGAGCTATTCAATTAATGGTTCAAGAAGTGTCTAGACAAGAAGAAAAATCTGAGCTCATATTTTAGAGACACCAGGCTATTCCTGGTCTTGGATAAGTTATCAGTGTATATTAAAAATCTTTTCACTTCTGGGTTGAAAAAAATAGCAAGATTAAGATGAGCATAGCAAGGGTTTAGCTGTGTAATGAGTACAATTTAAGACATTGTAATGCAGATCTCATTATTGTGTTAGTGCTTGGGCAGACATACCAAATAAATAATTATTGTACTAGAAAAGTTCACTTACAACAGAATGTATATAGCCTAATTTTTTTCTTTTGCCTCATGATTTTTTTTTAAGTTACTCTTTATAAAGCAATAGCTATTAGGCACCATGGTGACTAGACTAATAATGGTAAACAACATTATAGTCCTCAATGCTGAAGGAAGGAATTTGATTTATGTTTCATTCTTACTCCACACAGAGTATTACAGAGCTGGTACCTCTAAATTAAATGACCAGAATGCAATGCAATAGTCTAGTCTAGGTCATGCTTGTGGGGATGTGTCTAGGAATACTGTTTACTTGGCAACCTTCAAGGTCAACAGGTAGCCTGAGAAGCAGCTGCTTCCAACAGGAGTGCTAAAGAAGAGTGTCAAATCAGTTCAGGAAGGCTTTTGAGAAAACCTCTAAGAGGTCTAGCTTTTCAAAGTTGATAAACAAATTAATACCTCCAGCTATTCATGCACCAAATACATGCTGGACACTCATTTGTGGAAGATATTATGAAAAGCCAACGACTAAGGGCTTGGTAGAGAAGGCTTCACTATGCTTATGGTAAAAGGTCAAAGACTTAACTGCCAAAAAGGGTGGCCTGTTTCTTATTAAAAGTGATAGGGGAAAGTATTGCTTATCAATCATGGTTGCTTCCCTTTTTCTTGTTACTTTGCAGTTCTTTTAACATTGCGACCATGCTTTTTCAACCGTATTTCTTTTTTTTTTAACTTTCCCTATTTTTTATTATCATTTATTACACTTTATTTAGTTTGTGTTCCTGCTATGCTCCCCTCTCTCTCGTCTCCTCCCAATTCCACCCTTCCTCCCTCTCCTTCCCCTATGCCCCTCCCCTAGTCCACAGATGGGGAGGTCCTATCAGGTCTAGCCTATCAGGTCTCATCAGGGCTGGTTGCGTTATCTTCCTCTGTGGCATTGCGAGGCTGCACCCTCCAGTGGGAGGTGGTCAGAGAGCCTGTCACTGAGGAGTTCATGCCAGAGAAAGCTCCTGATCCTCTTACTAGGGACCCCACTTGGAGAATGAGTCTATGGGCTACGTCTGAGCTGGGGTTTTAGAACTTCTCCATGCATTGTCCTTGGTTGGGGTATCATTCTCTTCAGGGTCCCCACGGCTCAGTTTTTTTTGGTTTTTTTTTTTGGCTCTGTTGGTCTTCTTTTGGAGCTCCTGTCCCTTCCAGGTCTATCTCCCCCTTCTTTCATAAAATTCTATACATTCTGCCCAAAGTTTGGCTATGAGTCTCAGCCTCTGCTTCCATACCTCGATCAGTAGAGTCTTTCAGATGTCGTCTGTGGTAGGCTCCTGTCCTGTTCCCTGTCTTCTCCTGCTTTCAATGTCTATTGAATTTGTCTTTCTGAGTGAGGATTGATCATCTTCCCTAGGGTCTTCTTTGTTGTTTAGCTTCTTTAAGAATATAACTTTTAGTATGTTTAGTTTATATTATACGTCTAAAAACCACTTGTGAGTGAATATATACTATGTGTATCTTTCTGTTTCTGGGTTATCTCACTCAAGATGATCTTTTCTAGTTCCCACCATTTGCCTGCGAATTTCATGGTTTTCTTGTTTTTAATAGTTGAGTAGTATTCCATTGTGTAAATGTACCACAATTTCTGTGACCTTTCCTTTGCTGAGGGACATCTGGGTTATTTCCAGATTCTGGCTATTATGAATAAAGCTGCTCTGAAAATGGCTGAGCAAATGTCCTTGTTGTGTACTTGAGCATCTTTTGGATATATGCCTGGGAGTGGTATAGCTGGATCTTGAGGTAGCACTATTCCTAATTTTCAGAGAAAGCGTCAGATTGATTTCCAAAGTGTTTGTACAAGTTTACATTCCTACCAGCAATGGAGGAGGGTTTCCCTTTCTCCACATCCTCTCCAGCATGTGTTGTCACTTGAGTTTTTGATCTTAGCCATTCTGATGGGTGTAAAGTGAAATCTCAGGGTCGTTTTGATTTGCATTTCCCTGATACCTAAGGATATTGAGCATTTCTTTAGGTGTTTCTCTGCCTTTCAATGTTCCTCTATTGAGAATTCTCTGTTTATCTCTGTACCCCATTTTTTAATTGGATTACTTGATTTGTTGGTGTTTAACTTCTTGAGTTCTTTATATATTCTGGATATTAGCCTTCTGTCAGATACAGGGTTGGTGAAGATCCTTTCCCAGTCTGTAGGCTCTCATTTTGTTCTGATGACAGTGTGCTTTATAGAAGCTTTTCAGTTTCATGAGGTCCTATTTATTGATTGTTGATCTTAGAGCCTGTGCTGTTGGTGTTCTGCTCAGGAAGTTGTCTCCTGTGCCAGTGAGTTCAAGGCTCTTCCCCACTTTTTCTTCTAACAGTCAAGTGTATTTCTTAAGGGATAACAATTCATACTATCTCAAAAGCAGTTGCTATGCTATTCATAAGAGATGTTTTCCTGTGGTAAAAATTCAACTCTTCACTTCCAGTAACTATTAACAATAATTTATGGCATGTAACTTGAGGTATGTGTAGTTGGGTGATTATATAACTGTTGCTAAGCTCTTTCCCTGGAAGAGAACTAAACAATGTCTACCCGCCTCCTAAGGTCACAACTACAAACTGAGATACGATTACATCAAAGCTTGGTGTACCAAGCTATAGGTACCTGAGGAACCTATATTAAACTTAGCAAACAATGGGTGTGAGGGGTTGTGGGCAGGAGTATAAGTGACCTTAAAGTACTCACACTGGAAGGTTTGCACCCAGCATGGATGATGATCGTCCCATGGCTGTGTAGAAGGAGCCCCATCTCCTAGCCCTTCCCCTCCTATACATGCTAGGCCCTTAAAGAGGCCACATGCAGTCATGGCAAACTGCATACAGCTTGCTGGGAAGAGTTGCTGGGTATCCCCTGCCCTCCCCATGCTTCCTTCCTTCCGCCCTCCATGCCTTCTAAGAGGGAACATGAGCAGTCAAGAAGCCCAGCTGTGGTGATCTTTTGCAAGCTGAAACAGATAACTGGTGAAGATGGTGGCAGTTTAGCTTAGAGGTTAGTCCTGTACAGAAATAACTCCTGGGAATTGGGGGGGGGGGAGGAAAATAAAGAAAATGTAAAATGTAGTCATGAAACTACAAATATGTGTGTGCGCGAATAAAGAACATTTAAGTTTAAAACTCAAATAATTTGTGCCTTCTGTTTTCTTATGTATGCAAGCATGCTACCAACTATTTAACTGAGAAGCAAAACAACCTGTGTATTTAAACCAAAGCCTGACTGTGGTGACTCATAATTTCTGTTTGACTTTAAATCCTACTGTCTACCAATTGCTTCACTGGTATTGCATAAGTCATCGCCTAGTCTTTTGTGTCTGTTGACTAAGAAGAAGGATGCCTCCTGTTCTCCCCTGAAAGATGCTTCCTGTTTGCTGCGGTCAACATCTTCACCGTGACATTCCAGCCAGGCGACCACATTCCGGAGCAGGAGTGGTGTACATCGCTGAACTAGCAATAGTCAGGGTATCTCTGCTCTTAAGCATCCAAGCACCATAATACTATGCTAGGATTCTAGTCTGCCCTTTAAAACTTCACAAGTTGGTGAGGGAACAAAAAACACAAGGGTAACGTGGCTCAACAAAATGACAATTGAGCTAAACAAAAATGTGATCTCAATTTAAGATTAAAAAAAAAAATCCTCAGCTAGTTCCCAGGGCTTCTGCATTTTAACATCACATTGAATGTACAGGATTAGAAAAAGTACCACAAAGTTATTAAGAAATTTGGAATTAAAAAAAAAAAACTCTACAGACCATTTTAATGCCCTTGAAGTTTTAATCAGTTCTTTGCTTTCCCATTCGACATCAGGTTAACAGAAGGACACCACTCAAACTATTCCATGCGAAAGAAGGAAAACTTTTCGTGTTATAGTCCGATGCCCTTCCCTGCACTCTAAGAACACCATGTGTTGGCGGATCTTCATATCAGGTACAGGAGAGAGTGTGCCAGTAGGGAATGATCAGAAGAGGAAGGTGGTTTGGAATTAGGGCAGGATTACTTCTGTGATTAGAGAGAGGCGGAAGCTCTACCTGGTGATGCTGTCTTAGTCTGCAGAGTGCAGGTGCCATCTGTGGGCACGAAGACTGAGTCACCTTGTGAGGGTGGAATGGGGTAAGGCCTTTGTGCTTTTCCTCTGTGTGTTTTCTACCAACACCAGAGGAATATCAAATAAGGTCTGGATCTGATGAGAGGTCTTGGGGTTGGATCTGGTTATTAAAGGGCTAATGACTTTATGGCAGAATTCTGGGCAAACTAAAAGTCAGCTGAAATGGAAGCCATGTGTCATCTTGGATGCTTAAGAGCATGATTGCATGGTTCTAGCCTAGCTTGTTAAGGATTGTCAAAAGCTATTTAGCATCCTCTCTTTCCTCTTCCCTACTTCATTTTTACTTTGAGTGTGTGTGTAAGTGCATGCATATGTGCGTGTGTGTGTGTGTGTATGTGTGTGTGTCTGTACACCAAGTGCATGTGAGTACGTTTGGAAGCCAGAAAAGAGTGTAAGATCCCTTGGAGATAGAGTGAATTACAGTGATTACAAGTCACTCCGTGTGGGTGCTTGAACTGAACTTAGGTCATCTGGAAGTACAGGAAGCCCTCTTAACCCCTGAGACATCTCTCCAACCCCGATAGAGTACATATTTTTTTAGAGTTATTAAAAAAAACAAGAAAACATATTTTTAAAAACTCACGGGGAGCTGGGTGTGTTGGCACACACCTTTAATCCCAGCACTTGGGAGGCAAAGGTAGGCAGATCCCCGTGAGTTCAAGGCCAGCATGGTCTTCAAAGTGAGTCTAGGACAGCCAGAGCTACACAGAGATACCCTAACAAAAAACCAAAACCAAAACCAAAAAAAAACACCTTAGGGGTATCTGTTATTGGGATACACACTAATCCCAGCTCATGGGAGGCAGAGGTAGGTGGATGTCTGTGAGTTCAAGGTCACCATAGTCTACATAGTGAGTTCCAGGACAGCCAGAGCCTCTCACTCTCTCTCTTTTCACACACAGACACACACACAGACACACACACACACAAACATACACATACACACATGCACACACACACACCATTTCAAATGTATTTGAAGACACAAAACGGGAAGGCATTTGTTTAAGGATTAAGAGGTAGACCAACATACTCATTTTTAATGATCCCAGTTTTAGAAGAAAGAAACCTCATAACAGTAAGAAATATTTCTCCTAAACATGTTTATTTTCTTAGAATGTGCTAGATTATTCTTGATACTGAAAACACATACATCCCGAACGGAAAAGACTCACGTAGTTGCCTGCCTGAGGAGTCATCTTGTACAGCTTTCATCGCAGTTTCCGAGGAAGCTAATCATCTCAAACATACAACTCAAACCATATTTAGAATCAAGCACAGAGATAGTATGAAAAGATTTAAGAATTAAAAATTAATTATGTTGTGAAATCTACTTCCTTTTTCTCCTCAGTCCCATAGAAATAGAAAACAGGCAGCAGCATCGACTATCAACAACAGTCATCTTATAATGAATATGACTCATGGCAGCAACTTCCCCTTGAGAAACCAAATCTCATGCTACCTAATTCTCAGGACTGCCTGAGGCTGGCTCTTGAGAAATTTTTATTAACCTCATACCTGGGACTTAAGATTGAATTTTGTGTCACCTTGGTCACTAATGAAAATGAAGACTGACTTGTCCAAATGTGCTTGGCTAATTTTGTTTGGCGATCCTTAAAACTCCCCCCTCCCCCATTTTTTTAGCTACTCCATAGTCCAGGCTTATCTAGAATTCACTATTTACTTTGGGATGACTCTGAACTCAAGACAATCATCCTGTCTCAGTTTCCTGGGTACTGGAATTACAGATGTGAGTCACAACATCTGGCCAGGTGTTCCTTAATTCTTTGTTACCCATTTTTTAAAAAGGGGTATAGGGGGACAGCCTTTCTGTTTTTTCTATTGTCTGCCTCCAACTGCCCTTTTTTGTGTCTACACTTGCTGAGTAAAAAGCTTTACACATTTTACATATGTGCACATGGATTTATGTATAGATCTTTAATATCTTGCAGCTCTTAATTCATTCTTAAAGCAAGATTTTAGGCTGGGTGTCATGGAATATACCTTTAATCCTAGCACTCGGGCAGGTGGATCTCTGTAAGTTCAAGGCTGGCCTGATCTACATAATGCGTTACAGGACAAGATAGCCAGAGTTACATAATAGAGAGGCCTTGTCTCAAAAAACTCTAAAATATAAAAGGCAAAGATTTTATTTTTCTTTACATGTACTTTGTGTACACACACACACACACACACACACACACAGAGGCTAGAAGAGGGCATTGAATCCCCTGAAGCTGGAGTTACAAGTGAGGTGCCAAACTCAAGTCCTTCCACAGAGCAGTACATCCTCTTAAACACTGAGACCTCTCATCCTTAAATCCACCATTTAATCTTATATAATCTGGTGGCTTCTTCAGCTATTCGCTTCGGTTTCGAGCCTAATCTTCCTTTTGTCTCTCAAATCAATATCCTACAAATAGCTATGTGTGTAACAGTCAAGAGCCTCCTTTGACTTAAGTGCCTGTCTTAGTTTGGGTTTTATTGCTGTAAAGAGATACCATGACCACTGCAACTCTTATAAATGAAAACATTTAATTGGGGATGGATTACAGTTTCAGAGGTTTAGTCCGTTATCATCATGGCAGGAACATGGCAGCATGCAGGCAGACATGGTGCTGGAGAAGGGGCTGAGAGTTCTGCATCTGGATCCACAGGCAGCAAAAGGAGAATGTGTTCCACAGTGGGCAGAGGTTAGCATAGGAGACCTCAAAACCCGCCCCCACAGTGACACACTTCCTCCAACAAGGCCATGACTCCTCCAGCAAGGCCACACCTAATAGTGCTACTCCCTATGGGTGAAGCATTCAAACACATATGTCTACGGAGACCATACATAATCAAACCACCATAGTGGCATAGATCTTGATGGTCTTTCCGTGTGGGTACTGAGCCTGCTCATTGTGTACTTCATGATACACATAATACCTTGGCATTCTAGAATGCCATTTCAGGCAGCCACTTAAATTTAGGCTCTTAGTCAAACCAGGAAAAGGAATGGGTGGGCATGGTAGTACATGCTTTAAATTCCAGCACTTGGGAGACAGAAAAGGTGTATCTTTGTGAGTTCAAGCCAACCTGGACTATGTAGTGAGTTCCAGGCCATTTGGAGCTACATAGTGAAAACCTATCTAAAAATTAATAAATAAATAAGAAATGTACACACCCCCAAATATGACAGGGCCATTTGTGGGCAGTTTACATCTCTTAGGAAAATTTCATCTTTCAAGTAGTTGTCGCTTCTCTTGTGTAGAGGCTGGATTACTAGGGCACCTTGGTCATTCCCAAAAATGAAATAATTGTCTGATTTTCAGAGCCCCAGAGTATGCATTTCTTTGGGAACATATAGTTACTAGAAAAATAACAATCTATTAGATATGTAAAAACAATACAGTTCGAATGTATAAGCAACTATCTGCACTAGGTCAGAACCATTTTTCTCTCATGGGCTCAGAAACATAAGTTTCATACTTAAGACTATTGTCTATCTTTGGAACGTCCATAAGTAACTTTTCTTGAAGGTACAGGGGTTCGAAGGCCAGTGAGGTGGCTCAGTCGGTAAAGGTGCTTGCTGCTAAGCCTGCCAACCAGAGGTCGATCCCTTGTCTCCTCGTGGTCAAGGAATCAACTCCAGTGAGTTGTCCTCTGACCTCCAACACGCTTGTGTGGACACTCACCTACCCACTT
Source organism: Pachyuromys duprasi (assembly GCA_028658305.1). Classification (NCBI taxonomy): domain Eukaryota; kingdom Metazoa; phylum Chordata; class Mammalia; order Rodentia; family Muridae; genus Pachyuromys; species Pachyuromys duprasi. Next base: position 42,953,926 of record CM053747.1, on the reverse strand, counting down.
CCAGGCAATTGCAACATTTTAAAGAGGTATGTGGTTAGATATAAAGTGTCTACCCCAGGTGCCCGTATTGAAAGCTTAGTCCTCAGGTAGAGAGGCTATTTTGTGAGGTGATGGAAACGCTAGAATTTTTGGTTCCAGCTAGAAGAAATAGGTCACTTGTGGTGTGATTTTTGGAGGTTATATATCTGGTCCCTGGTTCTCTTCTTGCTCTCTGCTGTTGCCCATGATGTGATAAAGAGCCTCTAACACTTTGTGGGGTAATGGGCACTTATACAACTTTGGGTCATTGCACTTCCATATCTATTTGCAGGTTCTTGATTTGGTAGACAATAACAGGTTATGTTCAAAACCAAGTGAATAGCTGAATAAGCCACAGTATTACATACCTTTAGGCTCTTTGCCTCTAGCCATATGCCCTGTCAATGTGATACTTTGCTCAAGTGCATGGCACCAACCAACCATGAACTGAACCCTCTGAAACTGTGAGCAATGTAAATCCTACTTTTAAAAAGTTCTTCTTCCAGGTATTTTTGGTCATAGCTATGTAAAAGTAAAGACTGCAGAAGGTCATAACATAATTCTATATGTCGCCGTGTACAGACAATACAGGACCACAATGCCTGCTTCCTGCTCTAGTCATAACCATTCTTTTTTACTTGGCTCTTTAGAGATGACTTACCTTTACTTATATGCAATTTAAATATGTGCAAACATAAGATTAAGCACAAACTTAAAATTTATGCATTAACTACGAGTAAATTTTCTTAATTTGAAAGTTATATTAAATAAAAAAAGTTACACAATTTATCAACATAAGCAATGAAACAGAGGATATTGTTTTACTGGAAAAAAAAACCAACAAACAGTAAACCAGCCTTTTTTTCAGGTTCATGTGTGTAGTGTTCACACGTGTGAGAGCACATAGGCATGTGTGAGTGCCTGTAGAGGCCAGAGCTTGATAGCAGGTCTCTTCTCAGTTTCTACCTTCTATAATGAGGCAAGGCCTCTTACCTGAACCAAGAGCTTGCTGTTTCAGCTAGTCTAACTAGCCGGCGTGGCCCAAGGATCCCCGTCTCTCTGTCTCCTGGAATTACTGCCATACCACCTGGTATTTCCATAGGTGGTCGGTCTCTGAACTCTAGCTTACAGCACTCTGTCTACTTGTTAACCCAACCCTTAGAAGTTCTTTTTCCCCCCTTTTTAAATTGAGAAAGACTTTACCATAACTCAATTTAGCCAAGGTTGGCCTTGAATGTCAAATTTTCTCCTAGTACTTCTTCATCATCATCATCTCCAATCCATTACAGCAATGAAACATCCCATTGATGGTGTATTCATTAATACAATGCAAATAAATACAAACTTTCTTTATCACTTATTTGCCGCTACTCTGGAGAGTGTTAGAATTTCCATGGACAGAGATGAACTTGAGGTAGCTCCTCTGTTCACTGGGGACAACCTGCCTCTTCTAGAATTTACACTGTGATGACTCAAGGCACCCTCTCACTGCTTGACTGTTCCCGCTGTGTGTGAACTTTTTTTATTCATGTGGACTTTAAGCCTCCGCTTGGACTGGACCCATCATTCCTGACTTACACGCGCCTGTTCTGGCACAAGAGCTCATGACTCTATGGCATTGTGTCAACTTCACACTGCAAGCCAAAGTCTCAGCGATCAACTTCTCTAGGAAACTGTGGTCTTTCCCCTATGAAACAGCCTTAAGTTTGAATTAGCACAATAAAAACAGATATTCAAGTTCAGCTGAAGAATTAAACATGAGCACTATTTTGCACACAGAAAACTGTTGTTTCTGTATCAGGACATATTAACTTACAAGCACAAGGCTCCAATGAAACTAAGCTCTTGGGATTTAGGAAGGGAACAACCCAAAAATCTCCAAAAAATTAAAAACCCTAAGTTTACCTCGTGGACAGAGCTGAAGCCTGAAACCACAACTTTAAATACAGACAGATTTCATACTTTCTGCATGGCCCAGGAGTGTCCATTGCCATCAAAATCTGATGTAAAACAGCTCAACAATCTGAAAAAAAAAAAAAAAAGCAAAAATCTAATACCAAAGGAGCAGGTTAGGAGGGCTCCCAAATTTAAAGCTGCACAGAAAGATCCCCACTGAAGCTCAGAGCAAACTTTCAAAATGACAAACCACAGCAGGAAGTAATCCACCAGGTGTAGCAGATAAGAGGTCCAACAGCAGCAGGTTTATGTGTGCCCTCCCTCCTGAGACCTGCAGCTTATTGCCTCATAAAACAAGTATGAGGCATAAAACAAGTAACCCATGGCTCAAGATAAGAGATCACAGGAAAATAAGAAGCTGCCCGAGGCTCCTTACAAAGTGTCTAAAAATAAAATTGAAAACTACAGCAGACATTTTACAACCTAAATGCCTTAAATCCTGTTTTCATGCCCCAAAGTACACATTTAGGAGGTATATGTAGAAGGTGACCCTCAAAAATCATTTGAAGAAAGGGAAAATAGAGAGGGAGGGTACGATGGGGGGGGGGAATGAGGGAGGGAGCTACAGCTGGGATACAAACTGCATAAACTGTAACTAATATATAAAAAATAAAAATTTAATTGAAAAAAAAGAAGGGGAAAATATGACAGCTTAGAAGACATTGAGGAAGCGAGTGTGGCAGCACACCTCTGAAGGCCAGCACTCTGGTGGAGGAGGCCTTGGGATCTGAAATCCAAGGTCATCCTTAGCTACAGAGTGAATTCAATCAGCATGTGCTCCATGAGATCCTGTCTGACATACAGAAACAGAGACAGAGTCACACAGAGAAAAACAGTCACTGTTTATCTAATGAGAACTTCCAAAGGGAAGAATGGAGAACGAGAGATGTAGTATTTTAAAACATAATGTTTAAAGAATGTAGGTGGCTTAAGTTGAGGAATTTCCCCACAGACCTGAGCACTTGAACACTCGACCCCAGTTAGTGGTGCTGTCTGGGATGGTTTAGGAGGCCCAGCCTTGCAGGAGGAAGTTCATTCCTGAGGGCCGGCACTGAGAGCTTATGGCTGTGCCCTACTTCCTGTTGGCTTTCTATGCTTCATATCTTATGACTGCGATATGATCTCTTAGCTTTCTGTGTCTGCTGCCTCCCCACAATGATGGACTCCAATTCCTCTGGAACTGTACGCCAAAATAAATTCCTTCTTCTATAAGTAGACTTTGGTCATGGTGTTTTATCACAGAAACAGAAAAGCAATTAATATAAGAACACTTCTTCCGTGCAAAGTGTCTCTCTTTAGAGCAGAGAATTATAAACCATCTAAAACATTTTTAAGAGATAATCAAAGATTTTTTAAAAACACACCAAAAGGGTAACATTAGCTTAAATAATAGTTCTCACTGCAAAAAATGACAAAGCTTAGAGCCCATGGAATAAAAGTTTTGAAACTACCAATAGAATTCAGTCTTGAACAAAATTATTATTATTCAATTGTGGTGATGCAAAATGGAGCTGGCAAAATGATTCAGGAGGACCCCGCCCACTGTGGGCCGCATCCTCCATAGGTGGGTGGTCCTGTGGTGTATAGGAAACCTAGCTAAGGGGGCTTGGTGGTGAAGTGTGCTTATAGCTCTTGCGGAGGACCCAGCTTTGGTTCTCAGCAGCCACACCACTCAGTCTCAACTCCCTATAATTGTAGTTCCAGGGTGTCTAACATGCTCTGGCCTATGCAGGCACCTGTACATGCAGACACATCTACCTTACAAAACCAAACAAAACAAAGGCCAACTAACCATGAGCCTGTGAGTAAGCCAGCGAGCAGCATCTCTCCCTGGTTTTTGTTTCAAGTTTCTGCCTTGAGTTCCTGCCTTGACTTCCCTCAGTGATGGATTGTAACATGAAAGCGTCAGCCAGATAAATCCCTTCATCCCCAAAGTTAATTTTGGTCAAGCTGTTTTATCCCGGCAACAGAAGATGTCTAGAACAACCTTAATATTAGTTCCATTGGATTACCACTGAAATAAAAATATGTAAGTTCTAAGTCCTGTGCCCAAGAACTCTAGGCCACAAGTCTGAAGAGTCCATTCAATAACAGTTGACGTCTTCCCTGATGGTTGTAGCAATATGCTCCTAGCAGCAAGTCTTTTGTCATCATGGTTATAAGCCGTGCCAAGCCACTAGGCCACCATAAGCTCATTGTCTCATCAAAAAAGTCTTTCGTTTGAGGCAGGGCTTGTGTGTTGGAGATGTTCCCATAGCGTGCCTGGCACTGTTGTTGAAAGTAAACTTCCCAAAGAATCAACACAGCTGTCTAGCGTGCTTTCTGGGTGCAGCATTTATCCTGGCATGCAGGTCTATGGAGAGCTGTTTCCAGATCCTCCCTGTTCAATCATGTTTTCAATGCCAGGGCTGAAGAACAGTAAGGAAGGCGTTGTGTGTCATAATGGCAACCTTAACACTTTCAGACTTGAGCAAGTCTCGTTGACTGGCTCTTTTAGATTCATTTGGAAAGTTTGAGAAGGACCTTGCTCATCAGAAAGTGACTTGAATTGAAACCTAAATGACATGTAACATTCCACAGTTTTACAATCTCCACTCCAATTCTTACCTTCTGTTGGTTCACTTTTGTTTTGATATTGTGGGTGGGGAACTGGCAACTAATTCAGCTTAACACAGTGAATAATGAAACATGCAATCAGCTTACAGAACTGGAAACACTGTTGATCTACATAAGTCTTAGAAGGCAGACTACCCAACTGGCAATACTTCTGTCTTTCTATAGAGCTTTTTTTTAAAAATTTTTTTTAAGGTCATTTTTCTACAGTGTAGCACAGATCTCTTGCCCTGATCTGATAAAGAACATTCAATGAAATCAGCATTGTAGAAAAGAAGGCTAGTATACAAAGAGAAGTTCAGCAGGGGGCAGCATGGATAACAGCGATATAGCAATAGCCTTGTGTCTTAGATAATCAGAAAGACGCATGCCTTAGGTGTCCTTTCTGATTGCCCTGATCTCTGGTAGGCCAGCTCAGAGGAAGTCTCTAACAGCATGCTGATAAACATGTTAACACCAACTAGGTTATGGGGAAAGGCTGTCAAATAACCTGATTGTCTTAATAAAATTTTTTATATTCCTAACAATGGCCATAGCTGTTTATAATTCAGCATGCCAAAAATCCACAAGGACAGCCCAGCATGGTGATGGTGCGTGCCTATAATTCCAGCACTGTAATTCCTATAATTCTTATGGAGACTGAGGCAGGGGGTTTGTTAAAGGGTCAAGAGTAGGCTGTGCTACAAAGTTGAAGGTCAGCCTGGGGTAACAGACTGAGCCCCTGCCTCAAGCAAGCAAGCAAGCAAGCAAACAAACGAATGACCAAAGGTCCACAAAGACAAGCAGAGAGGGGGAAAAATCTTTGGAAGTTGGAAAGCAAATGGATGAGGACAAACTGACATAACAGAACCAAGAAAGATGAATGTTAGAAGAAGCCATGACACAGGTTGCTTCACATGGCAAAACTTTAGGAAGCCTAGAATTGGAGACGCCAGATACAAGCAATCACCATGCGGATGAGGTTCAAATGAGATTTGCTGCAAGCCTGTGAAACAAGTGCCCGGATCTACAGCTTAGCTCTGCGACCCTGCAGAGCTGCATGCTTGTCATCGTCCTGACAGGAGAATGCAACTGCAATGTTACCAAAAACAGAACCCAGAGGCACTCTGTCCTGGGTGGTGCCAGGAGCAACTGCAGCAAGAACGAGCTGACTAGATGACTCAGCTGGTAAAGCAGACTGCTGTGCAGCCTGGCGACCCTGGGAAGAGTCTCCTTCTTCCATGAGGACCCCTGACGGCCATGAGAGCATACACACACTCCCCTGTAAACACACACAAAGCAAATAGGCACAAATGTAATAAGATGAACATGGTGACAGTGCAGCCGAAATCCACACAGACACAGGAACACTAGTGCTTCTTTTGGTATACAGGCAATCATCTCCAGGCAGGAAATCTCTGGCAGGAAAGCAAGAGAAGCTGACACCCGTGAAAAAGAAGAAAATTACAGACACTTGCTTGAAGCCCAACCAAACCTTACCAAGACCAGTCTCAAACACTGGTTCTGCAGAGACACCTTAGATATATGGAAGTGTCTGGAGACAGTTTGTAGTTGCAGATGGACCTTGCAACTTTCCTCTAGTGAGCAGACCGTGGGATGCTGCTAAACATTCAAGATGCAAAGGACAACCTTCAAAGATAGCAAAGTCAACAAAGTGTGGCTAGGTGTCACTAATACACTTCAGAGCAAAGCCTAATAGATAGGGACAGCACAAGTTCTCTGGGTCAAGTTGTTTGTTGTTGTCTTAAATAATGATTTATGTATTTTTGTGCTGTGAGTATGAGTGTTTTGGCTATGTGTATGTGCCTGATGCCTGTAGAGGCCAGAAGAGGGTCTCAGATCTGAGTATGATCCTCTGGTCCCACATGGTAGAAAGAGAGAACTGACTCTTTTGGGTTGTCCTCTGACCTCCACAAACGTGTGGAATCAGGAAGACCAGGAGGTCCAGGCCATACTTGGGTACATAAAAATTTTGAGTCTATCCTGGGCTATATGAGACTTCCTAAAAAATTAGTATAAATAAATAAAACTTAAAAACAAACAAAAGGAATATTTATAAAATGAATGAAATTTTGGAAAATAATGTATAAGATGAATTCAACAAAGAGTTAAAAGATCAAATTGACCATAAGCCAGAACAAAATGACAAACAGAAAGTTAGAGAGGAGATTAAAAAAAAAATAAGCAGGAAATTATCACAGGAACAACCTAAAATAAATAAATTAATTAATAAAACTGAGCTGGGTGTTGTGGTGCACACCTTTAATCCCAGTACTCTGGGAGGCAGAGGCAGGCCCATTGCTGTGAGTTCGAAGCCAGTCTGCTCTACATAGTGAGTCCAGGGCAGCCAAGGCTACACAGAAAAAACCTGCCCCCCAAAAACCTAAATAAATAAATAAACTGAAAGAAAATTACTTTCTAGCTAATGGAAATCACGGCCTTGGATGAAAACAATTCATAGGAAGATACAGTATTTTGCAAGGTCACAATCTAATGGTAACTATGAAATAAGAGGGTACAAAGAACAGGAAACAGACTGGCAGTGTGTCTCTCAAAAGCAACCAGGAAGCCTGTGGAGCAACATGTTCAAGGGTCTGAGGGAAAATGGTTTCCCAGACAGAATTTCATCTCCATTGCAAACCTAACAAAATGTGAAGGGGGAATGAAGCCACTTCAGACAAACAAGGTCTTGACATTTCAAATTCTCTTTCCAGAAGCCTCTGAAGGAATGTAATTTAAATGTGAAGTGTAAATTTAAATGTAAAGGTGTAAATGCTTACTTTCCAGAGTAGGAAGTCAAGATAGCATCTAAAACTGGAAATGACATTCCTGCATAAGCCTCATGTGGTGGTACATGTCAGTAACTCCAGCATCCAGGATATAAAGGCAGGAGGATGGCAAGCTTGAGACAAGCTTGGACCACACAGTAACACACTGTTTCAAAAAATAAAGACAAAGACAAAAATAACTCCAAAGCAAGCAGACAATTCAAGATTCTGTGCAGTCACAAATGATGTTAATGTTGGCTGTATCTTGAAAGATGTTGGTGTTCAAGGTTATTCTGACCTATATAGCGAGCACCTGGACAGCCAGAACTACGTAGAGAGACACTGTCTTGGCCCCTGCTGCCCCCCAAAAAGTACAAAAAGTCTACTGAAACTCATATGCTTTAGCATTAGCTTGCTAATTATTTGCATGGATGCTTGACACCTCAGCTTCTTCCACTTCACAACATAGATCACAGAACAGATACTGTACAACTTTCCTCCTGATTTATTTATTTATTACACTTCTTGTATCCCAACCCAGTGCTGAAGCTATCTTAACGACTATAGTATTGGTGGGCTGATCTTTTTTCACGTGAGGTTATCTCCTATCTGACAATCCTTTCCATCTTGTTGTTCTTTACCCATCCTACTTGCTCTTAGAGCCCCTCATTTATGTACTTTTGTTCTAGAGGCTCGTTCTCCACATAGTGGCAGACACCTCAGAAAGCTTCCAATTACCCACAACACAATTATGATGACAATTAGGTTGGGTGTTTCCGATCCAGTATTGAAACTGTGCATGGGAGTTTTTCACATAATTGCTGAGCTCACAACCTGTGCTTGCCCAGGTGTCCACAGTAAACTGGTTTATGTCTGCTTTGATCTACATAAGTCATCGGGTTATAGCGCACGGCAGCCTCTTTGTATGCACTTTCTCCTGTCCTGCTCTCCTCAAACTCTGGTCTGAAGTGGTAAACCGCTCTGATTCTGTTTCTATGTTGTCAGGGCAGAAGTCATGTGAATGGAATGTTGGTGAGCAGCATTCCCTGAAGAAAGCAGCCTCTGGTGAGATTCCCGAGTACGGCTCTTAAAGCAAACCATCTTAGCGTTCTCGTGTACATCTGTCAAGTTTACTGCTCAGATTATTGCCAGATGCAGGGATGAGCTTGCTTGGTTCACCTTGAATGGTGGATAGACTGGTTTTCACTTCCCTCTTTCTCCATTATACTCCTGAATTAGGACTCTTGACCATAATAGCCTGGTAGATATAATTACTGATGTATCATTTTTTAGGCATCATGGTCACCTACTTCTGCAGTATAGTTATCAGCCCTGGTAAATAAATCACATTGCTTTTGTACACAAATAGAAGCAGATACTGCAACATATGGTTGGCTGTAGTTACTGACCCTGGCCAAGTATGAACTTTAGCAAGAGAACAAACAGCAATATTCACTAGTGTGGCATTCAAACAATGTGCACGCTTTATGTTGTACATAGTGCAATGCAGTTTTTACTGTTCTACATAACTAAATATCTGACAATGTCAAGTAAATAGAATCTAAAACTGAAAGTGACAGACACACAGAACTTTCTCCTATAGTATAACTAAATAAATTGTACATGAGAGGGACTAGAATATGACAATATTCAAGTGTTCTTTCTTCTTAAAAAGATTGGTGAGGCTGTAACTGATTGCAGCATAATCAATACTTCACTATGTTTAAGTGGAGTCTTTTATGAATCTTCTACATGACATTGACCCAATTGAACAGCCGAATTTAACAGCTCTGTGATTGGTTTATCGGCTTGTTGGCTTGTTTATTTATTGTTTGCACATTTTTATGTCAGCTGGTTTACCACGTTTCATGGGCTTTCCAAGCATGACTGCCTTTGTGTTTGAAACACATCACAGGTGTGTCATTTGTTGAACAAATGAGCCTCAAGTAAATCAGCAATAAAAGTGGGTCAAGGAAAAGATTCTCCTTTCATTTCTCAGTATTTACCTTGATTCAAGTAAATATGGATCAGACATAAAACATGAAATTGCACCTTATTCCTGACAGAATAGCTCCCATCAAAGAATCAAAACTGGAAAACACTGGGGAAGATGGGAGGCGGGGGGAAGGGACCCCTACACATCCTGATTGGGAATTTAAATTATAGCCACTATTGAGGGTGGGGTACTAAACACAGAATGGCCATACGGTCCAACTGCCCCATTCTTGGGTATATACCTTATCATGATCTGAATCTAAAATGCCCACCACAGACTCCTGTATTGGCTAGTGGCACTATTTGGGGAACCTACAGAACATGCAGGAGGTAAAAGCTTCCTGGAAGAAGTAGGCTCCTCCTTACAGAGGAGTGCTGTTTCCTGGTTTGTTCCCCTTTGCATGCACAACTTGTTTTCTTATATATCATCTAGGACCACATGCCCAAAAGTGGCATTACCCACAGTAAGTTGGGCCCTCCCATTTCAATCAAGAAAATGTCCTACAGACTTGCTCTATAGACTTCCCAATGACCCTATGTCATTTTTGGAATGAGGTTAATTTGATCAGAGAAAGTTGCCCAACTGGACATTTGGGGAAGAGCAAGAACAAGGGATAATTTTAGAAACCAATAAATAAGCTTGGTGGGTGTGGTCAGAGTGTGGTAAATGAGGGGACATATTAGATAACTAGATGTAGCTACGGTGAGAATAAAGCCTTGATAAAGATTTGGATTCCATTCTAAGTATACCAGGAAGATGTTTAAGCAGGAAAATGAACTTACTCAACTTGTGTGCTAAATACTGTGAAACTAAGCATGTATGCAAGAGAAATAAAAACACTGTAATGGGGTTTAAAGTCACCTAGGAGACAGCTCTCTCTCCCCCTCTGTCTCTCACACACACATATGCATGCATGCACATGTGTGTGTGTTTCAAGAAAGAATGAACTGAGGAAGACCCCACCCTCAAAGTGGCCCAGATATAAAGTGCTCTAAAGGACCACAGGCCTGTGCCGGCTTGCCCTCACTGCCTTTTGTCTGAGCAATTGTGTCTCTTGATGTTCCGGCTGCCCTCTACCAACAACAGACTCCAACTTCTCCGGCCCTCCAGCATGAGTGAGTACTAGTGACTCTCCAGGGAATGTCCAGGCTTTCAGCACCAGACCGGGACTGAAAATAAGCTGTGCAGATGCTGGCTTCTCAGCACCCCTAGCATGCAAAAAACATCCACTGTTGCACTACCCCATTGAGTTAGCCAATCTAATGAATCCTTTCCTGGTGGGTCTGTTCTTCTAGAGAACCCTGTCTTACACCCACATAAAAAACTTGTATGGGAATTTTCATATTCTTAATAATGAAGAGGAGAAAAGACCCCAATATCCAACAATTGCAGAAGAGATCAATAAAAGATGGTTGGTCAGCACAAAGACTTACTGTTTGTCCATAAAGAGAATGAACTGGTGATACGTGGGTGAATATAGACCTTTTAGGAAATAAACATAGAGGGCCATATAGTGTATTATTCTGTTTATGGGAAGCATGAAGAGTAGGAGAATATTCTAAAATAGAAAGATTAATGCTCGTTTAATGCCAGCAACCAGGGCTAGTAAGTTCTAAAACCTAAGGAGAGAGGTGTGTGGTGTCAGCGAAAGTGAAGACGCTGTTGATATTCAAGCAAGTGGCCCCAAACAGCTTGAGCTGTCTTTATTTATACAATCACAAGCCTGCTTGCCTGAGCCGTGACATTGGTTATTTTACTTAAAGAAACCATAACATCAACACTACACAAGCCCCCTTATTACAAAACCTCCTCAATATTTTCCTTTCCTCCTTCCCCTCTCCTGCTGGGTCAGTCACCCCACCCACACCCAACCTTATTTTGCACTACAAAGCATAAATTTAAGCAAGCCAAAAATAAATGTCTAGCCAGGAATGTCCTGTGGGCATGAGCACATACCCAGCTGGTAGCAAATGCAATTACACAGTTATGAAAGGTAAGCGACAGATTAACCATTTGTGGGTATAAGTCCATTCATCAAATAGCACCCCTCAGTCATAATACATTTTAAAATTGTAGACAGAGATGTGGTCATTGTATCAACTAGCCTTTCCTGATAGGCACCCATTTTTCTGATATTACCTTCCCAAGAACCGTTTTTTAAGTCTTTATTGATCAGACACAGCCTCCTCAGAACAGTTATGCAAGCAGGGCCTTGCTCTCCATAACCACTACAGGCTTACTCCCCAAATACCCAGGATTATCGGCCACATCTGGAGGATCCATAGAGGCAGAAAGAGGAGAGGGGGGTTTACCTCTCGAGAGAGTACTGAGAAAAACACAGGCTCATCCACAGGGCTTTCAGCCTGTGTGATCCTGGCCTTGCCCACGACTGGCAAAGTGAAACTTGGTATTGCTATGAGTATAAACAGTTTAGGGAAAGCAAGGACAGCTTGTGCCACACACAGTCTAGGCCATAGCAAAATTCAGAGGCCACCAAAATTCAGCACAGGTCCTTGCCAAGTGGGAAGGGGTTTCCACATGCCTTGGTGCAGTAGGGTCCCATAAGGGAAGCAGTCACATGACGTCCCCTGCGGGCGATGCTTGAACACCACCGTTTAAGGCTGCGGAAATATGATGATATGAGGAGGTGCTAGCTGGAGAGTTCAAGGATTTATTTTTATTTTTTATTTTTTTATTTTTAGAACTGCTGGAAGTGTTCTAAGATTGATTGTGGTGGTGCTTACCAAAATGTGAATTTTGGTAATTGTTCTGTAGGAAAGGAGGCTCAGGGAAATGGTGTTAATGATCAAAGTCATTCAAAAACACTCACACCATGAATTGTATACTTTAAAGTGAGTAAGTTGTACGGTACTGAATCATATCACAACAAAATTGTTAACCCTGCCCAGCCCTGTCCACCCAGCCACCCCAAAGAGATTGCAGTCAGTGCTGCAGAATCCTGATCTCTTCTTTCTTGGCTTGGCTTGACCAAGAGAAACCTAAAGGAGAAATCAAGATTCTAGTCAGCTTTAGATCGGGATAAGGGGGCTCATATTCGTGTAATGGATGCATAAAAGTTTATTACCGTAATATAAGCAATGCTGGAATGTATGATTATGTGCTACATAATTTTCCAAGAAACATTTCTGTTCTGCAATAAAGAGGCTCAGAGAAATGACATTAATGTTCATATAAATTTTAGGAATAGTTATATCATATTGCTTCTTGGAGACCTGATTTTAAAAATTTTTTATGAACCTATTAGAGAGTCCTGAGAAATCCTGCAGCTATTGTAGTGCAGAACTGAAGTGTCTGGTCATAAGGAAGTTCAAGTCTGTTCCCTGGACAAGTTCTTCCTCAGCTCAGCATTAAGGTGACAGGAAGACAGAGCCCAAAGTGGATGTGAAAAGGGATTTACAGTGAAGGCAAACCCTGTCAGAAAGGACCCTCTTAGCTGCTGTACTGTGAGGGGCAGGCAGATCATCTGCATTCACACAGAGGCATAAGAAAGTGATAAAGGAGATTCCCCATGGGCCTTTGAATCCCTAGTGAAACCGGAAGAAAGCTTCTGAGACCTTTTTGTCCAGTGATCACTGAGTCTGTCTCTGGGTCTTTGCCTGGGAGCAGGCCTTCGGGTCTAGATCCCATTGGTCACTGGGTTCTGAGAGTCAAAGCAAGGCATCTAAGAAACTTTGGATTAGATTAATTCAGCATTTCGTTTGCTCTAAGAACCTTCAACATGTTTCTTGGATTTTTAAAAAAGATTTATTTATTTATTTTGTGTATATGATTGCTCTATGTGCATGTCAGAAGAAGGTATCAGAGTCCAGTAAAGATGGCTACCAGGGAACTGAACTCAGGACCTCTGGATGAGCAGAGAGTGCTCTGAACTGCTCAGCCATCTCTTCAGCCCCTGTTTCTTGGATCTTGGTTTGCTCAAGAGTATTTAAGAAGCACCTAGCATGTGTCATCTGCTCCACAGAGCCTGGTGAACAGCAGAGAGTGGAACAGAAAGGGATTCCAGGGAACCAATATTCCAGTGGAAGAAACAGAACTTAAAGGAAATTTATAAATTTGTTCCATACTAAGGACAAAATCATCAAAATATGTCAGAAGAACATGAAGAGTCAGGATGGTAGTGGGGGTGTGTGTCAAATGCCTTTGTGGAAAGGTGATTTTGAGAAGATATTTGAAAGATACCAGCTTTGGAACAGCAGATGCAGACGGCTGACTGCGAGCGTTCTCACGCTCTTCCCGGGTGTAGCACAGAGACGTGGGTTTACTTCAGCGGTTGTTATTCATACGCCTCTATGGAAATACACGTTTTTACCACGTGGGTCTTCTCCTTGTGATTGTATGCTTTATTCCTTTTTAACCCTCAGAGAATAAACAGTCGTATGCTCTGAGTAAGGTTGGCTATTTCATGAGACTTTAGACCCCCTCATCTTTAGGCCCAGCTCTCCCGGATTCACGCTGCCTTTAGAGAGGGGAAACAGCAAGCCATCCGACCACGTGGGGCCTTCCAGGTCCGAAGTGTGAGAAGGCAGTGGTAGAATCCTCCTGCTGCTGTGAGTAGTTCTCCCGGTGTCGTGGATACCGACAGAAACCCTCCAGTGACATTGAGGGCCGGATTTCTCACCTGGCAAGTGAATTAACCTCAAAGGATATTGAACCCATGCACACCTTGCCCCCTGCCCTCTTCCCCGCGACTCTTGCTATAAACCTCCTTCCCCTCCTCAAAAGGTACAAGAACAGACCCGGTTTCTGCCACTTAGACTCTCCTCAGAGAACTGACATGAACCATCTCTCTCTGGTGTGGGGGCCTCACCTCTCCTTGGGAGTCCTGCCATAATTTCCCCTTCACAAGGGCGGTCAAAGGTACCTCCCACCCTTGCCGCTTTTGTTGTTACTATTACTGATTTTTTAAAATCTTTAAATCGGCACTCTGGTTTTGAAGTCCCTCTTCAGGGAAAGGTGGCCTTCTGATCCTGTTGCCTTCACTTCTCAAGGGCTGAGTTTAGGAGCACCTGATGTCTGAGGTGCATTAAGGACCAAGCCAGAGCCTCACAGGTGCTAGGCAAACACTCTGAGCTCTACCTTCAGCCCAGGTTCCTATCATATTTTAGAGAAAGAATTGCTAGCTTTGAAGTAAGAGATCAGGAATAAATAATGGCCAATTCTAGTTGAACAATTCTTCCTCATTCTGCTCTTGAGAGGCTAATTTCTTCTTACCCAGTCAGAGGGAATGTGTTCTGCTTGCTCTGATACTCTCTTGGATCTTCAGAATCACCCCATGGGTATGGCAGGCCCCTTCAAACTCTCACCAGATAACTATTACAGGACTTTCCCCTATATGCTCAACTGTTAGGACAAGTGCTTTACTGAGCATGCTCGTGAAGATCTTCTGCACAGTGTGGCTGACCAAGCCACAGCTGGCGCCCCAACTGCATAACTTCTAATTCACTATGCATATGCAAATAGTTTTAATATGCCTGCCTCATTCTTTTGCAAAGGGCAGAGGAAGGGCAGGGTAATAATAGACCATCAGGGGAACTTTTGCTTTAATCTTATTATTCTCTTATAAAAAAGAAAAACAAAGAAAAACCCACTAAAAAAAGAAAAAGTTGACATAGAGGAAAGTGCAAAATTGCTGGGCTGTCGGGAGGCGAGGGCGGCCTAAAACAGATGGTGTTTGATGCACTAATTTTAGGACTGTCCTAGGATAGAATTATGTTCGGTTCATCTTAGCAACCCATGTCAAATTAAACTAGGAAGAGGTAGTCTTTGGCATTTTTCATATAATTTTAAGCTGTAGGGTTTTCCTATCTTCTACATTAAGCCATAAGATGAAACATCTTCATGTTTTGTATTTTAATTTTGCTTTGGGATTTTGATAGAGGACAGAGTCAATACATTCAAATTCAACTGTAAAAAAAATTGACATTTTGTTATTTGAAACAATACCATTAGACTCACTATAACAGTCACTGCTGAGATTTAAGTAGCGATGGTATGTCCCATTTTCCCCAGGACAGACCTATTTATGTTTTAGGAAATTATTAATAATTCCTTTTTTTCCTCTGTCAAATATATATCAGTTTGCCTGTCAAATGCCTCGGTTCAAAATCTTGTTGATAATGGATTAATTGTGGGGGCTGGAGAGAAGGCTCAGTGGTTAAAAGCATGTCCCTAGGTTCGAACTCAGACTTGGGAGCTGCAGACACCTTCACCCACTGAACTACCTGGCTGGCCCTGCACCAACTGGTGATAAAGGTAAATAGTCTTACATGAGAACAGTATTTTCTATTGTTTGTTGGTTTCCTAGGCAGTGTTCAAAATTTTGATCACACCATTCTATAATTAGACAGGGATTACTTAGCATTAATCTTGACAAGGCTGTCTGCCACCTCATTCTCTATTCTCTAAGTTACTATAAATTATCTGAAATTTTTACCTGTTTTTTTTGGGGGGGGGTCACTTATAAATGCCCCAAATAAACTGTTTAAAAAGGAGGAAAGATTTATTTGACTTCTGGCTTTAGAAGTTTCACTCCAAGGTGTGTGGATCTAGTACGCTGGCCTTCGGTGAGGTGGGGCTGTGAGGCAGGGCTCGAGTACATGGCAGAGGCTGCTTATGTCAGAGACACTGTGAGGAAGAGGGAAGGAAGGGCAGAGGCAGGATGGCTCCAAAGTGACATGCTTCTTCCTGCCGGGCCTCAAAGTTTTTCCACAACCTCTGCCAATAATGTTACTTGCTGTGGGCCAAGCCTTCAACATGTGACCAGGTGGGAACATTTCAGGTGCAGCTCATAACAATGGATCCAAAGATGTGTGTGTGGATGTTAGTGCAGACATAAGTTTTCATTTGGTAGTGTGCTGTTTGGTACAGTGTGGCGTTGGTTACGGTGTGGTGGCAGGGCTGTATGTTTTGAGAATATGTACCATTATCAGAATCTGTCTTCTAAAAAGGCTGTAACACTTTGTAGTGTCTCAGTAGTGAATAGAGCCCATGACTGTCCATCTCTACCAAGCTTCAGTGCCATTAGTACCTTTAGCGGGTCCTTAACCTCACCACAGCCTAGGGCAGTCTCCTGCAATTTATCAAAAAGACAGTTAAGAGCTTTTATCAGTTCATGGTCCCCGCAGTTTGGGCCTTCCCTTCCTGGGTGGTTAATCCTACTGAATTTCATTTAATCCTTTTAAGGCTGAAGGTTTTTGAGTTTTTATTTTGTTTGCTTATCTATCTATCCATCCATCCATCTGTCTACTATCTATCTGTCTAGACAGGGTGTCATGTTTCCTAGGCTTTTCTTGAACTGATTGTGAAGCCAGGAATGACCCTGAACTTCTGATTCTTCTGGCCTCTAACTTCCCACACTCTAATTACAGGCATGCACCGCCACATCCAGTTTTACATACTCTGGGGATTGGACCCAGAGCCCCATGCAAGCTAGGCGAGCTCTCTGCGGACTGAGTGCTATCTCCTGCTCAGATTAAGCTTCATCACTTGAAAATGAGCTGAGAGATGCTTAAGAGAGTGTCTGCAATGAACCCAGCGATGCTGGGCATCTCCTAAGTGCTGGTAAGAAACACAAAAATGGCCAGGCAAGGTGGTGCACACCTGTAATTCTAACACTCAGAGAGGCAGGTGGATCTCTGAGTTCGAGGCCAGCCTGGTCTACAAAGCCAAGCCTGAGTCCGCGACAGCCAAGGATATACAGAGAAACCCTGTCTTGAAAAAAACAGAAACAAACAAAAGAAACACAAAATGTAGAAAAGTCAGCTTAAAACTATTCTAGAAAATTTGAAGAGTACTAATTGTAAACAACTCAAAGTTGCAGTAATGTGAAATGATAGCTCAGCCAACCAACAAACCAACTACTTGATGGCTATGAAAATGCATGGCAAACTTAATTGAAGCCCCAGGGGAGAGAAGCACTTAATCTTCTGCTGCCACCTGCTGGCTAGAAGTAAACTAAACAATGGGCAGTCCTAATTTTTCTCATAGGGAACAAATAGTAGAAATTGAATTTGTTTCAGACACATGATTAGGGAATGGGTTTTCAAGCATTTTTTACAATATTAGATTCTTATGTGGATTATGAGGAGGGAAAGGTGAGAGGTCACGAGAAGGGAAGGATTAACAGCTGTCTGTAACTCCAGTTTGGGGCGAGCTGACATCCTCTTCTGCCTTCTCAGGCACTGCATGCACATGGTTTATACACATACAGACAGGCAAAACACCCACAGACACAAAAGGAAAATAGATAAATAAACATTGCTGCAGGATATTTCATCCCATTGTGATCCCCGAGATTGTGAACTCTAAAAACCCATCTTTTGTTTGGTGTGCTT
Organism: Pachyuromys duprasi; assembly: GCA_028658305.1. Lineage (NCBI taxonomy): Eukaryota > Metazoa > Chordata > Mammalia > Rodentia > Muridae > Pachyuromys > Pachyuromys duprasi. The sequence continues at coordinate 42,936,221 of CM053747.1, read as the reverse complement.
CAGCCCTAACACACACCTTTACTCCAATAACTTTCTGTTTATTGTGAACAGGTGATTATAGTATCCATCAGCCCTAACACATACCTTTAATCCAAGAGGTTTCTGTACATAGGATTTTATAAAGTTAACTCTAGGTCAAGAGGCAGTGCAAGTAACCAGATAGATGACAGGGATTTAACAGAAAGGAGGGACTTTGAGTAGAATTCAAAATCAGTGTAGAGAAGAAGGACGACTTAGCTATCTAGCTCTTGGGCTTTTAGCTGTTGGCCTTTTTCTCCTGGGCCATCAGCTGAGCTGAGTAAGAAAGGGATTTTCCTTCTGGGATGTGAGCTGAGTAGGAAGGTCAGCTGGGTGCTTTCTCTGCCTCTCTGAGCTTGCAAGTTTATATATAAGATATAACTTATCTTCCTAAAGATGTCTCAAACAACAGTGTCAAATACGACAACGAACCATGTTTAATTAGGGCCAGATATTATATTTAATATATTTAAATGCATAAATAAATGCATTTAATATGTATATGAATATATTGTGCAAAAAGTCATATTATTATATTAATTGTATTAATGTGTGTGTGTGTGTGTGACACCCAAGGCCAACTGTTTCTCAGGAAATCTGAACCCATGTCTTTGGATAGTATTCTGTTGATTTCCTACAGGACTCTATCTAAATACTTGATAAACTCACTAACTTAGCTTCACTCTGGCTCATCCTGAAACTCTTTTCTTCAGAGTAGACAAGGATCTGGCATTATCTGACTGTCCCTAAGGGAAAGGAAACTCCTTAGGCTGCTAAGAGTTACTTTGGGCTATCGTCTCCCTGCTGCTGCTCATACCCCATAATTTTTTTCCACTGGTGAGTGGAAATGGTTTTGCTAAGCATATTAATGTTATCTAGAGCTCAATATGAATTAAGATCACATGGATCATATGGAGATGTCCCTTCATATGTTAACATTTCCGAGTTTTGCTATGGTTCAATCTTAGTGACAGTAAACATGAACTGATATGAATTATGTTCTTAATTTATAATTGGCTTCCGGATACTAATCTGTTTCCCCTAAACAAATAATACCCTAAACAAAGAGATATGCTTAGAAGAATAGGGCATATGTGATCTGGCAATGAGATACAACACAATGATGGGAAGAAGAAATAGAATAAACGCATTGATTTTCGCCGAGAAAATAAATGGAAGTTACTGAGTGCCTCGGGCTTCTCTGAGCTCATGAAAAGATATTACTGCACAAGAATGCCTTTGAAAAACATTTTTTCCTAATACAAAAAAATTTTATTCATATAAAAATTTAAAACAAAAAACATGGCATAGCAAAACAACACATCATGGGTGTCATATAACATTTTACACCACTGAAAGAGAACTAAGTGAATTTTACTGGAAACAAATTGTCTGTTAAAAAGATGGTTTTCAGACTGGTTCACACTGAATAATTGCAAATAAAGTTTGACATCATTGTTCGTCTGTATTTTTATTGTTGTTGCTTTTTTGAGACAAGATTTCTCTGTGTCACAGCCCTGGCTGTTCTGGATTCACTTTGTAGACCAGGCTGGCCTCAAACTCACAGAGATCCACCTGCCTCTGCTGCCCAAGTGCTGGGTTTACAGGCGTGGTCAGCTTCATCTGTATTTTTTTTCTTAAATGTGTATAAAATCTGAGCTAAAGTGGTGCCGTATAACTTAATGCCAACACTTAAGAGGTGGCTGTAGGAGGGTCAAAAGTTTAAGATTGTTCTTAGTTAATTAAAAAATATGAGGCTAAAACAAAACAAGCAAGCAAGCAAACAAATAACAGTGACAAACTCAGAAAATCCGCATGACGGCTCACGTCTTTGATCCGAATACTTGGGAGGAAGAAACAGGCAGATCTCTGAGTTCCAGGCCAGAGTGCTTTACATAGTGAGTTCCAGGTCAGCCAGGATTACACAACAAAAACAAAAAACACAAACAAACAAAACCTAGGTAAAATATTGTTATTGCACAATTTGTAATTAGATATCAGACTGTGTCTGGAATCAACTGAAGCACAGGCTCGTGCCCCTGGGAGTTTCTTGATCAGAAGCAGTAGACCATTCTAATCTGGGTGGCACCTCCCGGCCTTTTGGACTGAACAGCTAACATCCTCTTGGCCTTCCTAGTATGAGCGAGCCCTTGTTGTATGTGTGATGGTTAAAAGACTACATTTTATGCTAGGTATCCACCGCGGAACCCACTAGTCATCATCCCTGATGCCAATCCCTGGAAAATAAACAACTGTCACTCAACCCCCATTCCCCAGAAATGAACAGCCATGACCATTTACTTGTTACGTATAACTGCTTTTTGGCTTCTCTATCTTACGCAGATATTCAAGGACTATTTTGCCGTTGCCTTGACTGCCAGCCTAATCTTGGCATAGCAGAACAGCTTTCTTGGCTTGCTGGTGCAGATGCTCATACTCTTCTTGTGGCTTTACCTTTAAAAATCCTTCCCCCATCCCTCTTCGAATGGCAATCTTAATTTTGGCTCAGAGAATGTTGTCCTGCTAGCAGTAATCAAGAAATATTTTAATTATAATTAAATTAAGTTTGTGGTCTTCCCTTGGTGGTCTTGACCTCCTTAACAATTGAACTATGTGTGTAATGCCAGGTTCACAGGACCCTCGGAGACCACCAGGAGACAGCTCGATGCAAGTGCAAAAGAGCATTGAGCGGAGGAGAAAACAAGCAACAGAACAGGAGCATGCCAAAGAGGACCTCTGGGGGGGGTGGTGGTGGTCAATGTAGCGATGTATCAGAGCGGATATTAAGACTCGAGATCAAGCCTCTGACAGAGGGCGAGA